>OX637573.1:32471871-33071871 GCA_951800085.1 Comarum palustre | reverse complement strand
CACGGAAGCAATAGGAGAAAGTCACAAATTAAAGAGTTAAATCACAATGCTCACCGAGAAGAGCAGAAAGACAGGGCAGCCAGTAGCTATCTCCTGAGCCTCCTGGTATGCTGCATCAAGTTTCTTATTTCCGTTTGGTGTGCTGGCCCAGATATTATACTTAACACTCTTATGAACATCATCCTCACTATATGACTTTATAATGAAGAACTTAGCGTCTGAGTAATTATCAAGGATATCTGCTCCCGATCGCAGCTCCCCCTCTGCAACAGCGCTAGTTGTATCTTTCTCATCATTAGCTGTATTCAACCCGACATTGACCCCGGCATTATAACTCTTACCTCTAGGTCCTTTATTCAACTCTTCCAACCCATCTATGTCCTGGTTACCATAGCGAAAGTTGCTTCCTCGCCCCCTAGGTTTATACTTGTTATGAATAGAGGTCCACCCATATCCATTTCTTGACATACCAAAAGTATTAGATCCAAACCCCATACCAAGTCCATATGTGTTCCAGTTATGACCATATAAATCGTTGCAATACATCCCACTAAGCCCACGAGCTGTATCCAAACAGTACCCCAACCTTGGCAGCAAACCCTGCAAGGTCATGGAATATGAGTTCTTGAGAGCCCACCTTAAAGAACAATCTATTGGATTCTGATCATCTTATCAATTAATTCCATAGTCTAAAAAGAGAGGAAAAGAAAACTAGAATAAAAGGATTTTTGACACAAGGATATATGGGGATTAATTATATTTTCTCAATTTCAAGAAAACACAACTACATCTTTGGTTCGAAAGAGAATTGAGATAGAAAAACTGAACATAGGATCAACCGACTGCTTAGAAGTGTGTCAATATCGAACATGAAAAATTGATTATGTATTTCAGCCACAGCCAATGAAAACAGAAGGCATTCCATAATGAAACTAAGATGATAGATAGCATACCATGTACGGCAAACTTGGTCGCGAAATCTCATTCTTCGAAGATAGTGTTCTGTTGCCTGTATTTCCAGTCCTCTTAGCTTGTCCATTTGAAAATGTTGACCCATCTAACCATGGTATGGGAGACATCAAACCATCATAACCATATGTGGCATCAGGGTATCCTTCATAAGAACCCCTTACATTCAGAGATGAGTTTTGATATTTGGAGAAGTCTGAAAGATCATTTTCCTTCAGCCCCACACTGGTCAAAGCATTAGCTGTTCCTACTGCTGAGGACTTTTGGTCAGCCTCCTTAATGGTGGAAACACCACCCGTGGAAGGAAAAGTTGAATTAGGAATGTAGGGTGAACCAGTCTTAGGAGTAAGCTGCTTAAAATAGGGAGGATATTGATACTGCTGTTCATATAGCTGACCACTTCCCACGGTTGGAGAACCTGCTGTTGAATATGTGTTGTAGGGTGCATAGCCATAACCATAGAGAACCTAAAATATACAACAATCAAGACACCAAATGATGTCAGAAGACTTGCTCATTCATTATAATATGACCTCGCATAATAGGAGTAAGAAAATAAATCAGACGCATCCAGAATTACATAGAAAAAATAAGTCTCTGAACGAGCAAGCATAAGCCCAAAAAACTTACAGAATTCATATTGTTGCCCCACTCAAGTCCACCATAGCCTGATACAAAAAATTGAGACATTCACAACAAAAGCATCAATAGAAAGCAAGCCAACAGTATCCACTACACTGCGGAGCGCGCGTCTATATATAATATGAATAATACAATTTGAAAAATTCCAATGAATACAACACCCAACCAAATGTGTAAAAGACAGGCAAACTACCTCCATAGTAATAGGCAGAAGAGGAGTAACCATTAGGGTGATAGGGCTTGGTTGAATCCTTGAGTGATGGGGTGGTAGACCTAGTCCGGTCAGTTGACTGGAGCTTACTAGTCACAGCATTGGCCTGCACATGATGAAACCACAATCAAAATCAAGCTCTAAGAAGACAAAAGATAGAGCCTCTGTCCACCTTGTTAATAAAAAATCGAAACGAACACCAAACACAGTCTTTCAATTGAATGATAGATAAAAATGGATTTGTAAATATACCTTCTTGACGGGCTCAGAAATTTTGACATCCTTAGCCTGAGAATCCAATGACAAATTCTGCAGCAAGTCTGAAGCTTCTAATGGAGTCGGTCAAGGAAATACAACAGTCTGCTACAAACATATAATGAAAGCAGCCTAATATGGTTCAAATCGAGAGCATATTCAACATCATACACAAGGATTACAAAAGCAAAAACAAAAATGAAACCCTAAAATCAATACCTAACAGTAATTTTCAAGCCAAGAGATTTAAAATATCCTCACGGAAATAGAGAGCAAACATCTACCAAGGAAAAGCCCTAATTACAAGCAGAAACGCTAATCAGATACAGATACTAGATCTATAGATGTGAAGTAAATCAAAAACAGAGATGAAGAATAAGAAATCGGATCCAAGAGCAAAGCGTAGAGAAACGAGTAAAGAGGAATCAAAGGAAAGATACGATCCGCATGAGGCGAGAGCGAAGCGACAGTGGCCATGGCTGAGACTGGAGACTCGGAGAGAGAGTGAGTCGGGGCGGCCTCCACAAGTTAAAACTTTAAAGGCGGAAAAGGGTTTAGGGGTTTTGAGAGGCCTCTAACTCTCCCTCTTATTATGCTCACTATTCATTCAAAATTAGCTTGGCCGCCACATTTATTGCATTTTTCCATTTCCACCGATTATACATCATACATTTCTTCCGTATTTATGTTTAGTTTATATTTGTTTAATGGCACTAATCTAACTATAGAAGTTAGATCATGAAAAGGTACCTGCGGTTGATTTTGTAAGTCTCGTTGTGGAACATTTCTGTCCGGGTGTAGATCATGACTGATTGGAGTTGAATTTCAATTCACCATTAATGACTAAGACAAACGATGTGTTTTGATATTTCAACATGGACAAGTCTATACATGTCAAAAGACATTGTATAGATGTTTTACACCTAGATTTGGCATGGTCAAATTGGATTCAATGAAAATAGCTCGGTCGTGTGGAAGAAATAAAATCAGCCCGACCATGCGGATGATGTAAAGTGAACCTGGTCATGGACGAGACAAAATTAGCTCGGACGATAGAAATTGAATTCGACCGTAGACAAGGTAAAGTGAACCCGGTCATGGACGAGACAAAGTTAGCTCGAACAATGTAAAGTGAATCCGGCCATGGATGAGGTAAAGTTAGCTCGGATGATATAAAGTGAATTCGGCCATAGATAAGGCAAAGTTAGCTCGGCTATATAGACGAAGTGAAGTAATTTGTCTCATGGACGAAAAATGAATAAGTTGGACAATTAGTTTGAGGAAAGAAAAGAGCCCATAGCATTATTTCGGACAATAGAAACAAAATAACAATGGACACTCGGTCGAAGCCCAATACATCAATTACGGCCAAGAGTTCGTGTCAAGGGAAAATATCTATAAGGAAGGTCTCTAACCAAATCAAAAACTTATGATATGAGTACCTCGGAATTCGGCTGAATCAAGACAGTTATGTGTGATCTAACCCAATAAAGGAAACAAGATGTCCGAGAGATTTCACGACGTAGAGAGCAAGCAAGCTAGGATTTCAGACTTGTATATATAGGACATTGTAAATCATTGTAAAGGGTCTTGCACCGCATAAACAAATCAAAATACAACTTTTCACACAAACTTATCTCTCTTTATCGTATAAGTATTGACCTTCAATTCAACCTTCAAACTCAATTTCGTTTCATAGCTTCACTTTTGATTCAGTTATTTACTTTCTCGCAATTTATTTTTTTTCTTTATATTCTCGCACTTTAATTTCTTGTTCTTTACTTTCTATGCACTTTATTTATCATGCCTAAGAGTAGTTGTAACATTGAATTTTCGTTCATTGATCTCTTTCGGCCAGTTCAGATTGGGTTGATGCGATTCGTTGTTCACACACACGTCATCTCACAACAATTCAATAACCGAGTCTGTTTCACCTTAGTGTTAACGGTGACTTGCGAGTATCTACATCTTATATATTTCTCGTGGTCACTCGAACATTCGAGTTCACCCACGAAGTTAACGTATTCGAGGATCCTGACGATGCCTAGCTGAAAGTCCCTTGCAACACAGACATAAGAACCTAACGACCGAGAGGGTTCCTTCCTCGGCCTACAATCAATTGAAGAAGCCAGATCAGCTGCATTACATAAATCAAAACCTCGCTTGGCCGTAAGACCACAAGTTGGCACGCCCGCGCAAGCAGAAGGACATTTATAGCCAAGAATCTCGGCTTTGATTCGGCCGAGACCATTTTTGAGTAAACAATAGACTTATCAGAAGGAATTGAAGAAGAATTAAGGACATTCTTAAGACAGAGACCTAACGCGCTTTGTGCGTGCCTGAAGGAAAAAAGTGAGAGCTTCCCATATCTGGCGGCGAGCACTTTCGTCGTCGTCAGACGAGGACTGGTCGCCCCGTGTGGAGCCGGGTTGATGTTGGGTTCCTCGATCAATCATTTGATTGAGAGATTATGGTGTTGTTGTGTAGGGAAAGGAGTGCGAGAGATTGCAGAGGTTGTCGAGCGTGGTGGTGATAACATCGTGGCGTCAAGGGCGGCAAATCGGTGGTTGGGCGTGCTCCAATATGGGGGTTCTCCATTATGGTGAGGTGTTATTGTAGATTTGGGAGGGATCGACCTGATCTGGCTTGGCGTTGTTGATCTGGATCTGGCCTCCTTTAGGTTCGATGTGGCGGGGTCATGGTGGTGTTTTTCGTTACGGGCATGATGGTATAGTGTAGGTGGTGATGGTCTGGTGTTCCTGGCGAGGCGGGGCAGTGGTGGTTGTGGCTCGGTCAACAGCAGTGGTCTCTCGTCTCCCCTTTTATTTGGGCTTGGGTTTGGGTCCTCTTTTCGGGTCTGACCCTAGTTAAAACAATTAGCACACTTGAGACAATTATATCTCTATTTTTGTCAGTTTATTTTATTCGGTTTTGTTAATTTACTGTTATCAATAAGGCATGATCACTATTTGGTCTAGATATGAGGGCTACTTCCCGGCTTACGCGTCTTGCATACGATGTTTTCTCAATGTAGGCGGCGAGTTCTTTACTTCGTCAAATGGTCGCAGCCTTCTAGTAGCAAGATGAAATTTAGTGTCAATGTACTTATGGCTCTGCATGAGGATGATCTTTCTGGTATGTCGCTAAAATTATAAAGCAAATAGAGTTGCCAACATTGGACTCTTTGCTAAATAGTGTTTGTTAAAATACATAGGTTGGGTAGAAACACCTAATATCATTTCAGAATGTGTTTTCACTATGGGTTTTAGGCTCGATGTCCCCCCTTGTATTTTACAGTTTCATTTATGAATATGACTTGAGGGCGGTCGTTCAAGCTTGTGTAAAAAAAGACGTTGAAGAAACTTGTGTCGATAAAAAAATGAAAAAAAAGTACAATATACTTATAACCCAAGTTCAAATTTAATACCACTTAAGTTTCATTTGGTCTAGTGTCATATTCGTAAGTTTGAGGTTTTGAGTTCAATCCATTTAATTATTAGTTGGCATTTCAGTTGTTTGCTTGTTAAGAAGAACAAAAAAAACAACATTTCTCCCCAAATGATTTCCTTCTATTCCATAGGTAGAAACTTACAATCATATTAACAAAGCCTAATGACATTGTCCTTGATGTTTAATTAAAGAAGTTAACTGTAAAGTTAGTTAGATACCTAATGACACGTAGGGCTGGCTCCGGTCCACTTCGGTTCGGTTTATACCCCAAACCGCGAACCAAACCAATGTTATACTTCGGTTCGGTTCGGTTCGGTTTTTTACTATTCAAGAGGCCAAACCGCAAACCAAACCACACCTACGGTTCGGTGCGGTTCGGTTCGGTTTTTCGGTTTTTTTTTCCAAATTCATAATTTTTCATCTTATTATCATTATAGTGAAAAATGGTTATAGTTCACAAAGTTGCACATTTATTTACAACCTAATAAACAAGTTATACAACATTAGTATGCATATTGTGATTCCGATGACTAAAAGTAAAAAATTAAAATTCGACCGTCAGATATGATCATTATGAAGAAATATGTATGTGGGAAAAAATTCAACTGGATCCGACAAAGTTAAGGGCTCGATCGAAACGGTCAACCCTGATCCATCATCACTTATCACACGGAAACACTCATATCTACCTCTATATTACGTATTTTTGTCAAAACTTCTACACGAAAAACACTCACGTAGATGAGACGCAACCGCCCATATAAAAATTTTGAGAGATTTACCTTCCGACGATAGGGCTCTCCCTAGGGAATAATAAAGGTAAATAGGGTTGACCGCTACAATCGGCACCGAGACGTTACCCGAATTACGTGATTTTTTAACCAGAGTTGTATTTCATCATTCCGAACACATCTTATTTCACGAGTTTTTTGATAATGCTGCTTCTATGTAGAGTTGGTTCATAAAGTTGTGCATTTGCTTAAAACCTAATAAACAAGTTATACAACATTAGTATGCATATTGTGATTCCGATGACTAAAAGTAAAAAATTAAAATTCGACCGTCAGATATGATCATTATGAAGAAATATGTATGTGGGAAAAAATTCAACTGGATCCGACAAAGTTAAGGGCTCGATCAAAACGGTCAACCCTGATCCATCGTCACTTATCACACGGAAACACTCATATCTACCTCTATATTACGTATTTTTGTCAAAACTTCTACACGAAAAACACTCACGTAGATGAGACGCAACCGCCCATATAAAAATTTTGAGAGATTTACCTTCCGACGATAGGGCTCTCCCTAGGGAATAATAAAGGTAAATAGGGTTGACCGCTACAATCGGCACCGAGACGTTACCCGAATTACGTGATTTTTTAACCAGAGCTGTATTTCATCATTCCGAACACATCTTATTTCACGAGTTTTTTGATAATTTTGCTTCTATGTAGAGTTGGTTCATAAAGTTGTGCATTTGCTTAAAACCTAATAAACAAGTTATACAACATTAGTATGCATATTGTGATTCCGATGACTAAAAGTAAAAAATTAAAATTCGACCGTCAGATATGATCATTATGAAGAAATATGTATGTGGGAAAAAATTCAACTGGATCCGACAAAGTTAAGGGCTCGATCAAAACGGTCAACCCTGATCCATCGTCACTTATCACACGGAAACACTCATATCTACCTCTATATTACGTATTTTTGTCAAAACTTCTACACGAAAAACACTCACGTAGATGAGACGCAACCGCCCATATAAAAATTTTGAGAGATTTACCTTCCGACGATACGGCTCCCCCTAGGGAATAATAAAGGTAAATAGGGTTGACCGCTACAATCGGCACCGAGACGTTACCCGAATTACGTGATTTTTTAACCAGAGCTGTATTTCATCTTTCCGAACACATCTTATTTCACGAGTTTTTTGATAATTTTGCTTCTATGTAGAGTTGGTTCATAAAGTTGTGCATTTGCTTAAAACCTAATAAACAAGTTATACAACATTAGTATGCATATTGTGATTCCGATGACTAAAAGTAAAAAATTAAAATTTGATCGTCAGATATGATCATTATGAAGAAATATGTATGTGGGAAAAAATTCAACTGGATCCGACAAAGTTAAGGGCTCGATCGAAACGGTCAACCCTGATCCATCGTCACTTATCACACGGAAACACTCATATCTACCTCTATATTACGTATTTTTGTCAAAACTTCTACACGAAAAACACTCACGTAGATGAGACGCAACCGCCCATATAAAAATTTTGAGAGATTTACCTTCCGACGATAGGGCTCTCCCTAGGGAATAATAAAGGTAAATAGGGTTGACCGCTACAATCGGCACCGAGACGTTACCCGAATTACGTGATTTTTTAACCAGAGTTGTATTTCATCATTCCGAACACATCTTATTTCACGAGTTTTTTGATAATGTTGCTTCTATGTAGAGTTGGTTCATAAAGTTGTGCATTTGCTTAAAACCTAATAAACAAGTTATACAACATTAGTATGCATATTGTGATTCCGATGACTAAAAGTAAAAAATTAAAATTCGACCGTCAGATATGATCATTATGAAGAAATATGTATGTGGGAAAAAATTCAACTGGATCCGACAAAGTTAAGGGCTCGATCAAAACGGTCAACCCTGATCCATCGTCACTTATCACACGGAAACACTCATATCTACCTCTATATTACGTATTTTTGTCAAACCTTGTACACGAAAAACACTCACGTAGATGAGACGCAATCGCCCATATAAAAAATTTGGGACATTTACCTTCCGACGATAGGGCTCCCCCTAGGGAATAATAAATGTAAATAGGGTTGACCACTATAATCGGCACCGAGACGTTACCCGAATTACGTGATTTTTTAAACAGAGCTGTATTTCATCATTCCGAACACATCTTATTTCACGAGTTTTTTGATAATTTTGCTTCTATGTAGAGTTGGTTCATAAAGTTGTGCATTTGCTTAAAACCTAATAAACAAGTTATACAACATTAGTATGCATACTGTGATTCCGATGACTAAAAGTCAAAAATTAAAATTTGACCGTCAGATATGATTATTATGATGAAATATCTATGTGGTAAAAAATTCAACTAGATCCGACAAAGTTAAGGGATCGATCGAAACAGTCAACCCTAATACGTCGTTAGTTATCACACGGAAACGCTCATATCTACCTCTATATTACATATTTTTGTCAAACCTTCTACACGAAAAACACTCGCGTAGATGAGACGCAACCGTCCATATAAAAATTTTGGGACATTTACCTTCCGACGATATGGCTCCCCATAGGGAATAAAAACGGTAAATAGGGTTGACCGCTACTATCGACACCGAGACGTTATCCGAATTACGTGATTTTTTAACCATAGTCCTATTTCACCATTCCTAACACATCTTATATTACGAGATTTTTGATAAATTTTCTTCTATAATTAAAGTCTTTTTCCTTCCTACTACATAATTAAAGTCCTTTTAATTATGAGTTTATTTATATACTTATTTATTTATTTTTTTCCGGTTTTTCGGTCCGGTCCGGTTTCTACGGACCCCAAACCGCAAACCGGACCATACATACCCGGTTCGGTCCGGTTTTTGTTTTTCGGTTCGGTTTGTCTTCGGTTCGGTTTTTTTCGGTTTTCGGTTCGGTTTCGGTTCGGTTTTTTTCGGTTTTCGGTTTCGTATGGCCACCCCTAATGACACGCTTATTTACTAGGAATTGAATGAAAAAAATTCTTCATTGTCTAACTCAAAAGAAATTGTAAAGATCAGGGAGAACGTATGCATGCACTTACCACTAACACATGAAGATATTGAAGTTGGTCATACCCCAACTCCTTGTTAAAAATCACCAATACTCAGAAAATTGATTTCAAAATCAAGGGTCTATGCAGTTATATCTCATCTCTAAACCCTAACCCTAGAGAGCGCCATTTCACAGTTTTCTCAGCCTCTCCAGCTGCACCTCGACACCGATGATGGTGTCTAGCCTCGCTTGTGCTTAAGCGGTGCGGCCGGAGGGGTGTTATCTCGTCTTCTCTCACGTCCGGATGCAGGGATTGGGTCTCAGTCTTCACTCACGGCTGAAGGGTGATGGTGTTACAGTGCGGCAAGAGGAAGGGAAGGGAAGCAGATTTGGTTGGAATTGGAGTCTGATCTGCATTAGGGATGTGCAGTGGCAATGACCGATGTATGTTGGGTTGTGTGTTGACGACGATCGTTGTTTTTCTGCCAAGATCTAATTATTGGTTGTGGTACTTCAATTTGAGGCTAGTTTGGGTGACATCATCAACGTTTGAGGTCGCCTGGTTGGTGGCGGAAATGGGTTGGTGGTGCAGGTCTGGGACTGGCAGGTGGTGGTGCAAGGCCAGGTCCGGCGGTGGTCGACGGCTGAGGTGGTTGATGGTTTGGCGAATCTAGCTTTGGGCCGTGATGTTTGGATTTTGGGTTGTCTCTGTTAATAGGCCTAGAAGCAGGTTAGGGTGGAGGTTGGGCTAGGGTCCCTGGCTTTGCTTTTATGTTTTATTCGTTTATGTTCTATATAGACTAGGACTACTTGCGAGAGTAGAAAATTTTCTTAATTTTTGACTTCGATCTTTAATTAGGTTCTTTTGATACTCTGGGGCCTCTGCATAGAGTTGTCCCAGAAAAGTAGTCAATAATGATAGGTTGAAGACTTGTCCCTTCCTCCTTGCTATCACGGAAGATTGATCATAGTGTTTCATCTCATGATCTTACTAGGTAGTTTCATAGGATTGCTCCCGCGGGCGAATCATGTTCAGGTTGTTATACCTAATCTCAGGTTGTGATCAATGTCCTTAGATTAAAAAATCATACGGAGCTTCATAAATATTACCCTTTTTAGGGCGCATTGGTTATAGGCGATTATGCTACGAACTTGACTTTTCTAATTGGATTTTTTGTACTTAGATTTGCTTGGATGATTTCTAACCATTAAATTGAGTACAATCTAGATGAGACCACTATGTCATTCTTATGTCATCTTTATTTGATCTAGTGATTAAAAATCATCCAAGCAAATCCAAATACAAAATATGCAAATAAAGAAGCCAAGACCCATCGTGATCCCCATCCCCCCTCACACACACACTTCTTAGCCTCCCACAAATCATCTCCACCATCACCAGCCCAAAAAATAACCATTGAATTTATGTGACCACCCAGTTTATTTGAAACTCCACCACCGTCTTTGTTGTCGTCCATCTCTCTCCGGAGCGCTTCACCGTGCCCAAGTGGAAAATCTTATTGTGGACCAAGCCGAAGCTAGGTTGGTAGCAATCTGAAGATGTAAAATCCAAGTGGAGAGTTCAATGTGTAGCTCGAGTTGTTAGTGTTGTTGGACAGCGAGATGTCGAAGAGGGAGATGAGGCTGTGTGGTGGTTGGTGGAGATCTAAGGGGGTTGATGGAGGAGTACAACGACATCGGCAACGTCCAAACGAGAAATCAAAAGAGATTTGAGGTTAAAAGTATAGTAAACTACGGTTTAGTTATTAACTAAATTTCATTTTACAAATATACTAGTTAGACAATATCTTACACTTTTAAGGACACAAATTAACAAATTAGGACAAGTTGATGTCCACTTGCCATATGTCATTACATATTTTACCAAACTATCCTTCTTAGCATATTCTAATGCTACTGTTGAATTGGATGTTTGTCGCTGTTGTTGTCGAATTGTATGTATGTCATTGCTACTGTCAAATTGGATATTTGTCGCTACTACTGCCTTAGATGCTTGTAATTGCTACTGCCGAATAAGATGTTATTGTTGTTACTACCTACAAAGACGCTGCTACTACCCAATATGACGATGTTACAGCTGCTACTACCTATTAAGATGCACAGTAGCAACATGCACCACCACCACACAGTAGCATCACACATCACCACATCACAGTAGCAGCATGCATCTGACCAATGTGCAGTAGCATACTAGTTCATAACTCTAGATCTACATTTTAAAATGCAACCTTTAATCTAAATGTCGCGACCATTGAATTGAAATTTCGATAACAAGAATCAAGTACTCACTTTCCCCCTCGCCTATCTCATCGTTACGTACTCAGGGAATAGAGTCCAAATGCAATTTCAAAATACGAAAAGAAACTGCATGAAACCCCTCTTCACCTCCGTCGCCAACCTCAGTAGCACCATTACCGCCATCATTAATTCTGTTCTTGATGCTAGCACTCTACTACTGTCGACTCTGATGATTACATGATGCTACTGCAAAGTCCGATGACTAGCACGCTGCTAGGGATGGCAATATTACTCGACAGGTATGGTACCCACGGGTATTCGACCATAACGGGAGAGATAAACAGGTAACGGGTATGAAGATCCCCAGTATTCAGATAATTAAATCGGGTACGAGGCGGGTATGATATTTCGATATTTGTACCCATCCTACCCGCCGAGTATCCGACCATAACGGGAGAGATAAACTGGTAACGGGTATGAAGATCCCCAGTATTCGGATAATTAAATCGGGTACGAGGCGGGTATGGTATTTCGATATTCATATCAATCCCCACCCATTTATGATGAAAATATTAATATATATATATATATATAATTTGTTACATATATATATATATATATATATATCAATTTATAAAAATATATTTATGTAATAAATACTTTTTCATTCTCTCAATTAAATATATTCATTTACAGTTCTTTTTAAAATGAGACTTGTATTTGTTTTCATTGGATTGAAGCATGAAACTTATTTATTTGGTATTTGATTTAGGTTTCATATTTTTATATATTGTATTTAAAAATATATATATATATATATATATATATATATATATATTTAATACATAAACTTAAATGGGATCGGGGCGAGTATGGGAACGTAATCCCCAGCGGGTATAGGTACGAAAAATACCCATTATCTAATTACAGGTATGAGGACGAGTACATGGATGAAACATGTTAAGGAATATGAGTATGGTATTTTGATCCCTGACACTACCCTACCCATTGACATCCCTACATGCTGCTACTGCCAAGTCTGATGACTAGCACGTTGCTACTACCTACAATTGCTACTGTTAACCCAACCACAATTATAATCCTAATACCACGATTACCACCAGCAACAACAATGCTCACACCATTTCCCCCAACTTCATTCTTATAGATTTCACAAAGTTCAAAGATAAAAACCAAATCATTACCACTTTTCAAATCTGACCACATCCAAATATCTACTTGTAGATCACACAAATTCCATCACCGTCAACAAACTGAAAAGCATTCAATTAGCATCCAAATTCCCGAGCCATCATCATCCAAAGTCCTCTTCAAGATGTCGCCATCGTTGTCCTATCACCGCTTCCGTCGTCTTCGATTTTGCTTCAGAGATTGACAGACGATGTCGGAGATTGTCGTTAGTCTCAATTCACCGCGTTCATTGTCATCAATGCACATTGCCATCAATCTTATCTTCGATTCAATCATCATTGAGACACAACCACCGTCGTCACATTGGCGTCAAAGTCTTACAATTGGTTAATTTTAGGAAAAGTACATGACAAATGGTTCACTAACAACTTTGGTATTTCAAGTTTCAAAACAATCAAAATGGTACATGACGTTTAAAAGTGGATACACTTTTAGTACATATCGTTAATGACACCGTTAACTTTATGTAATTTCTTATTTTTTAAAGGACAGTTTCAGGTTTTCTCCATTTTTTTTCTTTATATTTTCTATTTATTCATTTATTTTTTCTATTTATATACCTTTTTAATCTTGTAAACTCAGACCAATAAGACCATACTCTTAAAAACTTTGTTGTTTTTCCATGATCTGGTTTCTTTCTTTACTATTTGTTGTTTCTATTAGTTACCGAGTTTGTATTTTGTCTACAGTTCTATACTTCGATCACCATTTTGTGTTTGCTAGGTTTGAACGGGGACGAAAAAAACAATAATATTTTTTCCTTTTTCTTATTTCCCTCTCCTTATTAATTATTAATTTTAATAATTTATTATTACTAAATTAAAGAGTGACAAATATATCCCTCAGAGTTTAACAAAAAATACTTAGATAATGAATAATTTAATGGTATATAATCATGTAACATATTTGATTGTTTTAAAACTTAAAATACCAAAATTATTAATAAACCTTTTATCATATTCCTTTCTAAAAATTTACCCTCTTACAATTGACGAGAGAGAGAGAAAGAGCAAGGCAACAAATCAGTTTTTAGAAAGCGAGAGCAGTAGATCTAGAAAACGATCTGAAAAAAAAAAGATAATGAAAGAGATAAAAGATGAGAACAAGAGGGAATTAAAGTCATTTGATAGGAAAAATTTGAAAGTCTTAGAGTTGGACTCATGAAATACTTTGTATAATAAATTATGAAAGTGGGGTTTTGTGTTTAAAAATTTGATTTATTCTTTATATGTAATTCTTCCGAGTATAGTCACCACTACCAAATTTGATTTATTCTTTATATGTAATTCTTCCGAGTATAGTCACCACTACCTAGTAATCTAGTAATCCTTGCTTAGTTGGATGTGCACAAACGAACCATGACACTGTTAAAAAAGACCAGAAAAAGGGCAACAATGCTTTTCTGGCTGGCAACAGATTGGTCATTTGACCTAGAGTAAGCCTTTGAGTAATTTTAGGGCTCATTAAACGCAATCCCTGTCAGCCCATCCACTACCACGTAACAATGTAATTACATCTAGACTATTGACTTTCTACCGTATTGAGGACACTTACAACAAAACACGTCGGAAGAATTGAGTAAACAAACAAAAAAAAAATACTAGGAAAAAAGAAACTGCAATATTTTCCCACCTTGCTTCTAGCTCACGTTCAAATACAAAAGCAGAGCTGCTCGGCAATGGAAATGATCTAAATTTACAAGATAGGAAATAAACGGACAAGCAAAAGGCAAAGAACAAAGGAACAACAATATCAAAATATAAGGAAAAAGATAAACCCAAGACCCAAAAACCTAGGCAATCCAAACCTATAGAGCTTCAGCTAAAGACTGTAAAACACAGAAAACTGGGGCAAAACTTAAAGACAACTGACACCCTAGCCTGCCTACATCAAACAACCAAACACTTTGTAGTGCGACTGACTTGCCATTCCTCAATGAAGTATTGACTATTCAAACAAGGCAAAGAGTCGGTCAGCAAGGCGGTCCACCAAGTACGGAGATATGCAAGTAGCTTTCAGCCAGCTTCCAGCACAAACATTTTGAAGAGTACTATAGACATAGACCGCCACTGTGCAAGGCAGTGACTAGTAACCGTTTGCAACCCCATTTGCTAAAACCCTCTTCTCAGCCACAACTGGCTTAGCACCCTTTGGGGCTTCTCCAGTTGCAATTGATCCATTTTCTGCAATTTTCAGCTCCTCACTGACATGCACAGTCGGGATAGATTCCTTGGTTATCTCAGACGAAACCTCGGATGAATTTTGTGTATTCACTTGCCCGTTTGTCACTACCTCTTTATTCTCATCAAGAGTTTTTCCTTCCCATACCTGCTTTTGCATGTGCAAGAACAAAGAACAATTTACGTGCTTTGCAATGGTGAACTTACAATACTATATAATCGCGGCAGTCATGCCAAAGAGAATAAATAAAGCAATAATAAATAACATAAAATTAGAAAAGAGGCATAAGTTGCAAGAAACAATCTACCTGATTCTGAAACTGCTGCTTAGCCTTCTTCTCCTGGATTGTCTTCTGGCGGGACTCATAAAATCCAAAGTCATCCAGAATGCAAGTTTTACTTGAATGCTCCTTGAATATTTTGATCATCTTAAGCCCTGGTTCCAACTTAACCTACATAACATAAAATTAATATTCAGAAGTTGCGAAGAAAGAAAACAAAAGTAGATGATAACCATAAGATATAAAATTACCTCCTGAGTATCCCTACTATTAGTCACAGGCTTATTCTCATTATTTTCGAGAGTAATATGCTTCAACAAATTGTTAGGAACGTCTTTAACAATATGCCACTTGACAGAGAAACAGCCATTCCATTTGTCTTGCTGCCAGTACTCCAAATTTTTGTTGAAATCAACAGGCCCCAACATCTCTGCGAGGCCAACAAATTGCCCACTGGTATTGACCTAAGAAAGATAACAGGTAAAACATTACTTTTGAAGAATCAAAGAAAATCTACAAGAAAAGCCTCAAGTGTCCTCTACTTACCGAGAAAAAAAGAAATACAGGGCAGCCACCAGTCTTCTCCTGAGCCTCCTGGTATGCTGCATGAAGCTTCTTGTTGCCGTTTGGTGTACTGGCCCAAACATTATACTTGATGCTCTTATGGACATCATCCTCACTGTATGACTTGATGATGAAGAATTTGGCATCAGTATAATCATCTGGAAAATCTGCTTTGTTGTATTGCTCTCTGTCTGGAACAGTACTTGTATCCTTTTCCTCATCATGACTAAGACTTGCTGGCACATTCTGCCCCTTGATAGCTAATGCACTAGGGGCAAAAATCTTTTGGTTCTTTGAGCCTCTCGCCCGAGGTCCTCTGTTGAGCTCATTTAAACCATCCGAGTTTTCATTACCATATCCATAGTAACCACCATTACGCCCCCTGGGTTGTTTATACTTGTTGTCAACAGCCAGCCATGTGCGCCCACTGGTTCGCGAATCATAACCATGAGACCCGTATCCCAGACCAGATCTGACTGTGTTTCCATACTGGCCAAATAGCTTGCTCGAGTACATGCTGCTATTCATAAACCCTTGAGCTGTACCTATTCCTGACAGCGGCCTGGGTTGGTGCAAACCCTATAGGATATAACAAGCGGAATTCATTAAAATTAGTGCATTTACATTATTAAAAATGAGACAGTAGATGATGAACCAGTACAAATCATCTAGCTTTATAAAAACTAACAATAATTCACATGCTAGAACCAATTCATTAAAATTAGTGCATTTACATTATTAAAAATGAGACAGATGATGAACCAGTACAAATCATCTAGCTTTATAAAAACTAACAATAATTCACAAGCTAGAACCACCTATAAGATTCTCCCCAACCTTATAAGTTTCCACACCAGAAGATTAGAGGTTTCCATTGACATATATGCACTAGTTAATTCAATTGGACAGCTGACAAGTGGCCGATAACATCAATTAAAGAAACAAGATATTGAAAATTACCATACCATGAAGTGAGAATTTGGACGGTAGTTCTGATTCCTCAATGACGGAATTCTATTGCCATTCGAGTTTGAAGTAATGGGAGTATTTGCCACAGGTCTAGGCTGCCCATCTGAAAAAAATGGGGCATCTAACCAGGGAATTGGAGATCGTACTGTGTCGTAACCATATCTTGGGTCCTGGTAACCAGGAGTAGGGACACATGCAGGCAAAGCACCTCGTCCATATGAACCATTGGAGTTGAAAGGCGTGGTTTGATATGTCGAAAGGGGAGCCGAACCATTACTTCCTTTCACACTTGTGTTATTTGCAATGCCATTAGAAATTCCATTAGCTGTTTCCACAGGCAGAGGCTTTTGGTCAGCACCTAAAGAAGTGGATACCTCATTCTGAGGGGCTACAAGACTGGGAGTGTATGGCCCATTGGTTGGAGTCAGCGGTTGGAAATAGGGCGGGTACTGGTAGTGCTGAGGCGCATATAACTGACCATCATTTCCCAAAGTTGGAACAGTTGAAGCTGCAGGTGAATAAGGCCCATAGGGTGCATACCCATAACCATGGTGGTACATAACAGACCTGTTATCTCCATAAACCCCCTAAGAGCACATGAAAAATTACGGATTAGTAAACGACTGATGTGAGACCCAAAAACAGTGCAGCCACCATGAGAGAAAAAAAATACCGAAGTCATATCTACTCCCTCTGGATTCACGTATCTCGAGTACTCATCCCAGTCGCCAGTTCCATCATAGCCTGAAAGATCACAGGAATATGGACCATACATGTCATGCCAATGATATCAAAGACAAAGTTGAAATCTTGCGCATACTTACCTCCATAGTAATAGGCTGTAGATGGATAACCATTTGGGAGATAGGAGAAAGATTGATCCATGAAGTCAGTCAACAGTGGAGTCACAGAGCGATCAGATGGGATCTGACCATTCACAGCATTGCCAGAGTCAACAGACCCATACTGGTTAACAGAAGGCTGCATAGAGAAAGTAATTAACACATCAGAAACAGATCATCATCGACTTCAACTTAACTTGATCACAACCAATTGGAAATAAAAACCGCCAAAACAAGCATAATATAGTACCTTCTTCGTAGGCTCTGGAATTTCCAGGGTCTTGGTCTGCGAATCTATTGACAGCTTCTGAAGCAAATCTGCTGCTTCTAAAGTAATCAAAGTGAAGGAAACACATACAATTGGATAACCGCTAATCATCTTATTTAAACCAGCATACAGAATCAACAAACCAATACAACAGTACGTGACCAGAATTGAAATTCCATCAATCACTCAATTGCCCAAAATTGTCCTTGAATTAAGCGAAAATTAATAGCCAGAAATCAAACAACCAATACAAACAACGATCTACATGTTGATGTGAAATCAACAGCAAAGGAACCATAGAAGATCGAATTCGATTGAAAACGAATCAGAAATCAACAGATCGAAAGAAGAAGCGGAAAGAAATAAAAAGGATACGATCTGCGGGAGGAGCAACGGTGGCCATCGCCGTGAGTTGTAAGCAGGATCTTCTAGAAGCCCTCTAGCTCAGAACTCCAAAGTCAGCCCTCAAATCCCAAATTGGGGGTTTCGGCAGAACTGAGGGGAGAGAGACAACGGGGGGTCTAACAGCCGCCAAGGGTTTGGGTTTTTGGAAAAAAGGGTTTTGTTCATCCAAAAGCGGTGATTCAAATAGCACCACGGCTCCTCTAACACTACTCTCCCACTTATTACCACCCGCGGGTCACTCTGCGACCTCATCGGGCCTGTCTTATTGGTCCATTAGGACACGTGGAGGTTAACGAATGGGACTTATGACGTGTACCTTTTGGTTTTTTGTGGCCGAGGCGGAATCTGATTGGGCAGTGACGGGGAATTTGACTAGTTGCGCTCTTTTTGGGTGAGTTTCGAAACCCTAATTAACATGCATGTCACCCTTCTCGTTTTGGTACGCACACCTTTTTACAGAGCAGGGATTGTGTTGGGGCCATTTTTGGGTTCATACTAGGGCACACACACCCTTGTATTTTTATTTTTATTTTTATTTTTATTCTTGTTACTCTCGATCTTTCTAAGCCCCAAATTGTTTTTTATCAATTGGGTAATTTTCTTTTAAAAAATGTGATAGAAGTACATTTTGAGATATTTTTTTATATAGGTCGACCTAAATATTTTTGTTCATGCAAGTTCATTTTTAAATTTAGATCTGTCATTATACTTTTATGTTGTACCTAAACTACAATTTTCCTATAAATCTGCTTATTTATTCGTTTCAAACAAAAGAAAAAAACTCTCTCTCTCTATATATCTCCACCTTGACTAATCAGATCTCGTTGGAACCTACCAGATGCTGAGCCCTCGCTGAAACCCTAAGCCTTCGAGCCTCCGCGACCTTCCACATAGCCTTCCCATTCTCCCTCCATCCTTGGCCGCACAATCACCGTCGATAACAACCTCAGAAACCTTTTGATCGGAAGTCAGAACATATCGTTGAAGAACACATTGCGCTCGTCAAGGTGGATCTCTCTAGGCCTCCTCTCCATCACCGTCATCAAAGAGTATAGATTGAAGGTACATGTGGAGCTCTATGAGATTCCCTCCCCTTCGTCGTCGTCGATGGCGGCTCCTTGGCGATCATGTCTGATCCTTAGAACCCCGTACTCTTCCTCTCCGACATTGATTTCGCTTCAACACATCAAGGATGGAACACATCTTGAACATCGACACGTCAAATTAGTGGATTTGCTAGGGCGTAATTCTTTTGTGGTTGATGACAATGTTTTGTTGGTATAGGTGATAGTATTTCTTGGTACATGTGATTGTAGGTTTTGGTACAGATGAAGATGATCGTGGATTTGATCCTCGGCATATATTAATTTTTCTAGTTCAGTGCTAGTACATTTATAACTGATAGTATTTTTTTATGTCTGTAGTAGTATCTTTTTACTGCAATGACAGTACATCCAATACAAGATCATAATACCTTTTAATTTCAATGTTCTATGCTTATATTTTTCTCAATCTCTGGTAATCGATTTTGTCTTTGTAGGTAGTAGGTTTTATTGCCAGTAACGATATTGTTTTGTTTAGTGGGAGTAGTTTTTGCTAGTAGTAGTAGTAGTAGTTTTTTGTTGACGGTAGTACTTTTCTTGTTGGCAATTGTAGCTTAACTAGCTTTTGTTGGTGAAAGTAGTACTTTTTTGTTTCGAATGGTAGTAGATTTTGTTCACGATGGTAGTAGCATTTGTTCACAATGATAGCAGCTTTCGTTGTTGGCGATAGTAGACTTTCTTTCTAAAGTAGTGGTTTTTGTTCATGACGGTAGTAGCTTTTGTTCACGTGATAGTAGCTTTTGTTGTTGACGGTATTATATTTTTCTTTTTTCAGTAATAGCTTTTGGTGTCTTTTGTTGGTAGTGGTAATCTTTCATTGGTGATGGGTATTGGCTTTGGTTGCTGACATTAGTATTTTTTGTTGCTAACGGTATTAGATTTTCCTTTTTTCAGTAGTAGCTTTTGGTGTTGGTGTCTTTTGTTGGTGGTGGGTAGTGACTTTGGTTGCTGGCATTAGTATCTTTTGTTGCTAACAATAGTATTTTTTTGTTGCTAGCGGTAATATCTTTTGCGACCTCACCGGAGGTCGCCAGAAATATCACCGTAGTAGCTTTTGAAGCTGGTGATAGTAACTTTTGCAATCGCTGAAAATCTTACCGGAAACATCACCGGAGTTTGGTCGAAAACTTCACCGGAGGTCGGCCGGAGACAAACTTGAGTTGGCTGGAGACTTTTTTAAAAAGGAGGATGGTTGTTGACTTTTTATACTAATGACATTATGTAAATATATGAGAGAATCTATTTTTTAGATGGATGACAATATGTAATTATATTGAACTTTAATACCTATATTTAGGTTTGAGTGGACTTATGTGAACAAAAATATTTGGATGATCCTCGATGTGAGAGATTATTCAAAAGGGGACTTCTATATAATTTAAATCAAGGATGGCCAGTGGGGTTTTTAAAGAGAGATCCTTATGAATTTCATCCAATTAGAATTTTGAAAATGAATTGAAGTTTATTCAAAGGGAAAGAGTTTAGAAATGGTTAAATTTTTTACTTACCTGTAAGAATAGGGTTCTTTTTCTTACCTAAGAGAAAAAAATGGAGATGAGAATAGGAATATGAAGATATTACAATATTAATTTTTGTTATTTTTTACCTAAATTTGTAAATGTATAAAAGCAAATTGGCAAGCTCGAATTGCATGCCAAAAGGCTAGGATCATTTATACTAAAGAATCAATAATTCATGAATAATTATGAACTTTGTAGTTATGAAATTTGACTCAATTTGATCCAGTTTCACTTTGGAATCGAGATCCAAGAGACCAACATGCCCCCGGCTCTTTTGCTTGGTTTTGGGGGTTCTAGGCTTGCCCTTGGGTGTTAAATCTAACTCGGTGGGCTTGCCATTTACTTCAATTAAGTTTTATATGCTTAGATTGTTTTGTTCTTTTAAATGTTTAAACATACGTAGTGTCATGTCGGAAATAAGCCCCGCTTTATCTTGATAGGACAACATGTGAGCGGCAAAATCTTAAATAGTCGCGACCTCCAAATGATATGATGAAGTTGAATGTCACCGTTTTATTCAATGGCAATAGGGTTGGGATCGGTACAGGACAGGTCAGGATTCCCGATTCTGAAGTTAAAATAGTGATTTTGATCTCGAAAACATGTAATTTTTTGTTCTAGATGCTACATTTCTACTAGAAAATCAAACTTTTTGAATTCGGGACGGGTCGAGATTCGGGACGGGTCTGGACGACATTTAGTTTGGCTCATCCCGATTCGACCCGTTTACTTTGATTCGGGATTCGGGCCAGAATAACAAAATTTTAGGATGATATCCTGACCTGAACTTGTTCCGATCGGGTTCGGTATCAGGATATCTGTTTTGAATTCCCAACCCTAGATGACAACATAGTGGGAAGTTGACCATATTAGTATATTATTATGGCTTCTAGTAAACTTTACTTTCTTAATATATCACCACATTTGTAAAGCAAATAGAGTAGCTCAACATGAATTATTCTCTAATTGATGTTTGTTAGAGTATATAATTTTTATTGAGAATCGCTTTACTATCTTAGAATGTTCTCTCTGTGCTTGTTAGGTATTCGTGTTTCATATCTCCCTCCATATATTGTGTACTTTTATTAATGAATAAGGCTTAAAACAGCCGTACTGACCTTTTAAAGATAAAATCACAAACGTAACTCAGAAGGTTTTTAATCTCTTTATTAACGGATAGAAGGTTTGGACCGAGTAAAATAGTCCCATCCAGCATTTGGTTTGAGTGCCGGAGGAGAAATTAATCAAATGCACAAATGAAATTTGTTCAAAACATTATACTTGGCTTAGCAGCCATATGATTTGGGAGGGTTCAGCTTGTTCAGTGATTGATATCACATGTAGCTCAAGTTCATGGAAGCATTGGAATCTTGAGCAGTGTTGACACAAACAACCAAAGGACTCCTGACCTTGTGGAAGCCATCAGACCAAACGATTTCTCCAAAATCATATCTTCCTTGAGACTTCTTGCGTGGTTTCAGCGTTACATAATATGTGTTTTCCGCTTTGAACCAGGAGAATACCAAAACTCTAGGCCATATCACTACCTCCACTGCATCAGGCTCAGAAATGGTGCCAAAATAAACGGCGTTCTTATTCTCTCCCACATTGCGCATTGTTCTCTTGATTGTCACAGTCGACTGGAGATTTGAAACTGTGATTGATGGATAGTTTACATTGGCATTTGATTTCGGCACTCGCGGACAGCTCGTGTCAGTTCCTGAAGGGCAAAGAACAATCATGTTTATCTGTTCTTCAGTGTAGCCAATGTTGCATAGAAATTGAACGTAGTCACTTGTTTTCATGTCGTAGACAAGCCCGGGATTCATTGCCTTGATGGGATCTATGTGACCGGCACCCAAGTCAAAAGGGTCGGAGGCTTTCATGGGTCCATCAGCTAGTATGGTGTCGAATGATGTGTCCTTTGTGTATGCTGTGGTCATGATAGCAGATTTAATGGCTGCAGGAGACCAATCCGGGTGTGCAGATTTGATAAGAGCAACAACTCCGGAGACATGAGGACAGGACATTGATGTCCCTGACTGAAAATTCCATTTAACTAAACGATTATCATCGCGTCTCAAAGTTGGAGAAGTTTGATTAGGCCATGCTGCTAATATGTTCATCCCTGGAGCACTTATATCTGGCTGTTATATTATAACACATCAAAGATCAATCAAGTTATACAAAGATTTCATACCATATCAGCGACTGCACCAATCACTTGAAGCTATTCTTGGTACCTTGAGAATATCAGGTGTAAGTGAGTTTGGGCCTCTTGAAGAGAAGTATGCGACTCTAGGGGCCGGTGACTTCCCGATAACAGTTTTACTTGCTTCTATCTGCACAACAGGCTTCCTGCGTTTTTGACAACAGTAGTATTTCAGAAATTGCATACGCGTACATACAAAGATACAATACATGGTCATGGATGTGGCCTTACGTCGGAGATTCAGTAAGATAGTTCAAAATCCGAGTCCCTTGCTCAATGTTGACATGAACTGAGGGGATGATGTCAGCACCGATCTCCCTGGACATTGGTTCTACAAAGATCAAACCTGATGCATTGGCTAGCTTGGCAGCTACTTCAGCCTCACCAATTTCATACGGTCCTATGGTTGAGAAGCATATGATTACTATTTTTGCAGCATATTTTGATTTTATCCAATTCCTTGACGTGCAAATCCTGCACAATATATACGACAGTTTTACACTTATAAACAACTGCAAGTCATTATACTAGAAAACCAGACAGCTGGAGAGTCGACAGAAAAGTAAGTCACCCATTATAGAAGTAAACGCTCGCATCTGCCAATTTTGCTTTGATAGGTGTGGTAATTAAGCTCTCTCCCTGTACAAAATAGAGTGCTCCACTGAATGATCAGCTAGCAAAATTTATTTACTGGCATGCATATGCTGCCTTGTCAAAGGAGCTTTAGTTAGGAAATGATCATATTGTGACCCACTTAAATCAATAACCTCAAACAAGATTCACGACTGTATATATCACTACATTACCTTTAACTTCCTAATCATCAGGGCATGCATATATCTATTGTCCAAAATCTAAGAATTACCATGATAGAGAGCTTATTGTCTAGGAGAATTCTGGTCGGGAACATTCTATCAATTGATGAAGCAGCAACACACAGGCTCCAAGGAGCCACATTTGTGACCTGTGATGGATCTGGCCCTTCATTACCTGCTGAGAACACCACACTGACACCTAACTGCATTGCATGAAACGAACCGATAGCACCTTCTGATGCAAACAACGGTATCAGTGGTGGCCTCGATCCAATAGAGGCTGAAATAACTTGAACTCCATCATGCAAAGCATCATCAAAAGCCGCAAGAATGTCTGCTCCAGTACACCTGCTACTATAATTCTTTCCCCAGCAAACTTTGTACACGGCTAGACGAGCCTTAGGCGCTCCACCCCGGGCAGTGCCCTCTGCAAAGCCATAGAAACTTGCATTTTGTTTCACTACTGAACCCACTGCTGTTGAGGCTGTGTGTGTTCCGTGACCAAGAAAGTCTCTAGCTGATCGAAATTCTGGATTGCCACTCATGTTTAGTGGCCCATATTCTTCTTCAAAGCCTTCCAGGTAGTAGCGAGCACCAATTAGCTTCCGGTTGCATGCTTTTTCTGGCTCAAACATCTCTCCCTTCACACACTTACCCTTCCAAGTTGAGGGGATAGGCCTCATATGTGGCTCTTCTTGGAAACTTTCTGATTCAGGCCATATACCTATAAATGATCACCAAAAGTCCAAAGCACGTTTGTATACTCACAGGAGTTAATTATGGTCAAGTATAAAAGATGTTGAGTTATATATGCATGTTAAATTAGAACTTAGAAACCTGTATCAAAAACCCCAACAATGATATCTTGGCCATACGCTAGTTGCAATGGAGAGGCCGCTGCACTAGCAGCACTAGTGCTGCTGATCATCGGAAGGCCCAAGAAATCCCAACTCCTAGTTGTGTGCACTTGCAGTGTCCTACTTCTAAAAACTGATATCACTCCCTCCATCTCTGCAATTATTTGATTCCTCTTACATCAATAACGCATGTAATTTCTCAAGCACAGCTGATATTATAAGCTTACGAGGATAGGGAAAAGAGAAAAAAAATGCTGAAAACCCTAAGAAAAAGAAAGAAAGAAATAAGCTTACTGGCCAAGGTGATTGCTTGTGAGGAATTGAGTTTTGCTGAAAAGCCTGAGAAACTGTGCTTGTAACTATAAAGTATTGACCGTTTAACATCTTCTTCACTAAACATAAAGAACGCAAATAGAGATATAAAACCTTAGAAGAAATTAAAAAATTGAAGCACCATGTACATGCAGAGAAAATAAAGAATGAAGGTTATAAACCTGGCAAAAACTTTGGAAAGGAGCTGAACATGGTGTTCTGAAGTCAGGTGAGGTTCAAGAATATTATGACTGAGCCCCAAATACACTATGTACACCTGCAGAAACTCAAACAAATGGGAGAAAACAGAGAAAATATTCAGAGAGGAAATGAGAAAGATTGAAACAACACTTTTGAGTATAGAGAAGTTACATGAGGTGTTGAATCTGAGTGAATAAAATATAGTGAAAGTGAGAGGAAAAGTCCCCAAAAACACTGTTCAGTAGCCATTGTTTCTCCTGTCGAAGTATCACATGGATTGCTGGGATTAAATAGAGTTGTGCAACAGATGATTTATGATTTCCAATTCCAAGTGGGTAGATTTCAGTTTTCAAACAATGCTTGTAAGCTATACTGCGTATGTTCCAAGGCTTTCAAAGCTGCAAGAACACTCGTATGCCCTCTTCCATGATCCATGATGATATTTTCTCTTTCAAGCTAGCTATCTATATACGAGAAGTTATAAGCCTTCTAGTTTATACGTCTGCAGTACATGCCTACCTAGGAGGACTGGAGAACTCTATTATAGTTACCATAAACATTGCTAAGAAAATGCAAGTGCCCTTCATCATAATAGCTATGATAAGTTGATTTCTTTTTCCACTCTCCTTTTCCTTGTCACCAAATTAGTATAAATAGCTGCATTGTTTTAGTTTGAATGATACGAGACATAATCTCTAAAACCTTCCTAATTACAAGTGCATCTTATTGTTGCTTCTTGATAAATGAATGCTATTAATGCATGTCCACTGATACAAAAAAAATAACTCCACAGAAAAGTAAATCTACTTTGAAAGTTAATTTGAAGCCCTCCTCTACTTTGAAAGTTTGAAGCCCTCCTAATCTCGATGGGATAATCGACAGTTATACTGTATTTTGAAGGTTCACAGATCAATAGAATAACTTTACACAAGGCTTGATATTACCAAGAATAATACCATATTATTGTGTTTTTACTTTTTCTGAAGGTAGGGGTATTGAACCCCTTATTTTTAGGGACTTTGTCTTATATATCTAAGCAACTGTCTATATAGAACCTGTAGATCACTAATAAATCCTACTTTCTAGCTCAGAAAAGTCCATAGAGTCATAGACTACATGAGTATGGATCAATTGCACCACAGAAACTTGCAAAAACACATTCATTTCTGGTGTTTCCACTTGCTATGCTTCTCTTTAAGTAGAGTAGTT
The DNA here is from genome assembly GCA_951800085.1 of Comarum palustre. Taxonomy (NCBI): domain Eukaryota; kingdom Viridiplantae; phylum Streptophyta; class Magnoliopsida; order Rosales; family Rosaceae; genus Comarum; species Comarum palustre. The sequence goes on along the minus strand of OX637573.1, from coordinate 33,045,349 downwards.
TAGGGTTCATAATAATTCAAGAGCTTTCCATATATCTAAAACTGTATAGAAAGCCATACAATTCATACAGTTATGATGCCCTAGGATGCACAGCTACTGGAGGAACAAGCTGTTACATATACAATGATCTGCTGGTCTATATTGATCTATGAAGAATACTACTTTCACTAGATGAAGCAAACTTATTGTAATCAAATCATTGCCTGTTGGAAAAAGCCTCCTAATCCATTGCGTGAATCGATTCTAGCTGTAGCGTAATCCAAGGATTATAATGAAGAAACTTAAGACTTGCGATGCACGGTAAACCTTCCAAGTTTACATCATCAAGTCCTCTTCCATATGAATGGTAAGAAATTGCTTTGTTGACAGGCATCCATAGCAATCTATTATTGCATCTTCCTGGAATCATAATATGATTTACATAAAGTACATGCATTTAGTTTTCTTTCATAAGCAGGAATTTCAAGTGTGCATGACCAGCTACATATTTCTTATTTTACATGTTTAAGATCAATTCACCATCAAGAGCAATAATGTTTGATATAATACGAAAGGATGGAGAAAACATTGCTGCAGTACTGCTATCATATCAGAATTTGATATCCAGTTCTGTATTTTCTTAAGTTCAAATATATAATTCCTGCAATACGACACTAAAAATGATAGGCCAATGAAACTATTATAAAATTTTTGCATATGTTGACAATAAGCTTCAAGCCTTCAACTGAGAGTTTAGCACATGTCTTTAACATGCAGAAACAATGTTTTATGGTAACTATGTTAGGAAACCAGACTTTCAGTTTTATGCACAGAATTATACATATGGCTTACAGTGCAATTACTGCAATACGTTTGGGATAAGTTAAGGGATAGCATCTCATTTCTAGCTAGATAGAAATAATAGGGATGGTATCTTATTTGCAGATCAGTGGAGAAGATTCACTAGGAAAAAAAGGGATATATGGTATCAAACTTGAATCTAGATAGAACTTGAAATATTGTAGAGCAATAAGTTTTCTGAAAAAAAAATCAACTGATAGGTAAACTGTTTTGTAGAGTTATTTACCCATGCTAGCCAGCAGTTCTTTCATAGTTTTTTGGAATCTTCATTCTACTCTAAGTTGTTGAACACTGCTGCATATATATATATATAATCAAAGAAGTGCAGAAGAGTCTTATGATCAGGTAGGCAGAAAACACAATGTAGGCATTGATTTCGATTTCAATTTCAATCACCAGTTCTAAGATTTCAGATAGATAGAGTAAGCTAGCTATTGTAAAGAAACTGCACACTATGTTCAATCTGAATAGCTGCATGGCTTTAAGGTTAGCATCAACATAGTCATGTCTTGAAAATATCTGATCTAAAATTTCAGATCTGTCATTCTACCCTAACTCTCAAGTTCACAAGTTTCATAATTTCCCCAAAAAAGGTTAGCATGCTGTTGTCCTTTGCAGATAAATATGGGGCCAAATTCTAATCAGAACATTCAACTAGGCAACAATCTAGGAATATATGATCCAAGTAGTATATATGCCATGATTTATTCTCTGTACTCATATAGTACTATTAGAAGCAAGACACTAATACCACTTTACATTATCATTATCTACTCTAGTCTCTAGCTAATACATTACATTATATGATTTATAGCTTAATTAGATTATGATGAACGATATACTACTACTAATCAATGGATAAAGACATTGAGATAGACTACACATGCGTGTGGGGGTGCATGCGTGAGGGACTAGTGGTCATCTTCATCTCCAGGGCTTTCCAGTAGAAAACAGAAAGCCAAAATCCAAGGGACAAGCACCATGTTAGATCATGAGGTTGGATATATCCTTGGATTAATGGACCCACCCACCATTCACTATAAACATTCCTGATTCCTTTGCACTTTGACTTATCCTAAACTCGTACTGTGACTGATTGACTGCTCAAGATTTGGAAGAATCACCCTCACAAAGAATTAGAATATGTAATATTAATCTTTCTCAGTAGTCACTCATATCATATAGGGTGGGACATTACCTTAATCTAAATTTAGTTACTTTCCCAAGTTTGTTGCCATATTTTGACTTTCTAAAGTTCGATTAGACTGATTAGCTACTTCAATTTTCTGAGAATTTCATGTCTTTAGACTAAAGCATATGCCAGACATTGAGAATTACCTGCCGACTTTGTACATTAAAACAATATACTAAATTACTAATCTTAAAAACATGCATACCCGGAGAAACGGAGTCTGCGCTAGTGCATTTAAGCTCTTTTAGACAATTCATCAGATACTTTATCTCCGGGCACCCGGTCGAGTCCCTTCAACCCACATTCCTAGTGCTGTCTGTCTGTCAATGTCAACTTTGCGCACACACAATGGCTGTGTAGCATACGCGTGCATCAACACCAGCCTTACATGTATGCCGATTCAAGGGCCTGTTTTACATCGGATGGAGCATTGCTTCTTGCAAGTTTTATGTATCTACACAAGCCTGATTTCAAGGCCAAGACCAACAAGAAAGTCAATTGCTTGTGGAAGTCATCGTTTTCTTTTAAGTGGCCAATACCAAAAGTGACCATCTTGTAGAGAACCTGGACAAAAAGTTGGTCAGAATTTGTTATATATACCCGTCATATTTCCAAGTTTTCTGTAAAAGATAAACACAGACCAGATAATGGGTCTGTTCAAACAGATAGCAAAAATTAGGAGTGAAAACAAGGAAACTGACAAGAATGGTGTGACCCATACAAGAAATTATGAAACGACTTCTTGCCTTCCTCGAGATTAAACCCTCAAGCACTACAGAAGAAATTTAGTATATGTTTGGTACACATGACTCCATTAGACTTTTTTATGTACTGAAATTATATGGAGTGTCTTAAGTTGTTTTAATATTAACCCATGTTTGGTGTTGCATAGGATTAGATGATAGTTTGTTTATTTTATGTTTTAGAAAAATATTACTATTTAATAATGACATATTTGAGTACCTATAATAACATCATCTAAGGATGTCAAAATAAAAATAAGATGTTATGTAAACTCATTTTAGTTAGTACGCAGTAACACCAACCACAGTATTAACAAAACTTGACTTCTTATTTAGCACAATCTCATTTAGTTCCACCAAAGAAACATGCACTCAACCTTCAAGGGCTTTTGGACTTTTGGGATGTTACAAATTAGCAATGACAGCTACTACTTATGCATATGCTAGGTGACCTTCATGATCTGCAAAGCCTCTCTTTGAGATTTTTTAAGAGATTAAGTAGCAATTACTCTTCCTTAAAAAGCTTAATGTTTCAGTTCATTTTTATTATTTGGATGATGGAATATGACTGTCAATTCAGTTGTGCTACAACAGAATTGACAAGGTATATACATGGAACAAAAAGCTCTTGGCAGACCTAGATTTCAAGCTGATAGGAAGAGAAGTTATGGCATACATGTGTGACCTTTAATTAGTTCATTACAAACCAACTAAAATTGCGCTTATAGGACAATTTGATCACCCAATGTATTGCTCCAGAAGTGGGTTGGTCTATATTTTAACATTAATATATAGTCATTATACATACACACCATAAGAATGTACTAGTCTAGTTCTCCCATTAGAAGAATTTATGTATGATAATGAATGTTAGGTAAGGTAGTAGGAACTAAATTAGCACAGTAAGCTTCCAGCTATTGGGGAAGAGTGTGATTAAATACCAATAAAAAGTGAGAGAAATGGCAAAAATGGAAGTATAATGTAATGTATGGCAAGGTAGAGCCGTAGAGAAGAGGCTGCTGAAGGCATAGGAAGAATGTGATGGAAAGAGATGGGTGGGAATTGAAATGGCATCCCAGTGATATGTATGCTATGTGATATGTATGCTGTGCGCACTAGGGGAAGGCCTGAATATATTTTTGAATAAAAACAAACAAACAAAAACCTCCCAAGAGGGATGTGGGCCCATTTCTGCCATGGCAAAGAACCAGCACCCACCTCAACCCCTCACTCCATCATTACCATCATGAAACAATTCTCTCTTACTCTTCCTCTCATTCTTCACCAACAAATTGTGTTTGTGAGAGTGTGTTTGGGTTGTACCCATTCAATTCAACACATAAGTGCCACAACATAACACCACACTTTTCATTCTTCACTTCCTTTCAGAAACCCCATTCATCTTTCTGAAGGAAAGACATAATCTTGGTTATGGTGATGGGTGTTTGGTGAGGCTTTGGGTTGTTTCTGGTTTTGGTAAGATGGGTAATTGTTGGTGCAGCTGTTGGGGGGAGCCTTCAGTTCACAGAGTCTCATCCAATGCAAAGTCAGGTTGCTCCTCTTAAACCTTGCTCTTGTATGCAGAGGGCTTTTAGTATTATGTTGTTCTGGATATTATGAGTTTGTATTTCTGTTCTTGGTCTCAGTAGATGAGTGAGTAAAGTTGGAACTTGTGATTCCAAGGATCATGCTTTGTTTTGGATCCTTGTATATATAGTTACCTGGATTGTGGTATTGTTTACTTCTACAAGAAACTCTTGTGGAATTTGGGGATCAAAGTTACATTCTTTTTGGTGCATATGCAGGAGTTCTGTTGTGTATTATAAAGGACAAAAGAAAATGAACAACATATACTTCCACTGTTATGTCTACCTACATAGGATTTACCTTTCCTGTAAAAAGTGTATGCACCTCAGGTTCTTATGGCGCGCTATTCTCTTTAGCTAGTTTTAAATAGTTTATCCTTTTAGGTTCAAAAGTAAAATATTTCCATTTCATTATACTTCTGTTATATATGTAAGTTCTTTATTATGAGAAATTACTGATCTTTTAGCTTCCTCATGGTGCATCACGATCTTGAAGAATTTCTCCTGTATAGTATGAAAATTGATACCAGATCATGAAGGATTTTTCCTCTATTGCATGAAAATTGTTACCAGAACTAATTTGCAGCATAGGACGCTATAAAATTACACATCTTTTTGCTCATAGTATCTTTTATCTCTTTATTAAGATGATTGACTAGTATTGATCTTGAATTCTTGATTAGTTAACAAATTTCATTTCACCTTCAAAAAGCTGATACCATATACCGAATTTTCTTTCTGTTGTTAGTTCTTTTTATGGGGAATGGTTTGTTGCGTGCTTGTTATCACATTTGATATTGTATGTGTGACAAACTCTCAACTTCCTTTTCAGAATCTCCAAAGGACCAGAGCCCCTCACTGCATCATAGAGAGGATAATAGCAACTTACCATCAAATCCTGAAGAAGTTGAGATCCTACGTCGTGATTCAGCTGCAAATCCATTAATTGCATTCACATTCAGTGAGCTAAAGATAATCACTGCAAATTTTAGGCAAGATCGTTTGTTGGGTGGTGGAGGATTTGGAAGTGTTTATAAGGGTTTCATAACAGAGGATTTAAGAGAGGGCCTCTCTCACCTTCCAGTAGCTGTCAAGGTTCATGACGGTGATAACAGTTTTCAAGGACACAGAGAATGGCTGGTAAGCTTCTGTTCAATCTTTTAATATTTCAGGAAGATCAAACAAAAGAATAGGTTTCATCATTGTCATGTTGTATGCATGATCTTTTCTTCCTGTAGTACACACATAGTTCAATTATTTCAGGTCTATTAAGAGCTTTGTGCATTTCTAGGCAGAAGTCATATTTTTGGGGCAGCTTTCTCATCCAAATTTGGTAAAACTCATTGGATATTGCTGTGAGGACAAGCAACGGGTGCTGATATATGAGTATATGGCTCGGGGTAGTGTGGAAAACAATTTATTTTCACGTAAGTAACTAAGCATTTCCATTGACTCTTTCTTCTATAGTGAGTTCCTATCAACATTTTCTGATTAGTATGCATGTGCTTAGACAACTTATGGACTCCTTTCCAGAAGGCAGAAAATAACAATAGTAAAGCAATATGAATTGATCAGGCAGAAAGATTTAATAGAATCTTATTTTCATTTAATACTCATTGCTCCTTTCATCTGTCCTTTTTCGATGACTGACCTGGTGGTCCATAAATGACATTGGATTATGGGGAATGGACATTTTAGGATATTGATTCTTTTGATGTTCTTAAAAGAAAGGATGAGCAAAAGGGTAAGAAAAAATGATGTTTGGCACTTATCTGCAGCATGTAATAAAAAGAAAAGTTGTCTGCAATATTCAGTTTCAAGGTAAAAGGATAGATATTTGTCAGAAGGTGACATTATATGGTGCTCCAATTCAATGATATCATGGTATGATCTTCTAATAGTTGGTTTTTGCTAGAAATGATCCCTATAATGGCCCCTGAAAGGGCATGTACTGATGTACATATACCATTTTTTTCCCAGTGTTTATTCAAAATTCAAATTGCTAAGAGATGATCAATCTGAAAATGAAGCATAATTGATTGAGACTTGTCTCAGGAAAATGCTTTACTTGCGGAAGAAATATTAAACATTATGCTGTTAGGACTTTTGTGGGCCGATTCTTTAAGACTCTATCTCACTTGCATATTTCCTCCTCTCTCTCTCTTTTTTTCAGGAGTGCTGCTTCCTTTGCCTTGGTCCATAAGGATGAAGATTGCGTTTGGTGCAGCTAAGGGGCTTGCCTTTCTCCATGATGCAGAGAAACCTGTGATCTATCGTGATTTTAAGACATCTAATATTCTGTTGGATCTGGTTCGTATATGCTTCTTTCTCTACTTTATTTTTCATAAAAAATTAAAACAATCTTTCTGCTGCTGATTAATTCCAATTCGCTTGCTTAAATACAATTGCACTTTCCTGTGCATCTACAACAGGACTACAATGCAAAGCTTTCTGACTTTGGCCTTGCAAAAGATGGACCAGTTGGGGACAAATCTCATGTTTCTACACGCATAATGGGGACATATGGATATGCTGCACCCGAGTATATCTTGACTGGTCAGTGCTTATATCACAAACCAGGACAATGAGGCTATAAGAAGTTTCTTTTTCTCTCTAAGTCATAGCTTTATAACTAAGACCACGTATCTCTATGCAGGCCATCTTACTCCTAGAAGTGATGTCTATAGCTTTGGTGTTGTTCTTCTTGAACTTTTGACTGGAAGAAAATCTTTAGACAAGTCACGGCCAGCCCGAGAGCAAAACCTTACTGATTGGGCTCTCCCCATGCTCAAAGAGAAGAAGAAGTTGCTCAACATCATTGATCCAAGACTAGAAGGAGAATATCCTATTAAAGGAGTGCACAAGGCTGCCATGCTCGTCTACCATTGCTTGAACCGGAACCCAAAAGCCAGGCCTCTAATGCGCGATATTGTAGATTCTTTGGAGCCTCTTCAGGACAGTGATGAGGTTTCTGCTGAAAAAACTATAACAGAGATTATTCAGTTCCCGGATGGTGAAATTAGAAGAAAAGAAGGGTTGCTGTGACTGACTTGAGTTGTCCCTTATCTAAATGGAAGTTTTTGCATTGGCTTGACGGTTTTCTGTGTATCAAGCATACGGCTTCCTTCAGGTCTTTCTGGTCCTTGTTAAAAACATGGTTTTGGGATGATAACATGCAATCGAATTATTGTAACTTGGGGTAAATATCTTTCCAAAAGCAGATGTTCTTTTGTAACTGGTAGGCATGTCTTCCTTTGATTGTTGTGGAGTTCGATCCAATATGAGTTGGAAATTGTGATCTTATTACATGTCAATACGATAAAAAGAAATGTGGGATGAAAAGATTCTCTAGGAGTTTATGCCATTTACTATATTTCTCTCTCAGATCCTCATGAAATTGTAAGAGGTTAAGTTCATATATAGGCCAACAAATACATGCAAATAATTACTTTCTGATTAATGTGTATCTTTGGAGCCTGTATATTTTTTACATTTACATGCAAAGTTCTATAAATTGCATACATTTTACCTTTGTTGCTACTGAATATATGTTTCTGCAACGTGAATATATGTTCATTTGGTAAGTAGCGGATGGTTCTAAGCTAAAATACAGGATGAAATAAAAGAACATAGAATCCAAAAGAACATAGCTGAATTGGTAGGTATACCAACTCTATTTTTCTAATATCATGTATCAACCAATATATGATAGGTATGAAAAATTCACCATTTATACCAACCAATAACGTTGGTATACCAACTAATTGGCACGGTTGATAATAGACTTCTACCAACTTATTTATGGCTCAAAAAATTAAAGGCACAATTCAAATAAGTAACAACAAATAAAAACACAAATTCATAGTTTTACACAACTTCAACCAACTGACTAAATAAAAAGTTACAAACTGAATGTCAAAGTCTAAATAGCCAAACTTTCAAAGCACTAGCAAGTAACAAATTCTCAAAACGATTGAAAAATCTACGGTAGGAATTTATTTTTCAGTAAATTTACAGTTGAAAATTTAAATATATATATATATATTTTTTATATTAAATAATTTAATATAATATAAGTTGCTAGATACAGTATATCGCTCTATAGAAAAAACATGTATCACTTACAAACTAATAATTTGAAATTAATATAATATACTATACAAATTTAGTGATATACTAACATATTAATAGTTGAATTTGTTTGAATGAAATTATGTACCATTATCGGTACCATACAACATACGGAAGAAAATAGGTAGAACTGTATAAGTTAGATCTGGCCACCGATGACATCATGCGAGTGACCTCAGCACTATATATACATTTGGCTGTGTGTTGTCCAGATCCATCTCTGTACCTATTTATGTGGACCAAACTATTATAATTGTATGTTCTCCCAGAAAATTAGAAATACAAAATTAACATGAAATCAAGTAGGGGTCAGTCGACATGCGGTGGAAGTGTAACACTTGTTCAAGTTTCATTGGCTGAAATTACTGGGTTGGCCAAACAATCATGGAGCCATGATCATAACCATGGAGTTGTCCAAGTTATTTATACATTATTTCCCAGTAGATCAACTCTTTTTGATATATATATATATATATATATATATATATATATATCAAAAAGAGTAGAGTGATATTTACTTTGCCGATCTATCTCTGCCCTCTTGAGTCTTGAGCTTACATACAAATTACACAGCAAGGAAGGGCCGGAGGGTTGAATTTACAGGTGTTTCTGGATAGAATCGCAGCCACGAGCAGTAGTACGTTGGACTAAAGTGGTGAACCATGTATGTCTTCTTGTCGATTCTCTCTCTATATCTTTCCATTTGTTCTGCTATCAGATTTTGATTCTCATCATTCTCTCAGAAAATACACACAGAAAAAAAAATAAGAGGATTGTTGACAATGTTTTAGAAAGTACTCAAAGTAGTAGTAGTAGCAGTAATATGGAATTGCAGAACATGCTTACACTCAGTGCTCAGACCTTTCTTTAGATTGAAGATAAGCTATGTTAACATTCATTTGATCTACTGCATGATCCGTTTACTGATGTAGAGATTGAGAGGGGTAATTTCTGTTAGGATATCCGGTAGAATAAATTGTGGAATGCAATAAGAAACGCATAACCACTAATGGAAATAAACAGCGGAAGAATAAAATGATACAGAACATCGAGAATTAACGTGGTTCAGTAAAATGTCTACGTCCATGGGGTAACAACAACAAAGAACCTTCACTATACGAATAAAGGTTACACTGAGAGAAACACTACTTCAAGACTCACACTTAAAGGGATACGCTCACACACACTTTGTTTTGCTACACACACAAAACTCTATACTTCGAGTTTTTTTTCTATCTCACACTCTTGTATAAACACTAATACAAGATGAACACTCACCTTGTTCAATGTTTTGCACCATTGCAAATGCCTCTATACATGGGCAATGAATTCCATGCAAAACTCTTCTACCTAACATGCAAATACATGCAATGTCAACTTTCTTCCATGATCAAAGATCAATGTTACCATGCTCATAAATGCATTTCCTTCCATTGTCAATAAATTCTGCCACCACCACCCTATGATATTAGCATTCTTTCTTACATTTCAAAATTTGTTGCACCAACTTTGCTATTCATTTAGCAACATTCCTCTGGCTTGATTGAATGTGTTTTGAGGCTTATTCTTCACATGTAGACATCCTCCTCCAAATAAGGAGGCAAAACTTGACCCATCAATCTCCTCCTCCTGACTTAATTGGAGGGGCACGTCAACCTTGACACATTTTTGCAGAATTCGAACTTCTCTTTCGGTTAGGACTTCATCATCATATCAGACATGTTCTCATCTGTATGAATCTTTAGCAGTATCTCTTTAGCTTCCAACACATCATGTATCCAATGATACCTCCCATCAATATGCTTTGACCTTGAGTGAAAACTCGCATTCTTGCTCAAGTGAATTGTGTTTTGATTGTCACAATGCAAGACAAACTCTTGTTGTGTATGACCTAATTCCAGTAGGAATCTCTTCAACCACATGATATCTTTACACGCTTTCATTGCTGTAATATTCTCTGCTTCTGTAGTTGACAAAGCAACACATTTTTGTAGCTTTGATTGCCTGGAGATAGCTCCCCCTGAAAACGTAATCAGGTATCCGAATGTGGACTTTCTTGTGTCAATATCACCGGCCATATGCATATGTGTAGCCAACCAGTTCAGACTTGTCACTTCCAAAGCATAGACTCATCTTTGAAGTTCCCTGCAAGTATTTCAGGATCCACTTAACAACATTCCAGTGCTCCTTGCCTGGATTAGATAAGAACCTACTAACAACACCAACTGCATGTGTTATGTCTAGTCTGGTACAAACCATCGCGTACATCAAGCTCCCTACGACTGGGACATATGACACTGCTGTCATTTATTCCTCCACCTTCTGACATGTAGGACTTTGCTTTGAGCTGAGCTTTATATGACTAGCAAGTGGAGTAGCAACTAGATTTGCTTTCTCCATGTGAAACATTTTTAGTACCTTCTCGATGTACTTTTTTTGTGATAACCACAATTTCTTGTTCCCTCGATCATGAACAATCTCCATTCCCAAAATCTGCTTGGTTGGTCCCAAATCCTTCATATCAAAGGACTTTGACAAATCTGTCTTTAACTGCTGAATCATAGCAGTATCTTTGCCGACAATCAACTTATCATCTACATAGAGTAGTAAGATGATAAAATTACCTCCAGCGGGTTGTTGAATAAACACACATGGATCAGCTGAAGTTCTCTTGCACCCATGACTCACCATGAATGAGTCAAACTTCTTGTACCACTATCTTGGTGCTTGCTTCAATCCATACAAGCTTTTCTTCAACTTGCAACCATATGCTCCTTTCCGTTAAATTCAAATTCTCCTGGTTGCTCCATGTGTATTTCTTTTTCTAAATCGCCGTGAATAAATGTTGTCTTCACGGCCATTTGCTCCACCTCAAGATCCATACTCGCAGCCATGCCTAAAATGACTCTATCAAAGTCATCTTGAAAACATGTGAGAATATCTCATCAAAATCGATTCTTTCTTTCTGGCTAAATCCTTTGATAACTAAGCGAGCTTTGTACTTCGTCAGCTTCTCATTCTCATCTCGCTTCAACTTGAAAACCCACTTGTTCTAGAGTGTTTTCCGGCCTTTAAGAAGCTCCACCAACTCGTAGGTGTTATTCTTCAGTAAAGACTTCATCTCAGACTCTATGGCTAGCCTCTGTTTGTCGTGGTCTTGATGAATCTTTGTTTCCTTATATCTTTCAGACTCTCCGTCACTGGTCAAAAGGATGTAATTTGCATAAGGATCATCTCCATCGTTAGTCACCAATATATATTGTGATGATGGATACTTGGTGGATGGAATCAACATCCTACTACTGCTTGATTATTCACAGGCTGCTCCCCCTCATCTTCGGTTTGGGCATCGACCATGTCAGGTACATCTTCAACTCTATCACCTTGCAACCTAACATTGGATTCTTACTGCAATGGTGAATCATAAATGCAGTTGTCAATTGCTACATTTCTTGGTCGTACCTCTTTGTTGAAGTCCTCTATTAATTGGTCTTCATGGATCACCACATCTCTGTTTCTAAAGAACTTTGCCTTTGGTTCCCACAACTCGTAACCAAATTCTTCATCGCCATAGCCAACAAATATGCATGGTGTCGCCTTGTCATCTAGCTTTGATCTCTGCTCCTTGGATACATGCGCGAATGTTTTACATCTAAATACTCTTAGATGCGAGTATGATGCATCTTTGCCAGTCCAAACTCCACATTGAGTCTCATATTCCAAAGGTACACACAGTGCTCTGTTGATGAGGTAACACGCAATCTTCACAGCTTTTCTCCAAAATTCTTTTAACAATTTGGCCATCTTCAACATGCATCTGACTTTCTCCATATTGGTACGGTCATCCGCTCTGCTACGCCATTATGTTAGGGGGTGCTAGGAACTGTCTTCTCATGTCTGATGTCATACTTCGCACAATAATTTTGAAATTTGTGCGATGTGTACTCTCCATCATTGTAACTGCGAAGGCACTTCAATTTTCTTCCAGTCTCCCTTTCCATCATGGTGTGAAAAATTGTAAACGTCTCGAATACCTGGTCTTTGGATTTCAGCAAATAAACTCAAACATTTCATGAAGCAACATCGATATAAGTAACAAAATACTTATGCATATTCAATGATTCGACTTCTATCGGACCACACACATCTGAATGTACAAGATGTAGAATATTTTCTTTCCTCGTGAAAGACTTCAAAAAACTGATTTTCTTCTGCTTACCAAATAAACAATAATCGCAAGAGTCTAGCGAGTTACCTTTGGCTACGGGAATTAACAACTTCTTCGCCAACATCTGCAGTCCTTTCTCACTCATGTGGTCAAGACGTCTATGCCATAAATTTGGAAAGGATTCCTCGAATGCATTCAACTCACTTTTGCAAATCTTCCCATATGTCTTGTAGTACGTTCAACACATTTTTCCTTTAGCAACTAGAATAGATTTCTTGGTAAGCTTCCACTTTCCATCACCGCCATGATGATGAAATCCTTGTCGATCAAGCACACAGTTGACATAAGATTGAGACATAGATCATGAACATGTCTCACATCTTTCAACATTAATTGGTAGCTCACATCCGTCTGTAAGTAAATATCTCCAATATTCCAGCAATATTGGAGTAGCTGTCATTGCCCATCTTCACTTTACCAAAGTCACTTGCTTTGTACGTAGTGAAGAACTCTATGTGGGATGTGGCATGAAACGAGGCTCCAGAATCAATTATCCATTGAACTCTAGGATGATCTACCAGTAGACATTCAACTCCAAGTGGCAATAATTCACACTCATCATGAGACACCACAACAACAACATTGTTGGTGTCCTCCTTTTATTGATGAGTGGCGTCTTCTCGCCATTCTTTGAATTCTCGCTTCAACTTGTGACAATTTTTCTTCATGTGGCCTGGAAGACCACAATGATGGCACTTTCCACTAAACCTTGTTTTGGATTTGCTCATACTTCTTCCATGGTCTCTCGGTCCTCTGCTCTTGTTCCTTCCTCTATTCTCCGCAAAGAAGAATTGACCATTTTCTGAACTTGATGAAGAACTTATTGATTCTTCATTCAACATATTATCTTTAATTTTTTCCATAGATAATACACCATTAGGAGCGGAGTTACTTACAGTAACAAAAATGTCTCCCAACTATCTGGTAACGACCCGAACAGGATCAAGGCTTCATGGCTAATTGATTGAGTACACTCTGGAAATTGTTGACGAGCTCTTTAATGAGAAAAGTTTTTTTGGTAGTAGTTTTTTCTCAAACAAGGACTCCAGCTTCAACCACAGCTCATGCGCACTGGTTTTATTGGCAACATGGTGGAACATACTGTCGTCCACCCATTCACGAATATGACCGATGACTTTTCGGTTCATCTTCGTCCAAACTGCTGTTGTATTTCCTTTTGGCTTGGTATCGTCTCCCTCGATCGGCTCGTGCAAATCTTTGCAATAAAGAATATCCTTCATGCTTGGCTTCCATGTAATCCAGTTGGAGTGGTTGAGTCTGATTATCGTACTCCGTGATCCTTCCATTCCAACAGCTCTCGGTCAAAACCAAGAGCTTTGATACCATTGTTGGGATATACGGAAGAATAAACCGTGGAATGGAATATAAAATTCATAACCACTAAGAAAAATAAACAGTAGAATAATAAAGTGATAGAGAACATCGGAAATTAACGTGGTTAAGCAAAATACCTACGCCCACGGGATAACAACAACAAAGAATCTTCACTATACGAATAAAGGTTACACTGAGAGAAACACTACTTCAAGACTCACTTGAAGGGATACACTCTCACACACACTTCGTTTTGCTACACACAAAACTCTCTACTTGGAGTTTTATCTCTATCTCACGCTTGTATAACCACTAATACAAGATGAACACTCACCCGGTTCTATGTTTTGCACCATTGCAAATGCCTCTGTATATAGGCAATGCATTCCATGCAAAACTCTTCTACGTAACGTGCAAATACATACAATGTCAACTTTCTTCCATGATCCATGCTCAATGTTGGTATGCTCATCAATGCATTTCCTTCCATTGTCAAGAAATGCTGCCACCACCACCCTATGATAGTAGCCTTCTTTCTTACCTTTCAAAATTTCCTGCACCAACTTTGCTATTCATTTAGCAACATGCCTCTTGCTTGATCGAATGGGTCTTGAGGCTTATTCTTCACATGCAGACATCCTCCACCAAATAAGGAGGGAAAACTTGACCCATCAGTTTCAGATCCTGAGATGCATTAGTTCTGCATGGATCTCATAGCAGTTACCATGTATTTCTGATTAATTATGATTTGAGTTTATACAGGGAAACCGATCATCATGATGAGGACGAGGGAGATGGAGAAGGAGAGGAGGTGCAAGACAACACCAACTCCGGCGGAAGCAGCAAAGTGGTGATTCCAGAAGATGGCTACGGGTGGAGGAAATATGGACATAAATTTATAAAAAATGTTGGAAAGTTCAGGTAAATTAGTACATACATACTGAGATAGAATTCCTTTGTATTGTATGAATATTTGATGTGTCTGAGTTAACTAAATCAATGGTAATGGATATCAGAAGCTATTTCAAGTGCCAAAACAGAAATTGTAGAGCCAAGAAGCGAGCCGAGTGGGCGAGCTCAGAGCCTGATAAACTTCGAGTAGTGTATGAAGGGGTGCACAATCACACTGACAATAATGCCTCATCTGCAGGTTCATCATCTTTAAATCCGAGTGCTGATGCAAACCAGTATGACTTGTACACACAAGTTTTTGGTAACCGATCCTCCTCTCATTGGAATAAGAGAAGTTGAATGATCCTGCTGCAGCAGCAGGTTAATCCACACAGTTGTACGATTGTTTATAATGTTTCTGCAGCTAGCTGCCATCTACCTCCTCCTTAGATAAGCCTCGCTGGCCATTCTAATATATGTAAGTTGAATGCTGGTCTGTAATTGTAGGGCAAAGAAACTAGTATAACATTGTTTCCTTGAGAGCTTGGTCCATCTATCTGTTCCGCTACATTTCATTACATTGTAAATTTATTATATTACTGGTATACACAACTGATCCTGGTCTCTTGGAAGATGGAACTATATCTACTTGTACCACCGACAAGTCCAGGCCAGGTCCTTCCGTTTTGAGTGTTTGATCACCAACTACGTTGTGAACTTGTGATAATGTTTGAACATTTTAATGTTTCTCTGGATTATTTATACCGATGAAGCTGTTGCTGCATGCAAGTTATATATTTCGAATTTACTAGCATAAATAGCCATGTCCTGTAAGTTATTTCCAGCTAGCTATTAATGTGTACAATCATATATACTTGTTGCCAGCTCTATCTTTTTTCTTCTGAACAATCTCCCCTGAGAATGAAATGTTATGCACCTGAACATCTTCTGATGAGGTCGTTCAGTTGTTCTAGATAAGGATGGGCAAACGGAAGAAAATCCTCTGTTTCCATTTCCCTATCTCCTTGCCTGTCCCCCTCTCAATTTTGACACGTGACATCTTCATCCTACTCAGCTTTAACAGCCCCTAACCATGATAACTCATGCTAACATCGATTAACCACTAACCCAACTCTAACTACAAGTCTGTAACCCTAAATTATAATATTTGGAAAAATATCTGCGAATATCAAACGTCAAACCTAGTTGTAAAACAACGACTTCGCTCGTTCCTCCTCTTCTGTCAAACCAAGCGTCGAACCTAAACTTCTTCTTCTTCTTCGATTGCTTATTTTGGTCTTTGTATGAACTATGAAACTCTTGTAATTGCCAAACTTGAAGGTGATTGACAAACTTGTCAGTTATGGAAGGTGAATCTTCTATACCATCAAACTCAAGGAGCGTAGCAATATCATCACATATAATTATTGATTTTCCTATGCCTACTATTGTTATATATATATAGATATATGTATATAGCATAATAGCCATGTCTATATATACGATATGAATTCATGGCAATTTGCTTCTTTTTTTTTGAAAAGCTTCTATGCTCATTATGATTATATATAGCCGTATATGTAATGCACTTTTGTTTGAACCGGGATCGTTTGACTTCATTGCAATGTTGTTTCAACTTGATATAGAAAAAGGATTTGTTGAATATATTCTTAAATTCCCTAAGAGATTTGCTAGAAAAAAACAATTGACTATTAACATATAGATCAAACCACGTTGGTATCTCTAATATATTGATCTTATATTTATTTGAAGGATGTTGAAGCTACATGTACTGTTGATTATGAAATATTTAGCAAATTGGATTTTGGGAGTGGTATAGACTTGAATGGTCCCCTAGATGTTGAAAATATTGAAGTTGAAGGTAGTGAAGAAGAGTCACAAGAAGGCAGAAGACCTCGTGAAATCCTGACTCAATTCATTCGAGAATGTGTCAAGAATTGATCCCTGCAGTTGGTAAGGAATTTGAAACAGAACAAGATGCACTTGAGTTTTACAATCGATATGCATATAAATTTGGTTTTGGTATCAGATTAAGCAAAACACATACATCTTCTAGTGGCTTTTTGAGAGATAGACTTTTTGTTTGCTCAGCCAAAGGTAAACTTGGAAAAGACAAGAGAAATGTGTATGTCAAATTTCATCGTGCTGAGACAAGATTTGGTTGTGGAGCTAGAATGAAGATTAAGTATGATCCATTGTCTGGAAAGTATACTGTTGTTGAATTTGTTGCTGATCATTCTCATGTGACTTCAACTCCTAGTAAGACTCATCGTTTTCGGTCTCATAGGAATATATCTCTAGCTCAAAATGTTATGGCTGATATGTGTGAAGATTCAGGACTTGATCCAAAAGAGACTCTTGAGTTATTGAGTCGACAAGCTGGTGGGCGTGAGCATCTAGGATTTGTTGCAGAAGATTATAGGAACTATTTACGTTCAAAGCGAACTAGAGAAATGAAGTCGGGGGATACAGGTGGTGTATTGGAATATCTACAAAAAATGCAATTGAATGATCCTAGTTTTACTTATGCTATACAAGTTGATGTGGATGATTTAATAACTAATATTTTCTGGGCTGATGCAAAGATGAAGGTAGACTATGATTACTTTGGTGATGTAGTATGTTTTGATACCACCTACTGGAAAAACAAAGAAGGAAGGCCATTTGCGATGTTTGTTGGTGTCAATAATCATAAGCAAACACTTATTTTTGGTGATGCGTTATTATATGATGAGACTGCTGAAACTTTCATGTGGTTGTTCGATACTTTTGTGAATACAATGTCTGGGAAGAGACCAAAGACCATATTGACCGACCAAGATTCAGCAATGGCTAAAGCTTTAGCTTTCCAATGGCCAGAAACACATCATCGACTATGCATTTGGCACATATGTCAAAACGCTGCTAAGCATCTTAAAAGTGTCTTCGAGAAGTTTAAGGATTTTACCGAAGATTTTAGCAGTATCATATATGATTATGAAGATGCTGATGACTTCTTAATTGCTTGGGAAAAGATGCTTGAAAAATACAATATCCAAGAAAATACATGGTTAAGCTGGTTATTTGGTTTGAAGGAAAATGGACTTTAATTTATGGGCGGGAAACATTTTGTGCAGATATTACTACTACTCAACATAGTGAAAGCATGGATAATTCTATCAAGAGGTATGTGAGTTACAAGTATGATTTATTGCGATTTTTCATCACTTCCATAGATTAGTTGATGATCGTCGTTATAAAGAGCTAGTAGCTAATTTTAAAGCAAGTCATACCTCCCCTGCATTGTCATTCCCGGTGAAAATATTAAGGAAGGCAACAAAGGTGTACACACCGGCAGTGTTTAAATTGTTCCAAGTTGAGTTATGTAAAGCTCATGATTGCACCTTGAAGTTATTTAGCGACATTGGAACGATGCACATATATGAAGTTACTGCTCATGAAAAGCATTTCCACCATATTATAACATTTGATTCAGTTAATAGTAATATCACATGCAGTTGCAAGAAGTTTGAATTTGTTAGGATTTTGTGTTCACATTCTTTAAAGGTTTTGTCAGCGAATGATGTCAAGACCATTCATAGCCAATACATTTCAAAGAGATGGAGAAAAAACATTAAAGATCAAATACCAAAGGTGTCTTGCCAAAGGCAGATGATGATGATCCAAAGGCAAAAATATCAAGATGTTACAGAGACTTGGCACGATTACATACTGAACTTGCAACAATTGCTGCTGAATCTGATGAAGCTTATGAAATTGCTTCAGAGGCCCTTCACAAGACATTAGCTGATGTTAAGACATCTTTAAAGAATAGTCAGAAAGAACCTCAAGTTAGCTTAGTGATCAATAATAGTGCACATGAGGTTGTTTCTGATGATTTTGATGAGCATATGGTGAAAGGAATCAAGGTTAAAGAAAGAATTAAACGCAAGGAGGATTCTATCAGACCAAAAAATGCTTTGGAAAAGCTCGTAAGGAACAAAAGACCTAGGAAAGAAGTAGATACTTCATCGAGACACTAGAGAGAACCAGAATTAGATCGTTCCAATGTGACCTCCACATGTGTTCCTCCTACACAAGTTCAAATTCATTCGACACAACAAATGGAACTGCATCCTTCACTCGATGATTTCATAAATGTTCCTGCTCCACAAAATCAAATGAATGAAAAGGTATCACGTTTTTTTACTAACATGTTGAAGATGTGTTCTTTAATGGCTTATTTACCTACTCAATCTTTCAGGAGGTAATGTTACAACATATGCATTAACGATAGATTTTTACCTCAGCAATCACACTTTGTTCAGGTATTATAAATATTTTATTATGTTAAAAGTTTCATTGATTTATACTTGCTTAATTATTTATGTGCTGATCTACAAATATTTGCACCAGAAACCTCAGTCTACCATGCATGTTGGAATGGAGCAGTACATGAACCAAAATCATGGAGCTCAATTTTCAGAGGTGAAATTCTTTAGTTTTATTGTTGTATGCTTGCTGGAGCTCTGAATCATAATTAATAATATTATTACTTGTCATCCTTAAAATACAACAGATTCGTTATATGAATAATGGAATTCAAAAGCCAAATGGTTTACCTCCAGAGATGCAATTCACATCACATGTTTTAACTCCACAAGTGCACATCAGCATATCAACATGTGCAGGTTTCTTCAGTGTCCTTAAATATTTCTGGGTTGTCTGATACGTGTATGATATGCTTGATTAATGCTTATTACTTTATTGTATGTTTTTTGTGTGGTACTTTATAGAATTTAGGAGGCTCCAATGTTGGAATACATTACCAGCAAGGTTCTAGAACGAGTTATCAACAACCTCTTACAGAAAATTGGAACAGGGTTCCATCTATAAGTTTGTCTCATACAGGTATTCATATATAGAAATAGCGAGCGTGTTAAATGTACTTATTCCATGAGATTTCATTAAAGTATATTGTGTGAGTGCAGACACAATTTCTACTGAAGGACTTGACTTGATTTACAGAAATCCAAAAACCCCAAAATGAATTTTGAAGTCCAAGAGGAATGATCTATGAGATGAATGTTGCAATTCTCTATTTATTTTGGATAATAAAAAGTGGCTATGCAGATTGTAGACACATGATATGAACCATTCAATTTTTATATTTTTGTTTTGGTACATCTTAGTTCTTGTTAAGTAGATTAATCTTAGTTCTTGTTAAGTGGATTTCTATGTCTCAGCAGTAAATTCTTGTGCATCATTGTAATAAAGCAACTACAGTGGATTCTTATTCCCAATTTTCTTTAGTTTCACTTTCGTCTTATTGACTTAAGCTAAATCATACAAATCAATATAATATAGTTTATTGTAACAAGCCAAACATTATAGTTTGGAACAAACTCTATATACAAAATTGATCATATGCTTAATTCGATCGTATCTTCTAAAGTATGAGTCATACATGCTCTACTTGTTGATCATTATCAAGAGGAAGTGACTCCAATTTCGCTCATCTTCATTCCTTGTTTGGAAACTGAGAAACTTTGATATTGTAAAATTGAAAGATATGAAGAAGCTGTGCTGCAGCCTGCACAAATTCATCAATAAGAACTTTGCGCACAGATTGGTTTTCTGCCTATTTTCCTCTGAAGACACTAGAAAAAACTTAAGACTAATCATCTTTGGTCTCTAGATATACGACTTAGGACTACATTCCTTCGACTGGTCAATCACCGTTGGCTTCGAAGAACAAAAAATACAAATCGAAGAAGAATATCAGAGTCGTTGTTTGACGTTTGGCATTTGCAGATATTTTTCCAAATATAATTTAATTATAAATTAGGGTGGGTTACAGACTTGTAGTTAGAGTTAGAGTTGGGTTAGTGGTTAACCGATGTTAGCATGGGTTATCATGGTTAGAGGGATGTTAATGCTCTGTAAGATGGAGATGCCACATGTCAAAAATTGAGAGGGGGACAGGCAAAGGGATAGGGAAATGAGGACAGAGGATTTTCTTCTAATTTTCCTCACCCCGCCCCCGGAGCCCCCATGCCTCATATAGGGATATTCCCAAACAGGGGAATCCCACTCCCGTCCTCGCAGGAAATGAGTTCCCCACCCCGCCCCGTTTCTGTATTGACATTAACTTTTCTTAAATTTTTTTTGATTATGTGTTTTTTACTGATTTTCAGCCAAATAGAGACTTGTCTCAAGAATGAGGAAACCTCGTCCCCACTCTCGTACCGCCGCACGGAAAATAATTCACCCCACCCCCGCATCCTTAACGGTGAATTTCAACCCCATCCTTGCATTCCAAATGAGAAAATCCATGCAGAGTCCCCACCTCCGTCCCGAGATGTCCATTCTTAATCCTGCTAGTCACTCACTCTATTTGATGTTTCTGATCTTAAATTTTGTGATTCAAGGACCGTCATGGCATAACAACATCAAAGGACAACATCTTATTTGTTCTCATGATTGGTCTCGCTGTTTTATCTAATTTGATAGCCATATACAGTGATTGTCGTGGCCTTGTTCAAAAAGAATGTACGTCTCTCCTCATGCATGTGTGTGCTTACGTTGTTCATTCAAATGCATCAAGGACTATGGAATTTTTTTGTTAGATGAGCAAAATTTCAAACCCAGAGAAAAATTCCTATGAAGGTTATGTATATGCCTATATTGCAAGAGTGCATGGCCCTTTGGAGTCCAGAAAACACTGGAGAAACTTGCTCATACATTTGAAGACTTCTTGTTAGGGATGGGAAAAAAACCGGTTTTCAACCGAAAACCGAAAAAAAAAACCATCAGAAAAAATGGACCCGATAACTGATCCATTTAAAGCGGGTTAGAAAATAGCTTAAACCGATCCGGTTTAAATTGGGTTGGTTCCGGTTTAACCTAAAAACCGGTCTGAATAAACATTTTATTAGTTATTCTAATCTCTTACTCTGCATCCTCCCACACTAGATCACACAGACCACTATATATAAGAAAAAAACCCTAATCCTCTCAGCCCTCTTTCTCGCCTCTTAGCTCTCTCTCTCTCTCTCAACTCTCAAGTCTCAACCCTCTTTCTCGCCTCTCATCCGCTGCACGACCGTTACGACAAATCGATGGAATCACGACAAACTGCATCAACCCATCCTTCAGCCTCCGGCCACACCCCATCGGGTTTCATGGTTCCACACGATTTTGTTGCAGTTCCACCATCAATGGCCACCACTGGAGACACTACTACTTCTGCTTCAGCTTCGGCTTCTGAAGCTCAAGTTATGTCGAAGAGGAAAAACTAGAGCATCGCATGGGACCATTTTACCTTGCAGACCATTTGATTCAGACTTTCATCATTTTCATGTTATGAACTTTAATTTATTTTAGGACAACTAAATTTGTTTATGGTTTGCAACAAATTAACTTAACTATGGTGTGTATGTTATCTACTATTATAACTTGGTGATGAACTTTGGATGATTTGATTGTTCTTATGTTTTTTAGGGAATCTTTTGAGGTTTAAAATCTGTTGGATTGAGAAATTGTAAAATATAAACTGAGAGTGAAACTCTCCAAATTAGGGTGAAATCCAAAACTGATCCGATCAGGATTTCGGATGATCAGAATAATCGGTTAACCGAAATTCAGATTAGGATGAAGATTTGACAAATCCGAATTATTTGGATCGGATACGGTTTAAGCCTAAAACCGATCCAGTCCGAATATGGCTAGCCCTACTTCTTGTGAGAAACTTCTATAATAATATTAGAAATGGAAGGTTATTTTGATATACTTTCGATACAAAGAACAAACAAATTTATAAAAAAAATGAGACCTGGATTGCCATGAATCCGTGATTCATGTTCAAGTACCATTTGCTAGTCATCTGTTTGGGCCAAAATATTATCTTTCGGCGAATGCTTAAGAAGAGAGCCTAGTGGACCGATTCTTACGGTATATGTTATTATTAATGTGTTTCCTTTCGACTAGGAGCCATTATTGGCAAGGATTTGTGGTTGCTTAAGAATTCCTTCGAAGATCCAAGAAGATTTGATATGCCTTGATCTGCAAGTAAGAACAAACTCTAGTGTTCACTATATAAAGGGGTCAAGATACAGAGACAAGACACATCTCAACGATTCTATACAACTTT
Organism: Comarum palustre; assembly: GCA_951800085.1. Taxonomy (NCBI): domain Eukaryota; kingdom Viridiplantae; phylum Streptophyta; class Magnoliopsida; order Rosales; family Rosaceae; genus Comarum; species Comarum palustre. The sequence continues at coordinate 33,022,251 of OX637573.1, read as the reverse complement.
TGCACACTGCAAAACAAGCCTCTCTGGAGCACCTCTACCAGAAAGATTCCTCAAGTCTTTTTGTCCACCAAAGCCCTATCAGTAGGCATTCCCCGCTGATACTCACCAAAGCCTCATCCGTGAGCACTACCCGCTTCTACTCACCAAGCCTCATCCATGAGCGAACAGTCTACCACCGCTTCATAAAGCCCTATCCATAGACGAATACCCGTAAAAACCATTGTTGAAGTGAAAACTCTAGCAAATATCCCCGGTTTGTCAAGGAACCATTTGACGAACGCACCGCATCCTTGATTTTTAGCTCTGCTCAACCATATCGGTCTGAGTAGGAACGCCCACTTCAGAAGAGGAGGAGAAAAATCCTAGTTGTTTTTCAGCTAGGTCTAAGAAGAACCTAAGTGCCGGCCTGACCAACGCCCGTACGACAATCGTTTGAGAAGAAGACAGAAGGCGAACGCGCATCAAAACCAAGGTTGTACCTGACCCATAGGTAATGGCATGCCCTCAAGCTTGGTTGTTCGAAGAAAATACATTTTCACGCCGAACATCATCTTCAGCTCTGTTTTCTCATAACACATTCATAGATCACAAACTAAAAATCAGTGGTGGTAATTGTAGGTAAAGAGGGAGAAAGATAACTTCTGATATCATCCAATATTGTGATTTGTGAAGTGGAGAGAAATATTACATCTTATATATTTATGTATCACTGAGCTTCCAGCCCTCATGTTCGAGTAATCTCATACCTATAGTGATTATAATCATCCCCAAATTTGGCAAAAAAAGAAGAATTCTGTGGAAGATGAAGTTGGGTTCATGGTTGAAAAACCCAAAGTAAATGGGCCTTTAGAGCAAAAGATGAAAAAATAAAATGTTCTAGAGGATTCGCATATAGGAAAAAGGAAAAGGGAGAGGTCCAACGGCCCAGATGGGTGTGGAAGCTTCACGAGGGCACATTTCTGTGTTGGTATAAACAACCCTATCACTCCTTCCTCACTCTCTCATATAAGCTTTGCTTCTACTCCTTTTCGGCGTTTCTCTTATCCAAAACCCCTCTAAACCCACCCCAAAGCTTCTTCCTTTCCTCCGATTCCTCACATCCCCACAACTCACTGTAAGTCCTCTTCGGCTCTCTTCATCCCCAAAAGTCTCTATTTTTTTCGTGTTCTTTTGTTACCAACTTTCAATTTGTATCTGTATATGTGGATAATTTGTTGAGTTAAATCTGATGAAAATGTACATGACCCATGTTTAAAGTTGTTAGCTTTTTTATGGGTGTCAATTTTGATGAGGATTATAAGGATTGAGTTTGAGTTTGTAGGGTATGTCGGTTTAAAGTTAGCTTTTGATGGGTCTCAGTTCTTATGAGGTTTATAAGGATTGAGTTTGAGTTTGTAGTGTTTGTGGGTTTTTGACAGGGTAGATGGCGTCGACTTTTGCAGCCATGACTTCAGTTGGTTCATTGGCTGCTGCTCCCAGTGGCCGTGTGGTTGATAAAAAGTTTGACACTTTGTCATCTCGGGCTTCCATTGCATCGTTCTCATTCTCTAAGAGGCCCAATGTTGCTGTCAGGAGGACTCGTTCACCTAGAGTCTCCGCCATGGCCAAGGAGTTGCATTTCAACAAGGATGGTTCTGCCATCAAGAAGCTTCAGGTCTGCCTTTCACTCTTTTTTGTTTTTGGTTGTTTTGAAAAGCATTGCATTTTGTGTCGTGCTATCTTATATTGGTTGTTTAACTTTGAACTGTGTTTGTTATACATGCAGGCTGGTGTCAACAAGCTTGCCGACCTTGTTGGGGTTACCCTTGGTCCCAAGGGTAGGAATGTTGTTCTGGAGAGCAAGTATGGTTCCCCCAAGATTGTTAACGATGGTGTGACCGTGGCCAAAGAGGTATCCCTTCTCTCTTTTTTCTTTGTTAGTCGCATTTTCTGATAGAATCATTGTTGTTAGGTTTAATGTTCTTTTATTTCTTTCAAAGGTTGAGTTGGAGGACCCTGTTGAGAACATTGGAGCCAAGTTGGTGAGGCAGGCAGCTGCCAAGACTAATGACTTGGCTGGTGATGGGACAACAACTTCTGTTGTTCTTGCACAAGGTCTTATCGCTGAAGGTGTCAAGGTCTGTACCATAATACCTGTAATTGCTTTCTTTTGACCCTGATAAAATGAGTTCATCTTGTAACCGAGTTCAATTATATTCAGGTTGTCGCTGCTGGAGCGAACCCTGTTCTGATCACACGTGGTATTGAAAAGACAACTAAAGCCCTTGTAAAGGAGCTTAAGTTGATGTCCAAAGAGGTAAAGTGAATTGGTGTCCAATTTATTTGGCATCCAATCATGATAACATTGTGGTTTCCTCTCATAGTGTTATCCCTAGAGTTGCCATGAACTGAAACTAAGTTTCATCTCACTGCAGGTTGAAGACAGTGAACTAGCAGATGTGGCTGCTGTCAGTGCAGGAAACAACTATGAAGTAGGACAAATGATTGCTGAAGCCTTGAGTAAAGTGGGTCGAAAAGGTGTTGTCACACTTGAAGAGGGGAAAAGTGCTGAGAACAGTCTTTATGTAGTTGAAGGAATGCAATTTGATCGTGGTTACATCTCACCTTACTTTGTCACTGATAGTGAGAAAATGGCTGTTGAATATGAGAACTGCAAGGTAATGTAACCAGCTACTGTTTGGCATCTGTCTGGAGGTTTATGTTGGTTATTGTGGTTTTCACATCCTAACACAAAGTTGTTTTTGCAGTTGCTTCTTGTTGATAAAAAGATAACAAACGCAAGAGACCTTATTAACATTTTGGAGGATGCCATTAGAGGAGGATATCCAGTTGTGATAATTGCTGAAGACATTGAACAAGAAGCCCTTGCAACTCTTGTTGTGAACAAGCTTAGAGGATCTCTAAAGATTGCTGCCCTAAAAGCCCCAGGATTTGGAGATCGCAAGAGCCAGTATCTAGATGATATTGCCATATTGACTGGAGGTATTTTCACTTTTACATCTTTTTATTCGGTTTTCCTTGTCTTGCTTGGTTCTGTTGGGTTAATAGTATAGTACACCATTCTTCCCTCAGCAGGGAAGGTGGTGCAGGCATACAAGTCTTATTGTATCGCAACGATGTCATAGTGACATACTGTTATTCTATGTAGGAACTGTGATTAGAGAAGAGGTAGGGCTTACATTGGACAGCGTTGGGAAGGAGGTCCTTGGCCAAGCTGCAAAGGTTGTGCTTACAAAGGATACCAGCACAATTGTTGGTGATGGAAGTACTCAGGAAGCAGTTAACAAAAGAGTTGCACAAATTAAGAACCTTATCGAGGTAAGAGTTGCATTCAGATCAGGAGTATGAAAAGGCAAGAACCTTACCAGCACAATTGTTGGTGATGGACTTTTTACTACTCATGCAGGCTGCAGAGCAGGATTATGAAAAGGAGAAACTTAGTGAAAGGATCGCCAAACTATCTGGTGGTGTTGCAGTGATTCAGGTAAGCTTTTGAGCACTATTGAGCCTTTTTGGATACAAAAAGTATTGCCAATGGTCCCTCATGTATTGTATATTGATATTCAAAGGTTGGAGCACAAACTGAGACAGAGCTGAAAGAAAAGAAACTCAGAGTTGAGGATGCTCTCAATGCCACCAAGGTAACATATGGATAATACTGAACTTATTTAAATCCATCTGTCCATCACTTTGTTGTACTTAAAGTGCCAAAAATGTAAATTTTCAGGCAGCTGTTGAGGAGGGTATTGTTGTTGGAGGAGGATGCACCCTCTTGAGATTGGCCTCCAAGGTTGATGCCATTAAGAATTCTCTTGATAATGATGAAGAGAAGGTAACTTATGTGTTGCTTAAGGATGCTGATATATGAATGATCAGATGCTTTTGAGATAGAATTTGAGATTCGCTGCAGAAACGGCTTTTGTCAATGGTTTCTTTCTTTTGTCTGTCCATATGTTATGCCCAAGGCTTCATTTGGTAATTTGCAGGTTGGAGCAGATATTGTTAAAAGAGCTCTTTGTTACCCTCTGAAATTGATAGCCAAGAATGCTGGTGTGAATGGAAGTGTGGTCAGCGAGAAGGTATTTGTTTTGTTCTATATGCTGGGTTCTGTTCTACTTGCTGTAAATCTGATGATGAATTGTTGAAGTTTCCGATTTTTCCCTTTACAGGTGCTTTCTAGTGACAACTTTAAGTACGGATATAATGCTGCAACTGGAAACTATGAAGATTTAATGGCTGCCGGTATCATTGACCCAACCAAGGTGAGTTGCTATATTGAGCTTTTCTCTGGTGGGAGGTATGGACCATAAAATGGGGTTGTGTTAATTGTCAAAATCTGCAGTCAGTTTTCTGAAACTTAGATTTCAGCAGTGCCGATAGTCTGAAATGTTATGGATTAATATATGCCTCTTATTTTTAGAGCAATGCATCCCTTGTCTATTTCCAAGTTCACTGGGGGGTTTGATTTTCAGGACACTGGGGAGCTATTGTCCTGATGGCTTTCATGTTCACTCATCTTTGCATTTTGCTCGTTTCTGTTGGTTAGGTGGTGAGATGTTGCCTGGAGCATGCAGCCTCTGTGGCGAAAACTTTCTTGATGTCAGACTGTGTGGTTGTTGAGATCAAGGAGCCGGAGCCAGTGCCTGCTGGAAACCCAATGGACAACTCAGGTTCGCAGTAGTGGATAATTTGCTAAGCAAATGCCAAATATACTTCCTACTGCCCTCTTTTCATGTGTTTGCTAATTCATCTCCCCTTATTGTGACAGGATACGGTTACTGAAAACGTAGATGACTCAGACCTAGACGGTTGCCACCTAGAATTAGAATGACAATGTTTGGACCCATTTTTTGTATACATAAAGATTCTAGTGAGGTTAGCTTACTGGTGAGTGCGGCCGATGTCTCGGAATTGCAATTCAGTGTACCATTGATATGCAATAATCTGAATGGAAGAAAAAATTTGTGGGGCTGTTTTTATTTTTTGCATGCTATGTTCCGATGCAACTTTAAATTATGCCATGTTCTTATTTTGCATACTGTGTTTGTTTGTGTTTCTATGCACCTTGAAATCATGGTGCCGTGTTTGATGCAACATTAAAATGCAGTCTGGTTAGATGCTGTGGTAGCATTGGTTGTCGCCGTAGGTATGATTGATGATGAAAAGTTGATCACTTGTAGGCTCAACAATCTAGAGAGCACTTAGAGCGTGCTATTCATTACTCATTAGTGACTGCTATGATTCTCCTCAACAGTAGGTCCTGGGACTTGGACGAGCTATGTCTTTGGATCAAATTCGATTACTTCTCTGAAAGATAGAGAATCGAACACAACCAGATCGTGTTCATAATAGTTAGCTTGCGGTATAAGCTTTACTGTGTTGCATTTCCATTTGCTTGTCTTTGGTAGGAAACCTGCGATCCCTCCATTGCATGTCGAAGTTTTTAAGTTTAGTCATATGTTAGTCTCCTTACGCGAATGTGGCAGATTGAACTTTAAATTACTTGTTAGCCTTGCTTGTTGTGAAGGATTTCGACACAGCGAGATAAGTTTATTAATTGAAAAAATAATAACACATGATAAATAAAAACATCTCCAACAACTTTTTAAAAAAAAATTCAAAATGAAAAAGCAAAAACCAAATTCTCTAAAAATATTATGCTCCAATTCCAACAGCTTCTCTATTTATTAGAACAACAAAATATGATACATCATAATTAATTATGGCTAAAAGAGATTATATATTTTATTGTAACAACAAAATAATTAATAAAATATTCTATTTTTGTAAAAAATTTATTGGAGCCTGTGAAGAATTAAATTTTATGGAATGAAGGCTTTGCTGTAAATTTGGGGAAGCAATGCTCATTTTTCTTTTTTATCTTCATTTTAGAGAATGAGATAGGGAACCTGTTGGACCTAAAAACACTTAATATTCTCTAAATTTGACAAAATCGAAAAAATGGAGAAACTGCTGGATATGCTCTAATATATTCATCTAGTGGTTGTGCTCCTCGTTTGGCTTTGCTTTAGTTCAAAAATGTTTAGCACATGGACAACACAACAATAGCTTGAGATCGGTGGTTGGAATTGAAAAAGTCAGACTCTAAACCTAAATCAACCGGATTTGGTTCAGTTAAAACTATGAATGAATGAATGAAATTAAGGTGTTTACCATTAAGAAATAGAGAATTCTCAAAGGCAAACTATTCTTTTTCAACAATAATATTCAGGTTGTTAGGCAAAGATGGTTGTAAATAAAAGAACAGTTATGAGGATCCGAACACCTCGCCATTGAATAGTTATGAGGATCATTTCTTCCATTGTTGTATTTCAATTCGAACAAAAGAAAAAAGAAAAGGTATTTAACCATGCATTCATCTTTCATGCACTTTCACTTTATTCTCATTGTTAGAGAGGAGTTACTCAGTCCATTAATTTCATACCTTACTTGTACTCTAATTTCATAGATATTGACATAGGTCTCTTTATATACTCTCAAATGTGGATGTGAACCCGAACTTTGCTTGCTTTGCCTTCAATTGCTATTTTGCAGTCATGGGATCTCTCATTCAATAAATAAATAAACCTAATGCTCTCGTGGCTTCTATGGCATTGCCATATATTTCATCTCTTTAACCGAATTGGGTAACACACACCAAGAGAAAGGTGCCATTTCTATTTCATAACATAATCTCTAGGATTGTGGGTAAAATGGTGTGGGATAGGACTCATAGGATACATTTGAAGAACCAAAAGAGTGTGTTCTTGTGATTTTGTGTGTCTTTTGCGTTGGGGAGGTGAAACCAATAGGCACAGAAACATGTAACATGCATATAAGAAGAGGAAATAGCAAAGCTAGAACGAGAGCATTGGCCATATTGCTGTGCCCATATTGTCATACATTTGATATTGGAATTTTTCATTCCATGCATGTAAATGGCAAATATGATTATGTGGGTTGGTGTGGTTTGTTGGAGTCTCTCGTAGTTGTTGTGTCCGCGAGTGAGTGAGTTTGCCGAATCAAATGCCATCATCCTCCATTAGATCGATCACTGCTACTAGTCTCATTGAAAACAAACCTCCTCTCATTCTTCTTCCTCTTCACGCCGTCTCACTCAATCCTCAGCTGAACCCAACAAACACTTAATAACTGTCACTCCCTTTGCACTCGTATATCTCTCTCTGTTTTCTCCCTCTCTCTTATTCCACTGCTTCTCTCAATTCATGTTTTCATTACCTCTCAGCTCTCTGCATTCTTCTTTTTACTCACACCTGTTGTACAAAGTTTTGATCTTTTTCTGATTCAGCATTTGGATTCATGACGATCAGGATCATCAACTGGGCTTGATCATCATCTATTTGGGTATGTTTACTTTCTTAATGTAGAGCAATCCGATTGATGAGCAGTTTTATTTATTTGGTACGAAAGAATTGAGAAAATGTTTTTTTTTATGTTATATTGTTGATGGTCTTGATGTTCTGTGAGTCGTTTTTGTGGATTCTGTTTTGGGGTTAGGCATGCATTGATTTTTCTGGTTTAGAGCGATTGCTGTTTTCTGTTTGCACTGAGTATATTTTTGTGTTTATGGAATCAATGTGATGATCAGTTGCTCTAATAGAAAAAGTCGAATCACTCGAATGGATTGTAGATTTTCATTTCATCTGGGTGTTTTGTATAGTGTGGGTTGTAATTTGTACAGAATTATTGGATTGTGGTTGGTATTCAAATCTATGGCTTTGAGTGAAGTTTTTGTCTTCTATTTACTCAATATTATTATATTATGTGATTGTTTTGAGTTATAAGTTTTTGTTGAATTGAAGGGTTTCTATGTGGATTTGGCTTGGCTTATAGACCATAGACAAACTGTGGCTGCAATATGGGAGGAAGAACTGAACTAGAGTTTGATGAATTTGAGAAGCTCCTTGGTGAGATACCAAATGCTACTTCACATTCTGAAGAATCTGCCACCAATACTGTGTCTCCCATTTATGTCAACTCCTCTTACAAAGGAGGGCCTCTGAGTAAAAAACCCCATCACAATAATGGGAGGCTTGATGAGGGAAAGAACTCGGTGAAGAAAATTCAAAAATCACCTGCAAAACGGGTTCAGCCAGTAGAGGTATCAAATCTGCCTGATGACCATTCCTTAACATCCGCATTTGCAGGACTGAGTTTTGATGATGGCCAAATCCCAAACAACTTGAAACCACAGCTTCCGAATATGGATACTCTTATGGTTGTTCCACCTTTCCAAGCAGCAACTGGCATACCTTGTGGTTTTTATGAGTTCAACGTGACAAACATTGGCCAAGAAAGTTCCAACATGTCAAAATTCAGTTCAGAAGAGCTTAGAAAACCTCAAGGTCCTATGGAAAAATTTTCATCAGCTGGTCCTCTAGCTCATGCTGTACAAGGTTTTCAGTTCCTCTCCAATGTACCTGCTCCTGGTTTGCAGATTCCTCTAACATCTGAACAGCAGCAATTCTTTTTGGATGCACAATCCCGTTTTCCATACCTACATTCACAACAACATCAAATTAGTTGGAGGAATATCCAAGAGGAACAATATTTTAGGATGCAGCAGCGGTATGTGTACTTGCAACAGCTTCATGATCAGCGGATGGAAGTTCCAAACATGCTTCAAGACAGTGGCAACATTGGTAGCAGACTAACTTGTCCGAACTCTAGGCACCCCAATTTTGAGGTGCCAATCTCTCACCAACTGGATCAATCTAATCAAGAAAGAATGTGGAACAATTATGTGATTCCCAGGGGCCCAAACCAATCAAGTCCTGGACTGTCCTACACAGATTTTAACAGGATTCATGCTCTTGACAAAGTGGGAAAACAGAATGTTCCTGAAAAGATCCTAACAAGATCACATGGAATGAACACAATCAAAGCTGTGAAATTCGGTGCTGTTGGAGCAGCGGATGAATCACTTGGTAATGTTAGTCCTAATGGAAAGGTTGTCTCCAATGGTCATCTCCGGCATAACTTGTCTACCCCAAATGCTGGAGACTTTCCGTTGGATAATGTGAGCACATGGGGTATTTTCCCTGGTATAATGCATCTTAAGAGTACAGATTTGAAGGCACTGCCTCAGAAGTATAACGATACAAAGGCATTGCCTCAAAAATATAGCTCAATGGATGAAATAAGTGGGAGAGTTTATCTTATGGCTAAGGATCAACATGGCTGCCGATTCTTACAAAGGAAATTTTCTGAAGGAGCACGAAAAGAAGTTGAGAATATATTTGTCGAAATAATAGATCACATTGTTGAGCTGATGACAGATCCTTTTGGGAATTACCTCATCCAGAAGCTTCTTGAAGTGTGTGATGATGATCAGCAAATGAAAATTCTTCATTCAATCACAAAAAAGTCTGGAGAACTTGTTAATATTTCCTGTGATATGCATGGGTTTGCTCTCCCTCCCTCTCTCTCTCAGTTCTTTTTTGTTCATTATATCGGTACAATGAAAATGTAATTCTTGCTAACAACAGGACAAGGGCAGTTCAAAAGGTTATTGAAACCCTCAAAACTCCAGAGCAGTTTTCCATGATTGTTTCCTCACTGAAGCCTGGGATAGTGAATTTGATCAAGAACACAAATGGCAACCATGTTGCGCAACGCTGCTTGCAGTATTTAACGCCTGAATATTGTGAGGTAAAAGAATATTATTTGTCTATGAAGTTTACAATATATGGATACTGCTGATGTGAAAATGATTGCTTTCTGTATGCTATGCTGCAAATGATCTTGCTAACATATTGTGTATCGTGTTAGCTATGCCTTTTGTTTTATTTTGCAAGCATATAACTATTAATGTGAGATAACAAACTTTTGAAGGCCCTAAGATTTATTTCTTTAAATTAGTTTGGGCTTGACTATCTCGGTTCACTAGTCACTTAGCTTTTAACTATGCAAGGCCTCACTTTAATGTCTTAAAGTGGTCTACTTAATTGTTACTCTTAGTGTGAAGTAAATATAGACTTTTGACAAGATGTTGTAGCGTGATGATGAAGCTATCACTTCTGCAGTTTCTTTTTGAAGCTGCAACTAGTAATTGTGTTGAGCTTGCGACCGACCGTCATGGCTGTTGTGTGCTTCAAAAATGTCTTAGTCATTCTGATGGTGAGCAAAGAGGCCGATTGATCTGCAAGATCACTTCCAATGCACTAATCCTTTCCCAAGATCCATTTGGGTACTCTCCCTTGCTCTTTTCTTTTCAAAGTACGTCCTTGGTATCATGTGTGTATTTTTAGCCATATACTGTAAATGGAAAGCCTTAGTGATCGATTGATAATGAGTACATGTTATACTGTTGATTTCAACTTTACAGATGAACATCCTCGACTATCTATTTGAATTTTAAATTTGAACTAATAATTCTGAGCTTTGCAATGTGCCAATGTCATTTGTCATTCTGCAGGAACTATGTTGTGCAATTCGTCTTTGAGCTTCAGCTTCCATGGGCAACAGTAGACATTCTTGAGCAGTTGGAGGGTAATTATGGGGATTTGTCTGTGCAGAAGTATAGCAGTAACGTGGTTGAGAAAAGCCTGAAATACGCAGGTGAAGAGCGTCGCACTCGCATCATTCAGGAACTGATAGAGAACATGCGCTTGGATCAAATCATGCAAGACCCTTATGGCAATTATGTTATCCAAGCAGCACTCAGTCAATCAAAGGTCAGTAAATGCATTACATTTCTATGTTATTTGTATTTGTTACACTGCAGCTGCTATACCTCAGATTTGTGCGTGCATATAACATGTTTAATTGCAAGCTTATGTTATAATGATGAGTTGTATGGTGTTCTGAGCAGGGAAGCCTTCATTCTAAACTGGTAGAAGCAATAAAACCTCATGTACCTGTTCTCCGGACCAGTCCCTATGGGAAGAAAGTCCTCTCTACCAATGTTTTGAAGAAATAATATTATTGTTTTATTGGTATGACCACTATATCTTCTCCCTTGACATTAATAAGTCTGAGCTTTCTTGGCAATCCAGCTGATGCTTTTCTTTCTGCCAATGTAGGTTTAATTGTTCAAGAAAATTCATTCCTGTAAAATGTGTAATAAGCAGGTGGACACATTACTTAAAGCATATTTTGTCCCTGTTTTTTTCCCAATAAAGAAAATGTGAAGTAGAGTTGTTTGAGCTGAGCTAAGGCTGGGGAATTCGAAGTGTACCATTGTTTAATTGGGTTACTTGACTGAAGTCGTAGCTAGTTGGGTGGTGTCAACTGTCAAGATGTATGTGTTTATCTTGCATAACACTTCAGCAGTGTAATTTATTTTACATCATCTATAGAATGTTCCTCTGTTGTTTTGAGTATCCAGACACAAACAAAGAGAATTTGGACAGTAATTTAAAGAGTTGAAATTTTTCTTTTTCTTCTTGTTCTGTAAAATGTAAAAGAACATTCTGCAGAAACTTACTGCCTATTTACATATTTTTAATAAAGGCAATCGTAATTTTAATGTTAGACAGACTCAATCTTCCTCTAAATCCAAGCCATCTGATGCTCTTTCTATAACACATTCATAGGATGTTTTCATTCTGCGTTATAAATACTATTATTTGTATTTACTGTTTTCCATATCTAGACTCTACAATAACCACTATACATATATGTACAATTGTAATATTGTACAGCAAGGAAATGCAATTCTATAAGGTATCAGTAGTTTAGGTTTCTACACTATTCGATACTGTTCCCATTCCTCTTTCTCTTGCTCTCTTTCTCCTATCTCTATTTTGTGCCCGATTCAGGTTGTCATTCTTTTAGGTTGTCCTTATTGCACATCAATTTGTTCTTTCGAGTGTTGTTTTCCTCTTGATTCATCCTAAAAAAATCTGCAAATGGCTGTCGGTACACTCAATGTGCAATCTTCATCATCCCAGCACTATCAACATGTCATGTCTTTGCACCCGATGCAGCAGCGACACAATGCCACATCTCAATGCCCACCGCATCTTGTACCGTTTGCTGGTGTTCACTCTTCTATTGACCCGACTTGGTACCCTGATACAGCCGCAACACATCACATGACGACTATGCATGTCCATCATCAACGACCATACAACGGGCCTCACAATGTTTATATGGAAAATAGCGACTCCATATCCGTTTCTTATACTGGTAACATTCTCATGTCATTGGGTTCTTCATCCTCCACTCTCTAAAATGTCTTTCATATCCCATCAATACAGAAAAATCTTTTATCGGTCGCTCGTTTTACTAAAAATAATCTTGTTTTCTTCCTTTTTGCCCCAGATTTTTATCAGATCTATTGTTTGCGTACTGATCGTCTCTTGTTTCAGGGTTAATGTCAAGATGGTTTATATCCACTTCATTTGCCTTCAGAGTCCTTCGTGCCTCATGCACTATCCTATGTTCAGTCGTCTATTTGGCATAATCGTTTAGGTTATCCTTCATCTTCTATCTTAGCTCATGTGGGGTCCGCTCTTGACTCCAAAATTTTGTTCAATTCTTTTTGTTCTAGTTGTGCTCTCAGTAAGTCTCATCAACTACCTTTTTTGTCTAATCATATTCCTGCTTCTTCTTTGTTTTATGTAATTCATAGTGATGTGTGAATGTCTCTTGTTTTATCTTTCACTTGTTTCAAATATTATGTTTTTTTCACAAATAAATATTCTCGTTATACGTGGGTATACCCTATGCGTCAAAAGAATGAGGTTCTTACTCACTTTCAAAAATTGGTTGCTATGATTAAAACCATCTTTCATGGTTTTGTCCAACACCTTCAAAGTGATAATGGCACAGAATATGTCAACAAAGCTTTTTTTCATTTTGTGATTCTTTTGGCATCCAATAAAGATTTTCTTGTCCATATACTCCGTAACAAAATGACATTACTGAAAGAAAACATCGACATATTGCTAATACAGTTCGGAATCTTCTTCTCACATTTGGTGCTCCTCAAAATCTTTGGGTTGACGTTGTTGTCACATCTATCTATCTTATTAATCTTCTTCCCGCCCCCACTATTAATTGGGACACTCCTCACACGCGTCTTTATGGTAGTCCTCCTTCTTATTCGTCTCTTCGAGTCTTTGGTTGTGCATGTTTTCCTCATCTTGGTTCGTATGTCTACAATAAACTCTCGAGTCGTAGTATAGAGTGTGTATTTATCGGTTATAGTGCACAACACAAATGCTATCGTTGTCTTGATCCAAAAACAAATCATGTTTATATCTTGCGTCATGTTATATTTAACAAAAATAAATTTCCGTATAACAAATTGCATATTTCATCAAATTCTGCTCCAATAGAATTTGTCTCATTATTTTTTCAACCACAGCCCATCCACCCAGTCCACAGTCATTCTCCTCTGACCCAGGCCCAAACACTTCAGGACCAAGTTCCATCTCTCTATTTGACTCAACTTTTGCGTCACACCTAACCCTAACAACACAGTACGTCGATCTCCTCAACTTCGGCTTTGCCTAGGCCGCTACCCATGGACTCTACCGCCACCGCCTCTCTAGTCCCAAATCCATCCTTTCCCGATTCCTCAGTCTCGAAGCAGCTTGTCCTTGCATCCACAGCTCCACCAAATTTCACCCCAGGGCTGCTTGTCTAGTCCTCCGCCGCCCGATCTATTTCCATCTCCCAGTTCGATGCGTCGCCGATTGCTCTGCCTCCCTCTGACATAGCTACTCCACCAATGGTTCAGTCCTCTGCTGAGATCCATCCCCTTCTTGTCAACACTCAACCCTTGGCCTCCACAACGCTAGTTGTCGGTTCTCCTCCATCTAGTCGCACGGCCCCACCAATCACTTATCAATGTCGTCAACGACAATTGGAGCTCCCATCTGCACCGTCAACGCCAATTACAGCAGCAGGATCAACCCCACTCATCCTCTTCACCGATTGTGGCAATTTCGGGTGCTCCACCACCGTCTGACACAGCTCACCGCTTGTGCTCACTGCTTATACCGATGTTGATCTCGCTGCTCCTCCGCATATTCTGAATCCATCCACACATGCTATGAGGACCAGGCTTCGTGATGGAATCACTCAACCCTGACTTCGTACTGATGGCATTGTCAGGTATCCAATTTCAAAGGCCCTTCTCACCATGATTGATTCAGTTGAACCCACTTGTTACTCTCAGGCTTCCAAGATAGCAGAATGATGTGTCGCCATGGTTGAGGAAATTAACGCTTTGTTGAATAATGATACTTGGTCTTTGGTTCCTCCTTCACCTTCACAAAATACAGTTGGTTGCAAATGGATCTTTAGAGTAAAGCGCAATCCAGATGGTTATGTTGATCGTTTCAAGGCTCGCCTCGTCGCCAAAGGCTTCCACCAACAACAATGTATGGATTTTCATGAAACTTTCAGTCCAGTTATAAAGCTTGCTACTATTCGTACAGTGATTAGCATAGCTGTGTCTCATGGCTAGTCACTTCGGCAATTAGATGTTAAAAATGCCTTTCTCCATGGATTTCTGATGGAGGAGGTTTACATGACCTAATAAAGTAGTCTGGGGTTCAACTCCAAAACCAATTGGCAATGGAGAGAGAGTAGCCCAAACCCTTATAAGCCATAGGCAAGACCACATTTTCCCGATGTGGGATAGATATCTCAACACGCCCCCGCACGTGTGGCGACCCCTCAAGCCTAACACGTGGACAACATTAGGGATGACGTGAAGTGCGTGTGGCCGGTAACGCTAACACACGTGGACGTGGGTAACCCGCTATGATTCCATGATAAAGTAGTCTGGGGTTTAACTCCAAAACCAATTGGCAATGGCGAGTGTATCCCAAACCCTTATAAACCCATAGACAATGACCCATTTTCTCGATGTGAGATAGATATCTCAACAAGAAATATAATTCTATACTTAATCATTCAATAGTTTAATTAACCAATTAAGATTATATCTAAAAAAAAAATCAATGTAAAAAGAAATAGTTTGCTCAGCCTGATGCATCAATCAAATGAACGGATGATCATAAGGGTCTTAACTTAAACAAGAACTGTCCATTTGATTGATGCATCAGGCTGAACAAACTATTTTTTTTACATTGATTTTTTTTCAGAGATGATTTTAATTAGTTAATTAAACAATTAAATTGTTAAAATTACAATTGAATGGTTACGATTAATATTGTGGACCTAGAGACACAAGTATTTTTCTTTATCAACCATCCAAAAGAGGGACACGTGTTCATGCACCCTTGAACTCATGAACTGAATCCAACGGCATATTAGAGCCACTAGTCATGGGACTTGTAATCCAAAACCTTTTTCTTTGAGACCAAACAGATGGAACTTCCATTCCAAAGCTCAGCAGCAACTCTCACAGATCATCATATTCAACTCTGAGTAATTAAGTAGAACAGGAACCAAAGACCATGTCTTTAGCTCCAACCAGTCACCTATCTCTCTATTCTTCACCACCATTGCCAAGAGCTGCTCTGACCAGGCACAACCCTACTCTTGTGTTTTCTCACACCAAGTACTGGTCATGTCTCACCACTTCCAGCTCTTTCCTCAATACCCAATTGGTAAAGCTATCCATTTTTGTTGTAAGAACATCAGAAACTGAGTCTAAAACAGCTGAAAGTGGAGGAGGAGATGAACCATATGAGGAGTATGAGGTTGAGATTATACAGCCTTATGGGCTCAAATTTGCAAAGGGTCGAGATGGTGGAACTTACATTGATGCAATTGCACCTGGTGGCTTTGCTGAAAAGACTGGAAAGTTTACTGTTGGGGACAAAGTACTTGCCACCAGGTTTCTTCTCCCCCTTTTCATTTCTGTTTTCTTTGTGCCAATGACTCTTATATATTGATTGATATGCTAGTTGATTAAGCTTGGCTGATTCATATTCTGTTTTTGGAATTTCCTTGCTAAATTTCTTGATTATCATAAGGCTTTGCTTGTATGAGAGCGGGTTCTTGATGAAGTAATTGTGACTGCTTATGTTTTCTTATTCTGATAATGCAATTCCTGTACGTGAAAGATTTGCTTGGCAATGTGATCTAATAGTTCGAAAGAATAAAATGCTTGCAGTGCAGTTTTCGGGGAAGAAATATGGCCTGCTTCCGAATATGGGAGGACAATGTACACCATTCGCCAAAGGGTTGGTCCACTACTCATGAAAATGCAGAAGAGATACGGTTAGCCCATCCTGCTTTCTACTTTCTCATCATCTACTATAAGTAAAAGTGCTCCCATTCACTCAAAAATACTTTAATAAATTTGTGTTCGATTCAAAACTCATCATTTGATTCAGTTCACTAGATCAATAGTGTGTGATAGTCTGATAAAGTAGTCTGGGGTTCAACTTCAAAACCAATTGGCAACAGAGAGAGTGACCCAAACTCTTATAAACCCACAGACAAAGTTCCATATTCCCAATGTGGGATATATATCTCAACACGCCCCCGCACGTGTGGTGAATCTTTAAGCCTAACACGTGGACAACAACTTGGGTGGTCGTGGAGTTTGTGTAGCCTTTGGGCTTCACAC
The DNA here is from genome assembly GCA_951800085.1 of Comarum palustre. NCBI lineage: Eukaryota > Viridiplantae > Streptophyta > Magnoliopsida > Rosales > Rosaceae > Comarum > Comarum palustre. Next base: position 33,005,729 of record OX637573.1, on the reverse strand, counting down.
GTGGACTTGGGTAACCCGCTCTGATACCATGATAAAGTAGTCTGAGGTTCAACTCCAAAACCAATTGGCAATTGAGAGAGTAGCCCAAACCCTTATAAACCCACATGCAAGACCTCATTTCTCTGATGTGGAATAGATATCTCAACACGTCCCCGCACGTGTGGCGACCCCTCAAGCCTAACACGTGGACAACATTAGGGATGCCGTGGAGTGCGTGTTGTCGGTAACGCTAACACACATGGACGTGGGTAACCCGCTCTGATACTATGATAAAATAGTATGGGGTTCAACTCCAAAACCAATTGGCAATAAAGAGAATAGCCCAAACCCTTATAAACCCACAGACAAGGTCTCATATTCCCGATGTGGAATAGATATCTCAACACAGTTAACAAGCAAACAATTTTCTTTCTTTTTCCAGGAAAGTTAGACACTTCAGGTGAACTAACTGAAAAGGAGATTATCAGAGCTGAAAGGAATTCTGGTATAGTTAGCGGCAAACTGAGGGAAATCCAAGTGAGTAAACAATTGTTTCAAATCAGGGAACCTAAACAATATGCTTCTTACTTGTATAAGACAGATGTACCAGAAATGGCCACCAATGTAAGTCGTAAATGATTTCAGATGCAAAATTACTTGAGGAAAAAGGAACAGAAAGCACGGAGAGAAAGCGATCTTCGAGTAGGACTGCAGCTTTACAAGTATATTCCGCTTGATCTAACTAATCTCTAATATTATCAGTTATCTAAGGACAGAACCATAACTCTTTAGACTCTCAGGTTTATATTATCATTTATGTTTTCACTGACAATGTTTCGTTTGTTTGATCGTTTCTTTGGTGATAAGGAGTGGCAAATATGAGGAAGCACTGGAGAAATTTGAGTCTGTATTAGGTTCAAAGCCAGACACATTTGATGCTTCAGTTGCAAGTTACAATGTTGCTTGTTGTTATTCTAAGCTTAATCAGGTATTGATCTTGTTCGCATGAACAAGAATACCACTATTACATTTGCGTTTTAACTTTTAAGTTTTGATTTGGCATTGCAAAGTTTGATGGACACACTTAATCTCATTGAACAGATAAAAGCTGGACTCTCTGCACTTGAGGAAGCCCTGAAATCTGGATTTGAAGACTTCAAGGTTAGGAACTAGTACGTAAGGTCAAGAGTACCATGATCTATTTCATTGAGCCGCTTTTGAAATTGTTACTACTGTCAACAGAGAATCCGGAGTGATCCTGACCTCGCTAATCTAAGAACATCTGAGGAATTTGATCCTCTGTTAAAAAGATTTGATGAATCATTTATCAATGAGAATGCAATCAACGCCATCAAATCTCTATTTGGCTTCAACAAGAAATAGATTCATGACGGGGGTTCCAAAAAAGACAACTCAAGGACTTGAGCTGCTGTGTGCTTGAGCTTAATACAAAGTCAACACATGGATGGACTTAGGCAGCAGCCATCTGGTGCTTTACAGTTCCAGATATATCAGATTCAGGATTCAGTATCCATTTGTTCATAGCTGTTAATTTTGGATGAGTTCGAAGAGATTTTATTTTAGTGCTGCTTATTTCAATTGTTTTCTGATGATGATGAGTCTTCCATGTCAAGAATTGTAGATATAAAGAAGGTTAATTGACTAAACAATGAGATGAATCTACATTTCAAATTTTATTCCACTCATTGACTTACTCTAAAGGGCTATCATGTCATAATAATTCATGTTGACCATTTTAGAGTGTGAATCTGCGAGGAACATTTTAAGTTTTTAACAATCGAAAAAACTCCTTGAGGAAGTTTCAGAACTTGTTTGAAGTTTCATGATTAGACAAGGCAGTGTTGTTGTGTAACAGAAACAAACAGGCTAACATTGTTATATTGAAGGACTTAACTAGCTATTCTATGAGTTATCATAAATGAGAGATGGCAGAGCGATTAAATGGACTGGAATTTCAATCTTCCATGAGTAGTTGTGCTCAAATTTCTGACTCGCATATTTCTTTCTGTCTCTTTTCATTGCTGTATTGCTTCAGGAATTTGCAGAGGAATTGTCAGAGAATAACACAAATGCAGCCTCTTCTGTTCTCATATTCGTTGTCAGTGTCTTCCAATTCACTGTTGAAGCAATAGAATTCACAAATAGTAATTAGGTCAGAAATCAAAACTAAGTTCAATATATGTGGACTCACACCAAGTACAGTGCACATTATCATTTTGTTAATATCAAAAATCCAGAAGGGTTTTCATATTGTTTCTTTGACCAGCTAAACTTTAATAATACAGACAATAATCTGTTAACTACAAAATCAGTAGTAAAGACCTGAAGGATAAAACAATTTGATGGACAGTTCTTTATTAATAAAGATTACTGATTGGCAATAAAACCAGTTGCCACCTTTTACAAGTTATAGGTAATAAGCAAGACCAAAACTTCAGTTGACAATTTAAATGAGGGGGTCATGACTCATAACTTTGAGAGCTAATGAGGTATGCACAAGGGGAATATCCACAATAATATTGTAGAGAAATGGACTACTCACTCAAGTCTGTGGAAATCAGTTATATAAGATATCTGGCAGCTGCATATAACCCTAAAACAGATATCTCACTAACAGCTAGGCAGACAAATTGAATAACAAAAAAATAGTGGAGAGAGAAGAGAGAAAAAGTAAGCACCTGCATTCAAATTCCCTGATCTCAACAAGTTCTTTTCCAACAAAGTCCATCCACTGCACTGTCTTCTTCATTTCATCTTTTGGAGTAGCAGGATCCAAATCTGGCTTTCTGAGATTACTTTTGAGAGAATTCTCAGCTGATTTTGTATTCTCAGCTAATCTCCCTTCCTTGATCTCAATGGGGTCAGTAGATGACTGATCAGAGGTGTCAGGTTTTGAAGAAGGAACATCTGGATTTGGATTTGGATGTGGGGTATTCTGACTATTCCCTAGTTTGAGTGGTCCAGGAGTGTATATATGAGAAGAAGGCTTACAAAAGCAAATGAAGGGAGGACAATGAATCTTGCAGAACATAAACCTCATCAAAAATGTGCCTGGTTTTCTGATTGATCATTAACAACCTAGAACTATTGAAATTGGCCCATTTTACAAACACAAGTACCCAACAACAGAATTTAAACCAGGATGTGAACAGAGTTGACATCCACACTCATCAGAAAACCATAAAGAAAGTATCTGTCTTTACCAAAAGAAGGGATCCATTCTTGCAAATCAAACAACAGAATCAAAGAAAAAACACTTGTTTGGTATTCATGCAAAGAATATTAAAATATAAGCTAAAAAGTAATACCAATTCTGAGAAATAAGTAAAACCTTGCTAACTTGAGAATAGATTTGGACTTCTCCTGTATGAGGAAGCAGGCTTATGATGGAGGACTCCCCTTGTTATAATGAACTGGAGCAGGAGCTGAAAGAAAGCAATCGGAAATTAGAGGGACACGCCTCACCTCTTTCAGGGTTTCACCTCCATGAACATTGTTGGAGAGAAGCTAAGCTAGGAAGAAATGTAATGAGTAATGAGAGAGCAAAGTGTAGAATAAATTTAGAAAGAACAAAAAGAAGGAAAGCCAATGAGCTGGAAAGCCAAGCCAAACAGAAGGATAGACCATTTTGGAAATTTGGAAGACTGCTGTAGGAAACAACTGTACCAACATCCCATCATCTAATAACTGTTAATTCCTCCAAAAGGAGAAATTTGACAGTAACTGTCCTAGATATCTTATAATGTGTACATAAACATCTTAAACCATGTGAATAATTTAGACATTGGTTAATTCCAGACTTGCATCAGGATGAATCCGCTAGACATGCGTCATCTCTCTCTCTCTCTCTCTTAAACCATCTTAATGGACGTCTCAAGCATTACATAAGCTATGTTTGTTGTAGGAAGTATCTGATTAGACGTATAACAAAGCTAGCTCCATATTTTCCCTTTGTTTTCAAAGGTAGAAGGTAGAACCAGATATTCCAAGTTGCCTCACATGACTCATATGTGCTTATTATAATTGTAGGTATATTCAAAGGGTTTAAGCACAAGCAAACCAAGAGGATTGACATTTTCAGAGGATAATATGAGGTTTAGATGCTAATGAACCTCGATTGGTTATATTCTTTCTTCATCATGATCAATTTCGTTTGCTTTCTCAAAAGAAGGTCTGCTTGATTGCTTTTATAGGTCGACCTTTCTCCTTTCTTTTGTTTCACTTTTTTGGTTGGAGAATCTATCTGGTTCTAGAAAGTAAGAGAATTATACATGCACCCTTTTTCGAGCAACAGTTGGTTAATGGTTAACATATGGGTGGCATAAAATGTTTACATTAAATTACAGAGACACGATGGTATCGATGGTTTGCTTCTGTTCTGTCTTCTTATATATGCTCTACTGTGAAGATGGAATCAGTACCTTCTCTGTTACAATGTGACCATGCTCTTTCATATATTATTCGTTGCCATTCAGATACCGACAGCGTCATGGCTAATTTAGCGATCTGAAACGTACTTAGATGATAATTGCACGGCGCATATGCTTAATCAAAAGAAAGAAATCATGGACGTTATGTTGGAAAAAGGTAAAATGATTGTAGAGACAAGATACTTTGGTCATGTCATGTGGTAGAGGGCCTCATGTTCTAACGCGGCATATGATAATGATGGTTGGGACTAATGAGTACTCCCAATAAACGTAAAACCCTCATGTTATTAGTAGAATTACTGAGAAGCTAAAAGAAGCAAGATCAAGATCATGATTCACGGAACCTTGATGGTTTTTTTTCTTGCTTCAACTCCCATCTAATTCTAAAGTACTTGTTAAAGGGCGAAGAAAATATCAAGAAAAGTAACAAAAATTGAAGCAAGTTCAAAGATCAATGTTGTGGGTATTAGCAGGTCCGTAAAGAACTAAAACCGACTAATAGAGTAGCAATCCAAATCCAGAACCAAAATTCATAGCAGAACTCAACCACAGATGAGACCATCAAATAAGAGACGTACAAACTATCTTCATGTATAGTTAGTTTTCTAAGGTACTGGGGGACAAGCGCATGCCTTCATGTATATCGTTGTGGGGTCAAAGGCCGACGTCTAGACATGTTGCCTGCCACGACTTCAGAAAGAGTACTTGTATTGAATCTTGAACAAATAACACTGAAAATAAATGCATGGCGTGTAAGTATCAGGCACCTTCATAATGTTGATCATGCGCTCTCATCAATAATAACATCTTCGTTTACATTTCTGGTAGCAATCATTTTCCCATAGCATATATCAATTTGACTAGTCTATCAAATGGTTCAATGATAGAATTGAGATGGCTAAAAGAAAATGGGAATAGACGCAAATTATGCATTGGTAGCCGCTCAAGACTAAGGGGCGAACTCCGTGGCTCACTAAACTGGACAGCAGGAAAAAAAAGAGAAGGGTAAAAAGAATAATTGGCCTTTAGACCTGCAGATTGTCCTCCAAACAGCCTGATCCTTGGCCTTTTTGCCTATTGCTGAATTTTCAGCACTGGGAAGGCAATTACATCTCTGATGCTGGCGGAATTCGTTAAAAGCATGACTAGCCTATCAATTCCAAGTCCCTGAAATATGAATTGTTACCATCAGGATGTTTGCGTGATATTGGTGATCATATAAAGATCACTCCAAATTTTCCCAGATTTACATAAACACAAGAACATGAACATACCATTCCTGAAGCAGGAGGCATCCCATATTCCAAAGCTGTCAGAAAATCATCATCAAGAGTCACATCGTACGACTCATCATTTTCCTCTCTTTTATCTTCTGCAATATCTTTTTCTGAAATAGCTGCTGCTCTCTTTTCATTGTGCTGTCTTACTTGCTCTTCTAATCGTCCTCTCTGCCAAAATATATAGCCAATGAGAAATCTTGTTTAATGTAATTATGTAAATCAACATGTCTAATCTCTCCAATATAAAAGGTTGCAGACCAAATCCTTTAATGGAAGAATAATGATCAATTCGAGTTTTTCCACTTCCCACCTGTCTGGAGTCTAGGCTCATGTTAAATATAGAAAAACTGCAGTGAAATAGCCAATCAGTGTTCATGATTACCTGATCCATGGGATCGGTCAATTCTGAAAAAGCATTGGCCAGCTCACGACCACATATAAAAAGCTCAAACCTCTCAGTCAACCCTGCATGCCTGAATTGGAAGAACTAAGTAGTAAGATGACATGTAAAATACCAAAATGCAGGTAAATTAGAGTAGGCAATATAGTAAAACATTAATACCTCCGATGTGGCTTGGCCAGAGGAGATATCTCAATAGGATAGTCTAAAACAAATGTGGGTTGCACAAGCTTTGGTTCAACAACAATCTCAAAAACCTGTAAAAAAATAAAAATTCAAGGAAAAAAAAGTTAGCTAGAGCAAAACGAATGCCAATTAATATGATAGAGATGCACAAATGCTTATAGAAAACAACAATCAGAATCCTGTAATATAGATTTGCGTCAACCTCATTAAGAAGGTGGCCAATAGATGAGCATGCTTCGATAGAAGATTTGTATTTGTAATCAAGGTCAGCTCCTAGGCTCTTCAAAGTCACTTCTTTAGCAACTTGAAGATCATTGCCTAACTCATTGAAAGTAATTCCGGTGGCATGTTTGACAAGATTGTGCATGGTTTCCCTCCTCCAAGGTCGCTCAAGATGTATCTCCACCCCCTACATATAAGGATATATACCAGCTACTTGATCTGAATTCACAGTGATGTCAACAAAATCTTGTCACAAGCTTTGTTGAAGGAACATTCACCTGGTAATCAAGAGTAAGCTTCCCATGAACTGCAAGGGCGCAACGTGTAACAATTTCCTCTGTCATGTTCATCATGCTTTCATAGTCTGAATATGCTTCATACATCTAAGATCAAACTAATACTAATACCAATCAGTGGTTTGCTTGATAAAATTAGGAAAGTTAAAAATCTAATAATATGAAACAGGTAGCTAATCATGTAGAATACACAAACATTAACCACATCACCACATAAAATAAAAAACAAATAAGTTTACCTCTATAGTGGTGAATTCAGGATTATGACGAGTTGAAATTCCTTCATTCCTGAATATTCGTCCAATCTCATACACCTTCTCAAACCCCCCAACCTATCATCCATAGACAGAACTGTTTAATAAATTACTCATATGCAATGGAACCAGTGAATGTTCACATATATACATTCACACAGACACATATATGTATGTACATAAACCAGCAACAATGGAGAATGTGTGCTTAGTGACTTCCAAAACACCACCATATCATATATCATACCAGCATTCTCTTTAAGTGGAGCTCGGTCGCTATTCTCAAATACAGGTCCCTTCCAAGTGAGTTATGGTATGTAACAAATGGCCTAGCCTCTGCCCCACCAGCTGCTCCCTAGTTGATAAGATCAATTAAGATTCCAAGTATATATGGCCTTGAGGAATTCACACATGCTGTTAGAATGAAACCATAACAATGGTAAAATTTGTCAAACCTGCAGCACTGGAGTTTCAACTTCGATAAACCCGAAAGATTCAACTGTCTTGCGTATCTCTGATACAACCTAATCAATAAAACGAATGATGAACTCATTTGTATACATGGAATCCTGAATATGAAAAATTCCCCACGTGAAAGTTTTCAATTTAATTTAGTATGGAGTGAATTTATTTTAGTATGGAATGAAGAGGCATCATTTACCTTTGCTCTTTTCCGGAACACATCAGCTACCTCAGGATTTGCAATCATATCAACATACCTAGATACAGACGAAATAAAGATAACTACTGAGACTAATAATGTCAAAACATCTTGGTCAAATGCGGATTTTAACAAATTTGAAGAACAATAACTAAATGAATCATCAAATGTGATTGGCACACAAAGTGAAATTAAAGAAAATGCACTCACCGTTGACGGTAGCGCTTGTCCACATCAGTTAGACCATGATATTTGTCTGGCAGCGGCAGTAGAGATTTTGTAAGAACTGCAAAGGAGTTTACATATACAGACAGCTCCCCTGAAATATTATTAACCAAGAGTGTCTCAGCATTATTCTACCCTTACTCTTAATAGCCACTAATCCATAACGTGGATCACTTTAAAGTGTAATCCCATTTCCTATTAGAGAAGGGAGCAACTACGCATGAATAAGAAACTACGGATAGAACCAAAAGACTTACCTTTCTCCGTGCGCTTGATGGATCCAGTAGCACCAACTATATCCCCAATATCAACAAGGGACTTTAACTGGTCAAATTGATCATCTGCGAGCCGTTCCTTCTCACAGTAAAGCTGAAACCAAACATTCATAACTTCACTCACTGCCTCCCAATAATTACATTTTATTTCAATCCAAAACCTAAGCACTGACCGAATGACATTGCGAACATGTTTTCTAGGACAATGCACATTACAATAACGAACTACCTACAATATATGACATGAAAAAAACAAGTTCAAGTAAAGGTTTACCTGAATAGTCCCGGAATCATCCCTGAGTGTCAAAAATGCAAGCTTTCCAAAAGCTCTGCGTGCCACAATTCTGCCTGCAATTGAGACACCATCTTCTTTTTCGGGTTTCGACTCCTCACCGTTCCCTAAATGCTTGTAAATATCTTGCAGCTGATTAGCAGAATGAGTCCTTTCCCAAGAATACGCATATGGCTCCAAACCTTTGCTCCTTAACTCTTCTACCTACACAAGTAACACAACAGCACAAACATTCAACTCAGAGCTACCAAGAATGTTTTTTTATACTTATTTTTTATTCAGTGGGGGAGAGAAAGTGACCTTCTTTAAGCGAATGGCTCGAACAGCGTCTTTGTCGGAGGTGGAGGTTGAGGTGGGCAAGCGGCGGCCACGGCCTCCGGGTTTGGGGGCGGTTTTAGTGGAAGAGGAAGAGCTGCAGCGGGTGACAAGTCTAGTGGTGGTTGTGCGAATGAGTTGTTTCAACGGGTGCGAGGAGGATAGGCTCCATAGCCTCACCGAATCCATCGTTTCTTCTTCTTTTGTTTCTCTTCCAAACTAAACTACTCGAGCTTCTACTTCAGTTCCCCGTCGTGTTGTTACTTCAACTCCAATGGGCCTTCTCTCATAGTGGACTTTGTCGAGCTTGGCCCGTAACATATTAGTGGATTTATCCTCGTATAACTTGCAGACACAAATTGCTCCATGCTCTGGGTGGGTTTGGTGCAGCTGGGCTTATAAGCATAAGCTGACTTTTACTTACCATCAAAATAAGTGACTGATAAGCAAAGGATGACTGAAGTGTTTGGTAAACTGACTTTTAGTAGACATAAGCTGTAAAAGGTGTTTGGTAAATTAGAAACTAAAAGTGCTTTCAGTGTACAGAATGACCAATTTGGAAATGAAACCAAAACTAACTTCTTATACTATAATTTATTTATTATTTTTTTAATGTTTGTCCATATAAATCAATATTTACTACTTATTTTCATAAATCATGATCATCATACAATAGATATTGAACAATTTAAAAGATCAACTTGAGACCAATTTTCCACATTAGCAAAGAGATAACATCTTTACACATCAAAACATTGCCGATAATACGTTAATAACAAACCATGAAGTAGCAACAAAAAATTGTTCAACAATTCAAACATTTCTGATACCAACACATCAAAATATTTTTTTCATATGCATCAAGTAACCAACCTTGACACATATTTAGAAATTTATGGTACCACGTGCTCTCATCAAACTTTGAGCAATTTCTTTTCTTATTGCTTCCATTTCTTGTGCACCATGACCATGGATTTGTTCTTGTGCATCATCATCCATCTCCACCTCATCACTTGCAAGTTTACAACACTACTTTCAGATGCCAGTGTCCTTGTATCGTCCCCTGATTTGTATCTCTCACCACTCCCTCTTGTTGCAAGGAAGAATATGTTAAATCAGACAAAGATGATCGACGAAGAACCCTGTCACGAAGTCTACACCATGAGTTACACGTATGTTAGTAAATAACTGCTCTCAAACTAGCCCACATAAGTAAGATAAAAGTCATAAATGGCCCTTTATTATAAACATCAGCCATGTACTAAAGGATGATCTATGGTATAACAGAAGGATCTATAGTGCAAGCTTGTTGGTGGCTGTTAAACGTTTTCAATAGACCTTGAGACGGTCTGGAGGTGCTGTGTTCTCCTGGAAGAATACATGTCTTTAATTTAGTCTAGCAGTTCTCTATCTGGAGTCTGGACACATACATGCCTTGAATTCAAAAACATTTTTCTCTCTATATTACGGCTTCCTTATACGGTTTAAAGTACCACAACATGTAGGATAATAATTTTATCTGAAAGAGTAAGTAAATCCTTCAAGCATGAATTATAGATTACAAGAAGACAAATAGGTTTCACAGCAAAAATTTAGAAAATGTTTAGTTTGAGTATTTGACCATGTATTTAACTCATCCACTGAGGCACTAAACTCAATCTGGTGTACAGAACTACAAGTAATCCAGAAAATCAAACTCGAAAATTAGTTGACCTACTCTTCTTCAAAAGAATTTCACAGAACAAAATCACTAATCAAACACTTGAGACTTGCGCTCGAAAGGTACAATAACTATTATTGACCTGAAAACTGTCATCCTAGAAGGAACTACCATTTCACAAAACAAAACAAAACAAAATCAAATCAAATTCAAATTATGCTCCCAATGCCAACCAACCAATTGACGCCTCAAAATCCAACACAAATTCTTATCACAATCTAAAATCAAATGCAAAACTGGAAATAAGCGAAAACGATTCACCTGCTCGTCATCGTCGCTGCGGTGAGATCGAGATTTGATCCTTAAACAAGACGACCGGAACACCCTGTCGCCGAAGGATTTGGATCGCCGCCTCCGGCCGCCGTCGCCAGAAGACGAAGACAACGACGGCTTCGCTTTACTGCCACTAGACCCCAATTGATCAAACATATAACCCAGAAAATCAAACCCAGAAACGAGATTTGCTTACACAAACCCAATTGATCAAACATACAACATATCTTACAGAAGAACAAGAGGGAGGGAGGAACGAGATTGCTTACCTTGGAAACCCTAGATGGAGGCAGAGAGACGAACGCGGAGAGACGCAGAACGGGGGCAGAGAGACGAACGCAGAGAAGAGAGAAGTCCACCAGATATTTATACCTGGTTCGAGTATGTAATTTGACATGATTGTTAAGGGTACCCAATGTAATTAAAAAAGTTTCATTAAACTCTTCCGAAAAAAAACAGGGAAGCTTATAAGGAGAAGTAGCAAATTGCAGCTTCTCCTTTTTCTCTCTACTTTTTTAAGAAGTAGCTTATTTTTGGACTTACCAAACACCAAAATCTTTGGTGCTTATAAGTAAAGGAGCTTATAAGCTCTACCAAACCCAAAATCTTGGAGCTTATAAGCTTATAAGCTCTACCAAACATGTTAAAGGAGCTTATAAGCTCTACCAAGCTCTGTCGACTGTGTTGTTTTAGAACCCAAAAATACTAAACTGTTTCTTATTTACATGTTTTTTTATTAATATAAATTATAATTTTAGTCGTTGTTTAAAAATTTAATTAACTAATTAAAATTACTTATGTAAAAAATTAACATAAAAATAGATCATTTGCTCATCTAAATGTATCAATCAAATGAACGTGTAAGTTAGCATAAAAAAGATACATGTACGTTTTGATACAATTTACAACAGTGGAAACGACAAGTCGTTTTTAGAAGAAAATCAATCAAGTATGTTTTTGTGATCAAAATGTAAGAGGCTCGGTCAAGGCATACAAGATTACAAGTTTTACTTTACTAGCAGGATCGATCAGATAACAAGAGACCATTCAACGAGAAAACAGTAATAGTAGACCAATTGTCATTTTAGTGTAATAAAATGTACATTTTGATACAATTTACAAAATGAAAATCCAGTATCTTCAATACACGATTGTGTATGTATATGTATGTACACGATATATATTTAAACGGTTAAAATTAAATGATATAATATTAATATACGAGTGGTCAAATGTTTCCGGGTGGCTCGTGGTCCCTTTGGCGGGTGGCACGGCTCCAGAAATAGCGGACTTCCCTGTACTCCGAGTTTTCCTGTGTAAAGAACAAACACGTCAAAGAGGCGTCTCCGGGTTTACCGAGGGAAGCCACTCCGATGCTTAAGTTAGACACTGTCAGCTAAGCATAAAACTCGGGAATAGTCAAGAAGTTTCATCGTACCTTTATGGGGAGGCATGTGCCGGTATTTATAGTAGCATTGAAGACAGCATTCCTGTCCCTTTCCAATGTGGGAGTAGTTTCACTTGCTTTACTTGGCTCTATGGCGAATTGGGCCCAGACAAAGGGCCCAGAGTGGCTTCACATTTAATTGTAACCCGGTAAAGGTGAAATATTAGGTTCCACCTATAAACAAGTCCCCCAAGTCCTCAGTCAAGGGGTACGCTTGGGTGGGGACTTAAAATCGTTTCTTTACCGGGTTACAAAGTTAGCAACCAAACCTGGGGTACCCAGTCCCCCAAGTCCTCAGTCAAGGGGTACGCTTGGGTGGGGACTTAAAATCGTTTCTTTACCGGGTTACAAAGTTAAAGAGGCGTCCCCGATATTCCTTTGGAACCGGTGATGGAGAAGAGGATCCGGAGGATGCTATGGGCATTCCGGGGTCAAGATGACCGGAGTTCGTACCGGCTTTGCAGGCTGTATGTGTACAGCAGGTGCCGGTTGATGGAGCTCCCAGGTTTGTCTCGTGTCCCTTCAATTTTTATAATCAAATGCTTCTTGTGTAACGGGCTATATGTGTTTCTGCAGCTCTTCTCCCGATGGAGTTTACGAAGCGGAAGAACCCGGGAATATACGACGGGTTTGAAGATAAGGCTGTTTGGGCCGGGATCCGGACACAAGCAACGGATGGTCAATTATACGACATTAACCTGACCACGAAAGCGGCTTTCCTGCGCCCAGAAGCAGAGCAAGGGGATACTGAGAAATTCCTCGTGGACACCTTGCACTTCAACGAGATCCCCGGGTACCTTGCTGAGGTACTTGGCACAGAGATGTACCAGGAGTTAGATGAAGAGATTGTGGGGAGCCCCGCGGAGGTGGCGGAAGACCCGGTGATTGAAGAACCGGTGACTCAATTCCCCTTAGCAGACGAAGAGGTGGAGTTTGAAGAACCGGTGATGAGCGCAGTTCCCTGATCTATGCTCCCGGGTGAGGAGGAGTTTACCGAAGAGGATGACGACGGGGGTGAAGAGGTTGGAGGGTTGAAAAGGGTGATAGGGAGTGAGAACCCGGAGGGGAGTGACGGGAGTGACGAAGTTCACGAAGTAGAGCCCGTTCCCTCTCGCAAACGCACCCGGGAGGCATCCAGCTCGGCGAGGTCCGAGAGGAGGAAGAGAAGGAAGGAGAGGAGGGAGAGGAAGCAGCACCGGGCCGCTAATGAGATAATGGAGGAGTTGGCAAGCGGGGGGATGGCGGACGTGGCCATCCAGAGGATGGTAGCGGACTTGAAGAATTGTGCCGCCGACTCCTTCATTCTGGAGCATGAGGACCCGGTGATTGTAGCCCGGAGGACACAGGAGAAACTGATGCGGGTAAGTGTTTCTTCTTCTCTAACCCGTGTCTTTTTCTTTTTTTTGAATACTAACCCGTTATCTGTTTCATGCAGGCGGTCAGGATGTCGTACTTGGCAACTGACCGGCTCATAACCGAAGGAATCCCCGAGCGAGAGAGAGTCCTCAGGGATGATCTCCGGGCCGCCCGGGACCAGGTGACGGCGAGTGAAGAAAACCTGGCTCGGGTCCGGGAATTCGCAAGCGCATCAGCCATTGCGTCGTGTGCGGAGTTGGCCAAGGCGGAAGAACACATAGCAGACCTGGTGGCCAAGAACTCGGAATTGGAGAAAGTCATCGAAGGTCACCGGGAGGACTGGTGTGCTCAAGACGCCGCGATAGCCCAGCTGACCGAGCAAAACCAGGGGCTGCAGCAACAGGTTATTTCCCTGGAGCAACAAAAAGGGGATTTAATCCAGGCTGTTTCCCGGGCCAAGGACTCTGCAGTCTCCGAGTTTCTGGCGAGCCCCGAGTTTGACCTGAAGCTGCGGACGGCAAGGGCCGAGGCTCGTGCCGAAATAGTTAGCGCTGGGATTCGCCAAGGCTGGCTCGACAAGGCTGGTTATGACGGTCATCAAGGTCATGTCAGACCCGACGAGGCTGCAGGCACCTCCCGGTCGACTCCTGCCATGGCTGCAAACCCTAGGGCTCCTGCAAACCCGGTTCGGAGTCCCCCGGTTCGTTCTTCAGCAGCCCGGAGAGGTACTTCCCGTGGTGGGATTGTCGGTGGTCCTCAAAACCGGCCACCGCTCCGTAGGGGACAGTTTATCATACGGCCCCGGGGAGGACGTGGCGGCTCGAGCACTGGCGGGGGTAGCGGGTCTGCAGCGCCATGAGCTGGAGCTTCTCTCGGAGGATTTGTCTTTGCTTTTGTAGACTAGTCTTTATTTTTGTAGCGGCTTTCTGCCTTGTAGCTGACTTTCGAATAAAAGCATTCAAGCTGTTGGCATAATTTTTCCTGTCAAATAACACGTTAATTTGATGCATATCTCGCAAGTGTAGACAAAATTTACACATATAATGCCGGTTTGGCATAAAAATGGTGCCGCTAGGGCTTTACGGGTCCGTTAGGACCTCCATGGGCCGCTAGGGCTTTTCAGGGGGGATGTCATTCTATAACACGGTATTTTCTTCCTGTAAAATAACACGTTAATCTTGATGCATAATATACAAGTGTTGACATTTTATACATAATGCCGGTTTGGCATGTAAATAAACATAGTGCCGCTAGGGCTTTACGAGTCCGTTAGGGCTTTACGGTCCCGTTAGGACTTCCAACCCGATACATAACCTGCAAGTGTTGACAAAATTCACATATAGTGCCGGGTTGTCATGTTAACATTATAAAGTGAAAATAGGGCCGCTAGGGCTGTACGGGTCCGTTAGGACTTTTAAGGGCCGCTAGGGCTTTACGGGTCCGTTAGGACTTCCAACCCGTTGCATAACCTGCAAGAGTTGACAAAATTCACATAGTGCTGGATTGGCATGTGAATAAAAATAGAGCCGCTAAGGCTTTACGGGTCCATAAGGACTTTCAAGGGCTTCTTGCCAAATAACACGGTAATCTGATGCAAAAAATGCAAGTGTTGACAAAATATACACATATAATGCCGGTTTGGCATGTTAATAAAAATAGTGCCGCTAGGGCTGTACGGGTCCGTTAGGACTTTCAAGGACTGAAATAAGGCCGCAAAAGGCTTGCAATATTTCAAGTTAAGGAGATTACCAGAGATTATCGGAGCTTTCAGAGTTTGACAGTGAAATAAGGCCGTTAAGGCTTGCAATATTTCAAGTCATGTAGACTGGAGATTATCGGAGATTTATCGGAGCTTGCCGAGTTTTGACCATGAAATAAGGTCGTGAAAGGCTTGCAATATTTCATGTCAAATGGAGATTACCGGAGATTATCGGAGATTTATCGGAGCTTGCCAAGTTTTGACAATGAAATAAGGCCGTGAAAGGCTTGCAATATTTCATGTCAAATGGAGATTACCGGAGATTATCGGAGATTTATCGGAGCTTGCCAAGTTTTGACAATGAAATAAGGCCGTGAAAGGCTTGCAATATTTCATGTCAAATGGAGATTACTGGAGATTATCAGAGATTTATCGGAGCTTGCCAAGTTTTGACAATGAAATAAGGCCGTGAAAGGCTTGCAATATTTCATGTCAAATGGAGATCGCCTGCATTCACTCAACAAACTGATTGATAGACATAACCCGACCGGGTTTTATGTGGGCCTGAAAGGCTTTATATATATAACATCGAAACATAATAAACTTGGACAGTTGTAGATAACTTGGTACCTATTATCAAGCGGGTGGGAGGGTAGCGGGTTTGATGTATGCACTGTCAAAAGTTCGCGGGTTTCTATAACCCGGAGGATTCCCTTCTGGGGTTATCACATCAGCGAGTCTGGCTGACGTCTCATTGGCATTTCCATCATTGTTCTTCAAAATATTAAGCGGGAGGTCTTGAGTTCGACTCTCAACGAGAGCACCAATTGTTTCCGGGTGGCTCGTGGTCCCTTTGGCGGGTGGCACGGCTCCAGAAATAGCGGACTTCCCTGTACTCCGAGTTTTCCTGTGTAAAGAACAAACACGTCAAAGAGGCGTCCCCGGGTTTACCGAGGGAAGCCACTCCGATGCTTAAGTTAGACACTGTCAGCTAAGCATAAAACTCGGGAATAGTCAAGAAGTTTCATCGTACCTTTATGGGGAGGCATGTGCCGGTATTTATAGTAGCATTGAAGGCAGCATTCCTGTCCCTTTCCAATGTGGGAGTAGTTTCACTTGCTTTACTTGGCTCTATGGCGAATTGGGCCCAGACAAAGGGCCCAGAGTGGCTTCACATTTAATTGTAACCCGGTAAAGGTGAAATATTAGGTTCCACCTATAAACATCAAACATATAAATTGTTATAAATGCGGTCGTATAGTTACACAATAACCGATCATACAAATATTTCTGAAAATGATGTCGTTTTCGGAAAATCAATCAATTACGTTTTTGTGATCTATAGGAGGTCAAGCCATACAAGTTTTACTTTACCACTGCATCGATCGGGAACATATAACAAGAGACCAGAACAGTAAGCGTAGTTGTAGTTTGGAAGCAATCTAGCTCGGTCAAGATGGTGTTCAACAGCCTGATACTGGTGTCGGTAGCACACGTGTCAGCGGAGGCGTGGCAACAGGTGGCGTGTCTGCCGGAGCGTCTGAGCAGCAGTCAGTTGTTGGATCTTGTTTGCTTCCCTCTTCAGGAGTTGGGTCGTCTAACTCTGTGCCTCTGTACCTTTCTGTGCGCCCCTCCTCCTGACTCCTACTTCTCTCGTTACTCCGATGACTCTGACTCCTCTGACTCCACCACCGTTGATTACGACGACTATTACTACCACCCTCATTCCGACTGATCATCCCTTCCTTCCTGTAAAGTTTCTTCCTTTCCTTTTCTTTTTTATTTTGATTAAGTCGTGGGTTTGTGCATATTTTCTTTCTTTCTTTCTTCATTGATTGTTGAATGTATTGCTTGCACATAGGTTCTTCAGGGTTCTATGTCACAAAAGCATTAGCCTTCTTTACATCAATACTAAATTTGTGCCTGAGCCATTGCCTTCATACCTTGTTTTGTATTGTTACTTGTTTGTTGTGTCATTAGGTTATATGTGATAGGCAACTCCCAGTGTGTATTGCTGATGTATAGTCCAGAGGGCAGAGTCTATGAATTCATTTACATTTGTTATTGGTAATTTCTGCACATTGGTCTGATAAACTTTGCTAGTTGTCGCGTTATGTCAATTGAGTTAAACATTTAGGTGAATGAAATATCAGCACAATGTCAGATTCTCTCATTCACCAAACATGTTGGTGAGTGTGACTGAAGTTTTCTTTTTCAGATATGAGTTTCTGTCAGATGTACATAAACATGAGGTTACATATAGAGTTGTGCTTCTTTAAAAGAACTGTTTTTTTTTCTTGTTTTGTTTTTCGGGAAGTTGAAATAGTAAGATATAAAGCAATATTCAGCCTTGTATTTTGGTGGAACTCCATGGTAAAATGTATCTGTGTTCGACTTTATGGGACACATATACACCAGGTAATAAATTTCACCAGTTATTGTAGGAAGTTGCAAGATGGAAGATAAGATTGTTCAATAATACGTTGCCTGAGATAAAGAGTAGGATGGTTGATTGGAAGGGACATGACAGGAGTGCAGACTGAGAATGGTTGTCTTCATAGTGGTTTCATTATGGACCAATGCTGGATGATACAGAAAATCATTTTCGGAGTAAGCTTCAGTAAGATTCCAGTCCTATACTCGTATATTGCATAGGAAAATCTGGTTTCATTACATAGATGGTTCAAATTTTCTGTTCATATTACATTAACAAACTCAACTGACATAGCGGAAGATAAAGATACTCAACCTGGTATAGCATCTTACAACATGCAGTATTTCTTTCATTGGAGATTTCTTGGCTTTTATTATGTCTATTACAAGTAGTTTCTTGATATGATGTGATGTAATGATGATAAGTAGTATAGTAATGAGACTGTAGGAGCGCTAGATTCAAACTTTAGTTAAGATGAACTAAAGCATAAAATATTAAGATCCAAAAATCAATAAGATGATTGATCTGTTATTTACTTTAACTTATTTAAGCTAAACTGGAAACTACACAGATTATTTGGGGAACTTGCAGGATGATGCCTCTGATTTATGGTTAATGCTGCATAGTTTGAAAGGATGCAGTGTTGCAAATGGAAATTAAGTGCTTTATAAATGTTTTCTGGAATGCTTTGTCTCTGAGATTGTTGACAGAATTAGGGTGATTAGGTCAATGGAAATGCTCTAGCTAGTGTAAGGTTTTAGAGCAGCACAAAGTCCCGTCTCTTGAGTGCTGTAAAAACTATATCACCAAGAGCCAGAAATAACTTCCACTCTGGAAGATTGCGTTGTAAAATTGTATGACCACCACCTTCAAGATCTAAGAAAGAGTTGTTTGGATACTTCCTGCCACGTCTGAGTCAGTCGCAAAGAGACTTCTAACTGTGATATTAGTCCTAGTCAAATTTCTAGCTTGGTGAGCAACAACCACACAAGTATATAGGAAGTAATATGTTGGTTTTAAATATACTAATTGGTAATAACCTATAAAGCACGGCCGAAGTCGGAGTGTCCGACATTTCCAGACACTCCGACATGGTTGGACATCGCGGCTGACACGCCACATGACATATCGGGAAATACTGACTTTTTGACATATTGATGACACGGCAAACCATGATTCTGACATGCCACATCATCGTTGAGATTCACACATAATCGTGCGTCAAGCACTTCATCTCCTCATGTGTTGAAGATCGGAAATCGGAGCTCAGCTGCTTGGACTTGACCCCCCGATCTCTTCGTCTGCGACTTGGCGACGTTGTCTGGGATGTCATTGCGGATCTCGGTCGGCATGACAAGGCGTCGCTGGCTGTGGAGGTCCAGATCAGCTTTTGATCGGAGGTAGTCTAGGCATATTCCACCAAGATAGAAGTGCACGAAAACTAACAACACGGATTTGAAGGTGTCTTGGTTTAGAGACTCGTAGCGTTATCTTCGGGCCTTCGGCGATGAAATCGCAGCGGAAATGATTAGGATGTGAAAATGTGTGAGGAGATCTTGGAATAGTGGAATAGTGGTGGGAGAAGCCCTGGAGAAACTGAGAGTGGCCAACGCTATCATCCTAGTGAGAGCTTCTGGACTTGTGTGGGGGGTTGTACACAGTCTCACTCCATTATCAATTGCAAAGATAATTGAGAAAGAGGATCGACCATTTGCAGTGTTCCAGAGGGCTGTATTTAGTTGGGCTTGGTTAGAGCCCAATAATCTTTGAAACCCAGTTTCCTAGAGCTTAAAGAATTTGTACAATCAACTTCCTCGTGGATATTACATCCTCGATCAGTCACTGTGTCTTCGGTCATTTTTGGGTCGTTAATGTTTTTTTTTAATTTCATATTAGGAATGACCACCCATCTAAAATCTTGTATCAAATTGTTTTTCGTTGTACACATAAAACGGTTTACAATGTTTTTATATATTAAAAATATATAAATATATTAATTAATTATTTGTCGTGTCTAAACCGTGTTAGAATAGACGTTTTTTAGATCGTGTTCGTGCAACATAGGTAATAACTGGGTTGTACTAGTTGAAACCTGGGTTCTTTGAGCAATCTTGACAGTGTCACACTGACTTAAAATGTAAGTAAATGGTTATGATACCAGGTAGTGATGGGAATAATGTTTTGCTTCAACTGATAATTCAGATAATTGGTCCTTACCTAAGATAGTGATATGCGGCTGCAGTAAATGTGCAGTACAAGGTTGGTGGATATTCTTGATGGTTCCGTGATTAGGAGTGGACTTTTGATCGAGTTGAAATCGTGAACTGATCAAGATGTCAATATGATTAAGATGTGCGATTTAACGTCTCAGCAAACTCACTGCCTTTGCCGGTCTTAGAGAAATCATAGATCTGTGAATTCATGATCTTCACCACCAACAAACTGTTTCCTTAACATTATTGCACCGTGTGCTTCAAATGTTATCTCTACAGAAATATCATTCATCAAAATCCGGAATCATCCTAACAGAAACTCATGTGAAATATCATCTCCACAAAAGAACCAATCAAATCCAAACAGCCGAGCAGGAATTCATGTCGGAGATAATGGATTCAGTTGGCGTGCCTGAGCTCTTAAAAGTTCTTATATCAAAGTGAAAGGAACATTAACAATCTAAGCAGAAACTCGTATGATTGTGAAGTATGAGAACCTCTTAATTTGGATGGTTCTTCCTTGTGACTTGGAAACAGAAGTACCAGCAAAAAACCAGTATAGTTAGTCACGCGGAAAACCAGATGCCATTTGAATACAAATGGAAACCAGAAAGATGGTCTCCCGTGTCCATCAAATGATGACTAGCTGATCAGAGGCTGTTGAAACAGTAAGAAAGAAAGAAAGAAAGAAAGAGAAACAAGGTAGCTACTAGCTGTAGAGGTAGCTGGCAATGGAAATTATGCAGCAATCACGGTCTAATACTGTTATGTGTTGCATGCATGTGGGGTTTCAATTAGGCTTTCGGCTTTTGATTTCTACTGGGACAACTCTCTCCAATCTCCATTATTAAGGGTATTGGTAGGTACTCACTGTTTAATTCGTGAGCCTTAGCTTATGGTGAGTGCTGCACTTTGAAAGCACAATTATGAAGAGGGAAAAGGTTAAGAAAAGCAAGTCTTTTAATCTAAAGGACCCCCCTTAATCTTGTGACTGTATCAGATATGCAATGCAATGCAATGTGATACCCCATTAGAAAAGGGAAATGTAATTGTATATACCCCCTCCTTTTTTCCAATCTTTGTTATTATTAAGACATTGACTGATAGATGATGGCTCCCGGCCCCCAACCTTTCCAGCTCTGCTTCACTACTCTTGGTGGGTTTCTGGTGCTTACTGGTGTGGGGTTTCTTTCATCTGTCTTCTTTCCCTGAGCTCAGTGTTTCCCAGAAAAGGTCAAGCCTAATATAATGGCCGTCTAACTTGTAATTTGGTTCAGATATACTTCATACCAATCAATCACCAAGACACCAACATACAAGTTCAATCTTCTATCTTTATGTTTTTGACTACAGATGCTGTATTGTGCACGTTAATGTGGTCAAGTCGTCTATAATCTCTGTGAATGGTTAAGTAGACCGGTGATGGCGCTAGAACTATTGTTTTATCAACTTTCTAAATTGTCACGCAACACAACAAAGTTATCCTCAGACCTTACTAGCTCGATCAGTCCAAGATCGATTTCTGCAAAAATATTCTGTGTTTATACAATACAATCCTCCAAACGAGCACAGCTGCGTGCGACCGTGCGTACGTGCAGATGATATTTTGCAAGCTAACGAGTTAAAACAATCGGTTTCCACATGAATAGATGGATCGAAGAACTATTGCGATGTTTTGTTTGAATGAACCGAATTGCACCAAATCGAAAATCCAAGATGAAAGAAGCAACACCAGAACCACAGATGAGAATTGTCACTATGTTTTTCATATCAGTTGGTGCTTTGCATACATATCACAGATTCACAAACAAGAATCATAACGTGGTGGGACTAGCTACCACTCTACCAGTGTACGTATCTTGTTAGTTACCAAGTTTTTGTTGATATGTGAACTTTGTCTGTGAGCTAGCGATCACCGATTGTGTACACAAAATACAGAACAAAATCTACGCACGACCGGAATGCATGAACTGAGATTCAATGTGAAACCCTAGCAAGCTATAGCTGGCTGTTTTAGTCGAGAGAGATAGAAAGAGAGAGACTGGAGCAATAAGCTGCGGTTTGATGACAGTCGACAAGTTTGAAACTTGTGGACGCAGCTGAAGATTATGGATTTTGGTTGAACAAAACCAGATTTATAACGTGTTTATTTGTCCTGCGCTACCCAACTTCACATGTTCGTGGACTTCTTTGTCTGATGATCGAGTCCCACTCGTATCGTTTGCCAGTTAATTTCCTACTACTAAAAAAACACAAAATAAATAAAGCAATAGCTAGAAGGAAGAGAACCGGACCTCCGTCTTCTTCTATATTTCAATCATTCAAAATGAAACGGTGGCCGTAATTGACTTTATCCCAAGGATCGATCGGAGTACAAGTGATATGATGTCACAACTGTTTCCAATTCGATCTGTTTTGAAAGTGATATGATACCAGATCGGCCGATCTTGTTTGCATAGAAACTCTAATTAACTAGAAAGTAGACATGTAAATGCACCGGATCTTATCCAGACTCGTTCCGGATCCGTGGTTTTTAAGCGGGTTCGGATCAAAAATTTGACCCGTTGATCATTTAAGGACCCAGATCAGTTAATCTGTTTACTAAACGGATCGGATCCGGAATTTGGTTGATCTGATCCGTTAAGGATCCGGATCCGTTTATAAATAATTAAATAATATTTTTATAAATATAATATTCTTAATAAATATTAAATAATATGATAATTATCTAGATAATCTAAACATTCATATTTAAATTACCTCTAAAGTATGATTTGATGAAGTTAAATGTTGTTAATGCTTATGTATCTATGCTAAAAAAATATTAGAAGCCAGATATTTTAATTATATTAGTGTACCGTTAAGGAGTATTTTAGACATGTAATTTAACTTTTGATGTAAACATTTATTTTCTTACAAAATTTCATCAATGTTTTATAATAAAACTATGAAATTATTATCAAAATTTAAAATATTTATTATTATAAACGGGTTGGATTAACGGGTCTGAATTTGGATCGAACTATTAATGATCTGACGGATAACAGGTCGGATCCAGATCTAAAGTTTTATTACGAATCCGGATTCAAATCTAGATAGATCTGATCCATTTACATGCCTACTAGAAAGAGCGATGCCTAAACTCCAAATCTCCAATGAAGAATGAAAATAACCAACCTGCTGTTTCGTAAATTGCTATTGTCGATTCATATTATCTTGGCCGGCCGACACCTTTTGTAAGGGTCGTGGGGTTGATAAATCGCCCTACAACAATTTGACCTTGAGTGGACAACATGCATTATATAATTAAAACTTAACAACACTTAAAATTGGGAATTACATGTCTCTAAGTATATATTTGTGTGTAGAGGTGACAAACGGGTCGTAAAATACGGGCACGATACGAGTACAGCACGTTTAAAAGTGGTCTGACACGGTACAAGCACGTTACCGGTCCGTAAAACCCAAGCACGTTATCTTAATAGGTCAGACCGGGCAAAGCCTAGAACAATAGGCTCATAGGTCCAGCCCGGTCTGGTCTGGTCCAAGCACGTTAAGTTAAGGCCCACGACCCGATCTGCTATAAAATATATTTTTTTTCTTTATAATATGAAGATTATATATTTATAAATAATATAAAATTTGTTTCAAGTGTGAACAATAACTTATAAATACTAATAATTATTCATTTTGATTCTCTTAGACCTATAAAAAGTTTTGCTAGAACATTACCAAGTATAAATAATGATCATATGATTCATATATCATATATTTCTTTAGTTTGTTGGCAAAGAAAACAAATAGTTGATAGAAATTGTGAATTTTTTTCATTTGTTTTTGTTTTGGTATACTATGATATCAATTTTCGACTAATTTCTATTTTTAACTAAAAACGGGTCCGGCCCGAGCACGACCCAATATGTTATGGGTCGGGCTACGCTCAAGCCCGAGCCCGTTAAGACGTGAGTCATCGTGAACAGACCCAAACACGGCTCGAAACCCAATTAAAAATGCCGAATCGGACTGGACCGGTCCGTTTGCCATCTCTATTTGTGTGTGTTTCGATTTCCATGATTCTGTTCCCATTCCCAATTAACCTAATTTGTCCGTGAGACTAACCTCCAAAACAGAGGCATTTAGGCCAATTTGGCTCTTACTTGGGTATATGTATGGATCTGAATTTTGAATAACACTAGCTAGCTAACCCTTCTTCACATGTTTCTTCTATATATCTTTCATGCATATATAGCTAGCTCGTCGACAAACGCATCAAATTGCTATAAGACACCGCCGGCCTATTCTTTATACACTCTAGCTTCCATGCATTACATGATCGATCACAAAGTATTTCTATTCAAAATACATACAGATCAAGTAAGGATGAAAACAAAGCTAGCTACTATTACTACATGCATTTATAACGTATTATAACTAATATTCTAAAAAAAGTTAGGTACTAGTCAGGCGAACAACCATCTAAAGGATTGATCGAAGGATTAATCGCTTTTAGACAGTAATTAAACGTTTTTATGATAGAGATTAATCGGTTTTAACTAAAATGGGAAAACACCGTCTTACGCCTAAAAGGAGGTTTAATCAGTCTAGAAGGAAATTTGTAAAACAATGAATATAACAAATTGATCCACCCCAAAGTTTGCCGTTCATTTGTGTAAAAATGATGCGGATCAGGTTTCAAGAACAAACCTCTAACAATCACTCAACAGACACCAAAAATAAAGAGTAGCAAACTCATTGAATAGGAAATCCATTGTCACACCCTGATTTTAGAGAAATAATTTATTTTCGAGGTGCAACTCATATTCCAAATATCAAATAGAATTTTCATATTCAGAATATGAAAAAAATTGAAAAAAAACAACTAAATACTAAACTGGAATTTTATTCTTTATTACACAAGAATCTCAAATCAAAATTTACAAAAGAGAACCTCTCCATAAAGATACTCTTACACAGAGAATTTCAACTAACTCTAATGACTTCAATCACTAACTCTCTTGATTCTCTTGTTTCATAACCTGCAAGACTGTAAAGGGGTGAGCTCAACCTGCGGCTCAGTAGGGAGCTAATTGTAAAACCCCGTCCCAAAAATTTATCATTTTAACGGGATCAGACAAATTACAGAGGGTTGTAGCCGCGCTGTTAGTTTTTCTCGAATTAATATCCGAATTTAATATCGAGATATTCTCGATTTTAGGAGAAAATAGGATAAGTGTCCCGATGGGGTAGATTTTATTAATACGAGTCTTCTGGTACGTCCGAAATATTTTTCGGAGCTACGAGCTGTTTATTATGAATTTATTCAAATTACGGAAGTAATAAATGTTATTTACTTTTCCGTAAAAAGGTGACATGCAATTAGTTGGGAATTTGAGAAAACTTCCTTCGGGAAAGTTGTAGAGGACGTTAATACGAACTCGTGGGTATGTCCTATGAATTAATCGGAGTTCGTATGCGAAAGTTATCTGGGATATTGTATAGTTACTGCTCGATAAAAATAAATAGTAAAATATATATTTACCACTCAAGATAACTTTTAATATTTCAATCTGGACCGTCAGATTTTAAGGAGGAGGAGATCGAGCCTTCCATTCCCCTATTTAACAAGGCGCGGTCAGGCCTCGGTCAAGGGGATCCTCGACCACGATCCGAGCCAGCTTCCTCGCCTAACCTTCCTCCGCCTTGGCAGCCGCGATCATCACCGTCAGGCCACGGTTGCGCATGTGACCAGCCCCTTTGCGCTCCTCTCGACGAGCCCAACCATTATACACTGAAGATCGAGCA
Source organism: Comarum palustre (assembly GCA_951800085.1). Classification (NCBI taxonomy): domain Eukaryota; kingdom Viridiplantae; phylum Streptophyta; class Magnoliopsida; order Rosales; family Rosaceae; genus Comarum; species Comarum palustre. Next base: position 32,979,949 of record OX637573.1, on the reverse strand, counting down.
TGAAGTGAGGTTTAAGATGAATCTTGTTTCGGCATATCCATTTTCAGGCGAGTTTCCTTCGACCTCCGGCCACCTATTCCCTAGTTGTGGTAAGACTGATACTCACCTCAACTAGTTCTACTAGTTTGTGCACTATTTTTACTCGATCGGTGACGTTTAGAAAAAATCTGGGTTTGTGGGTGGTTTTTGGCAGTTAAGCCGATTTGGAACTGGATTGGTGTTTATGGGTTGTTTTTATGTAGTTCTTGAATGATTAGGGTAGAGAGGTGGCCGGAAAAGGGGTCGAAACTGGCTATAGGCCGGCGCGGATTTTTTTAGGTAAAAAAAGGGTAAATTTCTAGATTTTTACTACGGTACATCTGGATTTCTACTGATTTACCGTTGATGTTAAATGTCAAAACTGCCCCTAGCAGTTTAGGGTAATTACAGGGGTGCCACCTAGGCTGAAATCTTGGAAATACCCCTAACAGTTTTGTTTAATTACAAGACGGCCACTGAGGCCAAAAAGACAATACTGCCCCTGACAGGTGTAGTTAATTACATGGCTGCCCTAAGGGTGAAATTCCAGAAATGCCCCTAGCAGTTTAGCATAATTACCAAACTGCCATTGAGGCTGAATTGACAATATTGTCCCGAGAAGATTTGTCATTTACGTGGATGCTTTTATGTTATATTTATGTGTGAATGTTGTATTTATTTATGGTTGAATGTTTGGATTAATTCCGATAGGTAGTGGGTTGATGAATACCTCAACAGATAGGGTAAACTCAGGATTCGTTTGTTATCCATATTAATAAATCAACCGATATGTTGTAAAGCGAGATTTTCCTGGTAATGACGTTAATTAAAATAAGATTTACGTGTGGTTTAATCCCTGAGGACAGGTTACATAGGCAACCTGACCATGATTTGGATGCAGTCACAAGTAATTATTAGAAACCTAGGTCCTCTAAAGTAATTGGTTTAAGATCCAAATGCGAAAATCGGGATAACCTCCTGTTGTGAGGTTTATTCCGGTATCGTTTGGATTATTGCAAATGATTTGAGAAAAAAAGTTATCCCTTCTCAAGGGGGATTACGAGTAAATCTCTCTTGGGATGGGTCTCGCACGTCCTAACACGGGTTTAGGAAGGTAAACTTGAGCCGGGGCGTGACACTAATCCTCTAAAAACAAAAGACAATCAAACAATCAATAAATGATATGCATATGAATACACATTCTACTCCAAATCCGCATAGAAGAATAAACTGAGCCTACATATCTCATACCATATATTTTACCAAGAAGGTGACTCAGTATACTCAACTATGTGATCCATCCCTAACCTTCTTTTGCTAGTCATCTTGTCTGTTCCTACTTCGCCAATTCCGCTGTCAGGACCCACCCTGAGTTAAACCCCTTTAACCCGAAGTAAATTCTACGGGGACCACCTCAAGGGAACTTCTTACCGAAATCCCCTTGAAATGAACGACCCTTCCTATATACCAACTCAACACTTCCATGAGTATTTAAAAACAATCCCTAACTCATGAAGTCATCCTGCTCTCTAACCTATTTAACTAGCTAAGCTGGGTTAGACAGAACAGTCAACATGGAAGTTTACCCTAATGAATTTACAAGCCGCAACGGATTGATCGACTATGCCTCGACTCTTGTACGCGCGCGACCTCCGCTCAAGAACCCTGCACCACTGGGCATTTGAAAACGAAGGGCCCAGGGAAGAGCATTTAAAACAATACGTTAGCGTGAGTGGACAAAAATAAAAGAATAAAAGGTAAACATCTTTTACTGCTCTTCCGTTAGTTTTCCAAAAATCCGCATGCACGCAACCAATAGACAGTGATTAAATAAATCATTAAAGTAAATCCCTTGGCTCAAACATAAATAAATGTGTGGGGTATTAACCTCATCTACGAGAAAACCGACCAGCTCTACCACAAGAGGGTCTATTGACCAGCTCATCGGAAAGGGTCACATGACCCGCTCTATTCGGGAGGGTCCAACCCACCAGCTACCACCGAAGAGGGTCCTGACCTACTTTATCCGGGAGGGTCATACTGACCAGTTACCACCGAAGAGGGTCAAACCAGCTACTATCCAGAGAGGGTACCAACTCCACCTGGAGAGGGTCCATGCTAGCATGCAATACATATATCCATATCCTTTAAAAATCCTTTTAAAAACTTCGTGGGAAAATAAACCGAAAACCAAGTCAAAACTCCCTGACTTTACCCCAAATACATTGGATTTAAAACATTTCCAGGAACCCAAAACCGGTTCTTTGCCTTTACTTTAAAACCTTTAAATCCAAGAGCCAAGTTTCTCCTTTTTAAACTCATCCCCTCCATAATCCCAAAACGGTGATAACCATTAAAAACCATAATCCGGGAAAAATCCTTTAAAACCCTGGGAAATGTAGGAACCTCTTTCCCGGCTCATTTATCTTTAAAATATAAAATCCCCATTTTCCCAAAATCACCGTAAAACATAAAATGGAGGAAATCACATATACAGGAGAAACTAATTAAAGTCTATGACATGCAATTTAATTTAAAAACAAAGTCCACTCACAGTACTTATTGCGACCTCCTTCCTGCTCGGAAAGCTCCTCGAGCGAAAACCTTGAACTAACCACGTAGTCGAGCCCGTCTCACGTTCGACCAGAGACTGTACAAATAAATCAATATATTAGTCATTCATAGTTGACTTGGTCTTTTCCTAGTTTGACCAGGAAATCCTATTTTACCAAGAGTTGACCAAGTTCCTTTCTTTTTAACAACTTTTCAACAAATTGATTCGTTTCCGATTACCTAACTGTAACGCCGACTTTCTTTAATAATTCACTTGACATTAGGTTTACACATAGTAATTTGTGGAATTACTATAGACATCCAAACAAACCACTTCACCAATTTACGGGTTATGAGTCGCTAAATCCAGTATGAAATTATCCGAAATATTCACAGCGCCCAACTCGGTTTCAGGCTAAGATTCCTGAGTTGCCTAGAATCTCACTTAAAGATCCCGTTGTCTTAACTTAACCGGTTACTAAGATTGACCTTTCCCTTTTTACTTTTATCGGTCAATTTTCCATAAATGGAAACCTTCCAAAAAGGGAAAGTTTCCTAAAATGGCAAGTGTTCTTTAGAATGGGAAGTTTCCCAAAATGGAAACTTCATACTTACGTCCAATCTTTCCGTAAATACTCAAATTAGGAATTAACCGAACTTTTCGACTAAAAGCTTAACAGGGATTCAATTTCTACCTCTTCGGCATTCTACCGGTAAAACTGATGCTTCGTCGGATTCCGGCAATCTTGCCGGAAAACGGCCATAGCTTCTCCGTAGCTCCAATTTACCAAGTTCTCAACAAAAACACACAAAACCTACGGATTAGCTACAGTCCAACAAGAACAACAGAAAATTGCAAAATCTAAACCCAAGAGTTCCTTGCCTGCTCTAAATTCCCACCCTCTGCCGAGGGTAACCTCTGCACCACCACAGGGCATCACAGTAGACCCTTCGACCCTCTCTTCACCATTTTTCCTTCAACTTCATCTCCAAAGCCACAACAACAACAACACTAGAACGCCAAAACTCAAAAAACTCCTAACTGCCGAAACACCAAAATCCCCGAAATCGAGCTAGGAGGAAACTAAACTTACCCAGCTGCTAGGGGTGACGAACCAAGCCTTCTAGAGCTCAGGGAACTCGCCTAAACCCGAGAACTGGCCGCCGGCGACTCATTGTCGAAACCCAAAAAAAACAGTAGAGGAGGGATTTTTTGATTAGGGCTTCAAATCAAGAATTAGGTACAAGGAAATGAAGAAGAGGAGAGGAGAAACAAGAAAATCACTTCCAACCGTTGAATCGCCGCCTGAGTCGCCGGAAAACGGCGAACACAGCCTAGCTCTTCCTCGGCTGATCTCCGTCGTATAATTTGTATATTTGATATTGGGTCTTTGATATTTAATTATACAAATAATACAATATATATATATATATATATATATATAAACATATATATTTATATCTAAACCTATTTTATAAATAGATATAAAATTTCAGGTTGTTACATCCATGCCGTAATAAAACTGATTTATTTCATAAAACATATGGTACCTAACAACTATTACAATACCCATATTTATATAGGTTACAATACTTGGAGAGCAAGTATGATTAAACTAAAAAGAATATGTAATTAAATATAAATCCTAATAATTATTAGATAGTTCTCTAAAACTATAGTAATAACGAAATATCAAAGATTATGAATCTACTATTAGATATTGTCTTATATGCTCCTGCATCAAACTTTATTGGGTGAAAAGAATTCGTCCTCGAATTTGAACCATTGATTGTAGAAAATCTTGACAAAATTTTTCACTGCTTCAAATCTTCTTTTGACAAATTAGCTTGCAATTCTTCATTTCTAAATAAATAGATATTTGGAATAAATATACGATCCTAATCCAATAAATTTTCTCTTCAACTTCAATCTAGCAATCCCAAAACTTTCTCCACCATCCTTGATATAATTAACAAGATTAATTATGGATTTGGTAATCTGCATGATGAAGACATTAACCCCAAGAAAATCAACAAAATAATTGTCAATATCCTTCTTGAATGTCTTGATTGCGTCCTCATCAGTGTCTTCATCTTCTTTCATAGTACAATTGTAACAACAAGACTCACAATAACAATCATCGTAAATCGGTGGCTTACTAAAATCCGCAACACTATCTTTTTCTTTCTTTTCTAAATAATTGTTAACTAAAAAGTAAAGATATAATTTGAACCTTCATAGTCGAAACTAACCGGTTCTCCCTTTTCACCTGACTCACACAACGGAGAACTGCAATGAAATGAGCCAACAAATATCTCCTTGTCGGAACTGTCACCATCTGGGTAGAAAGTTTCAATGCAATCAATACGTTGATGATAGATGGTAACGTTTCTCTTCCAGTCAGAACTCTTACGACCCCACCGCTGAGCTTTGATTCAATCGATACGTACCGCAAGTTGCTGAAACATCATTTTGATTTCAGCCATGTCGTTGTTGACGTTACGACCTTCCATTCTGAAACTCCCGCCTCTTCATCCGACCTGAGACATGGAATCCACCTAGCTCTCGTCAGAGCTCTGATACCAACTGATGCAGATCAGGTTTCATGAACATATCTCCAACAATCACTCAACAGATACCAGAAATAAGGGGTAGCAAACTCATAGAATAGGGCAAATCCATGTCGTAATAAAACTGATTTATTTCATAAAACATAAAGTACCTAACAACTATTACAATACCTATATTTATATGGGTTACGATACTTAGAGTGCAAGAAAGGTTAAACTAAAAAGGATAAGTAATTAAACATAAATCCTAATAATTATTAGATAATTCTCTAAATCAATAATAATAATAAAATATTAAAATTATAAATCTATTATTAAATATTAAGCTCTCCATCAAAAAAACTAGAAAATTCTCATATACTTGATTGACCAAGTTTATGCCGCGATTTGCTAGTAAAGAACATGCGCAAAAGCCAAAAAAATATAAAGAAATCTAGCTTTTTCATCGGAGCCTATTCTTTTCATGGTCACGTATATGTACGTAGCTTTGAACTTTGATTGTTTTTTTTTTCTTTACTGAAATGCATATCATTATTATAAGAAATTAAATAATACGAATAAATGGAATATTATTGTTGATGGAAAAGCTACTTTTGAATGGGAAAGTAGCAAATCTATAAAGTAGTTTGATATATATGTATGCATGATCAAATAGTCATACAACATATAATCGACGGGTTTTAATTATTAATTTGTGATAAGATTAATCAGTCACCGGTTAATTGGATGGTAATGGCCAACAAATGATGATGAGTCATTTCACATGTTTGAAAGGGCCATCCGATCCGATCCTCAAATTGTCTCATGATAAATCCGAACCATCCAATCTTATTATCTTTAGGAAATATTTTGGTATATATGTAAATGAATCTTAAAAGAAAGAAAAATCTATATAATTTTCATATATAGAACAGTTGTTGTTGTTATATGATCTATTACAATATTAATCCTCTTTTATCAGTTTGAAAAAAGCTAAACGGATTAGGTGTCTAGGAGTTTGCCCATAAGACAAGGACAAATCAAGTCGTTTAATAGCGACGGAGGATCGGATCGGACAGTCATATATGCACTGCGCACACATAGTGATATGCACGCGCCACGCGCTTCCCTTGGCTGGGTTGGTTTTTTGAATATTAACATTATTATGATCATCATCGACTTGCCCAGTGCCCGAGATCGATGCCTTTATTTTGCCTTGGATTCTGTCTGTTTCTTTTTTTACCGTTGCAATGCTTCCAAGCAAGTTTAGGTCACGTGGGGCGTCGATCTCCACGTGTACGGTGGGATGATGATGATGATGATGATGATGATGATGATGATGCAATATTGCTCCTGTGTATCAAATCACACGGGTGTACTTCTCTGCATATGTAGTTATGTACTGCAGATGCATGTCCTCCAACGATGGATCTCGTTCATCATTCGACTCTACCTACAACCTACCTACCTACCTAGCTACCTATATCTTTCACGTATATGCATATATGTTACTATATATGCCTCCTTAATTTGTGATTAATTACTAGTCAGATATATACTAGATAATTAAAGATGAGCTAGCCACCTAGTGTATGCAAAATATACATATGCATGCATCGTCCATGGACAGTTAACGGTAGGCATTGGGCAGTGACGAACTCAACATCTATTAAAAGTGTGAGCGAGAAGCATGATTTGTGGTAATAGCGTAGCTAGAAATCATTGTTAGGAGGGTCATTATTTATTATATATAACAACAATCATTTTATAACAAAAATTTGATATTTTTAATCAAAAATAAATCAGGTAAGGTGTAATTTTCATTTATTAAGAGCCAAAGCGGTCGTTACATACATTTTTATACATTGACCCTTTTCTTTTAGACAAATTGCATATATTGATGAATTATAGTAATATATATCGACAACGCCTTGTATCATAAATCTACCAAAATACAAAAGAAACACTAGTATATTTGAGTTTGTTATTTGTAAATTATTACAGGAGAGAAGATTGAGAAAGAAAAAATTGAGTACTAGAATAAACTATCAGCATAAACAACATAGCCGACGAAAATAATAAAAAACAAGGCGACGAAAAAAAAATTTCGTCAGCTAAACTAATGTTTTTGTCGGCTATAGTCTGTGAACTTTAGCCGACGAAATTAGGGTATTTCGGTGTCCGATTCACTATTGTGATACCAATCTGAAAGCGGAATGGACATATGAGTAAAACACATCGCCAACGCCATGACATATGACCTTTTAAGCCATCCGAGTTCGTTTAAGGCTTTAAAATACAGTTTTTTTAAACACTTAACACACGAAAACACCTATATCTACATCTATATAAGAAATTGTGGTGGAACCTTCAACACAACAAACTCTCACAATGATGAGACGCAACTGCTCATCTAAACATTTTGAGACATTTACCCCTCGATGATAGGGCTCTCCATATGTATAAACAATGGTAAATAGTAGGCATGTTGTGATTCCGGTCATCAAAATTCACAAACAAAAATACGACAATCAAATATCATCAATACGTTGATATATGTCTATGGTAAAAAATTTAACTTGATCCGATAAATTTAAGGGCTTCATCCGGACGGTCAATCATGTAAGTCAAACCCCTAACCGCAACTATCGTCACCAAGACTTTACCAAGATTACGTGATTTTTCAACCGTAGACGTATTTCACAATTCCAGTCATATCTTATTGAACGATTTTTTTGCTTTTGAAGTTTTTACGTAGAGTTTATTTTTGAAACAGAACATTTACGTAAAGCTTAGTAAACAAGTTATATAACATTAGTAGGCATGTTGTGATTCCGATGATCAAAGTTGAGAAACAAAAATCCGACCGTCTGATATAATCGTTATGTAGAAAAATGTCTATAGAAAAAATTCAACTTGATCCGACAACGTTAAGGGCTCGATCGTTACGGTCAATCTCGTAAGTCAAACCCCTTAACGCACAGAAACGGTTATTTGACCGTTAAAATACGTATTTTGCCCGGACCTTCAACTGAAAATAGTTTCAAATCGATGAGACGCAACCAGTGGTATAAAAATTTTATGAAAAATAACCACCGGAGATAGGGCTACCTATAGGGAGAAAGAATGAAAAATTACGTTGAGGGTTTAGGGTTTTAGCAGAAAAAATTAAGATAATTCGTCGGCTAAATTTAAATAAATAAATAACTATAGCCGACGAAATTAGGGTAATTCGTCGGCTAAGGTTCGATAAATAAATAAATAAAATAAATAACTATAGCTGACAAATTAAGGTAATTCGTCGGCTTAAGTTAAATAAATACATAAATAAGTATAGCCGAAAAAATTTATTAAAATTCGTCGGCTAAAGTTAATTCAAAATTCAAAAGTTTTGGCGGGAATTTTGAACTTTTTCCGACTAAAATTTTTGCCGAAAATTTTGAATTTTTTCTATTTCTTTAATTTTTCTCCTCCTCCTCCGGCGGCAACAACTTCTCATCCTCATTTCCTCCTCCTCTCTCCTTATCCCCCTCCTCCTAGCCTCCTCCTCCACCACAACCGGTATAAAAACAAAAAAGAAGAAAAAATATTAATAAAAAATACAAGAAATAAAAAAAGAAATTAAATAAATAAAATAATTAAATAATTAACTATAGCCAATGAATTTCACTTTTGTCGTCGAAATTTATTAAAATTCGTCTGCTAAAGTTAAATATATAAATAAAAAATAAAAATAATAATTATAGCTGACGAATTTTAATAAAATTCGCCGGCTAAAGTGAAATAAATAACTAAAAATAAATTACTATAGCCGTCAAAATTTATTAAAATTTCGTCGACTAAGGTTCAAAAATTCGTCGGCTAAAGTCTAGATTTTAAGCGATGAAAAATTTCTTCGTCGGCTAAATAAATGACTTTAGCCGACGAAAAATTTTACTTAGCCGACGAAAAAACTTCGTCGGCTAAAGTAGTTGTTCCGGTAGTGATGACACTGACAGATTATGTGGAGAAAATTAAACAAGAAAAAAAATAAATTGTTTCAAACTTTCAATCATAAATAAAATAAAATAATTAGTTAAAAGATAGTGGAGTACAACTATCGTAAATTATGGGTGATTGACTAATTGGCCAATGTTTAAACTCTAACCTAGAGATCAAGTCCAGACCATAAAAAAGGGCACAAGGGTAAAGTCATACTATATTTTATAATTATTAGACACATGGACCTATCAAAGCATGATTTTTATAAACTGAGGAGGGTCATTTGACCATTCTCGCCCCTGTTGGCTACACCTTTGGTCAGTGGATCATCTCTGTACTGATACTGGTGTTAAAGTGAATCGTAATCCTAGTATGTTTGAGATTGATATATTATGTGATTTAGTAGGATTCTATAAATTGAATAGGTGTAAGTAATTTTCTTGTAGAACTATAAGTGGTCTTGTATATATACCTAGTTCGGGATTGTTCAATATATCTGAAAATACTCAGACACTTGTATTCTAATTAACATGGCATCAAAGCCTAAGTTAATCCTGGTAATCCTGGAGATCTGACCCTGTTTTTTTCGTTACGAATCTGTTCTGATCTAATCTGCTCTGTTTTGTTCGACGTGTTGAAAGAAGTTCTCGACCCGTCAAAATTGTTCTATTCCTTTGTTGATTCTGCCATCCAATCTTTAGAACATGTTTGCAATGGATCCTGCAATTATTGGAGATCAACTGGAAGTCACCCATGAACAACTAATGGCTCTTCAGAACGAGAGCTCATGCTTTAGAGTGAAACTGGATAGCATAAACTATCTAGTATGACGAAGACTAATGATGATGCATCTTGAAGGTGTAGGCAAGTGGGAATATGACACTAGTACTCTTTAGCGACCTGAAGAGGCTGGCAATGCACAAGCTATGTGGGATGCAACAAATTCTATCACGATGATGTTTCTTCTGAAATCTATGACAAGACATGCCAATCCTTCTCAACTACTCAAAATGGCAAACCTCTTATCGAATATTATGCAAGCTTGAAAGCTATCTCACAAGAATTAGATGAAAGACATCCCAAACCTATGGTGTGTAATTTGGATATTGCTACACACAACAGGTCTCAAGACAAGATGCATGTCCATATCTTCTTAAATGGGTGGGATTTAAAATTTGCTACTGCTAAGGGAGAGCTACTATAACAAACTATATCACCAAATCTGGAACAAGTTTATGCTTATGTTCTCAAAGATGAGTCGAATCAGTCTAGTGCAAAGGAGTTGCACACCGAAATGTCCAGCCTCATTGTTCAATCTAAGCCTCAACACGATTGGAATCCCAAGAACCAAGACAGTCAACTTCAAATTCAGCCTGCTCATGGACCAGATCTGAGTAAGGTGCACTGCTTCTATTGTAAAGAGTTTGGATACTACAAAAACTATTGTCCTCAGAAAATAAATCAGAGAGGTACCTATGACAAGAGCCGTGATGGCAAGACTATAATTTAGTTTGTTCAAGAACCTGATTTCCATAGAGTAGGAGGACAAACTCTCACTACAAGTATTTGTTGTCGGGTAAAAAGAGGTAAAATTGATATTGCATTAAAAGTTTCTTGCTTTATTGGTGGTGATACATGGATCATTGATTCTAGTGCTACTAACCATGTGACCTTTGATAAGTCCTTGTTTTCGAGTGTGTCTCCATCTCTCATACCTGAAGTGTCTAATTCAAATGGTGTGTCTTTTCTCGGTATTAGGTATAGGGTCAATCCAAGTTACTCCAACTATCGTGTTACATAATGTCATTTATGTTCCTTCTATATCTCATCACCTCTTATATGTTTCTAAGCTGAATTCACATAACAAATGTTCTACAACCTTTTTTTCATATGTATGTGATCTTTCAGGATTTGTCATCTCAGGCGATAATAGACAAGGGAGATATGAGAGGAGACTGTTTCACTTGGATTGCATGTACAACGGGAAAACATGAGCACTATCTCCAATTGTTATCCTGACATTAAGTTTTGCTCGAGTGAAAGAAATTTGGCTCTACATCATTAGACGGGTCATCCATCGTTCAGAGTTATGAAGAAGTCTATACCATCTTTGTTTTTGAGAATAAAAGAGTCGAGTCTCCATTGTGAAACTTGTGTTTTTGCAAAGAGTCACAAGTTCAATTATTCTTCGAGTTTTTCTTCTAGTTCATCACCATTTGAGATGATTCATTATGATATATGAGGGCCTTCGAAGAATCCAACATTGACAGGAATGAAATACTTTGTTTTGCTTATTGATGATGTTACAAGATTAACATGGGTAGTTTTTTTTGAAAAAAAAGATGTTGTGTTTTCTGTCTTCACTGCTTTTCATAGTCTCATCCAAACTCAGTATGATGCTTGTGTGAAAATATTTCGATCTGACAATAGAGAAGAGTTTGTCAATCACTCTTTCCAAGACTATTTTTAGCAACATAGAATTGTTCATTAGACTACTTGTCCTCAAACACCAGAGCAAAATGAAATCTATGAAAGAAAAAATCATCACCTTTTGGACATGAGAAAAACTCTCTTACTCAGTGTCAATATGCCTAAATATCTATGGGAGGAAGTTGTGTTAAGTGCCTCTCACCTCATCAACTGTTTACCATATGCTGCTCTTCAGAATATGGTTTCATTTGAAGTATTATTTGCATAAGTTACCATCACATCTCTCAACAAACTTCATGCTCGTGTCTCTGGTTGTCTGACCTATGTTCATCTTCATAAGAATTAGAGATCTAAGTTGGATGCTCGTACCTTCAAGTGTGAGTTTGTTGGTTATGACTCTCACCAGAAAGGATACAAGTGCTACCATCCTCTGTCTTAACGGTTCTATATCACCATGAATGTCACCTTTAGTGAAAACTTGTATTATTTTTCTCCTACGGTATCTCAGAATGAGAAGGAGAAGAATGTATTTTATGAAAACCAAATTGGAAACATAGAAGTTGGTGTTACAATTGGAAGTACCCCTGCCAGAAGTGAACTTGGCCCATCAAAGAGGGTCGATCCATCGAAGGAGGCATTATGGACCCTCCTGTAGCAGTTCCTTGACCCGTCGAAGAAGTGGTTCAACCTGCCGAACATACCCTGGCTGATGGGTATGTTCCAAGTTCTGAAAGTGTTCAACATGACGAACAAGAGACCAACACGTCGAAAGGAGGTGAAGTAGACGGTAATCAGCTGCCAGTAGTTGAAGATGTAGATGCAAGTTCAGTCTCTCCCTCTCCATCAACGATCTCTCTTAGCTTGTTATCACCTGAGTTATGTAGTAATGTTCATTTGTCATATTCTAGTATAACTGAGCTTAGTAGGATCTTGCCTACTAGGTCAACCAGTGGTCAACCTTCAAAAAAATATGAGTCGCTTTTGTCAGCTAAAGCCAAGAATCATGTAGCCAATTATATGTCAACTCATAGATTATCTAAACCTTATGTAGCCTTTGTGAATCAATTATATGTTATGTCTCTTCCTAGTAAAGTGCATCATGCAATCAAGTAGGAGAAGTGGGCCAAGACAATGAAAGTTGAAATGGATGCTCTCAACTTGAATGGTACTTGAGACTTGGTACGATTACCACCTGGAAAGAAGACTGTTGGGTGTAGATGGATTTATACTGTAAACAGGGCTAGGCCTGGGTTTTTGGATGCCTTGGGCGAAAAATTTTTGGTGCCCCTATCTTTGAAATAAAAGTACAATAGATAAAACTTTTTTTTGGGGGTTTAGAATCCAGTCAAGCTGGGCGGCTCATCCCCACGCCGAACCTTTATAAAAAATATATAATACAACGGAGGGGATATGAAACCAAAACTCCGCATTACAAAATAATCTAAAATGATGTCTTCGTGCATTTCTTGAAGCAAAATCATAAGTTATTTTTTCATAATCCACATTTTTCAAAAATTTTCTTTCAATAGCTAAAATTGCTAGTCCATTGAGCCGATCTTAAGTCATAGTAGTCCGCAAATAAGACTTCTATATTTTCAACTTTGAAAAACTTCTTTCAGCAGATGCTATGTCACCGGCACCGTCAATAAGATCCTATAGGCAGTCATAACACTAGGAAAAATGTCCATTTCTTTTGCAAACTCCAAAATTTTAATGGATGTCCAGGGCTTCTTCGTTTCATAAGCCTCACTTGGTAATGATCCTTGCAAAATCTGTAACTCCATATGCAAATATTTATCATTAATATCAGAAACTTCCCCATTTTTTAAAGCATTTTCAAGATTCAAACAACTTCTCAGTTCATCATCATCCAAAGAAACCAACTTTGATGCATCAAACATGAAGCTAAAAATAGATTCAAAGGTATTCATTTGTTCAAACCTACTTTTCAATTAAGAAATAGCCATATCTATTAAAATAAGAAAATAATCAGTTCTAAATGATTCTTGGGCAGATTGTTGTTCCCTTTCAGTATTTGGAATTTCATCAAACTGTTTTTTCCTACAAACAATACGCTTTATAGGGAATAAAGACTCAACTCCTATGCCATGTGCAATTCCTTCAGCTTCAATCATGACAGAATTAAACCCATTTTCCTTATATTTTTCAAAATAAGAAATCAATCCCTCTAATTGTTTCACATCAACATCAATAACCATATCTTTAGATTGTAACTTTTTACTAACCAAGTTAATCTTATATAAAATTTCATACCAAATCACCAAACTTAAAATAAACTCAAAACTTGAAAGTTCACATTTGACCAAAGATTCACCATCCCTACACACTTTTCCATCATCAGTTACTTCTGCTAATTTTGTTAAAGCTTCTTTTATTTGGAAAACTTGAGTTTTATAGCTTTAACGCTTTCAATATGGCTTTCCCATTGTGTAGTTGACAAAGACTTGAAAGTTAAGTCATTTATGTAATCAAGTAAAACACTCCATCGATGTGTAGAACTAGAAAAAACAGTATAAATTGTTTGACATGTTCCAAAAAAAGATTTTTCTTTATGACAAGAGTTGGCCATGTCACACAATACTAAATTAAGAGAATGACAACCACAAGGCATGTAAAAAGCTCTAGGATTAATATTAAGTAATCTCTTTTGAACACCTTGGTGTTTTCCTTTCATATTCGACCCATTATCATAGTCCTGCCCTCGCACACAATCAATATCTAAATCAAGAGACATTAAAGCTGCTTGTAATTCATTGAAAAGCCCCAAACCAGTTGTATCCTCCACATTTAGAAACTCTAAAAAGAACTCTTCTATTTTTATTGGATCACTAGACACATCGACACACCTCACAATTAAAGTAATTTGTTATTTATGGCTTGCGTCGAGAGTGCAATTAAGAATTACTGAGAAATATTTTGCCTCCTTTATTTTTTTGATGATTGTACTCTTAACATTCGATGCTAACACACAAATCAGTTCATTTTGAATTTTATGGCTCAGATAATGATAATGAATATATTTTTCTTTGATGAGTTGAAAATGTTGTTTCATTATGGGATCAAACTCAGCAATCATTTCAAGTAGGCCTAAAAAGTTTCTATTACAATCTTCATATATTTTTTCTTTTGATCCGCGAAAGGCCAAATTATGAACCGCAAGACATTTCACAACAACAATTATTCTTAGCATAACTTCTTTCTAATGATCAGTATCTTCTTAATCAATTGCTGCAACTCTTTTGTCAATTGTTTGATTCTTGTTTAATCTAACTCGCAACTCAGCCCAAGCTTTCAAATTAATGAAATGATCAGAACTATTTTCATGTGTTTTCAATGTTACACTAAGATGTTTCCAATCTCTTACCCCTTCACTAGCTAATTAACTTCTCAAATGAGCAGTTTTAAATAACTTGCAACAAAAACAAAAAACTTTATCTAGCTCTTTTGAGTAAACCAACCATTTCCTATCAAACTATTCACTGTTCGGTAGTTTTCGAAAATAAAAATCAGAGGAAAAGTGCTGACTTAAAGCATCCTTAGGAAAGTTTGTATTTGTTTCTCTAGTAGGTCTTTTTTTTATTAGCAAGTCTCTCATTTTTGAATCCAAACTATCCCAAACTCTAAGATCAAAAATATTCAAATGAGTCGATGGTTACAAGAATTCAAGCTCATTATCATTTGCTTTGTCACTTTCATTTCCACTGGCATAAACAAGTTCTTCACTTACCTTCTCTTGATTTACTACATGCTCATCAGAATGATTTTGCTGTTCATTTTCAACCAAATCGTTAACAAGATTTTCTAAATGCTCATCAGAATGATTTGTTGTTTAATTTCAATCATATCGTTCACAGAATTTTCTACATGCTCATTAGAATGATTTTGTTGTTCATTTTCAACCAAATCGTGAACATGATTTTCTACATGCTCATCAGAATGATTTTGTTGTTCATTTTCAACCAAATTGTTAATACGATTTTCTACATGCTCATCAGAATGATTTTGTTGTTTATTTTCAACCAAATCATTAACCGAATTTTCTACATTCTCATTAGAATGTTTTTGTTGTTCATTTTCAAGCAAATTGTCAACAAGAGTTTCTGTTTCAACAGAAACCTTTCTTTTCTTAATAACAAATTTATCCATAGATCCATCTTGGGATTGTTTTATGTCGTCTCCTCTTTTCTTTTCTTTTTTCTTTTTTTGACAACCATAGGCTTGTTTCCGAAGAAACATTACTAGTTTACTACAACTAAAAAAACTCAAACAATCAATCCAGCAACAAGAAAACCACAACACACCAAACAAACACTCAGAAGACAGAAAGTAACAATGTTGAGAAGTATAGAACAACAATACTTGGAAATCAGTTTTTTTTCTTTTCTTCAGTTCTAATCAAGAATTTGGGATTCAATTGCAACTCGTAACTCCAAATCTCTAATTTCTAACTACAACAAGCAAGCAGTGCACCTGATAAAGCAAGTAAAGAAAACAAGCCAGAATTTCGATATCAAATTTCCTCACCAAACATCAAAATCGACAAATACTCAATAACAATATCAAAATTGAGATACCCATTACCTATTGCGAAACTTGACTGTCAAAAAATCCTTCTGATCACCATAGAACAACAATAAAATATAGAGGATTTGATGAGACTTGAGAAATTAGGAATGAATTGGATGGGAGAAAACAATCATTGGAATCTCAAATTTATTGAGTTTTTGCTTTGGATATGGAAAAAAGACGTTGGTAGTAATTGCAATTCGTGATTGGTATGTAAATCGAAGGAGAAAAGAAGAAAAGGAGGAATCACAGAGAAGGAGGAACATAGCTGTGGAAAAAAATGGAACGAAATAGTTATGGTTTTTTTTTTTTCTGTTTGCTATATTTATAAATAATAAATATAATAATTAAATAATGATAAATTCTAGATTTTGGTGCCCCTTCTTTTTTTTTATCTTGGGCCGTCGCCAAGCCCGCCTGTGTATAACTGTGAAACATAATGCAGATGGCTCAGCTGACTGATATAAGACAAGGTTGGTTGCAAAATGATACACTCACAACTATGGAGTGGATTATAATGATACGTTTGCACCAGTGGCGAAAATCAATATCATTCGAGTCCTCATGTCTTTGACAGCTAACCTTGACTGACCCTTGCAGCAGTTTGATGTGAAGAATGTCCATGGAGATTTGAATGAAAAAATTTACATGGATCTCCCACCAGGTTATGGTACTTCTACATGTGAGAAGATGGTGTGCAAATTGAAGAAGTGTCTATATGGATTGAAACAGTCTTCAATAGATTGGTTTGGAATGTTCATAACTTTCATGAAGAAGATTTGGTATAAGCAGAACAATTCGAATCATACTTTGTTAAGTAGGATTCTGTAAATTTTGTGATTAAGTAGGATTATGTAAATTGATTAGATGTAAGTAGTTTTCTTATAAAACTATAAGTGGTTTTGTATATATATCTAATTTAAAATTGTTCAATATATCAAAAAAATTTCAGACACTCATATTCTCATTAGCTAAACCCAAAACCTAAACCCTCTTATCTCTAACCATCCAACAAAACCCTGCTCTCTCTAACTATCCAACAGGTCGAATTCTGAGAGACAAGGCGTACGTTTTTTCAATGACTAACTGACCGTCTTAGCCGTACCTAACCATACCTAGCCATCATATAAGTAAATGGTAATAGCCTGCATGCAGATGAATAATCAATCAAATAAATAAGTCGATCTATTCAATTCCAAAATTTAGGAGTTGGAGGAGTGCTTCTTCGACAAGCTCCCTGTCAGTCGGATCATCTCTCTGCTGAGAGCATCTGCAGCGGTTGGAGGAGGCTGCTCATGTTATTCGGCTCGATCTCTACCTCGTGCTTCGGTCAACGAGCGGTCACCGCAGGAAGAGGCCGCCGGTGCTCGTGCTAGGAAGGGCTGCTCGTGCTATTCGGCCGGGACCCACGCTGATTTCCGTCACCCACGTGAGTAGCTTCGCCCGAGGAGGCGTGCTCAAACTCGTGCTATCGGAGCTCGACCTCGAGGATGAGCAGTAGGTCAAGGAGCGGTCAAGACAGCTTGTGCTGCTAGGGGAGAGATCGGTGCACGCTGCTTCAGGGGGCTGAAGTGCTTCCTCGTACTATTTAGCCTGGAAAACTGGAGAGCTCGTGCTGGAATGCTCCACCGCTGCAGATGCTCTGAGTGCTGCCATTGCACTCTGCGCTCTGGTCTGGTAGGTATAGGTAAGAGAAACAAGTGATTTAATAATAAAGGATTCGCGAGATGAGTTTCAAATTTAATTACGGACCATTGTATATGAAGTATTCAGAAATATTATTCAGCCAAGTTAACTTTAAACTAATTAGTAACATATAAAAAAAATATGAAAAATTGATTGTAAAAATAAAAAAAATCAATCAAATAAGGATGTAGACACTATAAAACATCTAGACTTTAGAGTATTATTATCAAATTCCAAAATAAACCAGCAACATTCATTTAACAACGATAAAAAGAAATTAAGAATAATTATTTAAAGATTCTCGATAGAGTATATATATTATACAAAGATTAAGAGATGAGATGTGAATTGATGATTAGATAGACTATTGGATTGAACCATTTTATAAACACGGCAAAACTTCAAATCCTTTTTGGACTCCTCTTTTGCTGCTTGTGTCAGTTTTTTTCTTTAAAGTTCTCTTTTAACGATGTTGTCTTAGACTTCACATTAAATAGAACGACATCGTTAGATTGACAGTTAGGAAAAAAACACGAACACTTGCAACTCTCTGCAGGTCATCGTCTTCCTCATTTTCTCCCCCAAAAATTGCCTTATTCCGACCATTTTGGCCTCCAACCAAACCTACAAATAAGGGAAATTGAAAACCCAGTCTAGGCAAGTGCCTAGACTCACCTACACATGGATCCGCTCCTGATCTTGTGCATATATGCATGCTTGTTTAATCGACCTAGTTTGGTCATGGTGGATTGCGTACTGTTAGAACCATGTTATTGTTAGAACCATGTTACTGATGTTATCCGGAAACGTAATAGAAACTTTAGATCCGGATCCGACCTGATACCCGTCGGATCTTTAATAGTTCGATCAAAATCCGGATCCGGCGGGTTAACGGATAACCGACCCGTTAATCCGATCTGTTTATAATAATAAATGTTTTAAATTTTAATAATAATTTCTTAGTTTTATAAAAAACATTGACGAAATTTTATATGAAAATAAAGATTTACATTAAAAGTTCAATTACCTGCCTAAAATACTCATTAACGGTACACTGATATAATTAAAATATTTGATCTCCAATGTTTTTTAGCATAGATACATATGCAATAATAACCTTCAATTTCATCAAATCATACTTTAGAGAAAATTTAGATATGAATGTTTAGATTATCTAGATAATTATCATATTTTTTAATAATATTATATTTATAAAAAAAATATTAATTATTTTTAAACGGATCCGGGTCTTTAACGGATCAGATCAACCAAGATCCGGATTCGAACCGTTAGTAAACGGGTCAACGAATCTGGGTCTTTAACGGATCAACGGGTCAAATTTTCGATCCAAACCCGTTTAAAAACCACGGATCCAGAGCGGGTCTGAATAAGATCCAATCCATTTACAGGTCTATAAACAAGGTATGACACATGCACATTTTGTATACTATCGTATTCGTATCATTATTGGGTTTGTACGTCGTATATATACAAGAGAGAAGAGATATGACAATAATAATTCGCATGTGTATTCCACCAGACACATACAACACTGCTTGCACGAATAGATTGCACTCATAAGTGCATGTTTGGTACTCATGATTATATTAAATCTTTTAATTTTGTAAGATCGTCCTCGACTTATATGTGGTGTCTCAAGTTCTACTAATATTAATTAATATTTGGTGTTGCATCAGATTAGATGGTAATTTGTTGATTTTATACTTTAAAAAGATGATACTTTCTAATGACATATTTTGAGTATCCACAATAACATTAAAGAGATCAATATAAAAACGAGATGTTACATAAGCTTATTTAAATTAGCACTTAGTAACATCAAACATCGTCCAAACTAAATTAGACTTCTTATTTAACAAAATTTCATTTAGCCCAAACAGACAAACATGTATCACTCTTGCCCTAAAAATTGGTTACGAAGGGATTAAGAGCTAACAAGTATTGTTAACTTGATAATTTATTTCTTTTAACCGACAATTCTGCAGTAAGATAACAATGACGGCTTCGACAACTGTGCATTTCTATGGTTGAACACATTAGACGACCTTGTTTCAGTGACTGGACCATTGTTCCCGATTCACATATATTTAAATTCTGCTAGGCTTCACTGCCATCCACTGCTTATGCTAGCTAATGGGCATTATATATAAAAAGGTTTGCATAATTGGATGGAAGAACGTACGAATCTTTGTCCAGAATAACCACAAAAACACTATCGTGGATGAGACTCCACGCTGTTAACGATTCCCTCATTCACTCAGTGCTCATATCCCCATTTTTATTTTTCTAAGAGCATCTTTTGGTTGATATATATTTTTTTAAATTTATCAACTATTGGATTGATTAAGAGCTTTTCTAGAATACTTAAAACATTGTTAAATTTTAAAATTAAAAAACGGAGTTGATAAATTAATTAACACAGTTAATAATTTTTAACGAGAAACCTAATCCTTCCCTCATTATTTTATTCACGTGTTAGTTTATTATTTATTAAAAAATTTTAGCAACTTATATTTTAAAAATAATTGTTAGAGTTAAATGCTTATATCAATTGTTAATATCACAACTATTGTTTTAATAATAATTCTACTTACACTACTGGAGATTCTTTAAAGAATTAAAACAATTAATTAGAAGAAGATGATATGGTATTTTGTAAGAAAAAATTTAAGTAAGAGCTTCCCTACATTATTAGGAACATGACAAACTCTGCGACCTAAGTTCGAAGGCTATATGATATTTTATATTTGTTTGGTCACAAGCAATTTTCATTGGATTCCAAATAAATGAATGTGGTTTAAATTATGCGATTACTGTTATCATATTTCTGATGACCCCAGAGAAAAAAAAACACATTCGATTCCAAACACGAAGAAATCAAATATTCAATGATAAACTTTCATTTTCAATTGGACACGAAGTGGCAAACTTCACCCAAATCTGATTTATGGGACTAGGGTAAAACGGTGAACCTGAAAAGATGTTTCATGGACCGGGCAATGAGCAAGCTTCCCAAACGACAACCCCCGACTTGAAGCCCGTGGGGTAGTAACTCCTATGTTATGTCACCCCATGCATTTTTATACCATACGGGGTAAAAGTTTCATTGTTCTTGTTCTATTTTTGGAGAGAAGAAATTCATCCCCGTTAGGGTAAATTTACAACCGCGACTCTACAAACATGACGTAGAACTTCTAATTGTCTCTTTATCCTACATATATACATCTAGAAAAGCTTACAAATTGCGTGATCTCACACAACTGAAATCATAGCAAGAGTAATTTTATTGGTACTCTTAATTTTAGACTATTTTTAGCTCTATCACATTTCTCATTCAATTTCTTAAAATGAAAATGGAGAAGAAAGAAGTATTTCTTCCTTATATTTGCAGCAAATGCTTTATTTTTTAAAATTAAAATGTTCACGTGTTTCAATAAAAAATTATTAAATATATAATATTTTATTAATTATGTTATTGCTAATAAAATATATATAATTTTTTTTTGTTATAATTAATAATGATGTAGCTCATTTTATTGTTGTAATAAATGTTAAATTCTCTAAAATAAAGAAGCTATTGGAGTTGAAGCAAAATTTTTTAAAAAAATTTAACCAACACACATATCGTTAACCGATCACTGAGCTTTGTGCGTTGAAAATATTTTTTTTGAAGAAATTAAACCGGATTTCATTGATAGACAAAAACCAAAATGACGTCATACAAGAGCCATGAAAAAAGGACAATCAAGCATCATTACATTGAAAGTTTACGCTCATGACAAAAACCAGAATGAAGTCATACAAGAGCCATGAAAAAAAGGACAATCAAGCACCATTACATTGAAAGTTTACGCTCATGTCAACATGAGTCTAGCAGAAACAAGACCCAACAAAACCTATAATATATGAGAAATATAAATTATAAGACATTATTTTAAGCACAAAAATAAAGAAAAAAACTGAAAAGAAGAAAAGAAAAGATTGATAGGCTACATTTGGGTCAATGGCCCATTCCCATAACCCATCATCTCCTTCTCTCTTCCCTTCAGTTAGGGCAGAAAGACACCAACAACTTGAGAAGCCTCGCCGAAGCTTGTCCTTGCCGCTCCCCTGCACAATCTGCGGACTGTAAGATCCCACTTTCGCCTAATGCAATCAGGACCGCCCACTCCTAGGTTAAAGTGAAACGTCGTCGTCGCCTGCTCGACCACCCTTCATCTAGAAAAATCCTAGCAGGGAGGGGTCGAAGTTTTTATTTCTTCTCGCTGTCTTGTCTCATCCCCTCATCGGCGGAATCAATGACATTTCCTTTGGAGGAACTGCCATCGATCTCCCAGAATCGACGCCACCGGCACGCCATGGAGAAGCGGACCCTCTATTCTCCTACATCGTCACCTGGACGAGCCAACCGATCAGCCACTTAGATCTATTAGTCACTAGATGGTCCATCACCGCATCGTCTGCCCCATCTCGCTGCATCTCCACGCCCTTGCGCTTCACCATAGTCCCTGAGTTGTCGTTCGACGTTGATGTCCTAGCCTCATCGTCGAGACCACCGCACTCCCAAAACCAGATCCAACACACCACCCTAGTCCACCCCAAGAAAGTAGCCCTTTCGATCCACCCCTCCTGTCAGGATTAAGCCATCGGCTACCTTCACAGTCTGTCCGGCAGCAACCGAATCACCCTGACGAGGCTAGACGCCAAACATCGGATGGAGGCATACCAGACAAGCTCTCCATAAAAAACCTTAACCCTGTTCGCTCCTTGTTTTGCGAAGCTCTTATTTGTTGAAATATTTGATCATTTTTATGCGTTGAAAATATATGAATCAAATATCCGAAGTAATGCAGTCTATACGGAATTAAACACATTGAATTTTCATCATTAGCATTAAACGGGAAGTAAAGAGGGTAGCTCTGGAGAGGATTTAGCAACACAATCCTTTCTTTCTACTTGAAGAAATCTTTCGTTCGAAATTATTTCCCTTTACCCGTGCTCGTGCAGTAGACCTAAAAATGGAAAAGAATACCATAAAAACTCTTAATTAATTTTCAGAGAAAGTGAGAATGGGCAATTGCTATTTACTTGTATAGAGAGAGAGAAGAGAGAGAGAGAGAGAAGAGTGAGAAAATGACAAGAAAGGAAGAGGTGCAGTTCTTGAAATGTGAAAGAAAGTAGAAAGAGAAAACGACGAAGTGCCAAAGTGGGTTCCTTTGGAGGGAGAGAGAGCAGTGTTGGTGAGTTTTATTGGAGTGTTGTGTGAAGAACCACACCCATCTTGGCCAGTTTCATTTTCATTTTGGGGGCTTTGAGACAACTCAGTGATGCTCAATGTGCTTCACTTCTAACTGAAACTGCACTACTGCCTTCTTTCTCTAGTGTGGTTCCTCTTTCTCTGTTTGTGTGTTAATCTCAGAGAGATAAAAAGAGCAGCTGTTCATCTCAGAGAGATAAAAAGAGCAGCTCTGCTTTGATTTTGAGCTGTGTTGGGTCTTTTTGATTTGCAAAATGGGTTCTGCTCAGTTTAGCAGAGGAAGGTCTAGGATAGCTCTACCTCTGCTGGTTTTCCTATGTGGGTTGTTGTTCATCTCTTTGTGTTGTGAGGCCAGATTGACTGCTTCATCAAAACAGAAGCTTGATGTCCAGAAGCACCTCAACCGTTTGAACAAGCCTGCTGTGAAAAGCATCAAGGTTTTTCCTTTTTCTCTATTTCTTTCGCTTTATCTTCTTTCTTCATTGGACTTTCTTGGGTTTGCTTTCTTTTGTTGCTGGGAAAGTGGTGGAAAGTATTATACTTGTAAATTCCATTGTTTTGAATAAAAAGTTGGTTTTATAGCTTTGGGGGTAAATGTTAGTGTGGAGGTGTTAATGGTTTATCCTTCTTGATTTCCCAGAAATCAAATGGGGGTGTAAATGCAAATGGGTATCTTCTGGTTTGGTTCTGTGATTTCCACTGTTTTTTTCCTGGATATTTTTTATTAAAGCAATGATTTTTTCTTGATTGCCCTGTTTTTTTCTCACTCGACAATGATTTTCCTTTAAAGAGAGTTATTGAAGCAATAATGGAAATCAGCAGGATGAAAAGAAAAATAAAGTTTGAGGCAATATTGTGAAATTGGAGCCTCATTGTTCCGATAAAACACTGTCTCAGTGACCAGGCATAGCATAAAATTGTCTTCTTTTTGCTTCAACTGAGTTCCCTAAGACTTAAAATGTAATTTCTGCACTGCTAATTGTTCAGAAGCATTTCATTATCATACCTCACACTGCTTTTGTTATCTAAGATCTAACATTATATTCTGATTTTTGATTGTTGTCAGAGCCCAGATGGTGATATAATAGACTGTGTTCACATCTCTCAGCAACCTGCTTTTGATCACCCTTTCCTCAAAGACCACAAAATTCAGGTTCATTTTCCTCAACCATGAACCTTTATTGTTTTTCTTCTTTTGTTTTGTGCTTTGTTTCCAAGTGTTTTTGGATCTGTTTGGTTGACTAGATGAGGCCTAACTACCACCCAGAAGGCTTGTTTCAAGAAAACAAAGTATCTGAAAAGCCAAAAGAAAGGCCAAACACTCAGCTGTGGCATGTGAATGGTAGATGCCCTGAAGACACCATACCCGTGAGGAGGACGAAGAAAGATGATATTCTGAGAGCAAGCTCAGTCAAAAGATATGGGAGGAAGAAGCAGAAAACCATTCCAAAATCTGCAGATCCTGATCTTGTCAATGAGAGTGGTCATCAGGTAAAGATTAAAGCTTTGTGTACATTTGAAAGAAATGAAGCATCTTAGACTATATTCCCATTGAGTTTCTTTCGTTAGTTTTCTTGATTCTGTTTCTAATGATTTGTTCATTTTCTGTTGGGGATGATTAGCATGCAATTGCTTATGTAAATGGAGACAAATATTATGGAGCAAAAGCAACCATCAATGTCTGGGAGCCCAATATTCAACAGCCTAATGAGTTCAGCTTGTCTCAGCTTTGGATATTAGGAGGGTCTTTTGGTGAAGACTTGAACAGCATTGAAGCTGGTTGGCAGGTATTATTTTTTGTTCACCCTAATCCTCAAGGCCAGAAATGATTGATTCCTTATTTTTCCTTTTTCTGAAGTTGAATTATTGATCGTGATACTTGTTGGTGCATAACAACAGGTCAGCCCAGACCTCTATGGTGACAACAACACCAGACTGTTTACCTATTGGACTGTAAGCTTCTAAACAAACTTCCAACTGTTTGTGTCTGCATTTCAAGCTTTCTTCCTTGTCTCGTTGCCTTTCCCTAATTTTCCTCGCCATGTTTACAGAGTGATGCATATCAAGCCACTGGTTGCTACAACCTCCTGTGCTCAGGTTTTATTCAGATCAACAGTGAAATAGCAATGGGAGCAAGCATCTCCCCTGTGTCAAGCTACCGGACTTCCCAATACGATATCAGTATACTTGTGTGGAAGGTAAAAACCCAAGGCTAACATAATAGTCTGGTATAAAAGAGTGAAAATAGAAATGAAATTGCTGAAGAGAAAATGCATCTTCTCTAAAAAAAATACATGTTCAACGATTTGAATTTCTGTGAGATGTTGGGTGTGGGGACCAGAATTCAGATGCTATGAATCTCTTGGCATTTTGTTTTTGGATCCCTGATTCCCATCACTGTAGATGGTAGAAAGGACACTGTTGCTTGTGCAAGCCAGACACAAGTTCCAAATTTTCATAAACCTTTCATTGCATGAATGTCACGGGGTGAAAGATGAAAAGGACCTTATTTTTTTCTCACTGCCAGGCTTTTCTAGCTTGGCATTCCTTCGCTTATGCTAGGAGCCCCTTTGCAGTAAATTAGTAGATAGTAAACTAATTTTGTTTTCCGTTCTATATTCACCTGGGATAAAACTTGTATATTTTGCAGGATCCAAAGGAGGGACATTGGTGGATGCAGTTTGGCAATGACTATGTGTTGGGATATTGGCCTTCTTTCCTGTTCTCATACTTGGCTGACAGTGCTTCCATGATTGAGTGGGGAGGTGAGGTTGTAAATTCAGAACCGGACGGCCGGCACACCTCAACTCAAATGGGCAGTGGTCGTTTCCCAGAGGAGGGTTTTGGAAAATCAAGTTATTTCAGGAACATTCAAGTTGTTGATAGCTCCAATAATCTCAAGGCCCCCAAAGGATTAGGCACTTTCACCGAGCAGTCAAATTGCTATGATGTTCAGACAGGAAGTAATGGGGATTGGGGTCACTACTTTTACTATGGAGGACCAGGTAGAAACCCAAATTGCCCATGAAGTAGTTAAGAAACCATTTTCACCCTCTAGTTTTCTCCCCAATGTGTATCATTCAATCTAGTGTAATACCCTTTTTCTCTTTTCCCTTTTCCCTTCTCCTTTTTCACTCTTAGCACTGGTCTGGTACTAGTAAATCATGTGATGGTCCCTTTTCTCTCTCTAGTGGAAAGTTTTGACTCTTTGTTTTTTAGTAAAAGAATCTCTCCATGTAAGTGGGTGAATGTGAAGGAAGAAAGCAAGGAAGTGGCCAAGTTTCTCAAAAGCCGCCCTTTTGTGTTTTGTAACTCTAGCTCTGTACTCTATTTGTTTGTATACTCCTTGATCTCCTTGGAGTTGCTTGTTAGTCAATGAATGAATGGAATCAGTTTCTCTCTAGCTCGGGTCCTAATCCAATCCAATCTAATCTTGAGCATTAACCTCTAATATCTCCTTCTGGTTTTGCCTGGAAAAGACTTGCGTTTCAGTTTTATATGAATTATTCCTGCAAATTTCGAACTTGATTTTGGGTGGTGGAGTCAAGAATATGCTGTTAGGGAAAAGTTAGGATGGGATGAGATTCTGCATGTGAGTGGATGACATTGCAATATTCAATTCTGTGGTGGATGCATCCCATACTGCTCGATCCTTTCGTTAGAATATGAAATCCCTGAGACACTTGCTAGCACCATTGTTCTCCTCAGTCCTCACCTAAGACCACTTTGCATTTTACAAATACCAGTGCGGTCCTCTTGGAATTCCATTTGAGGCTCTCTCATTGTAAAATGATCATCCTCTTGTTCTTCTTCCAAGTAAGTTAAGATTCCATTAAAGGGCGGCTGCGTGTCTTGTTTAAATGGAAGTCTTTTTCGACCAACTACTACGTACCGTTGTTGGAAAATATAGGTTGGCCACCTGGTTAGAAGGAACAGTGATGACTCAGTGTGGTGTGAGTTGATGAGCTTGAAACCTGTTTTCCATGATCACCTTTTTGGTTGATATTTGATAATGTACGGAGATGATGATCAAGGTTCTTACTTCTTAGGTTCATGTTCCCTCCAACTAGTTTTGCCTACGAACAAGGCTAGGGGATCTAGTACGTTTTTGATCAAATAAGTATTTTGGGATGTTATTAATTCCAATTTTAAGCAAGTCATTATAGGAGACCTTACTTTAGACTAGAGGTATATGCTTTTCAGACATTTCATCAAGTTTAAGACAAACTGAGGCCCTAAATGAAGCCCGTATTGCTCAACATGTAATGGGTTTGGAATCCATTTTCAATCCAGTTCCTATTTTGTACTCATGTAACTTTTCTGTTGTACCCATAAACAATCTGCAGCTCCACCCAATTTCTCTGCAAATTTTCAACTTTGCCAGAGTTCTTGGCCTCTTAGGTACTGATTTACAACCTCATATATAATACCCTTCTGACTACTGTATTTTTACCTCAAGTCTAAACCCTTTTACCTCTTAGGCATTATAGGGCTTCATCTACAACATTGAGTAATGACCCCTAAACCATCAAAGAAAAAGTATATAACCACACAGCAGGGCCAAAATCTGAAATTATTTACAGAGGATTGATTTTGCCTTCTGCTGCAAATTGGGAAGCTCTTGTTCATTCATGGCGGTCAAGCTTTTGCTTGGAGCTCAGTAAGGTCCGAGGCTCGCCCTCAGCCAAATCCAGATTGTGCAGCTGACAGTGGCTATATTATCTCTGGTTCGGTTCGCAACTTTGCATATGATTTGACATAGCAGCAAAGACTAACACCTCATTTCAAAAGCACCTCTAGTTTTTGAAGTTTGCTCCTCTCCGCCTTCTCCTTCTGTGAAAGAACAAATCTGGGCACAAGTCAATCACAAGAATATATAATACTAGCCTCTCTCCTCTAATTCTTTACCTAATTAAACAAATACTGTAGTAGGAACCACATTATTCTACACCTACTAACTCAAGAAATCACTCCCATGGCAAACAATCTTGACTCCCTCTAATATATTAAACTCATAAATGTGGCCCCTTTTGTGCAAGTCTTATTGCATTTTCATGATTTGTTCTCTTGTCTGAATATGGTGACAAATTGAGCCCTGAAATTTCCCTCTCACTCTCACTCTCACTCTCACTCTCACTCTCACAGCAAAGCACCTCACACCACCTCCCAATAGACAGCAGCCATCTAATCCCCAACAAAACTTCTCCTTCCACTCAATCTGCGCGTGCGTACTGTCCCAAAGTGAGTACTATCCCCTCAGGGGTACAGAGATAGCTGTTATTTTATGGCCACTCTCCTCACTTTTTCATTTTTAAAATTTAAATTGAAAACAATTTTCAGTTTTTGTTATCCGTGTCTCTCTCTCTCTGAAAAAGCTCTCCCCTTTTTTCACTTCACAGTATCTCTCATCTCAGTCTGTAGGGTTTTAATCTTTACTCTTTCTCCCTCTGGAAAACCCAAAACAACCAAAACATAAAGCCAAAATCTTTTTAACCAAACAAGCCCTAATTCCCATCCCATCATCATCTTCTTCCTCTCTTGTTGACCCCAGGACCTGGGCTTTCACTCTTGCTCAGCTCCTCCTCCAAACCCTAGTAATCAATTCCCAAAATGACCTATTTCCCCTGAATTCACTGCCATTCTAGCCAATTGAGGCTACTGGGTGCCCAGCTCATTAGCAAAGTTAGAGTCTTTACACTGAATTTGGAAGTTGGGGGAGAAATGCATGTGTTATCTAAGTGACGAGAGAAGGAAGAAGCCATGGAAGGAGACGAGCGTCACGTGCTGCTCGCATGCCTGATTTCAGGAACCCTTTTCTCTGTTCTGGGTTCTGCTTCCTTTTCTATACTCTGGCTTATCAATTGGAGGCCCTGGAGGATCTACAGGTAACTTCACTTCCATCAAGTTTTCAAAAAATTGTTATAGCTGCCAACACTTTAGAGTAGATTGAATGTATTGCCTTGACTTATGGTACTGGATTGCAGTTCATGGTTGCTTTGATGTACTTGTTCATTTGTGCATTGGAACTGTATTTTAGTTGGTGTTTCATTATAGCAGTGGCAAATGTAGTTTATCGGTTGCGTATCCGTTTTAATGCTTTTATAGATTAGAGGCTAAGGAGGGGTACATTCATTAATCAGGATGCAAAGTTTGGAAATTTCAGGTAAATTTGGGTCTCCAAGTAGAGTTTGGGTTTTGACAGATTTGGATGTGAAGGAGAATTCTGGAGTTAGAGCTTTTATGTTTTCCAACTCAGCCAGTTGATTTTTAAGAGGTCTAACAACAGATTATACATTTTTGGTTATTGAACCAAGTCCGATCATGTGGTGGAAAAGATTCTTCCAATATTTGCTTAAGACTTATAGATCAAATGCATTACCTTAATCGCTGTTGTACTCGTAATGTACGGACCTGAAGTGTAACTAGGTAATGATTTTGTCATTGTACTGCTTAAATCCAAAATAAACTAGAAAATTAGAGATGCTTCAAGTATTTAGCTTCAGAATTGTTTTTTAATTTTTTTTTCTCAGGTTAAGAAAACATGACTCACTTAGTTCCTGGTGGGTACTGAGCTTGTAAACCTTGGGCAGTCATGATAATATTTACAGTTTACAGTTACAGATTTGCAACAATAAATAAATTTATTGTTGTAAGGATACAAAGTTTACAGTTTTATTAACCTTTTAGGGAAAGTTTTTTGGTATCCCACATATATATTAAATGATAATGGATCCAAATGATTTGGCAAAATAGTTTCCTTTTGCAAGCTTGTTATCTTTCTCAATTTAGAGGATTCATAAGCTGAAGGACAGAAATGTGTGTTTATTGGAATCGAGGAGCGCATTCGTTGAGCGAGATGAAATACTCAAAGGAAAATATTTTCTTATATATCAGACTATTTGGCTGATATTCCTATTGGAGGGCTTGCTTTGCTGGAACAAAAACAATCTTAGATGCTCTATGTTGTACATGCGGAACAGTTCTGTGGATGCCAAAAACTTGGAATTATCCCGCCTTTAATCATGTTTTTGACAGGGTGTTAACAATTGATATACTATGAATTCCATCAAGAGGCATTGTCTTAGTGGGATAGTTGCGTTTCTTTTCTGACCTATTTACTGAGTGTGGAATAATGAATAGGTCATTTCTGGTACAACTCTATTGATGATGTGAAAATTGTTGTTGATACTTCGGAAGCTTCTACTTGTTCCTTTAAATTAATGATGACGTTTTTTTATGTACATATCTACCCTATCTTGACCATTAATGGTATTTGTTTGTCAATTGATGATGTTGATTTAAGTTTGGATGCGTAGAGTATCAAACGAATCATACAATCATTCTTTTCTTTCAACCATTCTGGCTTCAACTCCCATTATAATTGTCATCTCCATTTGTCTTTTCAGTTGGATATTCGCCAGGAAATGGCCAGATATCTTACATGGACCCCAGCTGGATATAGTATGTGGTTTTCTCTCGCTCTCGGCATGGATTCTTGTCATTTCTCCGGTTCTTGTACTAATCATTTGGGGAAGCTGGTTAGTTGTAATATTGGATCGACATATAATTGGTCTGGCTGTAATTATGGCTGGTACTGCTCTTCTACTGGCTTTCTATTCAATCATGCTCTGGTGGCGAACACAATGGCAGAGCTCAAGTATGTATTTCCTGGAACTTTTCCTTCTTGATATATAAACTTTATTTTTCTTGATACAATAGTTTAGTAATTGCAAAGAGTTAGTAAGATCTGAAGTTCTTAAGATAGTAAAAATGAAGCCCAGCAAGGTATTGCCTTCGTGAACACAATTGATATTTGAAATGGTGCCTTTGGTCGTCATATGGTTGGTGAGTTAGTTATGGCACATATCCTTTCAGCATGCATTGTTAGTGAATAAACATTGTTAGCTGAGGCTGACTATCTCTGGTCCTGGCTTTACTGCCAGTCCGCTGAAGTGAATATAACTGGAGAAATAGCTAAAAGAATGTCAGTGACTCAGTGCTAAGTAAATTCAGGCTGTGACGGGGATAATAATGATGGATACTTGATAGGTTTTTGTGTACTCATCTGGAATTAACTTACATATGCTTAGATAATTGAAGGTTGTGTTGGGGATCTAGTTCGGTTAATTATATGGTTTGAAATACTTCAACTTTTGCTTTTCATATTTCTGTTCTCATACTGTCTTTGTGCAGATTTATGTAAGTATTAAACTTTGGCTTGAAATCTTATATGAAACAGGGGCTGTTGCTATTCTTCTTCTTCTTGCCGTTGCCCTTCTCTGTGCCTATGAAGTATGTGCTGTATATGTTACAGCTGGTTCAAAAGCATCTCAGCGGTATTCTCCTTCCGGTTTCTTTTTTGGCGTATCAGCAATTGCCTTGGCAATCAACATGCTCTTTATTTGTAGAATGGTGTTTAATGGTACCTTGCAAATCCTAACCTGTTTAATATATATTTTTTAATGCATACCCCTTCTCAACTGAAAGATGTTTATACAATTATCCAACTGAAGTGATAATCTGTAATTTCTGCTACCATACTGTTTTCCTCCTGTAATCTCTAGTGATATGTGCAGGAAATGGCTTGGATGTTGATGAGTATGTGAGGAAGGCATACAAATTTGCTTATTCTGATTGTATAGAAGTGGGTCCTGTGGCCTGTTTACCAGAACCGCCAGATCCAAATGAGTTATATCCTCGACAATCTAGCAGGCATGCCTCTTCATGTTTTTTTATCAGTTATCGCTTTTTGTTCTTCGTTTGGAGTTGCTAGTCCAACTATGAGTTAATGCTTGTAAAGTGAATAGTGTGCCTCTTTCATAGTGATTTGTTGATATTATCAAGTTTTTTGGTTTGAATGAATAGAATCCTTATAAATGAGAGACAAGGATAATCCTTATAAACATTTATAAAACTATTCCAGATGAGTGGAAATGGTCAGTAGATCACTTTTGCAGTTAATAAATGGTCTAGACCTCCCTTTCAGAAAAGGAAAGAAAGATCGTTCCAGGCCTTATCTACTTATCTTATTAGACTATGTGAACTTTCTCCAGGTTTTTGCCCTCCATAAAAGGGCCATGGCATGTTTGTTCATGTCTCATTGATGTTGGTTTTTATAATAGACTTGTGTCTTTATGTAGTTCGGTTTTTCTTTTGGGTTGTTAGAATTTTGTTTCAATTACTTTCCTCATTTACCCATTTCATTACTTAATTGTAGGGCTTCACATCTTGGGCTTCTTTACCTCGGCTCACTTGTAGTTCTTCTCGTGTACTCAATCCTATATGGTCTTACTGCAAAGGACGCACGTTGGCTTGGAGCCATTACATCAGCTGCTGTGATAATTCTTGGTAAATCAAATCACCAGGTTTATCTATTTGTATGAATCACATGAGATTTATGTATTAATTTTCTCTCATCAATAATGCTGTAGATTGGAACATGGGAGCATGTTTATATGGATTTGAACTCCTCAACAGTCGTGTTGCAGCGTTATTTGTTGCCGGAACATCTCGAATATTTCTCATTTGCTTCGGCGTTCACTACTGGTTCGCGCATATTTGATACTTTAATTGTAATGCCACTGCTTTGGTTTTTCATGGTCGTCATTGATATTGTCGTTTCTTTTTCTCAGGTACTTGGGGCACTGCATTAGTTATGCAGTTGTAGCATCTGTTTTATTAGGTGCTTCTGTTTCTCGTCATTTATCTGTAACAAACCCATTGGCTGCAAGGAGAGATGCCTTGCAGGGTACTGTGATTCGCCTGAGAGAGGGTTTCCACAAAAAAGAACAGAACAGTTCATCGAGCTCGTCTGAAGGTTGTGGCTCAAGCATGAAACGTAGTAGTAGTGTTGAAGCAGGTTGCCTCAGTAATGTTGTTGAAGCAAGTAACAGGAGCACAACACAGGGCACGGTTGATGCTAATAACTGGAGTAATGTTCTATTACGAACTGCAAGTTCTCACGAGGGGGTTAATAGTGATAAAAGCATAGATAGTGGGAGGCCAAGTATAGCATTGTGTAGCAGTTCCTGTCGTTCAGTAATCCAAGAGCCGGAAGTGGGAACGTCGTGTACTGACAAAAATTGCGATCAAAATAGCACCTTGGTGGTTTGTTCTAGCAGTGGTCTTGAAAGCCAAGGCTGTGAATCCAGTGCATCAAATTCTGCAAATCAACAAACTTTGGATTTGAATTTAGCTTTTGCATTGCAAGAAAGGTTGAATGACCCCAGGATAACATCTATGCTAAAGAAGAGGGGAAGACAAGGTGACCTTGAACTAGTCAATCTTTTGCAGGATAAAGGATTGGACCCTAACTTTGCTATGATGTTGAAGGAGAAGAACTTGGATCCAACCATTTTGGCATTACTTCAAAGAAGCAGTTTGGATGCTGATAGAGATCATCGTGACAATACAGATATCACCATAGCTGACTCAAACAGTGTGGATAATGGTTTATCCAATCAAATTTCTTTATCAGAAGAACTAAGGCTTCATGGGCTTGAAAAATGGCTCCAATTATCTAGGCTTTTTTTGCACCATGTAGTAGGTACTCCAGAGAGAGCATGGGTTCTCTTTAGTTTTGTTTTCATCCTTGAAACAATTGCTGTGGCAATTGTCCGTCCAAAGATAATCAAAATAATAAATGCGACACATGAACAGGTGAGTAAGGGCTAGTTTAACTCTACATTTTTATAATAATTTTGTAAATTTATTCTATAATTGCGACAATGTAGTTAAACTGTACCAGTACGAAGGCTTACGATATTTTATCCGTACAGTTTGAATTCGGGTTTGCGGTGCTGCTGCTATCTCCTGTCGTCTGTTCAATCATGGCTTTTCTTCGATCGCTTCAAGCAGAGGAAATGACCATGACCTCTAAGCCGCGCAAGGTATTTACAACATACTGTGCCGTATTATTTTATTGAGTTGGAAGTTGGTGCTGTCCTTTCATCTTTTCCTCCTCCCCGATTGATTTTGATATTGTAGTTTTGTTTGGATGATGAATTTGATAGTATTCTGCTCTTGTTGGTGATACTGTGGTTTTTTTGGGCCAGAAAATATTATATTATTGCTTATGTTGACTCTTAAATTGTCATGTTTCTTCAGTATGGTTTTGTTGCTTGGCTGCTGAGCACCTCTGTTGGATTATTGCTTTCCTTCTTGAGGTATGTTCTTTTCACTTAATCACTCGATTCAAATTTTCTTAAATATGAATTGATTTTTATTTTTGTTTTTTATTATTCGGACATTTATTTGTCCTTCTGGTATTGTTTTATGGAGCATATGGTGAAAACTAAGTCAACTTACTTGTAAACTTTTTGGTATCAATTGGATACAGATTGTTGAAGGGATTGACAGTGTCCAAATGAATAGAAGATGCCTCACTCCTCCTTTCCTCGTGTATAAAAGAGTCATGCAAACCTTTATAATATTGTCTTAAATGGGATTTTCTCTTTTGCCAAACAAGTTTCTATTCATCAAGCATATGAATTCATTATCAAGATGGACATACATTGGAGGATCTTTAATAGGGATTTTCTCTCTTGCCAAACCAGTTTCTATGCATCAAGCCTTTTTTTTTGGATCTGGAAGGCACTTCATAGTTTAGGAATTCTGCGTTGGAAAGGTGTTTGCAGTTTAGGTTCTTTTTACTCTTGCATTTTTTTTCTTCTTTTTTTTTTGAATTTATTTATTTATAATATTTTTTCTTGATGTGGACTTCCTGTCAGTATGCCCGTTGGTCTCATTCACCTTTTGCAAAGTGTAATAAGCAAAATACCAATTTTTGTAATGCCCAGCGTTATGGTACTGTCTTCCTATGAACTGTTTATGGCCATAATATAACTTTAAATATCTTTTAGTTTCTATGTTTTCACCTATTTATATAAATTAAGTATATCTGGTTTTTCGTCTAGTTGCTTTCTCGAATTTGTGTAGTTGGAACTGCCCCTAAGTGGGTTGGTTTCTATGTTTTCACCTATTTATATAAATTAGGTATATCTGGTTTTTCATCCAGTTTCTTTCTCGAAGTTGTGTAGTAGGAACTGTTACTAAGAGGGTTGGTTTGTTTCCTGTTTCATTGAACATATGCTCTTTCTTTTGCAGCAAATCATCAGTTCTTCTGGGACTGTCCTTGACTGTTCCTCTCATGGTGGCATGCCTTTCTGTTGCCATTCCAACATGGAACCGTAATGGCTACCAATTTTGGGTTCCTCAAGTACATTGTGCAGCTCCTGCAGGGAACCATCAAATTTGGGGAACAAAAGAGGTTCTTACTCCATGCATATTGCATTAATTTTTATGTGAACCTTTGAGGACTGTAAATCTATTAGTTTTTGGTTCTTACTGGGTTTCGGGCTTCTATATAAATTGCATGACATGATCTGATGTGGTGGGCTTGGTTGCGCTTATATCTCACTTTGTTCATTTAAGATATAAGAATCATAAAAAATACTACATCCAAAAGCTAAAGTTGTCATATCCAGAGCACTTACATGTAAGTTATAGTGTATGAAGGGTGGTGGTCTGTAGACAACAGTTTAGCTCAATAATTGTCATTTCCCAGTATATACATAGGACCATGAAGTATCTTATCTGTGTCCTAATTGGTAATAGCTAAAATGGCATTGATGCAGTTTGAGGTTCAAACTTTTTGAGGGGGTTCAAACGCATTTGTTTTGGAGATTTCTCACCTTCTGTTGCTTGATAGCAGCTTTTCTTCTTTTCACTCTTTAAATTCGTAGTTGACTTGAATTTCTGGGAAATTCTAAATCATCTTGTACTTTGCCAGGGTGTTATTCTTGTCTTCTGCACAACATTATTTGCTGGATCTGTATTAGCTCTTGGCGCAATAGTGTCTGCAAAGCCCTTGGATGACTTGGGATACAAAGGATGGACAGGTGAACAGAAAAGATTTACATCTCCGTATGCATCATCTGTGTACATTGGCTGGGCTATGGCTTCTGCGATTGCTTTAGTGGTTACTGGTGTACTGCCGATTGTTTCATGGTTTTCATCCTACCGGTTCTCCCATTTTTCTGCTGTGTGTGTTGGGATATTTACAGGTTAGTCTTTCTAATAGTCTTGCTTTAAAACTTTTCTTTATTTTTTCTCTAAAAACGTCATTGGTACTTGAAGTGTGTTTTATGTTTTCTCAAGAATTGTATAAAAAACTCCCCTCGTTTTTCAGCTGTCCTCGTGTCATTTTGCGGTGCATCCTACATTGAGGTTGTGAAATCTAGAGATGACCAAGTTCCTACAAAGGGTGATTTCCTTGCTGCTTTACTTCCTTTAATTTGCATTCCAGCATTTCTATCTCTGTGCTCGGGGTTGTATAAATGGTAAGTGTCTCTTTGTTTTCTTGCAACTGTTTTGCTGCTGAAATCCATGGCTTGTTGTGTTTAGACATTGTGGTAAAATGCTATGGAATTTACCTTTTTCAGGAAGGATGATAATTGGAACCTTTCTCGGGGTGTGTGTATTTTTGTAACCATCGGTCTTCTTCTTCTGCTCGGAGCAATATCAGCTGTTATAGTCGTAGTTACACCATGGACGGTAAGATCGGATCAATTCTTGTCCTAAATTCTATCTATTTTAGTATTTGGAACCAGTTGGCTCTCTAACAGGCTTCGTTTGACTTTTCAACAGATTGGGGTATCATTTCTTTTAGTTCTTCTCATGATTGTACTGGCTATTGGTGCTATACATCATTGGGCCTCAAACAACTTTTATTTGACAAGGACCCAGACATTCTTTGTTTGTTTCCTCGCTTTTCTTTTGGCATTGGCTGCACTTCTTGTTGGATGGTTTGAAGGTGAAAACAATTGTATTCACTCCTATTATTGCAACACTGTGCTTTTAACACTTGTATACTAATCCTATCATCTTTACTTGCTTTATTCAGATAAACCATT
The DNA here is from genome assembly GCA_951800085.1 of Comarum palustre. Lineage (NCBI taxonomy): Eukaryota > Viridiplantae > Streptophyta > Magnoliopsida > Rosales > Rosaceae > Comarum > Comarum palustre. Next base: position 32,942,953 of record OX637573.1, on the reverse strand, counting down.
TGTCGGTGCTTCTGTTGGCTACTTTTTGTTTTTGTTTCTTCTTGCTGGGAGAGCATTGACTGTGAGTTGAATTGAATATATTTGAACTTTAGATCTCACACTAGTATTTAGGCTCTATTATCTAAATTGATTGTGTTACCTGAACTTCGCTGCAGGTTCTTCTTTCACCTCCTATTGTTGTTTATTCTCCAAGAGTTCTCCCTGTATATGTTTATGATGCTCATGCAGATTGTGCAAAGAATGTCAGGTTTGTCAGATATTCTGTGCAACTTTCTCTCTTGTCAGTTTCAGCATGTCACATGCTTGCAGTTTAGCTCGACTCTGATACTTTTGATTTGTGTTTCATATAGTGCTGCTTTTCTTGTGCTTTATGGGATTGCATTGGCAACTGAGGGCTGGGGTGTTGTTGCGAGTTTGAAAATTTACCCACCATTTGCTGGTGCCGCTGTATCAGCAATTACTCTTGTTGTATCCTTTGGGTTTGCTTTCTCTCGTCCTTGCTTGACCCTCAAGGTTTGTGTAGTTTCCTAGAGATTTTTCTTTTCGCTCTTAATTCCACATTGTAATATTTGAAATAATTTATGTCATTAGTGAAAACGCCTTGAGATCTTAACAGATTACTTCTTTCTATATGCTATAAAATCTCTATCTCATTCTCTCATGTTCTTTCATCTAACTAAATGTTCCATTTTCATGTCTAGATGATGGAAGATGCCGTCCACTTTCTTAGTAAAGAAACCGTTGTTCAAGCGATTGCTAGATCTGCCACCAAGGTCTGAGTAATATTATTATGAGCTGTTCTTGAAGCATTGTTCTTTAATTTCCCGTATGTACATTTAAGAAACAAACATGCATAAGGTTTTGGGTTTTTGTGATAAGCTATCGTGAATAAATAATACAAATAGCTTACATAGCTAGCAATTATACATATTAGGTTATATGGTTGGGCTGCATAGTTCAATAATATTTACAGCAAGATATACACCAATGGTGAGTATTTGTCTCCGTAGGTGAGCTGTTATTGTTTCATCTTGGGTTTCTTTTGTAGTCTTGTCCACCTTTATTGTGCATTTGTTCTGATCAATTGAATATGTTTTTTTTTCTCCCAGTTTGAATAGAGTAATTAGCTAATAGTTATCAGTTGGAAATCATTACAGTATTGAAACTACTGCAACTTACTTCTTATCAGCAATATGTGTCCTTCCTGATGACATTTGACTGTTGAGTTTAAATGAAATGCTTCTAGACCTATGATATTAAAGGAGTACTAAAAGTTGCTATCAGAATAGAATAACTAGCATTTAACTTTTACACTTGTCTTTGATGTGTGTTTATTTTAAAGCTGATATTTCTTTTTGATTGACAGGGAGTGATGTATTTGTATGTAACTAAAAGTTATTGTCTTAACCATGCAGACCAGAAATGCTTTATCTGGAACTTATTCAGCTCCACAGAGGTCTGCCAGTTCAGCTGCTCTTTTAGTTGGAGATCCCACGGTAATGCGTGATAGGGCAGGAAATTTTGTGCTTCCCAGAGCAGATGTCATGAAATTGAGAGATCGCTTAAGAAATGAGGAGCTAGTTGCAGGATCGTTTTTCGGAAGAATGAAATATGGAAGGACTTTCCGCCATGAGCCACCTAGTAGTATTGACCACAGAAGAGAGACGTGTGCTCATGCACGAATATTGGCTTTGGAAGAGGCGATTGATACTGAATGGGTATATATGTGGGATAAATTTGGTGGTTATCTGCTTCTTTTGCTTGGTTTGACTGCTAAGGCAGAGCGAGTACAGGTAATTTATGACTGTTGCTTGACAGCTATGATATGTTAGTTTTACTGTAATTATTGATAACATTGTTCTTGGTTTGTGCTAGGATGAGGTACGTTTGAGACTCTTTCTTGATAGTATAGGATTTGCAGACTTAAGTGCCAAGAAAATAAAAAAGTGGATGCCAGAGGACCGTAGGCAGTTTGAGATGATTCAGGAGAGGTAGAAATCATGTCTTACAATTTGTTATCTCTATGTTGTTATGACCATTTTTGGTGTTATTAATTGTCATTATATATTTGTTCTGTAGTTACCTAAGAGAAAAGGAGATGGAAGAGGAACTCTTAATGCAAAGACGTGAAGAGGAGGGGAAAGGCAAAGAGAGAAGAAAGGCTCTCTTGGAGAAGGAAGAACGCAAATGGAAGGAGATAGAAGAGTCTTTAATTTCCTCTATTCCTAATGCTGGGAGCAGGGAAGCTGCAGCTGTGGCAGCTGCAGTGCGTGCTGTAGGGGGTGATTCAGTTCTTGATGATTCATTTGCTAGAGAGAGAGTTTCAAGCATTGCGCGTCGGATACGCACAGCTCAGTTAACTCGGCGAGCACTTCAGGTGTTCTGTCTTATATAATATCAAAGTATTTCAAGTAAATCATTAAAAGTGATGGTAACAACATTTTTATTAATGACAAAAGGCTGCGAATCTCATATATTATCTCAACTTTATTAAACATATTTAAGTCTTAATGCCATACACAGATAATATTACAAGACCTAGAGACCTCAAGATTACTGTCTTGCATGTTTCAATGTTTTCTGTGTTGGTTGGTCTAGTTGTAGCCTGTATTGGGGAATATATAGATAATATAGATTGAGATAACACGAGAGATTGTCACCTTGTAGGATATGAGAGATTGTCTATGATGGGAACAAATTGAGAGTGAGTAGTTGATATAGATAACTAGATACACGGCATGGATAACATCCAAGGGGTTTTATGTGGTAATAGTCTGATACCATATAATCAATCATCTCATGGACCAATAAATCCATAAAAAACCCAAGTCCTTGGGGTTTTATATGCTATAACTGTCCTGTTCAACCTTATGTCAATTTTTATTTTTTTATATTTTATATATCTCCTTAATTGATCTGTTGGGTTAGTTTAGCTTGGACGTTTTGCTTTCATTTCTATAAGCTGCAACCAACCCTAATTGTGAAAGCTTTTGCTGTTAATGCTGTTGGCAGACAGGAATTTCGGGTGCTGTATGCGTTCTAGACGATGAACCGACAACAAGTGGCAGGCACTGTGGCCAGATTGATTCCAGCATCTGTCAAAGTCAGAAGATTACCTTTTCCATTGCAGTGATGATTCAACCCGTGTCTGGGCCTGTTTGCCTATTGGGCACTGAGTTTCAAAAGAAAGTTTGTTGGGAAATATTAGTTGCCGGTTCTGAGCAAGGAATTGAGGCTGGACAAGTTGGGCTTAGATTGATCACTAAGGGTGACAGACAAACTACTGTTGCAAAGGAGTGGAGTATTGGTGCAACTAGTATTGCAGATGGAAGGTATGAGCATATTCCTTTTACGAACAAAATTATTGGCATTGTGTTTCGTAAATATAATATCGGCGTATCCTTTACAACCTTGTGTGTACATGTGTGTGAGGCCATGATTTTTTTTGGTTACCAAAGTGTTGGGGAGAGAATTCCAAAAAAAGAAGTGTTGGGGAGAGGGAATCATTGCTTAATCATGCTCCTTCAGCCATGTATTCTTTTTTGTTGATAGCTGTTGAATCTAACTGGAGTCATTATATTTCAGGTGGCATTTGGTAACAGTTTCAATTGATGCTGATTTAGGTGAGGCAACTTGCTATCTCAATGGTGGTTTTGATGGCTACCAGACCGGTTTACCATTGCATGTGGGCAATACTATTTGGGAGCAAGGAACTGAAGTTTGGGTAGGTGTTAGACCGCCTACAGATATGGATGCATTTGGGAGGTCAGATAGTGAAGGGGCTGAGTCTAAGATGCATATTATGGACGTCTTTCTATGGGGAAGGTGCTTAACTGAGGATGACATTGCTGCTCTCCATGCAGCTGTTGGGTCAGCTGACACTAGCATGATAGATTTTCCTGAAGATGCTTGGCAGTGGGCAGATTCACCTTCTAGAGTATGTGCTTTGCATCTTGTTACATGATTACATATCCATGCTCGAATATCGGGATGTTTGTTTCTGATATAATTGGTTAATTTTTTCTGATTCTGATTCTTGTTTTTGTTTTACTTTCTCACTAGGTTGACGAATGGGACAGTGACGATGTAGAACTATATGATAGGGATGAAGTTGAATGTGATGGGCATTCAAGTGGGAGGAAAAGAAGGTCAGAACGTGATGGAGTTCTGGTTGACATGGATTCTTTTGCCAGGAGGTTTAGGAAACCTAGGATGGAAACACAAGAAGAAATAAATCAACGAATGCTATCTGTTGAATTGGCTGTCAAAGAAGCTCTCTGTGCGAGAGGAGAAACAAATTTTACTGATCAGGAGTTCCCTCCAAATGATCAATCACTATTTGTAGATTCAGAAAATCCCCCCTCAAAGTTGCAGGTAAGTTTCTCTTTGCTGACCACTAATAATGTCTAATGAGTTCAATATTAAATGTCCTAAAATTTTGTTTTTGCGAATCTAGGTCGTTTCAGAATGGATGAGGCCTGCTGATATTGTAAAAGAGAGCAGGCTTGGTGCTCGGCCCTGCTTATTTTCTGGCACTGTGAATCCTTCTGATGTTTGTCAGGTTAGGGGCCCTTTATGAAATCGACATTTAAATTTGCCAATTACTTTGGCCAGCAGTTTCCACAAGTGACTTTGTTTTATAAATAGGGGCGATTGGGTGATTGTTGGTTTTTGAGTGCTGTTGCTGTTCTGACGGAAGTTTCTCGAATATCAGAAGTTATTATTACTCCAGAATATAATGAGGAAGGAATATACACCGTCCGCTTCTGTATTCAGGTGCCTTCAGACTTTCAAGTTAAAATTGTGAATCTGTATCCATAGAAGCTCAGTTAAAATTCTGGTTTGAATTGTATGTTGGATCTATATATAGAGTATAGACTGATGAAACTTCTTTACATTCTTACATTCTTCACTTCTGGCTACACTAATGATAGTTTTGTTTAAAATTAGCTTGGACAGTGACAAACTCTTTAATCATCTGTTGTGTCCTATGATGTATGGCTGGACTTGTGTTCTACTCTATTGTATTTCCGAAGTTCTTGTTTCTATATAGGTATTTTGTTTCCTATTAATAGAACTACTGACAAACTTGGCTCCTGATTATTCTTTAGGGTGAGTGGGTTCCTGTTGTTGTTGATGATTGGATTCCATGTGAATCACCGGGTAAACCAGCATTTGCTACTAGTAGAAAAGGAAACGAGTGGTGGGTCTCTTTACTGGAGAAGGCATATGCCAAATTGCACGGCTCCTTTGAAGCTTTAGAAGGTGGACTTGTGCAAGATGCTCTTGTAGACCTCACTGGAGGGGCAGGTGAAGAAATTGACATGAGGTGTGCTCAGGCCCAAATTGATCTTGCGAGTGGTCGATTATGGTCTCAGTTGTTGCGCTTCAAACAAGAGGGATTTCTTCTGGGTGCTGGAAGTCCTTCTGGTTCAGATGTACATATTTCCTCCAGTGGCATTGTCCAAGGTCATGCTTACTCATTATTGCAGGTGAGTTGGAATGTCCACCTGACATTTGCGTTTAATGTGCAAACAAATGAATTTTGATCAAGGTAGTCACACTTGCTAATCTTTTCAACTCAGGTGAGAGAGGTGGATGGTCACAAGCTTATTCAGATTCGGAATCCATGGGCCAACGAAGTTGAGTGGAATGGCCCTTGGTCTGACTCATCGCCTGAATGGACTGATAGGATGAAGCACAAGCTGAAGCATATTCCACAGGTTTGTTTATTTTAATGCTTTTCGACATCATATAAGTCTTACCTTGTTTCCTTTCCCCCACCCAACATCATCACTTGGGCTAACCCACCAACCCCAGAGGGTTCACCTAAGTCATTCAGTTCATCTGACAGAAAGAAAGGTTTCCATCTCAGAGTAACCAATTGGTGGCCTCTCTATTACTATTCAATCTGATGATCTCATTGATGTCACTTCTGTTTTCTTTTTCTTCCTTCTCTTTCTTGACATAACTTTGTTTTTCTTTTAACAGTCAAGGGACGGCATATTCTGGATGTCCTGGCAAGACTTCCAGATTCATTTTCGATCAATATATGTTTGCCGTATCTATCCCCCGGAGATGCGCTACTCTGTTCACAACCAATGGCGAAGTTATAGTGCTGGTGGCTGCCAAGACTATGAGACATGGCATCAAAATCCACAATTCCGATTGCGAGCCACAGGGCCAGATGCCTCATTCCCAATTCATGTATTTATTACTTTGACACAGGTATCTTTATTGGACCCCCTGTTGCAGATTTATCCATAATTTTCTTTTTACGGCTAGAATTTTTTTATTGACGTTTTTCACATGTTCTCTGCCTAGGGTGTGAGCTTCTCAAGAACAGTTGCTGGTTTCAGAAACTATCAATCCAGTCATGATTCAATGATGTTCTATATTGGGATGAGGATACTCAAAACCCGGGGCCGCCGAGCTGCTTACAATATATACCTACATGAATCAGTCGGTGGGACAGATTATGTTAATTCAAGAGAAATATCTTGTGAAATGGTTTTGGATCCAGATCCAAAGGGTTACACAATAGTCCCAACAACTATACACCCTGGTGAAGAAGCTCCATTTGTTCTTTCTGTTTTTACAAAAGCATCAATAACCTTGGAAGCCTTGTAGTATGCATTAGCAATGATGGCTCTTCAGTTATTTTCTTCTGCTTTAGTCTGAATGCTTGGGCTGGACGTGGACTATGTTTGCCTGCTGGCAGGTTATGGGCCACAAATCAGAAAGCATGATGACACGGTAATCTTCCATCGCTTACTTCCTTTTTCCCCTCAGAAGAAACAACAAAGTGCCATTCGAGTTCTTCACTATCATGTTTGTATTACCAAAATAGCATACTTGATGCACTTGTCATTTCTTAGGTACTTTCAATGTATTGGCTTGCAGAACAAATGTGTTAGGAAATTATTGAATATCTCGAATCACTAATTTACTAGGCTTTGTTCATGTACAGGCCAGGCATACTCTATGTAGGCGAGTTTCTCACAGCTTCAAATGCAAAGGATGGGCCAGGTAACAGGTGATACCCTCTGGCAGAACTCAGTTCTAGAAGCTCAGTCCATCCAAGTGTGAAGTGTTCTCAGTGAGAAGAATCAGCAAGATTGAATGCGATGATGTGAACTGATGTTTGTGAAACAAAGTTAGAGGCTCCCTTGACTTGGCCGCCAAGTATATCTACCCACAGCTTCTTCAGTATCAACAAGGGTAGAGGGCCTTCCGTGGATTTTGTAATTTTATTTGTACATACAACTAACTGTTTTGTAGGGATCAGGGAATGGATATAGGATAGATTTAATCATGTAAATGAGAGGGATTTAGGAGGAAAGGAATAGGAATGTTTAGTTCAAGGGTGATATAAGTTGGCAAATTTAGCTAGAATCCTGTGTTCAAGCTGATGCAGTTTTGAATTTGAGGGTCATATTGGAACCATCAATTTGTACAAATATTTGACATTTTCAATGCAAGCTGTATTATTTCATACAACTAGAAGACACATGCAGAATAATCTTCGCAATTTGAGTTGATTGATGATACCAAAACAGAACTCAATGTCCCTTCAAATGCAGATACATCAAAGCTCTGGATTTGAATGCTTTTCGGTATTTGCCCTTCTAGATTGTTGTAAGAGACATTGAGTTTTGCCAAAAAATCCAGACCAGTCAGTGATGATGGGATTTGTTCAGAAATGATTCTCGGGGAGATCCAAAACATCCAAGTGAGGTTAGATAATTGGGCTGGTATGTCACCAGTGAAGTTGTGATCAAGCTCCAAGCTTTGGAGACTGTCCAATTGACCGATTTCAATAGGTATACTTCCATAGAAGTTGTCACCCAAGTCTATCGCCCGTGGAAAGAAGGACAACGACTTGAATTGCTGACCTATTCTTTTTTTGTGGTCAAATGGAACTTCATTGGATGAAAACATATTACAAGAGTAATATAGAAAATATTAGGAGTCATAAGATCAAAGACACAATAGACAACCTAGCAACAAGGAAACTAAAATACAAGCTGTAACCTAAACACCCAAGAACAATCAAGAACCCTAGATCTAAGATGTCAGAGATTTGCAAACAGGTAAGAGCCGCCACCACCATGGTTGTTGCCCACCATATGCAGTTCAGAGTGCTGTGACTAGCCACGCCCAACGCTTCACCACCAGAGGCCAAAAGTTTGTCCACCATCATTCTCCATTCTCTAATTGTCTGCACAAGAAGAACAAAGTACTCAACTGAAAAGAAAATAAAAATGACAGCAGTGGCGGTGGATACCACCATGCAACACATCCCTGGTCCGGCTTCGTCTAGACCCAATGGAGTGTCGGTACGACAACAATTCTCAAGAAAGGAGTTAAGCTTTGAAACCCTGGTCAAACTGACGAGGTAAGGTTGAGGTCGTCTGGTAAAACAAGAAAATGGAAGAGAAGATGAGAGAGGGAGTTGTGTGATAGTGTAGGAACAACAATTTGATCTGGGCATTTGGATTGGTAAATGGCTGGGGAAAAGAAAAGGATAAAAGGAATGAGACATAAAGTCTCAGCTTTGAAAAAAAACACCACAAAGGGTGAAGACTCACCACATAAGGTGGAGATAGGAAAGCTTAGGGTGGAGAAAGACACAACCAGATGGCCACAAAAGAAAAATCACCACAAAGATTGGGTGAGAGAATAGCAGAAAGATGTTGGAAAGGATGAAAAGGGCCTCCCACTAGTGGATTTGCACTTTTAGCCGACGAAACAATTCCGTCTTCTAAGAGTATTTTTCCGTCTCCTAAGCTCTTAGCAGACGGAAATTCTGTCGACTAAGATCCGTCGGCTAAGACGCGGCGGTGAAGACCCTAGCCGACGGAAAATTTTATTCCGTCGACTAACAGACAACCTAGTTGACGGAAATTCCGTTGACTAAGATCCGTCTACCAAGATCTATATTTTAAAATAAAAACAAATTAATAATCATCTTAGGAGACGAAATTTTCGTCGGCTAAGATCTTAGCCGACAGATTTTTTTTTAAAATAAAAATAACTTAGCCGACGGAATATTTCGTCGGTAAACCTAAAAAAAATTAAAAAAACGGAGATCGATCACCGAAAATCCACCGCCGACGATTGATCTCCGGCAAGAATTCCAGCCATTTCGTTTCCGCACACCACCATAACCAAAAACCACCACCACCACACCACACACCATCATCAAAAACCACCACCACCACCACCACACACCATCACCAAAAACCACAACCACAACCACACACCATCACCACCCACCACCACACACCACACCACCACACACCACCATCACCACACACCACCACCACACCACCACCACCACACACCACCACCACACCACCACATCACCACACACCACCACCACACACCACACCACACCACCACCACACACAAGAGAAGAGAGAAGAGGGAGAGGAGATGAGAGATTTTGGAGAAGTAAAGAGAGAAGAGAATATTTAAAGAAAAAATTTGATTTTTTTGACAAATTTTCAGAAATTTAGCGCTGGCATTCGAAATTTTGAAATTTTTAGCTCTTAGCCGACGGAATGCAATAATTCCGTCAGCTAAGTGTTTGAAATTTTGGTCTAAAATTTTACGCGGGAAAATTGTTCTAATTTTTTTGCCCTTAGCCGATGGAATTAAATAATTTCTTCGACTACGCGATACCTTAGGAGACAGAATTATTTAATTCCGTCGGCTAAAGGATTAAAAATTATTTTTTGTTTTTTTATTATTTAATTCCGACGGAATTATTTTCTCCCATACAAATATTTCAACATAATGATGATATCTGATGGTCAGATTTTTTTTTGAATTTTGACGATCAGAATCACAACATGCCAACTAATATTATATAACTTGTTTACTAAGTGTTAAGTAAATGTCCGTTTTAAAAACAAACTATACGTCGAAGCTTCAAACGAAAAAAAGTCATGAAATAAGATATGACCGGAATAGTGAAATACGTCTAGGTTTGAAAAATCATGTAATTCCGGTAAAGTCTCGGTGCCGATAGTTGTAGTTAATGCAATTTTCCATTCTTTCTCCCTAGAGGTAGCACTATCTCCGGTGGTTATTTTTCATAAAATTTTTATACCACTGGTTGCGTCTTATCGATTTGAAACTATTTTCTTTTCATGAAACTATATTCATAAACTATTTTGAAATTTTTCTAAATACATAATTTAGACGGTTAAATGACCGTTTTTGTGTATAAAGGGGTTTGACTTACAAGATTGACCGTAACGATCGAGTCCTTAACGTTGTCGGATCAAGTTGAATTTTTCCTATAGACATATTTCGACATAATAATCATATCATATGGTGGGATTTTTGTTTCTCAAGTTTGATTATCGGAATCACATCATGTCTACTAATGTTGTATAACTTGTTTACTAAGTTTTAAGTAAATGTTCTGTTTCAAAAACAAACTATACGTAGAAGCTTCTTCAAACGAAATAAAGTCGTGAAAATAAGATATGACCGGAATGGTGAAATTTGTCTACAGTTGAAAACTCACGTAATTCCGGTAAAGTCTCGGTGCCGATAGTTGCGGTCAATGCAATTTAGGGGTTTGACTTACAAAATTGATCGTCCGGATGAAACCCTTAAATTTATCGGATCAAGTTAAATTTTTTACCATAGATATATTTAAACATATTGATGATATCTGACAGTCAGATTTTTTTTGTGAATTTTGATGATCAGAATCACAGCATGCCTACTACTTACCATTATTTATCCCTATGGGAAGCCCTATCATCGAGGGATACGTGTCTCAAAATTTTTAGATGGGCAGTTGCGTCTCATCATGGTGAGAGTTTGTTGTGTTGAAGGTTTGACCAAACTACCTCATATAGATACAGATTTAGATGTTTTCATATGTTAAGTGTTTAGAAAAACTAAATTTTCACGCATAGCCGGTAATTTTCAAATGATTGGTTACCATTTAATTATCCAATTATTAATTCTAATTCTTTTAAAAAAACTAAACGTACCGAATAAAACTTCAAAAAATAAAAACTGCCCTTCAATGGTCTTCTCTTAATTTTTACAATTTAATGGGTAAGAAAAACTGCTCAAAAGGTGGCATCTCTGCCGCCAGCTTCGCCGTCGCAGGAAAATCTGGCCCAAGCTCCGGCCACCACCAACTGACACCAAATTTTCATAGTTTTTTCCTCTCAACATTCCGAACATCTTTCTAGTTCAACTCGAAGACCAATTCGGCCTCTAACTAGGTCAATCGAACAAAAATACAAAAGTCCTGAAATTTTCAAAGTTCAAACTTCAAATCTTCGCTTCTCTATCCACATTCCAAATCAAACCACCAAACTTTAAGGGTGATTAGTACTCCTAAAACTCATCCTATCTATATATAGAACTCTCCAATTTGTTGTCTGAGGAGGGAGAATTTTGATCTAGAACCCCTACTGTACACTCGACATTCAACAAGGAATTTCTCTCAAACCAAGGTGAGATAGATCAAAAAGCTTATCTAGAATTGAAGTAGACTTAGAGGCCGTCCTTTTGAGACCGGTGCGGCGGCCTGAGGTGGAGCGACGGCGGCGCGGTGACGGCTAGAAGATCCGGCAGTTTTGGTCAAGAGGGAGGAGAGAGAAAGAAATAACCGGGTGAAAAATTTGATTTTTTACCCTGGTAACTCCTATTTATAGTCATTTTACCGCAGAATAATTTTACATTTTTCCTTATAACTTTCACATATGAACTCCGATTTGAGCGTGCTACGTGTCCATGAACTCGTAACGACGCCCTCTACAACTTTCATGAAGAAAGTTTTCGAAAATTCTCGACTTAACGAAAAGTCAACTTTGTGACCTCTTATGGTAAAACAGTTACTACAAATGGTTAAAGATTAAAGTAAACTAAGAAGTAACCGACCGTAAATTCATTCTAGGACCGGGATGTGACAGTATGACTTTCAGAGTTCCTGGAAAATTGATTATGTTTCCATGAAGAAAATTGTTGTTGATTTTTTCACTCATCTTTTTTCTGTGCAGGTTATTAATGATTCTAAGTTCCCAATTACTGGTCTCTTTCCTGATATTGATCCGCTGACTTTGCATGATCTGATGTTGCCTATTTCCTTGATTGACGTTATGAAAGCTCTTTTTCTATTGGAAAGTTGAAGGCTCCTGGCTATGATGGATTTCCTGTAATTTTCTTTCAGCACCACTGGAATCTATGCTCTTCTGATATTCTTCACACTGTAAGTGAAGCTTTTGCTAGTTGTTTCATTCCTCAAGGTCAGAATCACACTATTATTACCTTAATTCCAAAAATTGAGGGTCCTCAAACATGATTAATTTTAAACCTATTAGTCTTTGTACTGCGGTGTATACAATTATCTCCAAGATTATTGTTCCTAGGATTAAACCTTTGATAAGGAAATTGATCAGTCCTAATCAATTGAGTTATATCCCTGGAAGAAATATCTCTGATAATATTATGATAGCCCAAGCGTTTCGCTTTAAGTTTAAGAAGTTTAGTTGTCAGAAGGGTTTCTTTGCTTGGAAGGATGACTTATCTAAGGCTTATGATAGATTGAGCTGGAATTTTATTGTGGAAGTTTTAAATGAAGCCAAGTTTTCCCAATCTTTGGTGACTTTGATTATGCACTGTATCAAATATGTCATATTTTAAATAAACTTTAATGGTGAGCTCACTGATGATTTTCATGGTGAAAGAGGTATTAGATAGGGTGATCCTCTCTCACCTTATATTTTTGTTCTGTGTATGGAGAAGCTCTCCCATGTAATTCATGCCTTTGTTGGTGAGGATCTGTGGAAGCCTGTGAAAGCTTCTCAATCTGGTTCCAAGATATCTCATTTGTTCTTTGCTAATGATCTTATGCTTTTTGCTGAAGCTAGGTTCCACTAAGCAAGTCAATACTATTAAGCAGTGTCTTGACTTATTTTGCACTTCTTCTGGCTAAGCTGTTAGTTATGAGAAGTCTCGTATCTTTTGCTCTTCTAATACCTGCAGCAGTTTGGCTTCTAACATTAGTAATATTTGTGGTTCCCCCTTAACTAATGATTTAGGAAAATACCTTGGTATGCCCCTAATTCATGAAAGAGTAAACCAACATACATGTGCCAGTATTTTTGACAAAGTGCATAGCAGACTTTCTAGCTGGAAAAGTAAGACTCTCAGCATGGTTGGGCGCCTTGTCCTTGTACAATGTGTTTTCTCAACTATTCCTAATGTAAACAGCTAGATTTCCTGTTAGCTTATGTGATAAGTTGGATAAACTTAATAGGGATTTCTTGTTGGGAGGCACATCTGAGAAAAAGAAGGTTCATCTTGAATTGTCAAATGAGATTATGTCTGTCAGCCAAAGCATTTGGGTGGCTTAGGCATTAAAAAGTCTCAAAATATGAATCAAGCCATGCTTGCCAAGGCTGGTTGGATGCTATGGAATGACGACTCTGGGTTATGGTCTGATATGTTCAAAGCCAAATATTTGAAAGACTGAAGCCTTATGGATGACAATTTCCAGCCTCATCCTAACTGTTCTCATTCTTAGAGGAGCATTGCTCATGATGCTGCTTTGTTGAGAAATTCCTTAAATGACGTGTTGCCAATGGGATGAAAATAAAATTCTGGTATGATTTTTGGGCTATCCCTAGTGCTCTTATTTCTCATGCTCTCCCATCTGCTAATATTGTTCATGATGCCACTGTTAGTGATTTTTGGGATGAGACTGGCTGGAATATAGACTTGCTTGCTGTTGTTGTTCCCTAATGACATTGTGTATTTGATCATTAATATTTATACTAGGTTTGCTGAAGGTGGTGATGATCTTAAAATTTGGGCTGCTAGTTCCAATGGTTGTTTTACTATTAAATCAGCTTACAACTCTTTTTTTTATTTCAGTCAAGGTGGTAATCCTATTTGGAAAAGGTTATGGAAGCTGGATATTCCTCCAAAGCAAAAGACTTTTTTTTGTGTGTGTTTCTCCATAAAAAGCTGTTAACAAATGTGCAAAGAGCTATGCGAGGTTTCACTAACTCTTCTACGTGTCAGATCTGCAATGAAAATGATGAGTCTCTTCTTCATTTGTTCAGAGACTGACCTCAAGCCAGGTTTGTTTGGAATTCCCTTGCTAAGCCTGCTGCTGTCCTTAATTCTTTTTCTCTAGATTTGGATGATTGGTTGACTGCTCAGTTGAATTGTACATCTCTTACTCAGAAAGTCATTAAGTTGTGCAATTTTTTTGTTGGAGTTTGTTGGTTCTTATGGAAATGGAAAAATAAAAAAAATCTTTGATCAGAATTTTATTTTTCCTAGTTGTCCTGGGAAAAACATCCTTGATGCTGCTATTGAGTGGAAAAAAGTTGTTGTCATGCTTAAAATATCTAAGAATGGTGAGAATTATTGCTTATCTTGAAAGAAACCGCCTGAGAATGTTTTTGAATTTAATGTTGATAGTACCAAATCCTCTTCGAGTAGTATTGGTGCTAGTGGTGTTATTAGAGACAGTAATGGAATTTGGCTTGCTGGTTTTCAAGTTAATTTAGGGACTGGTGTCATTATTGATGCTAAAGCTTGAGGCCTCTACTATGGTTTGAAAACTGCAAGTAATTTGGGTATTAATAGCATTGAGATTGAATCTGATTATGTCATCTTGATTAATTTAATGCAGAGAGCTGAGTTGTCTTATCATCCCCTTGGATCCTTGATTACTGGATGTCATCACTTTGTCTCCTCTTTTTCCAGTTTCAGAATTAGTCACATTTTCAGAGAATGCAACATGTTTGTTGACTCCCTAGCCAAGCACATGTCATCATTGATCACGCGCCTGGGTTTATCCATTTTGAAGATCCCTCCATTCATGCTTCTAATGCTTATTTGGAGGACTTGGATGAAACTGTAAGATCTAAAAGAACCGGAAACTTTGTTGTTCCTTAGTTTGTTTTCTTTGTTCTTTCTGTTGGGCCTCTGTTCCCCATTTGTAACAAAAAAAGATAATAATCACGTACAATTCATGGCAATGTAAGATAAACTTGTTCCTTGTTGAAAAGAAAATAAATAATAGATATATTGCGATAACTAAACTTTCAAAAGAAATACTTGTCAAAAAAATTATTTCAAAAGAAATATTACCTTTGGAGATCCATCATTACACAAATACATTTTCCAAACTTCAAAGCATATATAAAAAAGTTTATTTTTTTTCAAAAGAGATAAGTTTATTAATTTATAAATAGCGGAATGACCCTTACATCTAATGTTGACTTGAAACCAATCCTAACATGGCCAAGACCCCAAACACAAATGGCATGTTGCTCATTCATAAAATCTAAAACAAATGATGTTCACATTAAGGGCTTTTATTCTTCATTTACCGTCACATCTCCAATTAAGTAACTTGCGATGTAAGTGTACATTGTGCCTGTAATGTCCGCTTCCTTGAATTATACATTATATATAATTGATCATGTAAAAAAATCAGGTTTGTACGACATTAATTGTCTTCACCGGCCATGAAGACCATTCTCATACATAATCTTTGGTTGATTTCCCCAAATGATTAAACAAGCTAGAATTTCAATCACTTGTTTATTAAATTGTCCTGTGTTTTAAATCTAACATGGGGACTACTATTACTCTATGAGTATTATCTTACAGAGATTTACATTTTACTGACAGGATCTGAAGGCAAATATGCTACCAAGTGAGATCACCTAGCTCTGACTAACCTCGAATGATTAAACTCTGATGCCTAAGAATGGTGTAGTCTTGAAATTTTCATTCTCTGGTTTCTTGAAGGAGCCTCTACTTTTGTTTAGGGATGGCTGTCGATAATCTTGTTTAGTTTTATGCCAATTTTTTGGATACAGTGTATCACAATCTTCTTCAAACTGTTTTCTTTTACGGTATCCATTTGGATTTTTTGATGCTTGATTCTGGTCAATAGTTATGATTATCCTCTTCTCATCAAACTTTTTGACGCCTAAGAATGGTCTGGTGTTGAAATATCTATTCTCTGGTTTCTTGAAGGAGCCTCTACTTTTACTTAGCGATGGCTGTCGATAACCTTGATTAGTTTTGTGCCATTTCTTTGGATACTGTGTATGACAAACTTCTTCAAACTGTTTTCTTTTACGGTATCCGCCGTATGGGTTTGCTGATGCTTGATTCTGGTTATTGAAAGAAAGACCTTTGTATGGTGATGAATAATTTGTTTTGCTCAAGTAATTCAGGTTTTGTGTTTCATGGTGTTGTCTTCTTTGATGGTCGCTATTAGTGTTTGCTGATGCGTCACTCAGTTTCTCAATTAATGGATTGAAACCCTTAAACGACATCCTACCTCTAACAGCTGCAGGTTTGGGGTCACCTTCTATAACGACCAGATATCTGCTTGGTTGAATAGAAACAGGAGAGGGAAAAGCAAAGCCCCCAACACCACCAGCATCAATTTTGACATCTTCTTCTCCTTGTTTCTTCTCCATCTCCTCTCTCTGAATTGCCCTCTGCATGAACTTCAAGTTCATCAAACTGCTGGAAAGCTGTCGCGTCGCCATTGTACCTTTTGTGTTTTCTCTAGAAGCTGGCTGAAAGATAGCTCAATGTGGTTTACTGTGAATGAAAGAACGCTTGTGTGAGGGAGTATTTATAGTTTACTTTTTTTGGTACAATTATTTATAGTTTACTTTGCTGCTTAGTTTTCCTGTTTTCCAATTTTTATCTCCTTTTCCATTTAGGATTTAGGTGTATGATTAGAATTCCTAGACCCATGTGGATTCCTATATTAGTATTTGGACACCAGTACCTCATATCGATTCCTCTTAGCACTGGGACTCTTCTTTTTTCCTTCAGGGTAAGATTTCGTAGCTCCAAAAATTAAGTTTCATATAGATCCACATTATCTCTACTATATATAAAGCGAGAAGTTTCTAAATTACCAAACTATGTTATGCTGATATATATTGCCCTTGTTAATTTGCTTTAGATAATTAAGAACAAGGGTTACTAAGTAAATAAAAAAGCAAAATAAAATGAAGAGATAATTGAGGTGAGAAAAATGTGGATAGTGGATAAAAATTATAAAGTGGAATTATAAGCATTAACTGCACTACACCAAACAGATAAAAATAAATCATTCCTTAGTTTTAGGTCACTTGATGAAACGTGAAAATTTGCACGGGTAGAAGACTAGTTAATTTATTACCTGAGGGATCGAATTGCTAGATAACAACTTTGACCTAGAACGCGCCTCACGCGCCTGAAACAAAAGTTTTTTTCTCCCATTCTCGTCTGGTTGCGCAGCGACGCAGGCGTGGGCCTCGGCCCTCATCGGTGCTAGTCGAGTGCGGCCGGACAGGAGAGCAATGAAGAAGCGATAGTCTGGATGGGCATGGTGGAGAGGTTTTCAAGCTGTTTTTGGTTTTCAATCAGAGGAGGCAAGGTTTCGAGGAGAGTTGGCTAGCCTGAGGTTGGCGTGCTCGGGGACGGGCTGGTTCGTGTCGGCGGAGCGTCAGCAAACATCTGGGGGTGGTGACTGGCTATGCGACGGTGATAGGATTTGGTTTTCAGGTCAGGCTGTCTAGATCCGATCTGAAATCGATCTTGTGTAATCGGTCTCGGTTTCAAGTTTTTCTCCGAAGCCTTCTTAGTTTTATGATCATCGCGTTGGTCAGAAGGGGTATCAAGGTTCCTACCTCGACGGTGGTCCAGGCTCTGCGGTGGCGCTAGTGGTGCAACCAAGGTGGTGGTGCGGTGGTTTTCTAGACTGGGCGGAGCAGATGTGGATCCTTCATGGGGCTGGCTTGGCGGGCTTGGGGGTGTTGGGCCACTTTTGGTCCTGTGTTGGTTTATGTTTTTTAAGGTTTTGTTTAGGGTTTATGTTTGGTTTTTGTTTAGGTATAATGAGTCGTCTCTCCTCTTTTGAGCGAGAGTTTATTTGGTTTGGTTGGTGTCGCTGGTTAGTGGTCCCTCCTCTTTGAGATAGAGTTTTGGTTGGTTAGTGGTCCCTCCTATTTGAGAGAGGGCTTTTACGGGTTGATGTTGTTGGTAGTGTCGTGGGGTGAGCCATGGTTATAGTGTCGTTTTTAGGGACTATATTATTGTCAGATTGTTCTTGTTGTCAAGGTGATAGGGAGGTTACCTATGCATATATGCTGGTAACTTTGACATATAGTGTTTGAAAGAGTTGTTTCTTCTTAAAGCTGACTGTGAGAATGTATCGGTACTTCTGGAATAGGTTATGATACGGTTGAACCCATCTTGGTTCTTGTCCACTGTAATCGTTGGGTTTTCGGGTAGGTAGAGGAGAGTAGAAAATTTATTTTCATCATTGTTGTCTCTCATGGTTGTAATCTGTATTTCCGTTAATGAAACTCTCTATTGATTGCTCTCAAAAAAATTTATTACCTGAGAGTTTCATTCATTTCACAGAGCAATGTAAAAAGCTGGAATCCTTAACTTCCGGATAACCTAAAACCCTACCTTCCATAAAAATTGTCTTCTAATTAATTGTAACACCCCGTCCTGAAATTTACCTTTTTACTGACAGCTTAGCATATTTACCAAACTACCATTTGAGGTTAAATTGACTATACTGCCCTTGACAGTTTAAGATAGTTACAAGGATACACTCCAGTTGATATTACAGTTATGCCCCTAGAAGATTTGTTATTTACATTGATGAATTTATGTTATATTTTTATGTGTGAATGTCGTATATAATTGTGGTGGAATGTTTGGGATAATCCCGATAGATAGTTGGTCAGTGATTACCTTAGCAGAGAGTTTAAACTCCGGTTATGAATTAGGTGTGTTATCCATATTAAGAGTTCAACCGTTATGTATAGAAAAAGTGGGATTCGTCCGGATAGAACGTAAATTAAAATTAGAGCTACGTGTCACTTGATCCCTGAGGACAGGGTACGTAGGCAACCTGACGGGATTCGGGTGCAGTCACGAATATTATTAGAACCATAGGTATTTTAAAGTGAATGGTTTGAGATCCAAATGCAGAAATCGGGATGACCTCTGGTTGTGAGGTCTATTCCGGTATCGTTTGGATTGTCAAAAATGGTTTGGGAATAAGGGTTATCCTTTCTCAAGGGGGATTTTGAGTAAGTCTCTCTTAGGATGGGTCTCGCACGTCCTAACCCAGGTTTAGGAAGGTAAACTTGGGCCGGGGTGTGGCAACTAGTATCAGAGCCTAGGTTCAAAGCTTGGACCAAAGGTTTGGGTAGTTAAAGTCCTTGAACATGTTTAAATGTGGTATCAACTATCCAAGTGGAACAAGTCGTTATATTTGTTAGTATGTGTGGTGGCAAGAATGACCACCTGAGGTTGAAAATAGTGAAGTTAAGTGTAGTAGTAAAGTTTGCAACATCAATTGCTTTTAGATGTCGATATAGACTTTTCGTTGGATGGAAAAGTCGAGAGGTTTGTAAGTTTAGTAACGAGCCAGATTTGAAAAAGTAAATTCAAATTTCAGAATTTGGCGTAAATAGGCTTAGAAATACGTCTAATATTATTCGAATATATAAATCGACAATTTTCGAACTTAATAGGGTTCGATCCTTGTCGATTAGTAAGAAGGTTTTAGTCAACTTCCTGGCCAATCCAGGAAAGACTTGGTCAACCCTAAAGTCAATCATTGACTTTTCCTGGTCAAACTAGGAAAAATTAGACTGTTAGACGATTCGATAGTTGTTTCGCGTCCTACATTTGATTTATGGGTTAAAAGAGCATGTATGACCACTTTTGGCAACACATTAGTGTTACGTAATTATATTCGAGGAGGATCATGGGTGATCCGGTGATCGAGATGCTGGATGAGGTCAAGAGAAACAGTTGAAGTAAGGTATCATAGTGGTGCAGCGGACGCGTGGTGAGTCCATAAAGCTCGAGGAACCGTTTTCGGACAAAAGAGACGTCACCAAGTATGAGGACATTTTGAGTACCGTACCTAGAGCAGGAGATGCGTGGTCAGTATGATGAGTGGACCATTGATTTGTTTTAAAGAAATACATGCCATAGTTTATTAATTAAATGGTTTTAAAATATTCCCAGAACGAATGATTTTTTTTTTCGGGTTTCTGTACATTTTCGATTCCTTTGGTTTTGCGAGCACTCCAGAGGAGGGTTTTTATTCGTTTATTTCTATTTGATTTATGGATTTCAGCTCGCTTGTTTTCACTTAGATTTTGAATAGTTTTTGACGGGAGAGTCCCGTCGTACAGATGGGAATCAGACCCGATGTGTTACTGGAATTTGTTTGTTTGGCGTATTGCTGGAATTTAAAGTATTTTTGGCAATTGTCTGGATTTTACAAATGGGGTTCGGGCTTGGATTTTACAAATGGGCTTCGGGCCTGGATTTTATAAATAGGCTTCGGACCTGGATTTATGAAAATATCAGGTATTTATTTTTAATTTCACCATAGAGGGTCGTTGGATGTTTATAGCTAGCGGGCGGCGCTCCTCGTTCGACGGAGTAGAAGTGCGCCTACCTGGCGCTCCTCGTTCGGAGGAGTGGAAGCGCAGGATATGTGTTATTGCAGGGAATGGATGGTACTCGAGATTTGCGTTCTCACTAGACAGTGGATGAGACGCTAGAGCTCTTAGCTCCGACCCTAGCCTATGAAGCTCACTGTCATGAATGGTCATTAGATGTTTTGTTTGTTATTAGCTAGTAAGCGGCGCTCCTCGTTTGGCGGAGTGTAAACGCGCCACTCGTTACGCTCCTCTTCTATTGGAGGAGATGGTAGTGTTAGCGCGAGATTGCGTACACATAGAGAGAGGTACGCTAGAGCTCTTAGCTCTGACCCTGTTATGTGTGATCGATGATTAGTGAAATGTTTTTCCTGATTTGACTTTTATACGGCTGCAGGCCATGATTTGACTTTTATACGGCTGCAGGCCATGATTTGATTTTATACGGCTGTAGGCCATGATGTGATTTTTATACGGCTGCAAGCCATGATTTGATTTTATACGGCTGCATGCCATGATTTGATGTTTATACGGCTGCAGGCCATGATTTGATATATATATATATATATATATATATATATATATATATATATATATATATATATGGCCGCATGCCACAAATTGATTTATATTTGGCTACGGGCCATGATTTGTTTATATATATGGCCGCATGCCACAAATTGATTTATATTTGGCTACGGGCCATGATTTGTTTTATATTGGCTGCATGCCGAGATTGGATTTATGTTTGGGCATGGGCCGGGAAAGTATTTGTTTTTGGCAAAGACCTGTATTGTTTTTGGGAAAAAAAGTGAAATTTGAAATTATGATTTTGAACCATTATTTTAGCATTGATTTTTGGTCCATTCACTCTAAAACTTTCCACATCTGAGAAGTGTTAGCCCTAGCTTGGGAGGCTAACGAGTCCACACTAGTTCTTAATAGAATATAAATCTACGAGTGACGTACTCTAGAATTCTACGGGAATAGTTGGAGACGATTCGGGTGACTCGTGATCGTTTGGATGAGTGGTGGTTGAATTTTGGTAAAAGAGATCGGAGTATCTCTTCGGGGGAAACTCACTCATGAGGAATAAGAGATGTTGAGCTGATTAGTGTAATATATTGAAATTGATTACAGAAGCACCATGAGATGCATGTAGGATTTTGAGCTAACTTTTGTCATTTAGGCAGGACTTGAGCACATAGGAGTTAGTGTGCGAGCTTGTTAGCCCTTATTGTTGTGTAATGCTATACTGAAAACTCTCTTTTGAGAGAGTGGAGTAGGATGAGAGAATTCATTGTGACTGAGTATGTGAAGATGATATCCATGTTGGCGCGAAGTCGCTTAGCGGATTCATCAGCTTGAGTGAGCAGTTTCGAGATCGCATTGTGGTATGCACAGTCGTTTGAGCCTCGTGATCGAAAGTTAGGGTACAAGGAACGAGAAATGATAATTTTTTAGTGAAGGACGCTGGAGATGATACGTTCATAGTTTCAAGGCCTAGTGTAGAAAGTGCACGTTTCTGTTGTCTCGAAATGTGCGAGAGATGTGTGAGTTTCTCCTACGGTGATGGACTGTAGAAGTTCCATTCTTCCACGAGGAAGACATTGGCGTTAAGTGTCAAGTGTGACAGTTGTAAAAGTGGAGCATATGTATTGACTACGAGTTAGTCTACTTTTATGTCTCGGAAAGCTACCAGCTTGTCTTGATGACCATTTCAGGAATTAACTCGAGAAGAACTAAGAGACAAGCCTTGTGGAGTCGATCTACGACGAAAGAGATGAGACGAGGGTATCGTTTTCAAAGTGTTTTAAAGTGAGAGTAGTATTATATCCCGTATTACATTTACGAGAAGATTTTGGTTTCTAAAGGAATTGGTACATAGAGCTTGTGACTCTTGTTTGCTTGAAGTTCCATCAAGTGGAACTTGACGACATTCCTTGACGGGTAGTTTTACGTCCCATAGTGGAAATTTTGAGGATGAAATTTTTATAAGGGGGTAGATTGTAACACCCCGTCTCGGAATTTACCTTTTTACCGGGATTAGGCGGGTTACAGAGGGTTGTAACCACGCTGTTAGTCTTTCCTGAATTACTATTCGAGATATTCTTGATTCTGGGGGAAGATAGAATTAATGTCCCAATATGGTAGATTATGTTAATACGAGTCCACCGGTATGTCCAGAATATTTTTCGAAGCTACGAGCTGTCTAACATGAATTTATTTAGTTTACGGAAGTTATAAAAGTTATTTACCTTATCGTAAAAAGGTGACCTTACGATAAGTCGTGAATTTGGAAAAACTTCATTCGGGAAAATTGTAAAGGATGTTAATACAAACTCGTGGGTATGCCCTATGAATTAATCAGAGTTCGTATGCGAAAGTTATTCGGGATATTGTATAGTTACCGCTCGGTAAAAGTAAATGGTAAAATTACCATTTAACGCTCAGGGTAACTTTTGATATTTAAATCTGGACCGTCAGATCTATGAGTGATTAGATCTGGGCCGTCCACTCACTTATTTAAGGGGGAGGAGAGTTGACCGAGGTCAGACTCGTCCTCGACCCTGAGTTCGAGCTTCCCCGAGCTCGCTGTAACTCTGACGAAACTCCGTCGTCCGGCCACCACTGGCCGGCGCACCACCATCAGTTTCTTCCCCTTCTTCTTCTTGCCTTACCCATGTCCTCAGATCCTGTTGACGTCCGTCGAGGAAGGAGATCGAGTGCCACTGTGCACAGCGGTTAACGACCACTCTTCGACGATCCAGGCGGCGTTTGGGCGCGTGGATGGTATAATCTTTCTCCTCTGATCTTCTTCTTCCTTTTTCTTTCCTCTGATCATCGATTTGAGCCCTGATCGAGTTCCTCCATTTCACTGTGTTTTTCTGGTTTCTGGGTTTCAGGTTTCTCCCTCCGACGACCATGCTTTTGGGTTTCTGGCGTGTTCCTCGAGCTCCGGTGAGTCTGGAAGCGGTGGTTTGGGGCTAAGACGAGGCTTTGAGAGGCAGCAGCTTCAGATTCAAAGGTGATGATCCTGTCTTGAGGCTGATGTGTTGTCATTGTGTTGTTGTTCTATGTTGTTGTTTTGGTTGTTGTTCTGTTGGGGATGGAGACAGAAAGAGAAAGACAGCCATATATGGTTGGGATAGGCCGGCAGGCCGATCGGAGTAACCAGTGGGTAAAAGGGTAAAAACCCTAGATTTTTACCGCGATAGATCTGGTAATTAACCATTTATCGTGGGTGTGAAATGTCAGAACTATCCCTGATAGTTCGAGTTATTTACAGGGATGCCACAGAGGCTGAAATTCTATAAATACCTTTAGAAGTTTTGTATATTTACATGACTGCCACTGAGTTTAAAAAGTCAATATTACCCCTAACAGTCCTAGTTAATTACAGGACTGCCCTTGAGGGTGAAATTCTAAAAATACCTCTGGCAGCTTAGCATTTTTCCAAACTACCATTTGAGGTTAAATGGACTATACTGTCCTTGACAGTTTAAGATAGTTACAAGGATACCCTCCAGTTGATATTATAGTTATGCTCCTGAAAGATTTGTTATTTACATTGATGAATTTATGTTATATTTTTATGTGTGAATGTCGTATATAATTGTGGTGGAATGTTTAGGATAATCCCGATAGATAGTTGGTCAGTGATTACCTTAGCAGAGAGTTTAAACTCCGGTTATGAATTAGGTGTGTTATCCATATTAAGAGTTCAATCGATATATATAAAAAAAGCGGGATTCGTCCGGTTAGAATGTAAATTAAAATGAGAGCTACGTGTGACTTGATCCTTGAGAACAAGGTACGTAGGCAGCCTGACCGAGATTCGGGTGCAGTCACAAATATTATTAGAACCCTAGGTCTTTTAAAGCGAATGGTTTGAGATCCAAATGTGAAAATCGGGATAACCTCCGGTTGTGAGGTCTATTCCGGTATCGTTTGGATTGTCAAAAATGGTTTGGGAATAAGAGTTATCCTTTCTCAAAGAGGATTTCAAGTAAGTCTCTATTAAATAGGTCCCGCACGTCCTAACCCAAATTTAAAAAGATACTTAGGTCGGGACATGACATTAATATTGTCAGCTAATCACATCGTCCCATATATATCAGCAGTTTCATTTGAAGCAAGATTCAGATAAAACAACCTTGGGAGGGTCCCCAGTTCACTTGGAACTGGCCCCTGTGAGTTTATTAGCAGGTAAAGTTAAGACTGATAGGTTCTTCAGATTACACCGGTGAAGTTACAACCAGTCACATCCAAAAATCGAAGATTCCGGAACCCGGATTTTCATTGTCTGCTCTGTAACTACATGACAAGGCTAAAAATACAACTTTCCGAATGCCTCAATATGTTCATTGCCTTGTGATATTGCTCGGTCGACTTTTCTGTGAGGAAGGACAACGATTCCGAATTTTCAATGATTGAATCTCATGTTGTATTTCTCCATGTATATGGTTTAAACCAAGTCGAATTGCTTTCAGTGTCTTGCATGAATAAAGCCTCATGGGCAAACTAGAGTATCTCGTGTATGTACACGACAAATATAAACGGTTGAGATCAGATGATATAATATTGATAGATGTGGTCATATAAATTGTTATAAATGACTACGATTGTGTCGTGTACATACACGGCCGTACATACAAGAATTTCTATTGGCAAACTGCCATCTAAATTATTGGAAAGAAGGTCAAGTCAAGTAAGCTGACCAAGTTTGTAGAAATCAAAGCATGGAAGGAAATATCCCCGTGGAGCTGATTTTCTAATAGATTTAGCTCTATAACTATAAGGTTAGTGCAATTCATCAAAGATGTAGAGAACCTCCAATATGGTTCCAGTGAAGGAGCAAGAGTTCAAACTTGGCAAGATTACCAAAATTTTGAGGAAGCACACCACTCAATTGGTTGACAGAGGTCAAGAATTGCGAGGTTGGTAAGCTTCAGAATTCTATCACTGATGACAAGTGAATTGCGAGGTATTGCAACTTCTTCAAGCTTTGCAGCCGAAGAATTGTGGGAGATTCAAGTGGGTGAGATGTGTGAGATTTAAAAAGTGCTAGTATTGATGAAGGAAACTTGGTACCTTGTTTGAGTGGGAGCCCCTTAGAGGGCAATGAGATACGGGTGACCCAACCAGCCGCATCACAGTTGATGCCTTGCCAGCGGCAACAGTCATCAGAACTCCAGTTTAAGGAAGAGGGAGAAGAAAGAGAGAGAGCCAAGGACAAGAGAGAAGTATATTCAGTTTGGATGAGTAATACCCAGCATGCAACAGAAAATGAAAACCAAATGAAGGAAACAATGAGCCATATGAGCTAACTGGACTGGGATAACATGTCTTTGTCTTAGTGTGTATATTTATACAGTGTACTATTGGAGAATGGAGATGGCTTCCGAAATATGAAATGTTTATTATCTCATTGTATACTCTATTCTTACCTTTGACAATCCTTTGTCAAAAATCCTCTAAAATAGAAGTACACAACAATCAGGTACAATAAATTCACAGCTGCTGCAGTCTGACCACAAACCCCTACCAGAAATGGTTACAAGTCTTCATCACCCTAAATGCTTAGGAATAAAATATTTAAGTCAATACTTTTATAATAAATGAAAAGATCATATATATATATATATAAGGAAATCAAACATTGCCATTTCAAACCGCTACCCATTTGGGAAGTGTACCATGCAAAATGCTCTGATATAGAAATGTATATATGACTATGGACCGCACAGTGCCTCAGCTGCAATGTAATTACTGATAAACCCATGACATGAGATGCATAGCACGACACAAGTAGATTAAACAACAGTGATCTTGTATACAAATCAGCTACCTTGATTAAACAACAGGAAGTCAGGAACTGAGGCAGATTATGAAATTTATTTTCCAACGTAAAAAAATGCCAGAGAAGTTTCTACATAGACAGACAACCAAGGGAAGTTAAGATCACACCAATTCTTTCATTGTATTTTTGCCGGCTTTGATCATTGTCCCTTGGTTGCCAGCTGGAGTCTCCTAACTAATCCCAAAAACATGTATGCTCTTTTGCAACTGATCTATCGCTCAGTCTGAATCACTATCAAAACCACCCATAGCCTTCAAACCCCTGGCTCTCTGCATCATCATATGGAAACACAGTCATATAACATTCTCATAAATTTGCAGAAGAGCCGAACCAAGTTTGAGATGGTACCTTTTTTGAAGTCTTCTTCTCCCTCACTTCATACCTCTCTCGGCACAAATCTGATAACCATACACCTGGCATTACCAACTGCACAGCACAGCAAGCAAGTTTAAGTCACAAACTCTATCCCTCTCCCTTTCTCTCTCTCTCAAGGCATAGGACAACTTACGTGTAAGCTTTTTTGGAGCAACTTTGCTCTTTTCTTGGGCCTTTGAGGTAACTTACACCCTTTCATTGCCATGAAATCCTCTTCCTTTTCTTTACTAGACAATGATAGGAACAATTTAGGCCAAACATTGCTTCCTTTGTCCTCCACCGCATGACCATGATGATCTAATCCTAACATCTTACCATTATCATCCAACCCTAAGGAACCCCTAGTTGTGTAATACCGATCTTCCTTCTCCAGAGATGTGATAAATAACTTCCTACTGTTCATTGACGATGCTGAGCTCCTGCTATCAAACAAAAGACAGTCACTTAATGGTAAGCAGCATCCTCTTTTTCAACAAATCTCATATTAGCACAAAATCGTTTTATGATAAACATAGGGGTTATGAAATCTCAAATCCAATAGTATCAACAGCACCTCCACAACTATCATATGATTCCAGGATTGACCAATTTCTCTCCAACCAACAAAATTAACCAATCATATAGTATTCTCTTTCCAAGCACCCCATTTTCCTTCTATCTAAACCCAACTAAAATTTTCGATTTCAATACAATACAACAAACTTATTAGTGAAACAATAGTTCAGTTTTCTAGCACAGTTTCTGTAGAAAGTCGGTTTTTGAACTAAAGCATTGATCTTGTCACTCACTTGTTAACGCGCTGAGGTATTGGAGAGGGAGAGTCTCTGATTTTCCTGGATTTGGGGATGATGTTGTCAAAGCTTCGTTCTTTCTTGACCTTCACCTTCTGACATCTGAGCCTCTTCTTGTTCCCCCATTGCAGCACAAACTCTGACTCTCTACTTCTACTGCTCTTCCCTTCCTTCTCCATTACTGCAACACAGATTGGACATCTTAATATTACCCAACTTGTAAATCAACACAGATTTTACTTCTCTGAAACTGAAAAAAATGACCTGAAGATCTGAGGGGATAACTGGTAAATAAATGGATTTACTCTCAGTTTACCCTGCATTCAACAGAATTAGGATGACCC
This sequence comes from Comarum palustre, assembly GCA_951800085.1. Taxonomy (NCBI): domain Eukaryota; kingdom Viridiplantae; phylum Streptophyta; class Magnoliopsida; order Rosales; family Rosaceae; genus Comarum; species Comarum palustre. Next base: position 32,915,088 of record OX637573.1, on the reverse strand, counting down.
ATTACAGAATTGGATCCAAAAACACCAAATTCAGAAAGAAGCGAACAAAGAACCAAATAGGAACTCTTAGTCTTAAATCGATCAAAGTTCTCTTCTTTTTTGTTGGTTTCAACTTTTTGCTTCAGAAACCAAAGAGAGCATAACATACACATAATCAGAAGAAAGAGAGATTTGAAGGAGAAAGGCGATTACATATGAGAAGGGTGCATAGCATCAAAGGAAATATTGTGGTGTTGTGTGTTTGAGAGGCCAACAAATAAAAAACGGCGCTTTCTTGCTTTGTTGTTTGTTATCAGAGTCTTTCTCAGTCTGTTTCTGTGTTTCTTTTTACATCTACCCTAGTTTGTTTTGCTCTTATGTTGTAGCCTCTGTGCTCTCTTCTAGTCCAGTTTACGCTTTGTATCCGAGGTTGTACAACAGTTATCCTTAACCGTCAGATATCAGATGGAGGGTACAGATGGGTTTCCCTCTAACCGTCCCTATATTAACTGTTAAAAGTGTTACCCTATTGGTCTAGTAGTAAAACACAATGAAACCCAAAAAAAATGAAATGTTGAAAGAATGTCCAATTTGAACATCATCTTATTTAGTTCACCCGAATCTCTAAATCATTGAGCCTGTGGGCGAATTGGCACACAGATGAAATGTTGTTGACACCTTACAAATTTCGGCAGTATTTTTCAACCGACGATAAATTTGTCCGAAATTGCTGTCAAATTCAGAAGAATAAGTTGATGTTAACTAGGAATGAGACATGGTGCTTGGCATTGGCAACATAAGGTTTTCAATGACATATATAGATGATGAATCAGTTTGGGCCACAAAGCTAGGATATGAAGAAATTGTTCGGGAATCTTAACTGTATAGAAGTTTGGGCTATTTGGCACTGGGAGCTACGTACCACCCCCCTAGAATGATCTCCACAGTCCGCACCGTATATGCAGTCTAGCCCAAATTCATCACTATTATGTATACGAAAAATGAAGCTTTGCTTGCCAGTCGACAATCAAGGTCGACATACGTGAAGGCACAGTGTGAAGCAATAGCAGAAGCAGTCAAGGCAACACGTACACAGGAGAGCCTTCAGCCTTATGCTCTAAGTAATTAATCAGATATAGATTGGTGCATGTAAAAGATGTATATTGCCTGTTAATACTAGCTAATACTGGAATTCCCTTCACTGATCTGCGCTCCAATACACATTATATGGGTTGGAAGTCGCTGGATTTGATTTTGGAGGCATCAATATGAACTGAAATGAATCAGACTAATTATGTCTGATTTGACTTGATTTGCAAGCTAGCAACTGGTTCCATTCAATAACTATTAATATGCGCATAAATGTTGAATTCTTCAGCTCGATTCATAGCTAGGTACTCTCTACCTGTAACCATATACATGGATGCTAGTCGAATTCAATGGTTTTAATTTGGATTACAGAGAGGTTTCTATAGACGTGTGAACAAATCATACATGGAAGATTGGGAAAAAGGCTCATGCAGTGCAGGAACCAAAAAGAATTGGTCTCATCTTATATTCATTATTCATTTTCTTAACAACACAAACCTAAGTTATTGTTATACTTTCCTCTTAATTATATGTCTGAGATCATTCGAATTTGCATTGAATTTGATAAGCATATGTTGCTTTTGATCAACCTTAACTAACAAGATTGCTTGTTTGATTAATTTGAATCAAATTTGTTTTAGACTTTACAACACATTCCACACTGAAACTCACTCTGATTTGGACAAGACACCAAATCACGTCATTTGGTAAAAATTAGGTGGCCCATCGAATTTCTAGGCCAGCTGCCCTGCCCACAAAGTACTGCAAATTGTAGACTGAAACAGTTCAAATTTCATTTTCGTTTGGATTTTAAGCTAGAGTTTCTGCTCCAATGACTTGACATTTAATCCCATTCAAGAAGCTCCCCCATTGAATTCACTCCTGAACTTCCAACCTCAAAGACCGGAATAATCATGCATTCATCACAATGTTAATTGTTAAGAGAGTATTCGTTACATCAAATAAAGATAAAAAAAATTAAACATAAACAGTGCATACATCTAACGGTGAGAACGCAATCAGACGGTATGAGATGTACAGATCATATGCATCATCAGCGCACCGAATAATTTTCGCATAATGTTACTTATTTGCTCTTTCTAGAAACCATATTATAATTAGACATTACAAGGCAAACCCATGTACAGAAGCATCACCACAGCTCATCACCTCTCATTACATTTCCTACCAAACTAACAATATAACAAAACAGAAAAGCAAACATTCATTCATGAGCCATATAAGAGTAACAAACAACAACCACCACAACCATGAGGCATCTGCTTAATTCTTCTTTTCTGTCTTGAATGAACTTCAATTCATTAACAAAGTAAAAGGAAGGTGGAAAATAACAAGCCTACCAAAACAGTGGTTTAAGACAGCAGAGGTTGGGGACCCAAAATGACAGCTGTATGGCAAGAGTGGCCAAAGCCAACCTGTCAAGTGTCAACTTCCATCATTTGGGCAGCTGCCTTTGACAACTTGATTGAATCTTATGGAGGTTACATTCTTTGTGTGCTTGTATATATAGACCACCACCCTCAACCATTGTCCTTACAATTCCAATACTCACAAGCCTCTCTGCTTTCCAAAGCTTCCTCCTTTCATTCTAAAGTTTGCAACTTCATCTTGTTCTTTCAAGCACTTTGAAAATGGAGTCAATGAAGATGAAGCTTTCAGTGGCTATGTTGGTGGTTGTGATGGTGGCTTTTTCAAGCATTGAGAAGGTGGCTGCAGCTGATGCTCCAGCACCTAGCCCAACATCTGATGCCACCACCCTCTATGTGCCCGCTTTCTTTGCATCTCTAGCTGCTTTGGCTTTTGGGGTCCTCTTCTGAATCAGCTCATGATGATCAGTCACGACTGCATTTTAGGCTGATTGGTGTAGTAGTAATATTATCCATTTATCTATCTTTCTCACTCACTTTTCCTTCTCTCTCTAGAATCACTTGTATTCAGTCTTTCAGGAGAGAGAGAGAGAGAGAGAGAGAGAGAGTGGAACATGGGTTGGATTGATATCTTACCTTCTTCTTTCTTGGGGGTTTCAGGTTGTAATTTGATTATTTATTGGTGATGATATGAAGAGGGATTGTTTGAGCTCCATTTGTAGTAGTAAAATCCCATTATTGTATCTCAACATTTCTTTCAAGTACCATTTCTCATTTCTGGAATTTGTTACACCACTGGATTCTTGCTGCATTTTGTCTATTAACCACTTGAAAAAAAATAAGGGAAAGAGAAAAAAGAGATGAACAGAAAGAGGAACTGTTAAGTGGACCTGGAAAATATGATGGCAGTTTTGGTGATAACTGATAAGGGTTATGATGAGCTGTTGCTTGGGAGATTCCAATGGAGGTTTGTGATTATGATGATGCTGAAAGGCATGTTGTGTGACATCTGCCACAATATTTTAGGCCATTGGAATTTGAAGAGAAGACGGTGCTTCTTTAAATTAAATCTAGACCACTTGTTCAAAAAAATGAATCTAGACCAAAAACTAGGCTCCTGGCAAGTACCAGATAACAAATATCAGATTCTGTGGTAGCCTTGCTCTATGAGTCTATAATTTTTTTCAGAACAGCCATGAATGTACTATTGATTTGTTGTGATGCAAATGAATTCATTCAGGGCGGGTCATATCCATTCAATGCCAAAGTATGAACAAGTACATGAATTTCTGATCTCAAAATATCATATGTTCTCTACATGTCCTTCACATAAAAGTGCTCAATATGTGAAATTCATGTGCATTGTTTAGCAGAAGTGTTGTAAATCACCAGTACATTACCAACATTCTTCAATGTCTTAAGCTTTAAGTTGACACAAAATCTTCAGCTATTAAGAATTTGGTCAAGTAGATACAGTATTTCTCTTAAATAAAATACTGTAAATTTGCATTCCACTTCTTTTGATTAAAATGAAGAAAAGGAAAAAGACAATAGGTAACAGTTTTAAAACATGATTTCAGTGAAAGAGCATCAATTATGTGTAGCTTGACATGAATAATAATAAAGTTCACATGGAATGAAATTGAATTGGAGAGGAGAGGAGAGGACCTGGAAGGAAGGAGGCACTGAATTATAAATACCAAAACCAGCAAATGATGTGAACTAGTGAACAAACATCACATGCTTGGAGAGTTCAAAGAAAGAATGGTAGGACCAGAAAGCTACTGCTTTCAGAAAAAAGACACATAAGGAAGAAACTCTGGGTGTCAGACACCGTTTGTTAATACACTCCATGTGCTTACTCACATAACATTTGAGCTTTTGAGTAGGTTCTTTAATCTAATTTCAACAACTACATGTGATACACAACAGGCAAGGTCAGTCATCTTCTGGTTTACATAGGTCACTCATAACACTCAACTTAAAAACAAGACATGAGAAATGTACTGTGGAGGAGCGCTAGCAAATCCCTTCATTTCCATCATTTCTTCCAATGGTCGATCATTTGCAGTCTCAAGTTTGAATTTCCGTCCTATAAACTTTCACCTCCAAATTACAGAAATCTAGATCTTCATGACCCCAAAAAAAAGAAGATTTCTGTATTAATTATATAAGTTGATCCAATGAAGTTAAATTTATTGATCACAATTTAAGTTAGATATAACAGTAAAACACAATACGGTCCCCTACATAACATAAATAAATGAATTACGCAAAACTAGCTAGTAGACATCAAGCAATTTCTATGCTAAGACCATGAGATGAATCACTATGATCAATCTTTCGTAATAGTAGACATGAGAAGTAACCACCCACTGAGAATAAAAAAGAAGAGACAAGTCTTTAACCTATCATTATTGAGTATTGACTACTTTTAGGACCATCCTATATCTAAAATCTAAGAAAATGCTCTAAACCCACCAGGAGTCCTAGTCTAAACTGAAAAACAGTAAAAAAAATTAAAATTAAACAGAAACTAAGCAAACGGCCGTAGAGGAATCCTAGCCCAAATCTGAAGATCTGATAAGGTGGACTTAGCCCAACGCTCCCGCCCCAAAAACTGTTCTCCCCACCGCCACTCTCACCATCCTTGTCATCGGACCATCAAGACGTTGCGCAACCGTCATCGCCGCCCAACCCCGACACCCCGCCGATTGCCACTGATCAATACTTCACGCCATGAACTTCAAGGTGATCTGACTCAACCCGCCTAAATCCGAGATCCACAGCCCAAGCAACCTCCAATCTCCACCCACAACCCCGGCTCGACAGCAGAGAAAAGAGAAAGGTCTGCCTGATCTTCATCTCCAAGTCGAGAACCCTCCCGTCAAACTCAACCGTACGCCAACAAGGCCAGAGGCCCATCACCGACAAAGAAACACAGCCGGACAGGCAAGATCTGAAGTTGCGTTGGCTAGGCTTTGGACAACGGCGGCTTCTTACCTTCTCCCTATTAATACAGAAATCTATAAACAACACAAAAATATTGATAGAAAAATGACTGATATAGATCAACTGGTACAAATAAATCTTCAAATTATTAGAAATATGGAGATAAACAATAGTAAATAAACACGACTTTTTCATCCAAGAACTGAATAGCTGAACATACCACAAAATGCTAACTTCAAAACTGAAACCAAATCAAATGACTTTCTAATACAATCTACATCAATTCTGTTGTCGTTCGTTCAATATTTTGTTACATCACCAAATTCTACATATGTTATACCTAACTATTTCCTTCCAGACTGCCTATATTCATTGACATCAGTTTCGACCAAGATTGCTATAAATTAGGCTAAAATTATATCTAAACCTATTAAGTTACAAAAATATGAGGTAAAACAGATACCTATCATGGGCTACCTATAGCTGATTAAGGCATTCATTCTTCAATATTATATCTACCACTGGCCAATTAATTAACTGCTGTCTTGGACTTTTAACCCACACTTTGTGCCTTCTCGGGATGCTTGGAGAGCTCCTTATCAGCAAAATGAAGAAGCCTCCTGAGTCTCAGAACCATATCACAATGGAAAGGCAGGGCAGTTCGCCTCTCTAGGTACGCCGGACTCAGTGTCATCCAAGAGAGGGCATGAAGCTCTGCCGCAACTGATTCAAGGATGGCATGAGCCTCAGTCTCAAATTCTCTAGCTTCTGAGCCTGGGCTCCTTCCCAGTTGTTTAGCATTACCTCTCATGATCTTTTCTTGGCTAAAGTTATTACCTCCATAGTGATCGATAAGACTGACCAAAAGAGTTGAAGGCCATTCCTCTTTCAAGTTGCTCCTATAGTCTTTCCTCATAGTAGGTACAGCTTTTGAAACCACAAAACAAGTTGAAAGGGGAATAGCAGAGCCTTTGCTGTGAAGGAGATGTGCTAGTGGAGGTGATACAGCAGTGAGACATGTCGGCAGCTGAAGAGGTGTTGGAGGAAGGAAACGCATGCTAGGTGATGGGATCAGAATGTAAGAAGCAGGTGTGGAGCCAAGAGACTTCACAGGGGTGAAGCCTTCCAAATATCCAGATGAGCCCACACCAAAACCACCTTGAGCTCCTGCGCAATACATCCACTTTAAAGATTATGTAGTGCTATTTTTAAAGTGGAACTATATCAAATAACTGATGGTATAGCTAACTCAATTATTATTATTTTTCACTAGAAACAACTGTAAAAGGAAACGACAGGAAGAAAATATTCACCAGGAGATGGTATATCTGCTTGAAAGACAAGCTGTAAAGAATGATCAATTGCAATTGTGACAAAGGTGATGCTTTGCACCCACTGAAGCAAACTTTTTGAGCTGTCAATCAATGTATGTGCACCCATTAGCTGCTTTCTCGCAGAAGGTTGTCCCAAACCACCTTTCATATATCCAGACATCTTTGAGTGAGGGCTTCCATACAGAGGGCCAGGTGACGAAGGCAGATTTCTTTCTTGAATCAAACTCATTTCCTGCTGCTGCAAGGATGGCCCATTACTACTTGCAGACATACCATCAGATACAGATCGCCGCAATTGCAAGTGCCATTTTTTCACTTCTGAACCCCCAACGGTATGGATTGCCTTCTGCCACTCTGTTAACAGTCAAATAGGGAAACACAAACTCAACATCATTGCCAATTCACAAGACAGGAGAATGAAATAACAATTTAATGAAAATGGTTTAAGTAACAAAAAAGGCGTGGATATACTTGTTTATAGACAGATCAGAGAATTTTAAAAAGTGACTGCAGCCGTGCGTTAACAGAGAAAAGGGAAAAATAAAATACTAAACTGCACGTGGGAAAAATATCACATGATATAACTTATCTTCATGAAAGCTCATAACTAAACAAAGTTCAGCATATGTTGTTTCTATTCAATACTGTTGTAGCTTCCTCTCAGCACCTCAGCAGTAAATGGAATTCTCAACAGAAAACTTAAAAGATTGAATAACTCCTATACCTTGGTATTCAAGTTCGTAGAAACTTCCAATGCGTGCAATCACGAAGTCCCTGGGTTTTGTCATTCCAGTATCAGAAGAGCATACCTGCAGTATCTGACAGCCTTGCTGCAGAACTTGGACAAAAAGGCACTCCAGTCCCTTTGTGTCTTGTCTACTGCTAATTCCACCAAAGGGGAATATGTGGCTATCAAGTAATTCTCCTCTTGAATCTGTCCAGATGCATATTAGCCAACGCCAGTCCTCTGTCCATCCATAGCAACAATGTAGGCTTGGAGTCTTGTCTGCCTCAGATGCATCAGCTTGAGAGCCTGATCCAGTATCCCCACTTGCAGTTGGCATGAAGACTACACCACTCTCATCGGACGATGGCTTAGAAGATTCTGATGGATAGTTATTAGAAGTCAAAGGTGAAATCCCACGCTCTACAGAACCAGGTTCCGCAAGAATAAAAAATGGCTCAAACATGTAGCGAGTTTCATCTTGAGGAAACATATCTCCGATTCGGCTGGGATCACAGCTTACAGCTCCAGCTCCAGTTCTTGTTTGCCATGAACCATCCCAGGTACCAGTCCTCAAACTAGCGTCAATTTCACCCTCTCTTGGAAGGGAATGCCCAGTAATACGAGGTCCAACACAATCCTTCCACATCCCTGGAGAAGAAATCTGTGTGAGGACCGAATGGGATCTATTAGAGGATGATGACTGGACTGTATCATTAGAAGATCCTCGTGATATTCGACGGGCCTTGTTGTAAACAGTAAAAGCAGTCTCCTTAAGAATCACAAGCTCATTCAGTGACGGACTAGCAACTTTGAAAATGGCATCAACTGTCACAATCTGCAGTACCAATTTAGGAACGCTAAACCCAGAGAGAACTAAGACATTTGATATTGATGCTTCGTCCACTGCTGCTGAGTAGCTTAATGCCTTTGAAACCTGACTGTGCAACATAGATCTCCTTTCTCTGTCTGATTGGAAGACAACAGATCCAATAGCAACACAAGATTCAATAACTGTCTGTAAAACTGCAATAGGCTCGGGGAAGGGGCACACCACATATATCACCTGTATGCGGAAAAGCATATGTGACGTCAAATTTGTCAGCCATGTTATATTAGTGGGGCTTTTAGATAAAGGAACATATGTGAGTTAACATGATTCTACACAATATGTAGTGTGGGACTAGCAGACGTTAAAGTTTTCAAGTAACTTTCAAAGTAAAAAATGGAGTTCCCAACACCTCAAAGTAAAAGAAGCTGTTTTCTACAACAATGATTGAAGACTACTTACCATAGAAGGACTGCTACTTCCTTCTTTTGCATTTGTAGACAAGCATTGACCAAGTTTCAAAGCTTTGAGAGCCTTTGAAAGAGACTTCAGGTAGCTCGTCAAGTCCCAACCATTTGAAAGAGAAAGAAAATAATCACTTATTGAACCCACAAGAGATGCATTGCTGCTTTCGATCTTCATCGCTTGAGGGCAATCAAGTAGCACAAATCCAGCAGAAGACAATTTGCCAGAGTCAACCTCCATTTGATTCCCACAACTCTGAGGTAAATGAGTTCCCAATTTGCATGTTTCATAAACTGGAGATGAAGAAACCACCAGAATACATTAAAGCACGCACATACACACACAAAAAATAGACACACAAAGAGAGGAATAAAGTGAACAAAGAACATCTGGGGTTATGCAATTTCACAATAGATAACAGAGTTATCAAGAGTCGGTTATAAACTAATAACTGTGAGACCATCCCTTTTGTTTACACCTCAGAAACTTCTTTCAATCATCATATTAACACGGTGATTTTACCCAAAGAGAATTCTCTAGTTATAATTTTCTTAGAGGATGGTCTATCCACATTTTTCTTCAGGGGTGGATAGTCAATTGCTCTCCGACATGATTCATACAAACCCAAGAGGACAAAGTCATGCCCCTTACCTAACTAGCCTGGGATACGGACCAGGACAGCTGCCCAAGACAGAATTGTTACCTATTATGACTAGGATTTGTGGTCAAGAATCAAGATATTAAAGCTTTCAATTTGTCATATTAGTAACTGAAAATTGTTTTTCTCTTTCACACAAACAGAAAAGCAGATAATTGTAACCCCCAATTTGGAAATTACCACTTACCACTTCCTAGTTGTTGGAAAAAATCAGCAGCGGCAGAGGTTAGGGGATCGATGTCTGGGCATATAACACAATAAGTAATCTGCAGCAATTAATGGACAGATGGAAATATCAAATATCTGAGAAATGCAATTTCAAAGTTAAAGAGCAAATGAAAATGTAAGCAATTTAAAATATTCCTCCACACTAGATATACAACGATGTTTGTTACATAAATAATTTGTATCATATTTGGTTCAATTGGTTTCAAACCTTCAACCAACTTACAGGTTTTTGAAGAGCATATGGCTCAAGGGGAGCCTTTTCCCAGAGGTGCAGAGAGCTAGCTGATGTCTTAAGCCAATCATCCTGATACCTAGATACAAACAGTTTATTGAAAATTACTTTACATGGAACTGTTGCAAAAGGAAGTACAAAGCTGCTGAATATGAATATTGCTTGAACCAGAGTTGCAAATCAAAGTAATATAGGTGAAGCAATTCAGATGTTTTGCTAAAAAGCTTTCCTAATAAAATAAAATAAAAAAGCAAGTAACTCGTAATGTTTTCGATGGCAAGCGAAAGCAAACAAGGTGCTTTGACACCTGACCTAAGGCAAGGCTAAAGGTACCCTTGATGTCTAATAACACTCACTTCAGGTGTTGTGATAAGAAATTGAAAACAAGACACATACCCAACAAGTATAGCAGGCAACGGAGCAACCAAAAGTGTCGGTCTTAGACGTGAGCTCATCTGTAGATCAGATTCAGAATTACAGTTATCTTGGTTTGATCGTCTTTGGGATGTCTCATCCACTTTCCCTACATCTATTAGAGTAAATAATGTTAGAAATCAAACCGATTATTATGATTAAATCAACAATTTCATCAAATACATACAAGTAAAAATAACCTTTATGGCCAGCTGATCCAACAGAAGGTGATGGGCTCAACGGTTCTCCCGTAGATAGTGCTACAGTACTTGATGAATCTCTACAATCACTTATAGTGGACTCAGCAGAAAATCCATCAACTGTGGTTTCACCTGATTGGTTGTGGCCTTTGCACCAATCAGTGACAGACAATGGCCCATCCAACACACCAAATGCAGACTTTAAGGCCATCTTTATGTCAGACTGCAGCAAACTAATCACAGATGAAGCGTGAACCTGAAAATGGAGGGGATGTGATTCTCAGATATCTTATATATATATATATATATATATATATATATATCTAAATCAGAGGTGAAAACAATTTTCCATTTAAAGTCACATTAACCTTTGATATCACATCTAGCTCCCAAGAAGCTCAAAGTCAAACCATCAGGTTTCTTTATGGACCAAAACACACACACACACATACATATAATGGGATAATATATGAACCTTGTAAAATAGAATGAACAGGTTTAACTTCTTAACCTATATGTTATCCCATTTTCATATTAAATATTATCTTTTTCTTCTAAAATGTATACATATATACACATCTATGCATAAATGTAAGAGATCCACATCAGCATGCTCTTAGAAAAAAAGAAAAAAAAAGAACCTATGTACAAAAGAAACTATATATAATAAGAGCTTACATCAGCGGAGAGTGGATCAGTTAACTCGACACCAGCAACGTCCAGGGAGTGACAAGAAGCAAGTGTACCCCCACAACCTGCATGAATCATAGAAGGTCCACAAGAAAATCCCCTTCTCCATTGCTCGTGTAAAGCAAGCCAACCATAAGGACCATCACCACAATCTGAGTCCAGGGCCAAATCAACAAAAGCCGTAGCTTGTTGTACAATTAATGTAATACCATCGAGAAGTTCCTGAAGTGGTTGTCGTTGCCCATAAGAAAGCATACCTTCCTCGCTGAATGAAGTATGAGGCAAGGATGTGTTAATTTCCATACTAGATGAACTTGAGGGTTTTGAGACCCGAGGAGCTCCTACAGAGCGCCAAACACCAACAGGGGCATTAAGATGTCCATCTATTATTCCTCCATCAATATCACCAGCAATTCTAATTGGTATGGAATCTTTCCTCTTCAGCTCATACTTTCCCGATACATTATCTGTCATCATACTTGGGTCACCAGGCAGCCTACCAAGAGATGAAAGACTACTCGAAGACAATAGTGTGTGCCGTATTCTACACATTGATGCTTGAAATATGAGGCATTCAATTTCAGTTGCAGGAACGGTATTCATATACAAAAAGGAATTTTCTGCGTCAAATGTCCCCTCAATCATTTTCCTCTGAGATGCTTTGACAGCATTTGCAGAATTGAAAGTTGGGAATGTAGATGGTGCAGCCCCATCATGTGTGAGTACAGTGTCTTTACTACTTGTAAACAACCTTCTGTCTTGTTGCTCTTTACCACTCCCTACATGGATGTAATAGTTCTTTGACCCGAGAATGTTGTTTGCATCCTTCTTTCCAGGAAATGCTTTTGAATTCATTGGCACCCCAATCTTCTCATCGCATACATCAAGGCAAGGAGAAGGTGGGGTTGCACCATATGTGTAATTATTTGCACTTGAACTTGAACTCTCCACTTTTCTAGATTGTGGCAAGTACGGGCTACGGAAAATGGATGATGAGACTTCACTTGTGGGGGTTTCAACAGCTCCATATTCAGGAGCAAACGTCATCAGTGCCTCAGCTTTTATTATGTGATCAAATTCGCTGACATTAGATGCAGAAGAGCAGTTCATGGGACCTGATGCCAAAGCAGCATTTCCAACTCCTTGATTTTTGCCAAGTGTCTCTTCCATGGCTGCTGGAGGGGGTGGAATTAGGCTTTCGAAGGATACAAAACTCTCGGACAAAAGCATCTGATCAGAAACATCCATAGGCACAACTGGATTGTCAACTACATCGCCAGAGTCTGGAGCGGAGAACATAAGCGTCTGAGATTCTGCAGTTCCTGGGGGCTTCACAATACAAAGAGCCATCATCAAACTTAAAATAAGTACAATCAACTTTTTTATCAAAAGAAGCGCAATTATCTTATTAAACTGAACAGAGTAACAGTATGTGGGTCTGGAGAAAGGAAACTGAAAACTCAATTCAAGCAAATCAATTAATATTAATGTTCCTCCAGTCCAAGGGTCTTGGTTTACTAACAAATAATTGTTATGATCAATTCAAATTAAGTTGTCTGGTAACATATACGTGAAAGATCAAATAAATACTGGAAAACAAACGGCAAAGAAGACGCTGTTTAAAGAAATTTCGTTTAACAGACGCACTGCTCTAAGATAAGAAAGTACCTCCCCAAATGGCAAGGCATCATTTTCAAAGAAGTCTCCGAAACCTCCAAACTCATCCAGCAAAGCATGTATATCGGTGCCGTTGTCACTATCATCCCAATCCCAATCCCACTGAGATCCACTCTGATCGTTTGCAAATCCAGTGATCGCTGAGTTGTTAACTTCCACAGAACCATAATCAGACTTGAATGTATCCTGCAAAGCACTCGTAGATGTACCCACTTGACCAAATGAGTCAGTCATCCCAGTTCGAGGGCGCTTAGAACCCTGTTGAAAAAGAATATTGGCAATGAAGTTGCATTCTGACATCTACTATTCATAGACATATATCCAAATATAAATGAGTCACATTCAATAATCATAACAAAATTGCTGCTTCCTAATATAGTTGTGTTTAAATTTATCATTCATAATACGTGCGCAAGTTCAGTTAGTTTCTTTGACCATTCAATTCCACAAACTAAAAGAAAAGTAACAATAAACTTGTAGCTTACAGTGAACACATTACCAATATAATTGGCAGCACTCTTAGTCAACATATTGGGTACTGCATACATGCCATGTGACTAGCATCCTACAGTACCTAGTATGTTGCGGACCCTTCTCCCTACAAACACTAGCTTGGGCCTTTTTGCTGACTCAACAGTGATGTGATACCTTAATACACTGAGAAATTATTATGTTTTCTTATTTGTATTTGCTAGTGTCAGATCAAGTGTTATTACAGACAACAAAGAAAAATAATCAACAGTCACTAGTTTCCAAAAGAGGCAAGTTTAAGATTTATCTGCTTGAAAAGTGATATCAATGGATATCCATCATAACATGGGAAAAAGATGTCTATTGAAGATTAGATGAAGTACCAATTTCAAGCTATCATTTTCCGAGCGATCGTTAAAAGATAAACCAGACTGTCTACAGCTTAAAGAATCAGCGTCAGCCTCTAGTTCACCGGTGCCTGTTGCCATCTTGTCATCAGTTTCACTTGAGCTGCTACTTATGCTACTAATGCTGCTACAATTACTGTTGCTACTACTATTATAGCCACGTTTTGTGTGAATATCAGTTTCATTCCATTGCTCTATAGGATCTATGCTATCAGAACTGCTGAAACCATAATAACCAAAAGAGAGAGAAGATTAGTTTTAGCCAACATTCATAGGTCTACCTACAAGGAAATTATTGCATGAACCTGAACAAAAACCAATAGAAATTGTATTCTTCAGAACATCAATTACGTGTGTATTTACAAAAGGGAAAGGGAAAATCAAACTTGGCAGAGCACTTTGTTGTAGAAACTGCCTTACCAGATGGGCAAGGCAACTGATCTAAACTAGTCTAGCACAAAAAAAATTGCTCCACCAGTTCACCATTCCACCACAATTGGCTATCTCTTTTGTTTTCCTTTCTAGGACAAATAGACTTTTATTACTAACAACTTCACCTTTACTCCAATATCAAGCCACAAACAGATTGAATTCAACTTCCATGGTCAATCTGAGGGTTCTGGACTTCAACTTTAGCCCTAAGGTTCTAACATCTATATATTATTCCAACAACCAAGGCTACAACATCATTAGCCATAAATAGCACATTATCTTCTCGTCCTCTTTCCCTAGAATGCCACTCTACTATATGAATGACCTGAATTACTGCTCATTAATTAATAGTTATAGATTTTACTGTTTATTATTAATCCCTGTATCTGTCTAAATCCCAATTATGTTACTGTTGTTCTAAGTAAAGCTAATGACATTGGCATCAACAACCATATTCCACCAAAAGAAATGCAATGTGTCTGGCGAAGCATGTGTTAACACGGTTCCATGTTAGAGAGAACCTCAAGAAGAATTATGTTGGAGGCAGTGTGACAACAAAAATTTCTATACTGAGAAATGCTAGAATACATATATGAAGTCACTAACCAAAGCATGAAGAAAGATGAGCCTGGCATGGATGGCCCTATCCAATTCTGCAGCCAAAATCTGCAAGTTCATGACAGTAACAGTTGCAATATATAAGGAGCAGAACATATATGTAAAAAAAATTAAACAGTTCATTGTAGGCAAGATAGATAATAAACTTAAATTGGAATGAAATAATTACTTTTGTGAGACGCACAGGTTATTGTTTGTGTTCAGGTATAGAAAAGTGCAAAAAGAACAAAAAACACTACTTATCAGGATGGACAAAACTGTCATTGCAGAAGTTCCCAAAAATTTAATCTATCTAAGCATATCAGAACATTACATATCCTTTTCCTTCTTTTTTTGCATGAGAAAAAAATATCCTGCTATTACTCACAAAAGGTGCAAACCTGTATCCAGAAACAAACTATAAATCTACTGCGCCTAAACAGTCCAGAAGGATACGAAGTACAGGATCGAGACATAGCAGCTGCTAGTCAACTACTGATTTTTAATTAGATTTAGGCTACTGCAGCTTCCCTATTGGAATATATCACTGATCCCCTACAGAATGTCTGTACTCATGCACAGTAAGAACATCAAACTGTGTTGGGCTATAACAACTGATCTGAACCAAGCTGACAACAAAAGTTCAATTTCATGACTGCAGCAATACTTGACTGAGAAAATTGAAGTACCTTTTTAAAGATGATCTCATTAATTGCAGAGTCGGAACAAGCACTGCCTCAGCTGGATATACAAATGTTTTCTCATAAACTGTTGAATTACTCGAAGATCCCTTTTGATCACCTCTTCCCAAAGCAGGAGATTCAGCAACTTGAATCTTCACTAGATTCCTGAAGGACTGTGAGTTTGATTGTAAGGCCCTGTCACTTCCCGGTCTAGGACAACCCAAAGTAACCTCAACATAGCAACTTTGACCCCTCAGTTGGCAATCAGAACATTGAGAGACGTGATTTGGCAGACCAATGAAACCATTTGAAGTCTTAGACTTGATAGACCTGCCGGAAGATACAATAAATAAATAAACAAACTTTAAAAGTGGTACTCAAAGAAGAATACTAAACACACTCAATAAAAGAGTAAACTACCTGAAATACACTTGTTTCACAAGATCACTTGGGCAACATCCAGTAAGCCTACCACATATTCCATGAGGAGATGCAATTACTGTGACAATTGATCCAAAACCATATTAGTACAGACCCAAAATTTTAGGTAATACATAATTAGGCTTATTTTTATTTTGCCAACGAACATAATTCAACCAAAATGTAACACTGGGTGGGCTCAGTTCAACAATCTTCAAAACACTTATTGAAGCCTTTCTCCAGTAAATAAAATAAAACAAAACTATAAAAACAGACCAAAATATTCAAGTAAAGAGATCCCTCCACTATCTTCACTTGCTAGCATTAAGATTTACCTACTTCAGGTAATTAGGCCTATTTTATCATGCCACCAACAGCAAAACCAGGGGTGGAGTTTGAGGCAAAAGTTTTAGATTAGCTTTAATAAGGATGTATCTATAAACTTTATTTAAAAAAACATTAGAGCTGCACTTGGTGTGACGGTTCCCTAAGCTTAGTGCTTGCAGAAGGTTCTTGGTTCAAGTTTTCGTGCAGCAGACAGATATTTTGTACGTTGGGTAAGGCCTCTCTTAAATCCGCCCCCATACCAAATGGGAATAATGGGTGGGGTCTGTTTCAAAAGATCCTAGTTGAGACCTTTAAAGCACCATCTTTTCTTTTCATTAGAGTCCATGAATGAAGCTGGAAAAGGTGGTGTTCCAACCACATGTTCTAAAACTGGAACAACTAGGACAAGCTTATGCTTTTATGAAAACCCTCCTCTATCTAATCAACGCTTATTGCTAATCAGAACGCAAATATAAGAATACATCCCTATCCTATATTCAATCAGGCTCAAAAAGAACACCACATTCTAATGAGGTAATCAAGATTGAAGTCTACCACACCTCGTAAAACCAAACTCACAGCATAGAAATTACACAGACCTGGAAGCCTATAACCAGAATTTTTGGAAGAATGCTTGAGTACTCTCTCCAAATCACCACTGGAAAGTGCTCGGACATGCCTAAAATGAGTTTCAAAAGCAAAACATGTTTCCATTAGTCTTACATTACCAAATATTCCAGTGTATAGAATGAAGTTGTGAACTTTACACACTTTGCAGATATTAAAGCATGCACAAATATCCCCTCTTCAGTGGCAGCAAAAATAAATTCAATTGTAGGCTGTCCTTTCCTGCAAAACATCAATCAAGAATTAGGCAATTCAAACTAGCATCAGAAGAACACCTATTAAGGTGAAATGGTTTAAGACCAGCAAAACTAGTTCAATGCATGCCCATGTGCACACACCACAAAGAGAGAAATGGAGAATATAATTTGCTTTGCAGATCCTGAGTTGGGCAAACAGGCATTTTACGGCCAACTCACTTAAATGACTTCTTTTAAGAGAAAATACATTTTATTAGAAGATACCTCCTTGAAATGACTTTGTTTTTAAGAAAAATAACATCCTACGATCAGTCATTTTACAGCCAATTCAGTTAATGTCTTACTATTACTATATGGTGATCATTACTGTGTTTGGATTAATACTTCCCATCCGTAAAATACATATTCATCACTAGGAAAATATACTAACTTATTTTTTACCTGAGAAGCTCTTCCTTTTGTGATGGATGGAACTTTGAAAATACATCTCCAAACCTCATATAGGCAAACCCAGATAGCACTCTGTAGATACCAATAAATAATTGTCAAATATGAACATGGTGAACTTTGCTCCAAGGAATTTGAATTTATTGATGTACAATGACCTCTCTATACGATTCCTCAGAGCCTGAGAAAGGGCAGTTGCAACCTCTTCCGAGTCCCCAGGAGATATCCAAACTCCAGATGCAACAACTTCCTCGAAAAAAAATTAAAATTCTAGTTAAATTCACATACACAATTATATGACATACAATGCTGATCAGGTCCAAACCTCCTTACCTTAGCTACGGTACAGAATTCCTTATTAGACCCACTTTTTGATCTCATCTTCTCATCTTAACCGAGTATCTAGGTATATACGAGTAGATCATCTCTACAAATTTTCAGCCAAATTGGTAGTCCTTAAGGTATTCAAAACTGTGATTTAGAGTTAAAAGAACATACAGTTCAGGATGACAGATTTAGTTTGTTCATTGATTTAATACATTTTCGATACCTTAACGATAACCAAATTAGCTTAAATTTTGCAGAGATGATCAAGTCATGTATATCTATATACTAAATAGCTATGATGAAAAAATATGATACAAAAGTGGGTCAAATTAAGGAAATCCGTACCTTAACTAAGGTAAGGAGGTCCTTATTTGAAAAGGCCTGATATGACATAAATAGATGTGCCCTCTGGCTATGGTACAAAACAATTATTTGATAAAAAATTAAAAAAAAATAAAAATAAAGAAAAACAATCATTTACAGTGGGTACAACAATAAGATCCAAGAGCACCAAGTACCTCTTAATTTAGAGACTGCAGCTTGAGCAGAGTCAGTAACAGTTGAATAACGCCCAGGCAGGAAAAGCCATAGTTTAATCTTCTCATCTGTTTATGTTGTACAACGTAGAAGTCAGAACCAAATATGGCATCCCATACAACAGACGGTATATGTGAAACTCTCCATATTATGTTAAACAAGTGACAAATAAAACCCACAGACATGATGCAAGGTAAGCAAATTTATTGGGTATTCATACAAATACAAAAGATTGTTGATAATCAAATGGGATTATTTTACCAACAAAATCAACTAAACAGACATATAAGAGGAACCAACCACAATACTCTTTCTTACCTGGATTGTGAAAGCCCTGTGATGGGTCCCACGGCCCAACAAAGGAATTGGTCCATGTGCTGAGTAATCCTTCCTTCTGCAACTGTAAATGTGAGGATAGTACCATCTGTGTGGCAGCATCCTTCACACTGCTGCTCAGGAAAAAAAGATTCATGTTTGTTAAGAATACGAGACTGTGACAAAGAAAACCTTTTGACTAATTAATTAGGAACCTGGGACAGAGTTTAACCTTTTGTCTGGTAGTTGGATCAACTCTGACTCATGAGGGAGATATTGAAACCACGATAACTGATTAAAACCAGGCTACAAAATTGATCACAAGCAGTTACATTACTACTATAATTCATTAAGTAGCTTAACTACCTATGGTGTTTCACAACACTTAAAATAATACAGAATACCATTAACTAAACTATTCACAGAATTAAATTCAGAGAGCTCATTCACATACTTAAATACTATCATGATTCCACCCTACATTGTGTATCCAATTTCTTCTTGGGACACACTCAAGATAGTGTGAATTGAGTTACGCTCTGCATACATTATACTTAAAGGTTGTTTCTTTGTCTATGACAGTTATACTGTACTGAAACACTTGTACAATTGTTTCCTCCATTATTACTACCGATCCGATTATACAGTATTGACTCTCATCTCCCTCTAAACAGGCTATCAAAAACAACTTTACTGGAATAGGAAAATTGAAGCTAGTGAAAGAAAAGGAAACATACAAGTTTGAAAACATTGGTCCACATTCCTTTTCAGTAATGATCTCTATAGCTCCAAAAAACTACTTCCTTTCCTTCAGTTCTCAACTATTATCCAAGCTTCCCTTGTTTCTTTTAAACACTCACACCAAATCAAAATCCCAACAACTTCTCATCCTGCAAACAAAAAACAGCTCAGAAATTCATACAACTGTAACCTAATAAATACAAAAAACAACGAAATTGAACTTCAAAGCGCGCAGTTATAAACCCTAACACGAAACCTGATAATTCAAAATTGGGGAAATTGAGGGAGATGAAACGGAGCGCGTGTACCTGAAATTTTGGGGAAATTGGAATTCGAATTGGGGGTTTCACTCTAACAGAGTCCACGGGAATTGATTCGGATCGGATCTTCAGTCGGGTCCTAAATTGATTTGTCATCATCATTATATAGCTCAATCCTCACTCTTTTTTCCAGCGCAAATAATTACAAAATTAAAATTTAACAACAAAATGGGCCACGTACCACGGTAGGCCCAAATAAGAATGAGCCCATCATGAACCCCAGCGAAGATCCACATTCCGAAAAAAGTCAAAAAACCAATGTACCCCCGACCGTATCCGTATGACGTATATAAGCAAATCCTGATCGTACACGTCGGGAAACGTTCAGAGGTATATCTTTTCAGGAAAGACCAATATAGCTGGAGAAAATGTTCATTTAATATAAATGTTCATTTAGACCTCATTTCGATAGTTTTTTTTTTAAATATTGAACATTTCAACTTTTTTTTCTTTTAAATTTGTCTATTCCCAGCATTGCATGGGAAACGCAAATTCCATCTCATATGTTTTCTCACTCCCAAAATCTTCAACTGCCACTCTTTTTTCTTTGAGAGTGGGAGTGGGAGTGGTAGTGTGAGTTTGTAAAAGATAGGGATTGTGAATCGGAGGTTTTGGTTTTGGTCTGGTGTTTGATTTTGATTGTAGAGATTTTAGGTTGCAGAGGTTCATTCCAAGTCTGTTGTTTCAATCTTCAAAGGCGGTGCCTCTCTTGCCTTGTCTCACTTACCAGGTAAGTCAACCCTCTCTCTCTTCAGTTAATTTGCTTCTGGTTTTGGTTTTCAGACTGTTTGCTTTCCTAGACTTCACTACAAACCAAAAAGAAATGAATTGTTTTGACTCGTAAATAAATGCCCCTGAAATCTTTTGTTTTATAATGTCAAAGTGCACAGCGCAGGGAGCTAGCTAGCATGTCGGCCACTTTCATTCCATTGGCACCTGAAAAGACGAGGAAGTGAAGTGAGCTGGTACAGTGTGTATTCTGCACTACGTTTTATATCAAGCAACAAGTCCAATGCAGCATGCAGTTAGCCTAGTGTTCATGATCTTAGACACCTAAAAGTAAGTAGAATGCGGTCGATCAGTTGGAAGGTATGTTAGATTTGGTCACAGTAGATACACAGCATACCATTCAGCAAATAAATAATAACATATAATAGTACTATATTTCGATAATCCTAAGCATAACTGCAGGTTCAAGTTTTATCTGGGTGTGGATAATAACTTACCGGTTGAGGGCAGGGATCAAAACTAGACCGATGAGAGAAAGAAACCATTATGAATAAGTTACCGATACCGCCTTCATCGACCTCTGGAATTACTACAAGAACCCCGCAGCTCCCCATCCCGGTGTACATGATACTCCCAGTAACATATTCAAACTCAAGGTAACAAGAAAGCTATTGGACTCCCGGTGTACATGATACTCCCAGTAACATATCCAGTGCCAGCCTCGCTGAGCCATCTTATTATTGTATTGGATTGAATACAATGGTGGTCTTCTTCCAGCGCTTGAATGATGCACACACCATTAATGTAAATTGTGCGTAATCTGAAAAATGAAACCCTGTAGTAGTTTACATCAATCTGATGAACACAGAACGCCAATCCTCCTTTGCTCTCCAGTAATTTGAAATTTCCAGGCATTTCAACTATGAACTTGTATACTTCAACTCCCTTCCCATAGTATATACCCTTTGGCTGTGGCAACCTCTGAAAGCTCATACGGCAGGTGAACCACTCTGGCATTTCACTTGCTGCAGGAAAGCAAACCTGGAAACTAGATTGCCAATATGAAAGAAACAGAGACAGCAGAGCCGTGACCTCTCAATTATCCCCCGATAAAGTATTCTCTGTCTTCCTCATCTTTGCCAAGTAGTCCATCGCCAGGTTGACCCATCCAGGGTATCATTTTTGACCCTCTGCCTTCCACAATGTTTGACAGCCTTGAAATTTTTCTCAACGACTCGCAACCTCTTGTGTCTAAGCCATCTATTTCTCGCGGGAACTCTAAAATTTCCACTAGATTCCTGCATTTTGCCAAATTGATGAACAATTTATTAGTGTAAATTTGTGATCCTCGTCTCACACTTGGTTGGGAATGTGACCAGATTGTCGTCGCAGTCCGAGAGGTCAAGGTGCTTCAGATGTTGTAACTAAAGAATGCTGCGGGGCACAGTTGCTAGGCTGCAGCATCCTTTCAAACGTATCCCTTCAAGATTAGTGAGATATCTAATAGATGATGAAGCAAATTCTTTGATGCCAGTCCACCCGAGACTCAAAGATAACGATATTGAGATGAATAAATTTTCTAACATATTATTCATCTCACCATGGAGGTTTATATAAGAGTTTACAAGGAATATAAATGGTAACTATTAACTATAAAATAACGAAAATTAATATGTGATATAACTACAATATATTTACATTCTTATTCTGATTTACGCCAACACTCCCCCTCAAGTTGGCGCATATACATCAACCATGCCCAACTTGTCTAGTAAGTCATAGAGTTTTTTCTTGGAAACCCTTTTAGTGAGTATATCTGTAAGCTGCTCTTTAGTCGGAACAAAGGGAAAGCTAATAATTTTGGCGTCTAGCTTTTCCTTTATGAAGTGTCGATCAACCTCCACGTGTTTAGTACGATCATGTTGAACTAATTTTGTGAAATGTCAACTGCAGCTTTATTGTCACAATACAACTGCATAGCTTTTTTAGGAGGAACACCCAAATCACGTAACAAATTCCTTAGCCACAACAATTCACACACTCCATGAGTCATACCTCTGTACTCAGCTTTAGCACTGGATCATGCCACAACATTCTGTTTCTTACTCTTCCATGTAACCAAATTACCCCCCACAAATGTGAAGTAACCTGATGTCGACCTTCTGTCTATAATGTTTCCAGCCCAATCTGGATCTGTGAAGCCACAAACATCGAGAATATTGTTGTGTTTGAAAAACATTACTCCTTTTCCTAGAGCTGACTTCAAGTATCTTAAAATTCTCACAACAGCATCCATGTGACTCTCGCTTGGGTTATGCATGAACTGACTCACAATGCTCACTACATATGCAATATCTGGTCTAGTATGGGTTAAGTAAATCAAGCGCCCAACTAACCTCTGATAGCGAGCTCGATCAGTAGGTACCTAGTCTGGATATTCAGTTAGACGATGGTTCTGCTCAATAGGTATGCAATCCAACATACCAGTCTCCATCAATAGATCCAGGATATATTTCCTCTGGCACAAGTACATCATTTCTCTCCCCCTTGTTACCTCAATGCCTAAGAAGTACTTAAGATCACCTAAGTTCTTCATCTCAAACTCTGAGGCCGACTGCTGCTGCAATCTCTCCATTTCAATTGTATCATGTCTAGTGATTACCATATTATCGACATAAATAATCAAGGTTGTTAACTTCCCACCTTGATATTTGAGAAACAATGTATGATCTGAATTACTTTGTTTGTAACTAATCTTACGCATGAATTGTGAAAAAAGCCCAAACCACGCACGAGGTGGTTGTTTGAGACCGTACAAAGATTTTCTCAATTTGCACATAAATTCACCTGGAGAACCAGCTACATACCCAGGTGGAAGACTCATGTACAACTCTTCGGGTAACTCTCCATGCAGAAAAGCGTTCTTGACATCAAACTGTCGTAGCGGCCAGTTTAAGCTAGCAGCAAAGGAAAGTAGAACCCGAATAGTATTCATTTTGGCAATTAGAGCAAATGTCTCATCATAGTCTATTCCATATGTCTGAGTGAATCCCTTTGCAACAAGACGCGCTTTATATCGATTTACTGACCCATCCACATTGTGTTTGACAGTGAACACCCAACGACAGCTTACAGCTTTCTTGCCTTGTGGTGAATGCAGAAGTTTCCATATATCATTCTTCTGCAACGCCTCCATCTCTTCCTCTATTTTGGATCTCCCAACGCATCCTGCACTTTGTTAGATACTAATACAGCGGATATATGATTCACAAATGACTCATATGACTTAGATAATCTACTTGCCGACATGTAATTGGTTACTGGATACTTTGATTTAGCATGAACAGTGGGTTCATACCTTTTTGCCGGTTGACCCCTAGTAGACCTATTTGGTAACACATATTGTCTAACACTAGACTCACCATTACTTGTACCAATGGGTTGTGAACATACCTCAGGTGAGAGATCTTTTGTATCAGAGAGTTGTGGGTCGGGGTAGAAGTAATAGCAAAAGAGATAGTTGTGTCTTCAGCTCCATCTTCATTGGAATTAGTGATTCAGGTTCTGGGTGAGCCTCTACATCTGGATTATAGGAAACAGCAATCTTCATTGGAGCTACAGAGGTGTCTAAGCTTTCTCCTTGTTTTTTCAATTCATCCCCCTCACCATGATACATCTCTTCGAAATAGGAACTCTCCCCCTGAAGAGATGTATCAGAGGAGGAAAAATAGCTCATATCCTCAAAGAATGTAACATCCATGGTGACATAGTACTTTCTAGTAGCTGGATGATAACACTTGTACCATTTCTGATACCCCTCATAGCCAACAAACACACACTTAATTGCTCGAGCATCGAGTTTGGACCTTTGTAGTTTAGGGACATGAACAAAAGCAACACAACCAAAGACACGGGCAGGAAGATTATGGAATTAAGGAATAGAGACATGAAATGCAAGAACCTCAAAAGGAATTTTTTCTTGAAGAGCACTAGATGGAAGACGATTGATAAGATGAGCAGAAGCATATACAGCATCTCCTCAAAGATACTTTGGCATATAAGCACTAAAAAGGATGGCACGAGCCATATCAAGTAGGTGACGATTTTTTCATTCAGAAACTCCATTTTGTTCTGGTGTATATGGACATGTAGTTTGATGAACTATCCCATGTGCCTGGAAAAAATCTTGACAAACATGATTAACATATTCCCCCCATTATCGGAATGAAAGACTTTGATGGTGTTATTGTATTATGTTTGAACAAGGGTACGAAAAGCTTAAAAAGCTGGGAAGACTTCATCTTTGGTCCGTAAAAGAACAACCTATGACAATCGAGTACAATCATCAATAAACAGCACAAAATATCGCATACCAAACACAATGGGTTCTCTAGAAGGTCCCCAAACATCAGAGTGAATTAACTCAAAAGGCAAAATACTTTTATTAGAAACACTGAAAAAATAAGTAACACAATGGCTCTTGACCAAGACACAAGTTTCACACCGTAAAGTAGACTCATCCACACCAATGAACAAAGTAGGCATGGTTTTTCTCATAAGACTAAAGGATGGATGCCCTAAGCTACAGTGCCACAACCAAACTTCACTCAGTCTATCATAATTTGAAGTCAAAGCGACACATGACTGTGCTCCTGGTTTCTCCCCCGCATATGTCTGATCCAGAGGGAACAACCTGTCCCTTAGATACCCCCGATCGACTATCTCCCTGGTGAGAAGATCTTGAAAAACAACATACATAGGATAAAAAGTTACAGAACTTTTAGACTCAGTGTTTAACTGTGGGACAGATATTAAGTGATGTGACAAGTCAGGAGCATATAACTCATTATCGAGCTCTAAGGTGGGAGTAACCCGAACAGATCTCGTTTCTAATACTCGAAATGCTTCACCGTTAGCATTAGTAACATGGGAGACTAGTGGGGAAGACAACTTAGTAAAATAAGATTTATCGTAAGTCATATGATCACTAGCACCAGAATTAATAACCCAAGTATCAGAACCCACAAAGTTAGAGATCTTTAGAGCCATACCAATCTTACCACGACCAGCTATAGAGAATGTGGGAGTAGCTCCACCGGTGAAATAATGATCTTGTCTAGTCACTCCATAGAAATCTGGTTCTTGAATCAATTGAACTGCAGCTGCTTTAGCTTTAGGGCGAGAACCAAGAGATTTAGGTTTGAGGTGTGGGTGTAGCTTCCAACAATATTCTCGTATATGTCTACCACCATAATAAGAACAGTGATGAGGGCGATAAACGAAGCCAGGTGGAGGTCCTTGTTGATGAAGTGGAACTGGACTCTGTTGCGGAAGGGGAGGATTTGGTGTTTTTGTTTGAACAACCAAGCTAGACACTTCAACTTGTGCTTGGTTGAGGCAATCCTGCTGAGACTCATCCTTCCGAATGTATATAAAAGTCGTAGTCAAGCTGGGAGGATCTAACATTCGTAGCAACTCTCCTTTAGCACTGTTATGTTTCGCATCAAGTCCTCTCAAGAACACATGAACCCTTTTGAGTTCCTTCTCCTTTTGGTACCAAGCAATATCTTAAGGGTTTTTGATCTTACATGGACGTTTTTGATCTATTTCAGCCCATACATTCTTCAGCTTGGTGAAATACATCGATACTGGTTGTCCATTCTGTTGCATTCCTGCAACTTTGCACATCAACTCATGAACCTGAATTAAGTCAGAGTCATTTGTATAAAGATCTGCTAAGGTCTTCCATATCGCCTCAGCAGTTTCACACTCCTCCATTAATTGTACTACATCATCATTCATGGCCTTGAACAAGGTTCCCATCACAGCTCCATCATCATCCTCCCATTTGGCAAATGCATCTTCCTCCTCTTCACTCGGAGCTTTGATAGTTCCAGTTACATGTCTCATCTTGTGCATGCCACGAAGATGAAACGACATCAGCTTTTTCCAAGTCTTGTAATCGGTACTGTTGAGTTTAGTACCCCAAACGAACCACCATCTGAGCTTCGAACCAAGACTTCAACTTTCTGAACTTCGTTGGTCTAAGTAACCAGCTCATTTTGATCATCTCCCGTCATTGAAGAGATTGAAAAGGGCAGCGGAAGAAACAATAAATCTGTTTTAGGTGTACCTACACTTAGGTGGACTTCTACTGAAGTGAAAAATGTACCTAGGTGGAGATAAACTGAATTGGATGTAGTGGACCGGGTCTGTGGCTGCTGGGTCGGACCTAGTTTTGAACACGGGCCCAAACTAGATAAAATAAACAAAGAAAAAAAGAACACAAACTTCAATCGGGTCGGGTCAGACTGATCCGGGTCGGGTTAGACTGGATCCAGGTCAGGTCAGACCGGATCCGGGTCAGGTCGGGTCAGGCTGGATTTGTCGACTTTCGGGTCGAATACCGGCCGGATCTACTGGGCAAAAGGAGAGAACACAGCAGGTAACGAGGTGGAGGGACTCGTCGGCTCGAAGGGCAGAGGAAGGGATCGCCGGCTCGGAGGGTAGACGAAGGACTCGCCGGATCGGGAAAAACACAGTGGAGCTAGGCTTGGATGAAGGGATGGGGCAGCCGGGTCAGCGGCCTGGTGAGATTTCTGCTATGGACACCCTGAGGCTTCAGTAAGGAAAAACTGCACCTGAGGCTCCTGGGAGAATTATGCTATGGACACCCAGGTTTGCAAGGGAAAGCAGACGAAGAAAAACGAAAAAACTGCTCTCGACACGAGTTCAGGGCTCGCGGGCAGATCTGAAAAAAAAAATGAAGGAGAACCGACAGGTTTAACTGCTATGAATGAAAAACAATGTTAAACCCTAAAAGAAGGGTAATTGACCAATCAGATTGACACGAAAAAGACAGAGCAAATCCTAACAATAGGACATTATATATCAATTCTTCAAGATCGAAGAATGAAAAAAGACAAAGAAAGAAAAAAAACAAAAGAGACAAAGTCCTTTCAGATCTTTGCTCTGATACCAACTCAAAGATAACGATATTGAGATGAATAAATTTTCTAACATATTATTCATCTCACAATGGACGTTTATATAGTAGTTTACAAAGAATATAAATGGTAACTATTAACTATAAAATAACGGAAATTAATTTGTGACATAACTACAATATATTTACATTTCTATTCTGACTTACGCTAACACCTAGGTCCAGGCTTTTCAAGGATCTCATCTCTTCAACAATTTCAAACTTCTCAAGTTTCTTGCAGCCACTGAGGTTCAAGTTTACTAGGTTCTTAACATATCCAACTTCAACTTCAAGTAAATTTGTACAATGACTATTCAAGTCCACTTATTCGGGAACACAGGCAAGCTACTTATCTTACTTGCACTATGGCAATTTGACATGTTGATAGATTTCAAATTCCGCAAAGTCTGCATATGTGAAAATAGGATTAGAAAGAAGTCAATGTCAATTAATCAAATTACCTTTGGTACCTCCCCCAAAGGTGATGTTTGGCTGCCATGGA
This sequence comes from Comarum palustre, assembly GCA_951800085.1. Classification (NCBI taxonomy): domain Eukaryota; kingdom Viridiplantae; phylum Streptophyta; class Magnoliopsida; order Rosales; family Rosaceae; genus Comarum; species Comarum palustre. The sequence continues at coordinate 32,887,165 of OX637573.1, read as the reverse complement.
TCCTGTGTTTTGTTTGGCACCATCTTTCTGGATTCATCACGTCCCAGCGGCTTTTATGCATCCTTAGTACAACAAGTTTCATGGGATAGAAACTAGCCGGAAATGACGATAACGGACAACATTCCCAATCTAGGAGCCTCAATTCGTTGGAGAGATAGTTTACGTGATATCCGGTGAATATATCACCAGGGGTTACAAATATTTGAAGATTTTTCATCTTTGAGAAGCTTTCACTGTTCAGATGTATCTTTTCTCCCCTGCCATTCATGATGCCTCAGCTCCTTCATTTTGTATATATGAAGGAGAAGCCTAAGCACATCCTCCACACGAGGCTCTATTCCAACAGGGTACCTTGCCACGCTTAACTGAAGGCGATCTAATAGTTGTGCTGATATCCCTTCAACGATTTTATCGATGAATGTAGATTCATGACTGTCAATGAGAAGCACAAGAACTTGATTATTTGTTCAGAAAAATATAGCAAGTATTATATGAGTATAGATTACAAAGAATACTACAGTTATTAGTAGAGCAGTTCGTGTACAAGTACCTTCCATCTTTGAAGTGCAGGCCAGAGAGATTTGATGCTTTTGTAAGAGCTTCCCTCCATTTCTTGATTTTTAATCTGCTTTCGTGGTGAGCTAGTGCTTGGCCAAAATTACCTCTTTGATGTCACACATCCGATGGATCTACCTTGTAAAAACATAGTAAATCTGATGCTTTACAGTGAAGAATGCTGACGACGAGTTCTTCCAAACACCACTTGGAGGAAGCATAATTCTCCGAGAAGACGACGATAGAAATTCTGGACTCTTGAATTTCTTTTTGAAGGACATGTGATATCTCATCTCCTCTTCCAAGTTCTTCATCGTCTATGAAGGTTTTGATTCCTTTTCGGACCAAATGCAGCAGCGGATTGTTTAGTGTGGCAGTAACCATATGGAGTTTTTATTCTTATTTTCATAATGCTGCATGCAGTTTTTATTAGTCACAAGCACTTCCTCCTTAATTCTCTCATAATAATCATTCTTCACGAATATTTATAATCAAGTCTGTATCCATTCATATTCAAGGACTTATATGTATTATCACAATTAAGGCTGCATTCGGATCGGATCTATTTATTTAAAATAGGATCCATGATCCGATCCTTTTAATTTTTTCGGATCGGATTAGTATTTTTTAAAATCCTGATCTAAACGGATTCGGATCCTAAAAAGAACGGATCGGATCAGGATTTTGTTCGGATCCGTAAGCTTGGAATTTGAGATATTAAAGTTTCAAAACAACATTAAAGATGTTCAACCTTCAAGGTTCAAAGCATAACATGAAGTTCCAATGCGAATTAAATCCGAAAACATATACTACAATAATAAAAGCTAGCAATAAAACCAAAGGAGCATAAACTTAAAACAAAGTTTTATGCGTCATTACACTTCACTGCTCAATCCTTATCTTCTGAGGCATTCACTGCCAGTTCTTACCATGAAGGATTAGATGTTAACAACGTGCTTTCCAACCCTGCCAAGGACGATATCAGTACACAAGGCCAAAGACCTAACATATGCCAATCTATATAACCAAAAAACATAAACAAATAAATCATATAGAGCTGGGACAATATCAGTACAAAAGGCATGAAACTCTGCCGAGGACAATATCGATAAATCATATAGGGTTGCTTTCCAACCCTGCCGAGGACAATATCAATATCAGCCTCTCCCAACACATATTCATAATACATAGGGACTGCTTCTATATCTAGATCTATACATAGAACAAAGCACACAACACTACTTGTATAACTAAAAGGAAGCTCATATACCATCTTTTTTAATATGACTAAAATGAAGCTCATCAAAGTACTCGAGGACATTTACACAAAGTAGAAGCCATCAAATCATAAATAGAAGAAGAACAATATGTTATCTGAGCTACTCCCAAAATCAAGCTACTTAAGGGAAACCTGGTCTATTTCAGATGTTTGGTTTCAATTTCTAATGGCAACATGCAAAATCAGTTATTTCTTCAGTTTAACAGAGTGAAAGTTAAAACACGTTTTAGACTTTGGTTAGTGTTTCTTGTATCTGATATATCAAACATTGTTCATATTAAGAAAAAAAGTAACAAATGATGTACATGTTGTAAATTGAGGATAGGTAATTTATATCATTTCAATGGTCTTTTCATTTAGCTTAATAGCAACTAGCAAGATGCAAACCTTCTTGCATTATACTTTCTCCTTCTCTACACATTTTTGAAATTCATCTAGTCTTGCACCTGACCCTCTAACATACCTCACAACATTCCTTATTGCAACCACAGAATTCTCCATCTTCTTTAAACCAGATCTCACAATGATGTTGATGATGTGAGCTAAACACCTCACATGCATAAACCTACCTCCAAGCATCGGTCTATTCACCCAACTGCACATTTTTTTCTTGATATAATCAATGACAACCTTGTTCGCAGATGCATTGTCAACAGAAATGCATAAAACCTTATCTATTGACCAATCAAGGATGCAACCCTCTAAGATTTGACCAATTGTGACACCTTCATGATTTGGAATCACGTAAAAGGCAAGCAATCTCTTATGCATATTTCAATTTCTATCAATAAAATGGGCAGTAACTACCATATAGTTTATGTTTTGACAAGACGTCCAAGTGTCAGTTGTCAAAGAAACACAATGAGACTTCAATTCCTTCTTCAACTCTTCCTTCTTCTCATCATACATACGCAGAAAGTTACTAACTATCACTCCTCTACCTGGAACTTTAAACAAAGGCACATCAACATTACAAAAGTGTTTAAAACCAGCTTTTTCAATATGACTAAAAGAAAGCTCATCAACAACGATCATATGTGTTGCAGCTTCAATACAACCTTATTGTGACCAATTGATCGATGTTAAATTACCCTTGGAATCACTAGTAACACTTGTTGCCCCGATTCCACGTTAACTCTACCCGGATACATTTTACATATCAGCGTAATGTGCTTCGCTAGTGTTGTAGTACCATTCTCAGATTTACATTCAAACTGAATGTCACAGTACTTACAGTGAGCTTTCTTATGACTACCAACCACCTTTTCGACACCATCAACTATCCCTCACAATTGATGACTTTTCTTTGTGTAATGACCCCACACATCTGACCTCTCCTTGCCTTTTCTATGTCTCCCTCTTGTTTTCACAGAAGTAGCAATGCTTTTTCCGACTTCAGTATTTTCGCCTTCAGCATTTTCAGCTTTAGTAGTTGTAGCAGTAATAACTTTCTTCTCTCTACAAGCTTTAGCAACTTCTATTTGTCTCTTAACAGAACTGTTTTCTACAGTAATAATCTCATTACACGCCGAATCATCATAATCATCTGAGCTGCAATCTAATTCATACATGATTCTAAGACCTACAAAAGTGTCTCTAACTATCAGCCTCTGCCAACACATATTCATAAAACATAAGGAATGCTTCTATATCTAGAAGAAGAAGACGCCAACAAATTATATGTTACAGTAGAAGCCAACAACAACAAGTACTCGAGGACATTTAGTAACTCAGACTCAGTATACAACATCAAACCAGAAGTAATTGATTCGAATAGATTGAACTTATGCTAACAAATTAAGATTGCAGTGGTTGATGTTCAACAGAGTATTTCAATATAGTTATTAGTCAGTAACTCAGTATACAACATTAAACTAACATCAAACCAGAAGTAATTGATTCGAATAGATTAAACTTATGCTAACAAATTAAGATTGCAGTGGTTGATGTTCAACAGAGTAGATTCATACCAGAAGTCTTGATGGTCAACTGCCAAGCTTGATGTTTGATTAATCGATTACAAGATTCTCAACTGTATAATGAGGATTGAGGAGAATCAAAAACCGAAAAACCAAACAACACAGTAGCTATAGATTGATTAAAGAGCAATAAAATACCTCATTGAAGAAGGAGTCAGAACCGAAGAGACAGAGTCGACAATGAGCCGGCGAGGTCAGTTAGTGAACGACGAGACTGAGAACGATGAGGTCAGTCGGCGAACGGCCTCCTTCGATTTGGGAGAGTATCGAAATAGAAGTGAGATTTGGGAATAGGTTTTACTGTTATTTGGGTTTTTAAGTTTAGGATCACGTATTTTTTTTGGGACATCGCCTAGTCGCCTTTGACCGCCTTACCCTGAAGAAGTGAAGATCCAACGGTGTAAGATAAATGTAGTTTACTGACGTTAATCCTTCTTCAAATTTTTGCATTATTATTTTTAGGATCCGATCCGATCCTAAATTTTGTTAAACGGATCTGATCCATCAAAATATGCTTTTTTCATAATCAAGATCCGATCCGTTTTATTCGGATCAGACCGACTTGAATCCGAACCAAACATGTAGCCCTAATCACAATGGTATAAAGACTTATCATGTAATCTCTACCTCTATATAAAGAAGTCATATGACACATAATAACATACTTCTTCCTCTTCTTACATTTTGTGAATCTACTTTTTCTCTATCTTTCATTCTTCAGTTTTATAGCATCTTCCTTGATTCTTCTCATAATAATCCTTTTGCAAGCAAAGCCGCTTAAAAAATAAAAAAAACCAAGGTACTTGGGCCTACTCGGGCTAGGCGGAACCCGATTCACGTCATGGCGGTTCAAGGATAGTAGGCCTACTCGAGGCTGAGGGGTCCACTTTTTAAATAAGAAGGAAAAAAATTGGTTGTTCGATTTCGACCCTCTCTCGTGTTATCAGCTTCATTTTTGTTCTGGCTTTTCGATTATTGCAGAGATTTTTAGGGTTTTAGGTTCTAGGGTTCAGTATCTTCAAAGGCGGCGCCTTTCTTGCCTTTGTCTCACTTTACCAGGTAAACCCTAAACCTGTTTTGCTTTCATAGACTTCACTACAGCAAAAAAGAAATGAAATTTTTTTTATACAAATCTTCTGGAACTGGGCACTGGTTTCCCAAAGTCATCGACTTTGCTTCTTTACTAACTAAGTTAATGGAATTTCGTTCTTGGGTTCTCTCGTTTTTGTGAAAATTTGTGGTGAATTGTTTGTATGAACTTAGATAGTTCAGAAAAATTGAGCTTTATAGGAATGTCATGCATTGAAATATGATAGAGGTGGCTCCAATTGAGGTTTTGAGCTGAATTAAGTAACTGTAGGCTATAAAGTTGGAAACTTTTCTGAATTTTGTAATGAAGTATGTGTCCGTGATTTGTAACGTGTGTGATTTGTATTGGGTGCATCTGTAGATGGCTAGATGGGATGAGATTCTGTCTCTTCCAGTACAGAATCCTCCCACTTTGGATTTTTCTGCTGCTGATCTCGTGTGGTCTAAGGTGGAAGGCTGGCGTGACAAGAAAGATAGAGTTGCTTTGATCCCTTTTCCCAGAGTTGATGATTTTGTCAGGGGTGAATCTGCCAACAAAGAGTGTCCAACGAAATTTCATGTTGAAGCGAGGCGGAAGCGGCAGGAAAAGTCGAATTTCAAACCAAAGGTTGATGGCATCCTTGAGTATATTCTGTAAGTTCTATCTTTCTTTTCTCTGTCCATTGCAGGCTGGTGCCTTCCTTCATTCTTCCGGCTTAACTTTGTCGTCTTTTCAATGTGTAGATATTGGTGCTCCTTTGGTCCTGATGATCACAGGGTGGGCGGCTCTAGACGACCCAGTAGGACTCATTGTGCCCCAAAGAAGAAAAATTCTGGTCGACCAAACACCAAGAGAGGTTGTACCTGCCACTTTATCGTGAAACGCTTAATTGCTGAACCCTCAGTAGCGCTTCTTATATATAATTCTGTTAACCATGTGGATAAGAAAGGATTGCCATGCCATGGCCCACAAGATGAGATGGCTGCTGGAACGCGAGCTATGTTTGCCCCATACATCTCTGAGGATCTACGCCTTCGTGTGCTATCTTTGCTATATGTGGGGGTCTCTGTGGAGACCATAATGCAGAGACATTCTGAATCCGTAGAGAGACAGGGTGGTCCATGTAATCGTGATGACCTCTTAACCCTTAGGTATGTTCGCAGTCTGGAGAGGAGCATTCGACGTGCTACATATGAATTGGATTCTGATGATGCAGTTAGCATCAGCATGTGGGTGGAAAACCATCAGAGTAGTATTTTCTTCTATGAGGATTTCTCTGAGACGGACCCCTTCACTTTGGGCATTCAAACAGATTGGCAGTTGCAGCAGATGATTCGCTTTGGCAATCACAGCCTTATAGCCTCTGATTCAAGATTTGGAACAAACAAATTAAAGGTCTGTTTAGTTTATAACCTTTGATTGTTAACTAGTATTGCAATAATAAGAGAAACTGACCATGTCCGGTTCATGTTGAAATGTTATCCAGTATCCGGTTCATAGTCTCCTAGTATTTAACCAAGACAACAAGGGCATTCCGGTAGCATGGATAGTGAATCCAAAATCTGCAAGTTCTGATACCTATAAATGGATGAGAGCTCTTTGCAATAGAGTTCAAACGAAAGATCCTTCATGGAAGTTGACTGGGTTCATAGTGGATGATCCTCAGGCTGATGTACTCACTATCAGGTGCTCATTCCTTGTTTAAACTTCAATCGGACACTAGATGATCATATAAGCTATTGTTCTGCTTCCTAGAAAACAGTCCATAGATCTTTTTCTATGAAAGTGGCAATGTGAAACCAACTATCGTATCTTTCCTAGGAAATAGTACATACAATATCAGTATTACTTATAGGAAAACCTATGTGCTTTCAGTTTGGATATGATAAGTAGGTGGGCTGGGTCCTTGAAATCAATGCCCATTCTTGAAACTTCAAGATACTACATCCTAAAACTTAAATTTCATCTATGCCCCGTAAATAATATGGTTCAGGAGCTTATTCATCCAGAGTTTTAGTTGATGCACCAGGATTGTGTGTTTTTAGTGCATATGATTTTGACAATGAATGATTTGAGATTGATAGGATATATAGTGAGATTTCCTTTACGGTTTGGGTTAGTGGCAAACTGGCAACTATTTGAAATGACCCGGAGCTGTATATATTTTTCTTGTTTCAGTTGATGAATTGAAGCTTATGGAAATGCTTATCTTTTCATTGAATGCAGGGATGTATTTCACTGCTCAGTGCTGATAAGCTTTTGGCGGGTTCGTCATGCATGGCATAAAAACTTGGTAAGGAAATGTTCAGAGGAGGAGACGCGAGCTACAATAGCAAAAAGGCTACATCAGGCAGTGAATAACATATGTCAACGACGAGGAAATGATGATTTGTTTGTGGATTTCATGGAAGATTTTGTTGACACGTCAGATTTTGTGGATTACTTTAAGGCAACATGGTATCCTAGAATAGGTTGGTCACTATCATCTTTTGTAGAGGTATATTCTACCCTATGATATAAGCTAACATGTATGTCTAGTAATTGGCATTCATATTTACCTGCCCTGGGAACTAAACAGAAGATTGCATACATGCAGGTTCAAGCACAAATACTTATACCTACTTAGATGCATAATAATGTGCGAACAGTAATGCATATTAGTAACATACCTAATAATGACTGCATGTGTCTATTTTGGCCTCATCATACGTGAAGGTTGTTTACTATGTATATATGTTTTTATATGTCCTACGGATTTGGCAGCTGGTTGTACAGCAATCTTTAGCTTTCAGTACTGTGTCACTCCTGTGGTCATTTTGTTTTCTTTGTCTCTTTTCTTTTATAAGAGGATCTTTTGCTTCGCTTGATTCTGAATACTCATCCTACAAAATGTCTTTTGGCTTAGGGAAGTGGACTACTGCATTACAAAGTCTTCCTCTCGCTAGCCAGGAAACATGTGCAGCAATGGAGTTCTACCACAACCAGATGAAGCTTAGGTTGCTAAATGAGAAGAAACCCAGTGTCTACAATAGAATTGATTGGCTGGTTGATAAGCTGGGTACCCAAGTGCATTCCTTTTTCTGGCTGGATGAATACTCTGAGAAGGATGACTTTGCACGTTACTGGAAAGATGAGTGGGTGAGCGGTTTAACATCTTGGCGAACAGCTTTGGAGATTCCAGACTCTAATGTTGTTATTGAAGGTACATGTGCAAATGTTACAGACCGGCTCGATCAAGAAAAGACTTATGTTGTTTGGAACCCTGGTTCACAATTTGGCATTTGCAACTGCATTTGGGCAGCAAAGGGAAACCTGTGTGAGCATATACTCAAGGTTATTAGTGTTTGCCGGAAAAGAAGTCATCCCATGCCTTCTGTCAACTTTTTGCAGTTCCACCAGGCCTTGCTTGATATGCTCCATATGCCACCTCATGATTCTTTAATTCGTGATCACGCTGTTTCTTTAGCGGCCTTTGTACAGAACCAGTTAAGCGGACCTAATTCGGGAAGCAGCAATATCGTGATGGATCAGACTGCTTTAGCCGATAAAGATCCAAGTGAAGAAGTATTTTCACATAATGAGAACAGTTGTGCGGATGAGCATGTTGCTATGATTACTGATACGAGGAGTCCGGCTGCATGTGGAAATGTCATATATAATGAGGGTTGCGGAAAAGAAATCCCTTCTGAGATGGATGTTGACCCATCATCCATCTGTATTTCTCCACCTGGGTTACATTCTGTTGATGAGGTTGTGTCTAGTGGTGTGACTGGTCTCCTCTCAGGAAGCATTCAGAGGCCCTTGAAAAATACAGACACTGAAGAGCTGCCTTCAGCAGATGATGCTTTCTCTAATTCAAGTGAATATTGCAAAGAAAACATAATGAATACAGATCCACCTTCCCTTGATATCTCAACTATGGAGTTTGTGGAGCAATGTACAGTACGCCATCCGAATGATCTCCACAGCCATGATGTTATTTCGAAAGTATGTGACTACAACGCAGTATGTAACAATCCCTCTCCATCTTCATGTGTGCCTGTTGAACCACAACCTTCAGTTGTCATAGAAAATGAGAGCATGGAAATTAAAACTGAAAGCAGAATGGACTTGGTGGTGGAGCGTAGTGCAGTTATCGATCCTAACGGTAACCATAGCCATGATATCAATATTGAGCCTGCTGCTATTTCCAAAAGATCTCCTAACAACACTGATTATCAGAAGGCCTCTGCTTCTGCATCTATGCATGTTGAATTACCAATTGTTGAAGTGGCTAAAACTTCAGATATCAATTTAGAAAATGATAGAAAGGAAATTGGAAGTGAGAATGGAAGCATAAGCAATCAGAAACTGTCTGCTGATAATACTTCTACATCGGATGGGGTTCGTGGTTGTATGATAAATGGTTCAGATTGTAGTCAGGATTCAAAGCCAGTTGCCAATGTGATGGTTTTCTGCTCAGAACCATTGCTCAAGTTCTCGTCAACATCAAGTTGCAACAAGGAAGAGCTGCATGTTGAGAATGGGGCTGCCAAAACTGGATCTGCTGGGAAGCCATCTTCAATCACCGAGTTTCATCTTATAAAGTGTAAACTTCAAGAGGGTGCCGAAGTGATTGACCTCAATGGTGATCCTCCAGCCAGTTATCAGTGACATCAATATTACTTCTGCCCAGGAAAATGGTTTGGAGCTTTGATGACTTTGGTGTTCAACAGAGGACAGGTGGGTATAATATCAGTGCTTCGATGAGCGCTAAGGTTCTTGAACAAGAAAAACAAAATAGGCTTTAGGGTTTCTTCATGTACATACTCTTCAATAGATAAATTTATATAGCGTTTTTGTTGACTCACTTGATTTTTGAACGTTAAAGGCCAACATAGCTCAATTGCAGCTGCTAATTTGTCTCGGTAGTTTGTGACTCTGTTCCTTTATGCTTCGCCAAAAATATGAAATTGTCCCATAACAATCAAATTACTAGGGGCTTATAAAATGGAATGAGGGCCCGTATTAAGTCATTCAAACAAATAATATATCGCTTTAGCTCCTTTGTACAATAAACTGATTACGCAATTTGCCACTGTATACAGAACAAAAAAACTACAACACTGCATCAAAATTTTCTCGTTTACATTGCCTTGTCAGTACCTCGTCCCTATAACAAGGTCAGAATGAAGTTCCATGTAACGGATATGTAATTTACAGCTTCATTACATTTATAGCAGTTGAGGCTAGAGTCGAAGTTCATTGATAAACCCAGAAACAGAAAAGTCAGGCCACAGCCTAACTTCACCATAACATATCTTGAATTTAGATTGCTCCAGTCTAATTTCATTATAGTCAAAGCTTCCGAACATTTTCATATGCAAACCAAATAATCTGCAACAATGAAGCAAGATATCATGACCGGCCAATTCTGTAAACAAAGAAACATATGTGTTGATGAGGGGGAGGGAGTAGCATGAAATTACGTCCAACAAGTGCAAATTGTCCAGAAAATCATGAAAAGAAAGCAAGGGGTCCTCTTGATTTAAGAATTTTAAGGGCACAATCCAGGGAGGAGCCATTTTCCCCGTGTGCTAGCAACAATGTTAATACCTTAACGAACACTTAATTGCCAATAACGTAGTAGTAGTTAAGTTGACTATAGTACTATGAAATAACCACCAAAAATTGTGCTTTCATAGAAAGGACAGCAGTGTTGCTGTATGTACAAGCTATGAGAGTATGAGGAACTTCCTGCCAATGATCACTGAATCTTGATACCAAGTTCTTGGTCGATGAACATAATCACATTTTAGAATAGTATATTATTGGACCACATGTCACAGTGAAACCCAGCTGAAGCTAATACTCAGACAACATATTTTGAGCGATACTTGTATGAATAATGCAGGTATATTAATAAGACGCACAAGATCCAAACACAGAATTTTTGTCCTACTGGGAAAGATATAAGCACCTTCAAGGACATAGTCTGGACTATGAATGGAAACTCACAAACGTTACAGAACAACCACCATCATACAAGCATAGCGAGACCATAAATGACATGACTGGTGCCGCTATAATTTCAGCAATAGAGATACACATTACATTATTCTTGAATTGTAACAGTTTGGTGAGACCTGACAGATGTTAATACTGAGAAGTTAACCTGTAAGTTCATTAAGTGCACCCACACAGTCCCACATAATTAATAGCGCTTAATTTGGTTTACAGGGATACAATTTTGAATGAATCTTGATGCAAATGACAGAAGTTGTTAAGAATGTGACAGGAACGCTGAAGCCTAGAATGCCTCCAACAAGGCATAGGACAGTAGGGGTGATCTATTCCCACATGGATCCTTACTACTCGGCTCCACAGGCTATGCCTAATGCAGACTCGTACATGATGGGGTATGAAGAAGTGGCAGCAGTGGAGTTAGCAGGGAGACAGCCAATCAAGTCCCAGGTGCTAAAGATGTCCAAGGAGCCAGTGAAGATTTCGTTCGCCGCTTTTGCTAAGCCGGAGTACGAATCTTACACCTATAATGCACACAAGGCTCCAGAGATTCTGGAAGACTTGACAGCGTTGGGGAAGGTTAGGAACGATTTTGGACCTCCCCCTACCCCTGAGCAGCTCAAAGGAAAGAAGTATTGCAGGTTCCACAATCTTTGGAACCATAAACATCGGAGTGCATTCGCCTGAAGGATGCTATCCAGACGTGGATCAACGAGGGAAGACTTGGCGCGAATGAGGAAAAAACTGCAGCCTGGGTGGATGTTGATCATTTTCCTACAATCAATATGGTTGACTTAGTGCCATGTGATGGGAAGAAGGAAAAGCCACTGAAGCTAAAGTTCAAAGAGTACACCTATGATGCTAGTAGGGCTCATGTTATTCTGGACAAGCTGATTGCAGCCAACGAGGTGGCCATCCCATGAGGAGTCTATCCCCTAGAAGAAGCAATAGCTGGTAAGACATACTGTAAATATCATAACTTGTGGACTCACAAGACCTCTCAATGTGTGCAGCTCAAAGATCAAATACAACAGTGGGTCAATGAAGGGTCCATCACCTTTTGTGATCCATCAGTAGCAGATATTGCTGTAGTTGATCTGGTACGGGGCAACAGGAAGCTGACTCTTGACTTGAGTACGGGAAAAAGAGATGAAGAGGTTCCTAAGCGGAAAGAGTCGGGAGAAGTTGCATCAGCAGTTGTGTTATACGCCAGGTGCAAAACTGAGTGTGACATTGCTGAAGAGCCACGGCAGGAGAAGAGAAGTGCTGTGATTACACCCCCTAAAGCATATCAACCGTACAGCCATCCGCTACTGGTGATAGTCTAAACAACTCGTCTACTGTTACATAGTTAAGTCGGACTCGGTGCGTGCTGCCAAAGTAGTCAGCAGCGGAGGTTGAAAATAAAACCGGGTTCGTTCTTTCGAAAGAGGGGATTTGAGACGACTTAGTGATTGAAAATGGAATGTGGGCGCAATCCACCACGATCAAGTGTTCCAATGAAGGACACTCAATATCAACAGCAGTAGCATTCGGATCATACAACATAGGAAGTTCCTTCAAAACCAAGTTCTTCAATTTTGGTAGAACCGTCTTCTCCTTGTTCACTGCTTCCATTACTCTTTCCAACAAACCACACCTCATTACATCAACGTCTTCCAGTTGAACAAGACACTCGGCTACATCAAATGCGAACAAACTTCGCAGCAGCCCACAACCAGAAATGGTCAAAATTTTAAGACTCTGGTACATTGCACGTGGAGCGGGACCATTACATATGCTTCTTAGTGCTTGTAGACACACCAAACGCATCTCTCTCAGTTTTGATTGTTCTGACTCAAACCCTTCGCATCCAAGCACATATTCCAATTTCTTCGTACAATCTAAATGTAGTTTCTCCAGATTTGGTAGTCTCTGTACAAATTTTGACACACTCTTCAAGATAGAACAATGTCTTATATTCAATACCTTGAGATTTGAGAGAGACCCAGGTGGTAGCTCACCAAAACACAACTCCTCTAGGTGGATCAGACTTGACAGATGCAACTCTTCCAAATTCTCAAACACAGGTCCTGCTTCAACTCGTCTTGTTGTGTTCATTAACTCTTTCAAGTGATCATCAAGGGACCCAGCAACTGTGAGATGCTTGACTTTATGTAACCTCCCACGGTCATGTTCCATAACAATGTCACTCATCCCTCCGCAATGTTTGTACTGTAGCTTCTCTGTTTTCTTTGTCACAGCGTTGATAAACCAATCAGGCAAGGTACTAATGGTTGGTCCATCAAGAAACAAGGATCTTGAATTACGATCTCCTTGTTGTTTGTAAAAATCAAACGTGTATAAAGAGCCGTCGCTGATAGTTATACAAAAGTAATCCCAATCTGGTGCGGCCTCAACATTATTAGGGATGAAACTTTTATCAGATAAGCCAACTTGCAATATTTTCAAATCTGATAAACCAGCTAACTCATCAAACCTGATAATATTGCCTCTTTCATTTGGTATCTCAGCTACACACCAATCGTCCTCAAATCCACAGTTTACCATGTACAATTCTTCTAATTTATGCAACCTTGAAATCATTTTAGATGGAATTGTAAGCATTCGTCCGCTACATGGGTACAAGAGATTGACATCCAAAATCCTTAGATTTGTCAAATCTCCTACTTCTCTCGACAATTGCCCCTTGGGACAGTCTGTCATACTAAGAATTTCAAGCTTCTTAAGTTTCCCCACTACGGACATGTCACTTAATTGGAGGCAATAATCTAAATGCAAAGCTTGGAGGTTGGTGAGGAGACTAAATGATTGGGGTAATACAGAAATACCAGTGTAGCTAAGATCCAAGACCCTTAACTCTTTCAAATTCTGGATCAGCTTTTCTGGGATCTCACTTAGTTCCCAATTCCCATTTAGTAATAAAATCTGGAGATTTGGACATACTAACTCTTCTGCGGGTAGCTTGCGAATTTCATTCCTCATTAGCGAGATGGCAGTGCAGCCTTCAGGTAATCCGCGTGGCGGCCAACCCTTTAAACCAAAACCAGCTTTCACAAAAAACCGATGCCCGTCTTCAGATTGTGCAATATTCAGGGCTGTATCCCGGACGACATCATGCATCTTTACACATCCCTTTTTCTTGCTATCCAAAAGCAAGCTAGAACTTTTCATGTACTTGACCACTGTAAGTAATCTTCCTCTACCTATTTCCATTGTTTCAGCATCTCGAAACAATCTTTTTCCGACAGAGTACCGGAACAAGTCTTCTATTTCGATGTCATGGTCTTCTGGGAACAGGCAACAGAGCAAGAAGCAAGACTTGTGGTCTTCATTTTTCAAGTAATCATAGCTTAAACGTATACATCTGAATGCATTCTCATCATCTTCCTCATGGTTGGGATTGACATATTGCGACTGCTCTAGTCGTTTAGCTGCCTTCTCCCATTCCTCCTGGTCCTCATCTCTGAGTGCCCTTGCAACAACTTTCAATGCAATCGGTAGACCCTTACACTCTCTACATACCTTCCTTGCCACTTCCTTAAATGAGGGGGACGCAAAATAAATTCCTCCTGCATTTCTAATAAACAAGGACCAAGAATCTTTTTCCGAGAGAAGCTTGAGAGCGATTTTTTCATTACACTCCATGGCATTACAGACACTCAATCTCCTCGTGGTGAGTATCACCTTGGAACTACATGTTTGAAGCTCCTTGTAGGTGGGAATCCCTATCTTTGACAACTCTATTCTCTCCCAAACATCGTCCAAGATTATCAGGAGTTTTTCTTTTCGCATTATCTCCTTATGCAACTTAGCAGCTCTTCCAGCTTCTGTCTCCTCCTCTAATTTAACGCCTAACAAATCTGCCAACGTACCTTGAATATTTTCCAAGTCAAGGTTTTGAGATACGACAGCAATAATCCAACGGTCAAAAGTACCATTTTTGCAGGCTTGTGCAGCTACATGTCTCACCAAGGTTGTCTTTCCAACGCCGCCCATGCCGTAGACACCAACTTCAGTGATCTTGTCATTAGTCAGGGCCTTTTTGACCTTGTTCATGGCTTGTGTTGTTGCTTCATATGCTTGGAAATCATCTGCGGATTCAATTGCATCTGGTGGCACTTTACTGCAGACAGATTCCACAATGTCGTCAACAAGTTCTTCGTGAGTCCTACAAGGAAGCATTTAAGAATTTAAGTGTTGGGTAAAATATATAGAACCGAAATTAAAGGCACAATGCTTACTTGAAATTATATGTAGTCCACCCAGAGATATTGGCCACTTTTATTAAGGCAGCTCTCCATTGATTCAGCTTGTCTGATTCATGTCGGCCAGAGGATTCATGCTTAGAGAAAGCATCTCTGAAACTTCCTGTCTGATGTCGAACATCTTTAGGTTCAACTTCAAAAAAAAGTGGCAAAATTCTGTTGTCTTCCATGGACAGACAAATCTCTGTAAGTTCCTCCAAACACCATGTAGAAGAAGCATAACTTTGCGAGAGAATTACAATTGCAAACCTTGACTCTTTAATTGCCCTTATGAGGGTGGGAGAAATAGTATCCCCTACTCTCAGATCTGATTCATCCATGAACGTTTTAATGCCAGTCCTATGAAGCCGATTGTGAATTTGGTCTGTAATCCCTTTGCGAGTGTCAGGACCCCTGAAACTCAAAAACACATCATACTTCCAGCGACGAGGTTGTGATGATGAAGGAAGAGATTCAGAGGCATTCAAGTTAACCACTCCTTGATTATCCTGCGACTTTCCGACCATGTAAGCTATCCAAGGCTTTACTCGAGTCCATATCCCCTTGATGGCCTTGCAACCCATCCATGTCGCAATTACCACAGCAATCGCCAACGATATCTTATTGGTAATACGCAAACATACAGAAGAAGAACAAAAGGGTGTTAAAACCAACTAACACAAAACATTAACAAATATTGGAGGGTAAAATTGATGAAGCACTTATGTTTCTAACCTCGAAGAAATAGAACTCCATCAGCTTCGGCTATTACAGATCAGATCCACAAGAGAGATAGGCTTGGGGTGGAGACAATAGTGAACAAATGTATGTAAAGCCCTTCTGATCAAACAAGAGAGTGTGAAATAGAGAAAATGGAAGAGTAAAGAGAGAGTACAGCGGGTCCTTGGCATTGCCCTATTGAATTGGAATGTACTCAATATAACATAATTATATAATTTACTTTTGAAATGACAATATAGTGGGTGGATTTATTGGTTTGTTGGATTGGAAAAGGTTAGGGTTTATTTATTACTAATTTACGGTCACATCCATCTTTGGACACACACTCTAACCAAAGAACCAATTATTTCTCCGACATGGGTCCAAATACCCACCGAAAGTAAAAAGCTGTGGAAATTATTGGTGCTAAATTAAGTTTGGGATGACCACTTTTGAAACCAGTAAAACACCAATTCTACTTCCACCATGGAGGAAACATAGAATAACTACAACCAACACTGGCTAAATTTCAGCGAAGACTAATAAACCCAGCGGCAAGAATACCTTGAAATATTCCCAGAGCATGCCAACTGACCCCTTCAGTCTCAATTAGGATTCCTTGTGCAGTTCTTTTTGTCCATCTCAATTGATAAATGTGAACTAAACTCACTAAATCAATCAGGAAAGAAAACTGGAGAAGAACAGTCTCCAGAACAGGAAACTAGAAAAGCCAAATTGAAAGAAAACCACCACCAAGAAGGAAGAGAAGCAATAGGAATGTAGGGAAATGATTGGTCAAACAGAGAGGTTTGGAGTCTAGAGGATTAATTCTACGATCATCTTCTTGGATCGGATCCTGAGTTCGTCCTCCTATTGACTCGAAAATAATCAAAAAACACTAATGTGGTTAGCTTTGATGATCTATTGGTTGAAGGAATTCGTTTTCCAATGCAAATGTGCCTCAATCTCATATCGGATCCGTATTTCAAAGATGTCATAAGCAAACTCCAATACTACGAACTGCTAATTAATTTACAATTGTGTGGACTTCGCTTCCATGCTCATCATCTTGTTAAATCTGAAGATGCCTAAATAGAGTGTTTGTTCTAATTACCACCGGTGTTCAAAACCAAACAAGAGAACAAATTGTTTTTGCTGTTACATGCCACTGTTGAAATAGCCCCTGCACCTCAACAAGAACAAGCAATACTATATCCGTCAAGATCTGCAATGCACTACAGTAGTTTGGAGCGAAATCGCTAGGTAGATCAGTAACTTGTGTTGATACGGATACGTACAGCAGAATTTTCAGTGATACAATAGATCAAAGAGCCTATATGCGTTCAAGACAGGTTGGATAATAATGAACTGATACAATTTGGCCAAACCAAACATCAGTAGTTCTCATCGCAAAAACCCAAAGGCTGCTATGCTTCACCGAGAAAGGTTGTTATGCTTCAGTTGGTGGTTGGAGTTTTCCCTGCACAGCATCTAAAGAAGCCCAGAACAGCGCGACCGTTGGATAGGTTCGAAAAAAAGACCAGCAAATCCTTCAAAGAATGCAAGGGGTCCTTTTGATTTCAGAGTTTGACAAACAGAATTGAAGGAGCTAGCATGATGTGCGCAAGCTGCGGCTGAGATAGCTTCTGCACCTGAAAACAAATAGAAAACAACTTCATTCTTCTTCTTTTCTGGTCAAGAACACATGCTCTGATCCGTTCAATTCAGCTGATTGCATATTCTAGGTGTTATCTAAAATGAACACAAGTATGGAGGCATGGAGCCAATACATTCCTTTTGAGAATGAAAGTGAACTACTCCAAATGGAACCTAATTAAATAAGTTTGGAGCTAAAAGCCTAAAATTCATTGATCTTTCAGCTGTTACAATGCCAAGCTTGAATAACCAGTTTACAATAATTTTTGGACCTCTAAAAACAAAAGCAAAGGCTTATCATCACTAGATAGGTTTACAGACAAATTGGATGTCTAGTTGGCTACATGAAGGAAGCTTTCATTTCTTTTATGTATACAGGTTATTACCAAATTCCATGGATGCCTAAGACTATCTGAACCAGATAGAGCATCCGAATGTGGGATATAGATCATGAACAAGTATAGGCTGCGAACATACACATGCCTACCCAGCATTTCTCTTCAGCAAAGGACCTCCAGCTCTCAATATCTGCATCACACTAAGGTCTCTGATACTCCAACGCCCAAATATGTGAAGCCCAAGCCTAGCTCTTAGGAGGACAAAGTTAGGGCCGTCCATACAAAGTTTGTGTATAATTAAATTAATTCAATTTTTTTATGTTGTTAAAGGACAAACATAACTACAACATATATGTCAATTGAAGTAAAGTGTCTATCAATCACAATTATATGATATTAGGAAATTAAGGTGAGTATCTTATTTTTGATAATTAATTCTTAACTCAATTTGAACAAATATTTCTTTTGATATTTATTATTTAATAATTTAAATTACAAATATATATATTGCTACTAACATGGGTCGACTATATATATATATATATGGGCTAGGCTTTTAGCCGTCAAAAGCTTTCAAAAATATTGCTCATACCCTATCCTTTTTATATGAGCTGGGTTTTCCTGTTAGCTTGGGTCGGACCAGCCCTTAGCCTAGGCTAAGCTCGAGTATACTAGTCGGCTCTAGATTGAATTTACAGGCCTAGGTGCTCCCTTTTACCCATTTTTATCTCAATTAACGGGTAAACTTGGAGGTAGTGGCCATAGGAAGATCAATATTAAAACCGATAATGAAATGTGCTGCAATCCATTGAAAGATCGCACACCATCAAAACCACAGTTACAATTTCACCTTTGAAAAGGATTAGAGTATATGAAAGGAGTGGAGATAGTCAATTTTGGAGAATTCAACAAAGAGCTGCTACCAAATCTAAGTCAATTTCAAGCCAGAAAAAGTAACACATCATGCAGAGAACTCAACAATTTGCAACGTTGAAAACAAACTGCAAAACTTGATGCTCAAAATGTCAAACCCCTGTTTATGGTGTACACAACTTATTTCACTTCAATATTCCTTGTTCACGCGCCTAATGAGAATTTATCTCAACTTCAGAATCAGCAGGGCTGCAATATCCTATTCCATACACGCCCTAAGAATTACTAGTACAAATATTTGAACTTCAGTAAATCCTACTCCAATCCTGCTATAAAAATTCCAATAATTGTTCAGACTCTGTGGGCGTCAAACGGCCAAGGGGACTACAATATAGCTAAAAAGAAAACTACACTGGTTGAAATAGAATCCATCCAACAAGAAAACTACAACCCAACTTTCTTTTCCAACTTCTGGAGCTGGTTGAGGAAAATCCATGTCATCTGCATAACCAAGGATTAAACAATCACCATAACATCAAGAAAAACAGAGACGGTTATAAATATACAGAACACCCATTATTTTTTTTAGCAAATGCAAACTTGTGTGCGCAAGTGATTGAATGTATGAAACAGAGAGGAAATACCATGACATGGGGGGCAATTCTAACACAATATACTGGAAACCCAGTGTAAAATTTCAACGGTCCTCCCGCTTTCAAGGTTTTCAAAGCACAATCAAAAGACCCAGTGTATGGAAACTTCCCCTCAGCATCAGGTTGCATTTTCTGAATCTGTGTTTTCACATAATCAAAGGGCAAACTGCAGGCTGCAGCGAAAAATCCTGAAACAGAACTTGCACCTACACAGAGAACAGGTACATGTCAATTCAACCAAACAGATCTTAGTTGATACATGAGTAATGAAACAAAAAGGCATTCACAAGTGTCACAGCTCAAGTTTTTTTATCCAAACTGCATTGACTTTCATCATAGTGTAATTCCGTGTATATTATGCGCGATGTATAAACAAAAAGGAATTATTCACCAACTAGAGGAGAATGTCATCTCAAAAAACATTTCACTCAACTTTTTGTCTGAAGTGAGTTTTCTCTTTCAGGGCAGTGAAAAATTTAATACAAGGGAGATTAGTTCAGGGGGAACATACTTCTAAATTGCATTAAAGTTTCAATAGTATTCAAACTTGATGCAGAAAGAGCGGTACATATTCAAACAACATAGCTGGAAAAGAAATTTACAGATTTACTAAAATTTCAGTATTGTACAAGAGATCAATATTGTGACATTATTCAAAAAAAGGTTGGTCAATAATATATGTAGAATTATAAGTACAAGTTTGACGATATAGAAAAATCATTTCTTAATAAAGTTTTATACTTGCAAACCTCATGTGAACAATTAGACAAAAAAAGAAGCTACATTCAATAAAGTTCTGAATCCAGTAAATATACCAAGCAGAACCTCATTGCCAGTAATGCTCAAACTATCAGACACAAATCACACACACACACACATTAGGGAAAGAAAAAGAAAAAAACTTGCCCAATACTGTAGTAGCTTCACCACAACCAAGGGTATCCTTGAAAAACTCAACACCTTGGTCATAAGAGGCAAGCATTCCCATGTTCAATGCCATTGCTCTTACAACAGTGGGGCCTGCACCTTTCCAAAGTGACAAAACCCCTTCATCTGTAACAATACGACCAAGTGCATGGAAAGCATTTGTATAGTTACGGCGCTGAGCAAGGGGTAAAGTGGCATCTGCCTGCATACGAATGAGAGCTAAATCTGCTGGACTTCCAACAGTTGCTCCAATAGCACCAGCAGTTAGCCCACACAAGGCTTTCTGGTACAAAGGCAAAGGCTTCCCATCATTCGCCTCAATTGCTTTGTTTGTCAGAATCCTAAACCAATTTTTGGAATGAATAATGTTACAATGTAATCATCGCATTACATATAACTCACATGATAATCTTACATAACAAGATTCAGACGGAACATCAAAAGAGCTTTAAATAAACAAATCTAAAGTAGCAGGATGCTATCTGACTTGACTACTGAATGCTGAAAAGCACTCACCTGAATGATCCAAGACGAGCTGTGGTGTATGTAGCTTGTCTCAGCAGTCCGGCGGAAAGACCCTGCACATAAAATCCCAAATAGGAAAATTAATCTCTCATGCTGTGTAACTAAAGTTCAACCAAAAAATTTTCCGACATTTTCGAGTATCAAATCTGAGGTTATTGAAATATATAGTCAGCACAGTACTAGAGTACTATGTTGTACAGTAGAGCACTATGCTGACTATATATTTCAATAGAGGCGCACTGAAAGGCAACCATTATGGATGTGCTAAACTTAGCAGACACCGACTTGAAAAAACTTGGTAAATTACACATTTCGATAAACATATAACAAGATAAGGTTGAAGTGAGTACTTATATTTCTACCCATACAAAAATCCAACAATGAAAACTCCAAAATAAGAACCTATAGTTTTCCAATCTCATGTTCCAGATGCATATATATCAAATTCTCAGCCTGTGGGCTACGTTATAGGGTTCCCACAAAGACAAACATACCTCTAAAATCTCGTTAAACCAATCTGGCTAATGTCATAACATTCTCCATTTTATTGGGAATGAGGAAAGGACTGCATCTCTGATTGGCATCAAGAAATTAAAAATCATTCCTAGTTCCTACAAGTGAACTCACTGCTACAACTAATTAAAAGATCCCACACCTTCATGTGAGACCTCAAACAAAGACATGCAACACTAAATATCATGTATCAAAACCTCAAACATCTATTCACATCAAAAAAGCTTACCTTAAACAATGAACCAAACCCCTCCTCCTTGATCATGGTCCTGGCAACTTGTCCAGCTGATCCCTGACCCAATTGAATTCTCACCTACACCAAATCAACACAACAATTAAACCCATCAAGCCACATTACACCCCTAAACCAAATCAAAATCCCAAACAGACCCACAAATCACAGATCTGAAACCCAACAAAAGGAACCAACTTAAGCTTCTACAAATCATGGGTCCAATCCAAATCTCACAAATTTCAACAAAAGATGCAATCTTGATGGGTTTCAAGACTCACCTTGATCATATCGATGGGTTGGATGACGCAGGTAGCGAGCATACCAGAGGCTCCTCCATTGACAAAGGGCTTAATGGTTGGCCAGACACCAGTCTTGGGCTTATCCTTGTCTCCCATAATTTGGATTTGAACTCTGAAGGGTTGAGAGCTCAAGGAAGGAGATGAGAGACTGAAAAGGAGGCAGCTTTGCTTGAGTGAGAGAGAAAGGAGGAGGTCCTAAATATAAGTATTAACAACAACTACACTCCCTTTGATTTCCTCACACCCCTCAATATTATTATATTTTTAATTCTAAAAAAATCTAAAATGAAAAAGACTTTGTTGTATGACCTCAGATGTCTATGGAATTACAGCTGACTGATTTGTGTGACCTTTATTTGTTTTTATAGATTTTGATTACAGAAAAATAGCAACAGACTTCTCATATCCCTTGTTGGTTGCAACAGACTTCTCATATCCCCTTCATTTCAAAGCTTAAAATACTTATGGAACTTGGAAAAATTGAGTTAATAAGATCCCCATCATAATC
Organism: Comarum palustre; assembly: GCA_951800085.1. Lineage (NCBI taxonomy): Eukaryota > Viridiplantae > Streptophyta > Magnoliopsida > Rosales > Rosaceae > Comarum > Comarum palustre. Next base: position 32,864,786 of record OX637573.1, on the reverse strand, counting down.
TTTGCAAAGTACTTCTTTGTTGACTAATTCACTTTTCAATCCTTAGTTTTAATATCATTTTTCTTGTCAAAGTAAAAGGCAAAAAAATAATTTTGATAGAAGACTGAGCATTTATTGTAACTCAAATAGAAATGGTTTTTTATATAACGCAGATTTCTTAAAAGGAAAAAGTATCCATTAAAAATGGATGAAATGAAGGGGATGGACAAATGAGTCATATTGGTGAGTCGGTGGTGTGGTTTGTTGCTGTGTTAGATTTGGTTAGCACAGAAAAAGTACTGCAGAGATGGTGTACCAACTTTGACCTTCTGTTAAAACTATGACTTATGACCAAAGATATAACGCATTCCAATATGCTGTGCTTGCCTTATACGGTCTCACTTTACAGCCTATAATCAAATAACAGAGATCAAAATTTCCAAAAACAAAAAATTATAAAATAAAATAGGAGGACAGGTCAGTCATTTTATTAATTTTGGTCAAGTATTGTGAAAATATCTATATATATAACTTGTACAGTAGGAATAACGCTAAGAATATTTGTGTAACATGAAAACACTACAAAGGGATCGATATTTTTTAGAGATTCCATGTTGTTTAGGGGTTACTTTGGAGAATTCACAATGGAAAATTCATGTTGCCTACTTGCTCATTGCCCGCCTCACGAGGATCATAGCTTATCCCAACCGGTGTGGTTCATGCTTCCACACACCTTCAATTACAACTCTGTCCCCCTCTGCACCTCACCCCAATAATTACAAAATTTTATTTTTCAATTTGTACAATAAATACAAGAATTAAGACCTTAAAATGTGTTGGCATGTGCTATGCTAATGGCAGGAATCAGCAGCTCAATTTTTTACTGACTGAAGCAATATGATCCAAGTAATTGTTTTTTAAGCTTCCGATCAACAGATTCAAAACTAAACAGATGAAGGACCGTACAAGCGGAACGACGTCGAACACTCTTTGCATTCCACATGATGGCAAAGGATAACTAATATTCAACTATCCTGTTCCAACCCCTTTTGTTATTTTATATTTTTATTCATATCCAAATCTCTTTCCAAATTTGGAGGGAGAGAAAAGACAAAAGAAGAGAAATTAACCTCTTCCATTTTGGGCATGATGATGGCAGATAGTGGGTTGGTGGTCACTTCAATTTATGATGCGGCCCAACATCCATCTTAAACCTTTCAATCTATGGAACCATGGACTCAGCCCTGAAATAGAAGCCCATTAACGACCCAGATCACGAAATTAACCCAACTTTGATGTGTGACTAAAACAAGCCTGTTGATCAAACAGCCCGGCATTGATACAAAGTACAAACCAACAAAAAGTGGATCAATTTGGAGCTCCTTAGGACTACTAGTAGTTGGGGTTTTTTTGCATTTTTGTATTCATAAACTATAACCATACCTTGCTAGAATTATTCAGTGATACAAGAATTTGTTGAACACAGCCTAGCCTTCAACATAACCAATATATATTTGTCATGGATATTTAGCCACCAAATGTTCATCATTCATCACTAGTCATGATTGAAACGGTGCACTCATATTGCAGGTTGGTTTTTGACGCAGAGTATCAATTACTCCGTATGAAACTCATATTTCCGTTAACAAAATTGTCTGACTTTTTCCTTTTTTAAAATATACTAAATATGATCGAACACTCAAACTCAATATCCTCAACTACGATAATCAATAAGAATAATAAACAAACGCATTGCCCGTTGGGTTTTCTCATAACCTTTATATTAACAGATTTATTTATTTTAATTTATTAAGCAAATAAATTTGAAAAATGAGAACTGTTGCCAAAGTATAACAGCTATAATCCACCTGGAGTGACACTTGGCTCGCTTTCACGTGGCCAAGCTGGTCTGATATTTCCCATTCTACCCCCGACAAATCCAACTCTTTGTAGTGTTACACTGCTATAGTATCTTCGACTAATCTTCCTTTATAGTATTATTATCTCATTCCATAATTGAGGTTAAGAGGTCGATCGGGGGTAAAAGAGTCAAAACGCACAGCCGGGCAAGCTGTCACATAAAACCCCACTTTTAGCAGAGCGGACTTGAAACCTTTATCCATTCTGGTTTTATCTCAAAAAAAAGAGAAGGAAATATCACTCACACAACCCTATCATACACACAAGGAACCAGTCAAGACCTGTTTATAGTGGTTTTGAATCCTCACAAGTTTCCATAAAGCTTTGATTTTTAAGAGAGAAGATGAGAGAGATCATAAGCATTCATATTGGGCAAGCTGGAATTCAGGTGGGGAATTCATGCTGGGAGCTCTATTGTCTTGAGCATGGGATTCAGCCTGATGGTCAGATGCCTAGGTATTGTTAAATTTTGAATCTCTCCTATATTTGCATACCTTTTGTCATTTCTGTCTGAAGTTTCTTGCTTTTGGGTTTTTGGTTGCGTGTCTTTGGTGGGTGTGGTGTTGGGTTTCATGTGTTGTTATGTCTTTGTTGTGAATGGTTGGTTGTGTTTTATTTTGGGGATGTTTTGAGATCTTGATATTTATGGAGTGGAATTTTGTGGCGAAGGTTGTGTGTGGTTGTTTATTGCATTTGTGTTTGTGGAGTTTAGATGTTGGGGTTGGTTTTTGATGTCATTCTTGTGTAGATTTGATGGATCTGATGTGTGGTTTTTACGGATATTCTTTATAAATGGTGAAACGGATAACCGCATAAAGGGAAGTTTTGAGGGAGTTGGATTCGATAGGGTTGAGGGTGTGTATTTACTTCTTCTGTAAGGTACCATGGTTGTAGTGATCGAGACGTCTTGATTCGGGTGGGATTGGAAATTAGCGTGATCTATTGTATGATTCTTTTATGTAACTTCACCAACTTGTTTGGATTCCATTTCACAGTTTTCGTAATTGTGTGTTGAGGTGGTATATAATGTGAGTGCTTAACAAAGTGTTCTGTTTTGTGTTTGTCTTCACAGTGATAACACTATAGGTGTTGGAAGAGATGCTTTCAATACCTTCTTCAGTGAGACTGGATCGGGCAAGCATGTCCCTAGGGCCATATTTGTTGATCTGGAACCAACTGTTATTGATGAAGTGAGGACCGGCTCTTACCGCCAACTATTCCACCCCGAGCAGCTCATTTCTGGTAAAGAAGATGCTGCTAATAACTTTGCAAGAGGACATTATACAGGTAAGATATGTTGCTTCTGTGTTGCATTGATGAGCTCTTTTTCTATGCTGATCTTGTCAAATTTAACCCGTCCATTTTTTACTATGCAGTTGGAAAGGAAATTGTGGACCTCTGCCTTGATCGAGTGAGGAAACTGGCTGATAATTGCACTGGTTTACAAGGGTTTTTGGTGTTCAATGCTGTTGGTGGTGGTACTGGATCTGGTCTGGGATCCTTGTTGTTAGAACGTTTGTCTGTGGATTATGGGAAAAAGTCAAAGCTTGGATTCACCATCTATCCTTCTCCCCAGGTACGTTCTGCTATAAATGTTGTTAGTTTCTACTCCTGAAATGGCTTGTGTAGTTTCTTGTACAAACTTGGCATATGGAACATTATCTATCAATGATTATTCTTAGATATATGTAAACTGTTATGTTATAGATGTTTCCATTATTAACACAATGATGGGAGGAGAATTATAGGGCAAGTATAAACTGAAACTCATATATTGATTAATTCTTTTGCATTTCAGGTTTCAACAGCAGTTGTTGAGCCTTACAACAGTGTCCTTTCTACTCATGCCCTCCTTGAACACACAGATGTATCTGTGCTCTTGGACAATGAAGCTATCTATGACATTTGCAGAAGATCCCTAGACATCGAGAGACCAACTTACACCAATTTGAACAGATTGATATCTCAAGTCATTTCTTCGTTGACAACATCATTGAGGTTTGATGGAGCCATCAACGTAGATGTCACGGAGTTCCAGACTAACCTTGTACCATATCCTCGTATCCATTTCATGCTCTCCTCGTATGCTCCTGTTATCTCAGCTGCAAAGGCTTACCATGAGCAGATCTCTGTTCCTGAGATCACCAATGCAGTTTTTGAACCCTCAAGCATGATGGCAAAGTGTGATCCTAGGCATGGAAAGTACATGGCGTGCTGCTTAATGTACAGAGGAGATGTTGTTCCAAAGGATGTTAACGCTGCTGTAGCAACTATCAAGACAAAAAGGACTGTTCAATTTGTGGACTGGTAAGAATGCCCAAGGAACAAAATCGAAGGATGACAGTTAATAATTTGTTTTCCCCTCTATAATTTATTTATCTGATGATTTTTTTGGTTGTATTAGGTGTCCTACTGGCTTCAAATGTGGTATTAACTATCAACCTCCAACAGTTGTACCTGGGGGCGATCTAGCCAAGGTGCAGCGAGCGGTTTGCATGATCAGCAACAACACGGCAGTGGCAGAGGTGTTCTCACGCATTGACCACAAGTTTGATCTCATGTACTCAAAGAGGGCATTCGTCCACTGGTATGTTGGTGAAGGAATGGAAGAAGGTGAGTTCTCAGAAGCCCGGGAAGATCTGGCTGCTCTTGAGAAAGATTATGAGGAAGTTGGTGCTGAAGGTGTAGATGATGAAGAGGGGGGAAGTGAAGATTACTAGTTGATATTGCAAGAGCGTTCAACCATCTCCCACTGCCTCTGTTATTCCTTTCATTTGTGTAGTACAATGATGCAACATCTGCTGAGATATTGTCACAAGAACTATGTCATTATGTCCTGATTCGTCTTTATTTTTTGTGGTATCCATGAACGTGAAGTGACATTTTTAGTGTGAAGAACCTCTCGAGTTTCCTTATTTTGTAGGTACATATCAATCTCTTTTATGACAACCTTCACAATGGTTGCACGAAAGCAAATGATGTTCCTCATGAAATCCACTATCGTGTCCTGACAGTCGGACAATCGCACTCTGATTTCTCACAGCGGTGACATCAGTGAGATGTAGTGAGGTTCCACATGTTTGAGCTAAGATTGAAGGTAATACAATTGATGCATACAGTAAACCCGATCTAATCCTTAAACCTCGGGCACCTGCTTCAATATGTAGAGCTTTCACGTTACCAATATCAAATCAATCGTTAATCAAACCCAGCCGAGACTAGCACTTTCAGTGACTATTAATATGCATAACACATGAATTCTCAAGAGTTACTTACAAAGTTATCCTTCACTAATTCACTCATACAACATTACAGCAGTAGGTGAGAGAAGAAGACTAGCAAACATACGCATCATTAGCCAAGGCAGAACAACTGAGACAGAGTAGGAAGATCCCATAGAGCATCATCATAAGTATTCTCCAAGTACTCGTTGACTCCGTTCATTGCATAAAATGAAGCTGAAGTCATCTGCCCTCCTACCTTTGCGTGTTCGAATTCAGTCAGCTGATTTGGCTCTGCTGCACTACGCGACACTCCGGTGGCAATGCCTTTTGTTAAATCCAACCCTTCATGGTTATTTGGAAGCTGATCAAACCCACTTAAGAATTGCCATGGTTGATCCAACTGCAACATAGCCGGTACTTGAACATTATTCCCAATGCAGTTGCTGAGGTCTGGTCTATATGCATCACCAGACACCTCAATGTTGTGGGTTTTGAAACTAGGCAGGGAGCTGGAATGACCATTATAGTAACTAGAACCATGAATATTGTTATCAGTAATAGTACTACTAACTCTAGACTCTCTAGTACTAGCTTCAGGGGTGGTTTTTATGGTGATGGGGGTTGAAGGGATTTGTTGTGCCAAGCTCTTTTTGTGGTTGAGGAGGTTCTTGATTTTTAAAGAGAGTGGAGAATTGGAAGGAACATGACTTCTACTGGTGAAGTTGGTTCTGGTATTCGAACCACGAAGAAGGCATGCAGCTTCATCATAAGCACGAGCAGCTTCTTCAGCAGTTTCAAACGTTCCAAGCCACATTCTAATCTTCTTTGTTGTGTCCTTGATCTCTGCCACCCATTTCCCTGACGGCCTTTGTCTCACCCCAACAAACTTGCATTTAGTGTTGCTGCTCCTCTGCATCAACTTGCTTTCTTTCTCTGCGGAGACCCCTTTTTCGTGCTTCTGCGATTGAAGTCCCATACCAGAAGGTGAGAAGAGAAGAGAGGTTTCAATGGGAATGAAAGAAGAAAATGAGTGACATTGTTATATATAAGCTAAGAGTTAAGACAACAAGGACTTGAGAGGCTTTGAGTTGGTGGTGGGCAACTCTTTTCTTCTATCTGTCAGCATGTCAAACTTAACTTTGTTCCTTACCTAGGATTGACTGCATTCCCAATGTTAAAACCATGGCCAAATCATCGTTTGTTTATTTCTCTATGTTTACTTGTGTTTGGTCTCTTTCCCCATGACTCTATCCGTCTCTTTAGGAAACATGTTATCAAATGAAAGTTACCAAAGCATGAGCACCATAAACCCACAATGTGAAAAACCATAAACAAAACTAGGATTCAATAAACAAGAAATAATTGACGAATTCAGAGTGTGGTTAGTTACAAGTAGGAGGCCTGTAGTAGTGGTAGTAGTCGTCACTACTAATTCCTCACCAACACAAGGTCAACTGCGACGAGAGCAGCAATATTCGTGAGAGCACGAAGGCATGACACATGGAGAAGCAACCTCCTAATAATTACAAGACAAACAATACAAATTTGGTCTCCGATTGTATTTGAAAAGAAACGACAGCTCGCATTGGGTTTGTATACAAAGAATTTGGTGGGGAATCTCATGCTGCACGCTGTGTTTGGTAGAAATCTTTCATGTGCATCACACAAGATGCCTTTGCTTTCTAGAAAATTAAAGATGACAATCATACAAGATAAAGAGGATAAACAAACAGGTAGATATACCCAAAATCATAATTTGCTTCGCCTTGTAATGCTTAAAACATTTCAGAATTGAGTATGAGAGAGTATTCCATACATCGTTAAAAGATAAAAAATTAGAAAAAACAAAAATAAATAGTACACACATCTAACGATAAAAAGATGATCAAACAGTGCGAATTAGACGAATCACGGACAATAACAGTGCACCGAATAATTTTCGGCAAGAATAAAAGAACAAATAATTTCTACGGAACCTAAGAATGACAAGTCATTTGCATTCACAATAGTGCAGCACCGAAACACAGCCATTTTATTTCCATTGGGATCAAAAATTTGCAAATACAAAGAATGACCATTAATAATCCAGTTGAGAAATGTATGCCCAGAAAACATCAAAAACAAGGACGAGACCAAAACCGCTCACCAACAAACCCTCTAAACTCAGGGACCAGCCGAAGGAACTGAGAATAGAAAAGGCTCACACATCACAACCACCTATCCTTCATTTCTTTTGGACTCAAAATTTGCACTATAAATTGACACTTGGGTATACACATCCTACCAAAAAGGGTTTGATGAAATTGTATTGATGACCCCTTCCACACTTCATCAAATGCTGGGTCACTGTAACACTCCATGCAAAACTGACTGATGATGACAATCTCATGGAAAAGAATTGGAGGCAAATACAACACACAAGTCAGATACGGTGTATCTGAAAGAAACAATAGCACTACTCCACGCCAAGATACTATGAGGAAAGGATAGACTGCAGTGCAAGCTGCTGCTGGGGTTGCAGGGAAGACCAAGTTGAGGCCAAGGTCTGCGGTGGTAAAGTCTGCTGAAGCTGTTTTAATAGATTTATCATCCGGCTTGCTGTTTGTTCATTTGCCAACTCCTTACCGGCGCATAAAACCTGCAGGAAACAGTTGCATCCCCTCAGGAAATATTAAGGCAAGAGTGAAAATGTAAGAAAGAAATACTGTTAATGAATTAGCTTATTGCTAATTGTGCATTTTTTACAATTCACAGCACAACTAAAAGCTATAGGGTTGATTTGATAAGGTTATACTTCACAAACCTCTGCAAACACTTGAACAATTTTGGATAGATACTGGTTGTTGGGACCCAGAAGATCATTGTCAGACCTGCAAAAGAATTACAAAGTACACACACCTAGGTAATCCAAAGCATAAATATATCAAACAACAAAATGTGCCAGGAGAGGGCACAAGTTAAAAATAAATTGAAGCTCTACCTCTCAACCATAGAGCAAAGCTGATCATGAACAACTTTGGCTTCAATCATGTCACCTTTTATCGGTAAACAGTTCAGCCATGCAGGGATAACCTGTAAACACAAGATGATGACTTTTTAGAGTGCAGTGAAACAAAAATACTAGAACACATCATAGTTATATGTTTCATACTTCAAGTTTCGTCAGTGCAACAATAACAAGTATCCTACAAATCCATATGAATACAAAACAGATAATGGACGTACCTGAGCTGCATCAATACTGTCACGGTGATATTGACAAATCTTCCCTAAAGCAGAAACCGCATTATCATACGCCATTATGTTGTCAGGTTGCCGGGCATTGGGATGCTGAATCACAACATTTAGCCTCGAAAGAGCCACTGAACAAAACCAATAGAAAATGTTAGTATCATAAACATGTCAAGAAAATTACTAACCATTTATGACATGCACAAAAATTACCGCTGATAAGAGGTTTAAGTACAGTTCCACCAAACTCTGCACAAACACCAAGTCCATATACAGCTGCCTGAAAAAGGAACGAAAATAAAAAGAATCATGTAACATGAATGAAAATATATAACCTCATACACACAGTTTGATAAGATCAGACCTGCCGAACATCAGGGCTCTCATCATTACAAGCCTCCAATAGAAAGGGAAGAAATGTGTCATAATACCTGAACAAACACATCAAAGCAAAATGAGTTCACAAAATAATAACACCGCACCTTGACATTCAATAGAACAAACTTACTTAAGAGCAGCTTCACGACATTGCTCTGCAATGTCATCAAAGATGCATATTGCAATCCTTCTCTCTTCAGGGGTTTTATCCTTGCCCTGTGCCAAAACATATTTAGAAAACGAAGAGATTATCCGAATAATAAAGGCTACAAACAAAATAAAAAGTTCAGAAATTTTTGGACTATTAACCCAAATAACTAGATATACGAGTAAATTCCTGATCTTGGAAGCTCAGAGGAAACGAAAAAAGTCACTTACCCACATAGGTGTTAGATACGTTGCTAGCTCATCAAAGAAAGGCAAGAAAGAGGCTTTGAACGTTTTAATCAAAGTTCCCAAAATTTCTCCAACCTGAAAAACAGGAAAAAAGAAGTTTGTCAGCAAATCAAACAAAAGAAGACATATCCACATAATTTAAATGTGATCCCTACAAAAAAAGGTCAGGAATACTAGTGATGTGTCGTTATGAAATTGTATATTGAAAAACTTACTTGATCAAAAACTTCTTCCTCTTGTTCATTTTCCTCTTTAATCAGTTCTCTTTCCTCATCATCAAAATCTTCTGCTTGAGTTCTTTCTGCTCTCTCTCTCTTTCTACTTGAACTGGCAGTGATCACCTGCTTTATCTCCTCAACAATGGATCTGACCTGGCTCTCATCTAAAAGTGGTCCAGATATCTGAAAGAAAATATAAGCATTGACAAAAACATACAGAAAAAGAAAGTGATATGCTTACAGATGGAAAAGCCAAAGATTTTTAGTACTTTGCTATGTTCATAATATAACTAAAATAGGACTTCATTTCAAGGTGCAACATGTCTCTTTTCTCCCAAACTAAATAAAAAGATTTTGTAGAGGAAAAACAAAGAGTGATGCCATCCTTTTCTGGACAAAATCTACAAAATAAGTATATATGAACTTGTTTACCTGTATGCATTCGTTTATCGCATCCAAAATATTTGCACAGATTTCTGTATCAGGTTCCTGCACACAAATTGCATTCTTATACTTAGCAGTTCACCCCAAAAAAAAATCAAGAGAGCGTATTATGTCATTGTTCCCGGATGAGGGAGTCATAACTCATAATTAACAAACAATAAAAACCTTATGCAATGCTTCCACCAGAGCTGGAACAATGTAGTCAGACAATTGCTTTATATAGGTTTCATTACGACCTTGAGCTAGCCCTTTCTCTATAGCTAACTTTGCAGAAAGCAGTAGCTCCGGCATTGCTAGAAACAAAGCAGAAATAATTCTTTATCAAGTTAGGGATATAACCTCCAATGACATCTAGTATTAACAGTGATTATCACCTGAAATAGCAGCCTTCCTCACTTCTTCATGGAAATAAAATTTAAGAAGTGGCACTAAAGTTGGGGCAACCTGCAACAAAATGACTTTTTAGTATCATATCACTTAAGCCCTGGAAGTAAAATAATTATGACACTGACAAACCTGATCAATCCAAGGAAAGAAACCTTCTTTCAATTCATCTGCATAGCAACACAGCATATTGCAAGCTGTAGCTTTTTCCTCCAATACACTAGTCTTGATTCCAATCCTTTTATCTCCAAGAGTAATTGTTTCCATACTGTATTGCAAGGCAAAATTTAGCATGACATTATCATTACCCTATCCTCACCTCACATCTATAAATTACATCTTTCACAATTATATTTGTATTTTGGGCTTATAACATCAAGGGTAACGAACATAACTTGTTCTATTAAGGATAAATCTTAAGGCCATTGTGGTTCATATAATCTGGACTAGTTAATTCGTGTCTGTGCGAGCATGAGAGTGAGAGAGAGAGCAACAAAAAATAAATCCAAGATAGCAAACAAAATAAACAAAATCCATGCCTATCATCATCAGAGTCATCAATATCACTATTGTCGTCTGCAGAGGTGATAGTTACATCTGGCTTAAGTTGAGCAGACTGAAGCAAAGGAGGCATTACAACACTCATGTATGGGAGGAAATCTTGTCCTAAACATTTGCAGAGTCGAGCCCAGGCCTACAAAATCATAGGAGGATTGTTATTGCCAAAACTAAGTTGGTACTATTGCACTTTCTGAGAAAGGAATTATCAAGGTAAATACATACTTGTAGCATGTAACTTGTAGTTGGGTCATCTGTCTCCATTTGAGACCCCTGCAATGACATCAGCACTTCCATGACCTAAACAAAAACAATGAACATCAATTGGGACATCTGTAGATTTAATTCCAAACCAATCGCAAAAATCAAAAATGCTACTTGGATAAGTAAAATGACAGAGCTCAAGCTTTTATTTATCATCCAACAAAGAGAAAATCTATAGGCAATCACATCTGGATAGAACAAATAAAATATGGATCCACAAGCAGATTAAAATATTGAGTAATTTTCCGTCTTACCAATAGCCATTAATATGCAAGATCTCAAGTATAAATTGATTAAATTCCAAAAGAGAACAGCAACACAATGACTGGTTTCATATCTGCATTACCTGCTTAGCATCATCCCTGAATTTCTCCTTTCCAACAGCCATACCAACCAAGCTAATACATTCCATGGATTTAGCCCGAAGCATGCGATTCGATTTATCAGTTGCATTCACCAAGATAGCTTTCAGGTAAGGCATAACGGCATCATAGTATTTTTGGAAATGCTCCTGCAGATCCCATCAGTCACTTGAGTTACCATAAGACAAACAATTACCTAGAATAACAAACTATAAAATGAAGTACCTGAGATGAATCAGCAACAGATGCCAAAGCAGTTAATGCCCCCTCCTGCACCATTTGTTTCCCATTCTGCAGAAAATATAAATGTTTAGACACATGTAAAATATTATTTCATAACAATATAATAATGCAACCTCTGCATCATGAATGTGGTAAGTTACCTGCAGAAGTACAAGCAATTTGCTCACTATTCCATCCAAATAAGGTGTCAAAATATCCGGTGTACAGTTCTCACTGAAGTTGAGCACTGCTGAAGCAGCATGTGCCTGCACATGACAATTCACAATTTACAGGTAGATTAATAATAGGCAAATATTCTCTACAAAAAAAATTGAAAAAGAACAGTGCTTCCTTATTCAATAAGATGATCTTGAAAATGAGCACTCTAACAGAACATACAAGACCAAAATAAAGAGCATGCCGGCTTATTTACTATCATGACCTTACTCATACAAGCTTTCGACTATGTAAACTGACTGTGTCTAAACAAATTTTCAATTTTTTTCTGCTCTACAGTGTACTCTGTAATGATTTTTCAGATAGTGAATCCCCTGTCTCAATGAAAATAGCATGGAAACAACTAACAAAGCAAATCTATGTCCTGTAAAATATTGTCGATTAATTCAATCAATATCGTTGGAAAGAGGCCTATGAGACCACTGATATCAATCTACCTGCACACGAGGATTCTGAAAATCATCCATGGCGGCAGCTAATGCCGGAAGCACCCGTTGATGATATTGGACTTGCAGGTCTGGACCCAGATCAGTAGATAACTGCCCAATAGCATTAATAGCTGCCCACCTTACACGAGGATGAGGGTCTTGAAATGAGTTCAAGACCATTGCCACCACTTGCTCCAAATTTTTTATCATTACCTGGGAGTGAAAATAAAAGGAATAGACTGACAATAAGTCCCTTGAATCCATTTAAATAACAATTAGGTAACTTGAACCAATTATAGGGGGAGGGAGAGGTATATTGCTCAAAATTAATATAAACGTAGGAAATTGCAATAAGATCATAATAGTGTGTGTACACGCACATCATACAGGACAATCAACTTACATTCAAATGAAAATGTTTCATAGTTGTCAAGTGTGATACTACAAGTAGAGAAACTTAGATTACTGTTTCCTTATAACTCTATCATCTTGCCTTAATGTTAACAAGTTAACATCTCTAGACAATGTGAAACACCCCCTAGTACCAAGGTCATATTCTACAGAAAACAAGCATTGCATTCAGAAAATGAATGTTAGGAACATCTAAAAGTTGACGAGCTAACAACTATTCCTAGCTTGATTGTGACAATTAGTTTCTGGAGAACAAGATAGGGGAGAATACCTTAGAGCAACCCTCAGCAATCTGTGCAAGGGCAATCAATGCGGCATGGTGCTTCTGCCACTCGGGGGCAGCCAAATAGGCAGGCAACTGCTCGGAGGCGACAGGAACGATTGTATTCCCACCCAAGGAAATGGCAAGCCTATCCAAACACTCTTGGCCAACACTGTAATTCCCACTCTCACCAGCATCCTCATCTTCAGTCTCGGCCGTGTGCCAAGAGGGATCATCCTCAATATCCAAAACCATGTTCATCAAGATGGCAAACAACCTACTAATAAACTGCGGCAACTTCCTCATCATCCCCGGGGCTCGCTCCCTGGCCTCAGCCAGAGTGATTACAAACTCTATTGCCAAGTGCCTGGTCCCTTCTTCCAAGGACTCAGCTTCGGCAATCTGCAGCATAGACCCAACCACCTCCACAATCTGCCTCCTGAGGAACCTTGGCTCAGTACCAGCCAATTCGATGAACAACTCAAGCGCCTCCTGAGCCGTGGCCTCATTCCCGTTGTTCAAAGACTCCATCAAAGTCCTCATCATCGCCGGCAACAGGTCCTGAAACCTGTCCCTATCTCCGGAGCTGGTCAGACACTGAATGAAATTAATCACGGCGTTCAACGCGGCGATCTTGACGTCGGAGTTGGTGGAGGAGCTCAAGCACTGCAAGAACACCGTGTGCAATTCCTTAATGTAAGGCACCAGTGAGTCTCCGATGTACTGCGAAAGCTGCGCGAATATCAGGAACGCCGACTCCTGAAGCTTCGGCGAATCGGACGAGACGCACTGGAACATGAAGGGAAGAAGCTCCGGCCAGCCGTTCTCCGGCAGGATTCCGGAGGCGAGCTCGGAGATGGTGTCGCAAAGCTTCTTGGAGATGGATTTGACCTCCTCGCGTTGAATACACGACAACAGAATCGATTTCAGGTTCGACTGCGTGGCGGCGGAGAGCCGCGGCCAGAGGTAAGTGTCGTCACGGGTGAGCTGCTTGCGGAGGAGGATGGCGGACATGGCGCGGGCCTCCTGCGCCGGTGAGAATTGGAGGAGGTGAGCGAGTTTGAGTGAGAGCGAGTCAGGATCGGTCTGCTTGCAGAGGTTGAAGAGAAGCTCCGCCTGGGATCGCTGCTCGTTGGCGGAGGCCATCAGGTGAGAGATTAGGGTTTCGAAAGGGGCCGGGTCAGGGCCGAGAATCGTGGCAAGTTGCGCCTGCTGGAGCTGAGTCGACTCGGCCATCGAAACCGGCGCGTTTTTAGGGTTTTTTTTAGGGTTCCGGTGATGGTATTGGTGGCTGCTGCCTCTCTCAGTGTGTGACTTCGGCTTTTGAGTATGTTTGAGATGGGGTGTGTTGGGCGTTTAAAGTAGACGCGGGAGTAGAGGAGTGGGGCTTTTTTGGTCACTAATTAGGGCAAACGCATTAGATAATTAGCTGTGTATGTCCTTACGTGGGTCTCACCTCAATAATCATCATTATTTTCTTAATTAATATGGAGGGAACTTTACCTTTCTTGCAAGGATACAACACACATTTTGTGTATTTTATTTCCATTTTCTAAATATTTTCTCATCAATAAATATAAATATATAAACATATCCTCAACTTTCCTCACAAAGACACTTTATTGGACCCTCTTTATATGACATCTCTTTTATTTTTATTTTCTAAATTATACACATTTATTGTGATAGACCGATAATTACCGTTTTCCTAACTCGTTCGTCTCATAATACACAACATCCAGAATATATCAGTATGTAACTCATTAAACGGTTGAGTTGCTAGAAATTTTAACTTTTTGTGCTTCTCAACTTTAAATTGTCATTCTAAATCTAGTCTGTAATTTTTATTTACAACCAAGAGACAATTATTACAAAAGATATTACTTTTCAATGAAAACACATTCCAATAGAAACCACATTGCATATTTTTCCTTCTTAGAATAGTCCACAATAAGGATGGCAATAGGTAGGGTAGGGTCAGGGGATCAAAATATCATACACATAGTCTTTAACATGTTTCATCCCCGAACCCGTCCTCATGCCCGTAATTAGATAAATGGGTATTCCTCGTACCCGCTGGGGATTACATTTTTATACCCTCCCTGATCTCCATTAACAATTATATATTAATTTTTTAAAAAAATCAAAATATAAAATTAAATTCAAATACCAAAATAAATAAGTTTCATACTTCAATCCAACGAAAACAAATAGAAGTTTTAATTAAAAAACAATAATTGTAGATGAATAAAGTCTTGTTTAAAAAAAACAATAACAGTAAATTTATCTAACCGTCCTAAGTTTGGATAGTTTCCAATAATAGTAAAAAAAGTAAATTGTAAAGTTTCACGTAATAGCAACTATCGGCACTGAAACTTTACCGGAATTACGTGATTTTTCAACCGTAGACATATTTCACCATTCCGGTCATATCTTATTTCATGACTTTTTTACGTTTGAAATTTCTACATAGAGTTTGTTTTAGAAACGGAATATTTGCTTAAAGCTTAGTAAACAAGTTATACAACATTAGTAGGCATGTTGTGATTCCGATTATCAAAGTTGACAAACAAAATTCCGACCGTCTGATATGATCATTATGTTGAAATATGTCTATAGGAAAAAATTCAACTTAATCTGACAACGTTAAGGGCTCGATCCTTACGGTCAATCCCGTAAGTCAAACCCCTTAACGCACGGAAACAGTCATTTGACCGTCCAAATTACGTATTTTGCCCGGACCTTCAACTGAAAATAGTTTCAAATTGATGAGACCCAACCAGTGGTATAAAAATTTATGAAAAATAACCACCGGACCGGAGATAGGGCTACCGCTAGGGAGAAAGAATGAAAAATTATGTTACCCGCAACTATCGGCACCGAGACTTTACCAGAATTACGTGATTTTTCAATCGTAGATTTATTTCACCATTTTGATCATATCTTATTTCATAACTTTTTTTCGTTTGAAGCTTCTACGTATATGATTTAGGGTTTAAGCCGATAAAATTAGGGTAATTCGTCGGCTAAGGTTAAATAAAAAAATAAATAACTATAGCCCACGAATTACCCTAATTTCGTCAGCTAAAGTTAAATAAATAAATAAATAAATAACTATAGCTAAAGTTAAATAAATAAATTCTTTAGCCGACGAATTTTAGGGTAATTCTTCGGCTATAGTTAAATAAATAATTAAAAAAATAGATATAGCCAACGAAATTTAATAAAATTTCGTCGGCTAAGGTCCAAAAATTCATCGGCTAAATAAATGACTTTAGCCGACGATGAACACTAATTTCGCTGGCGTCTTGGCTAACGACGACGATGTTTCGTCGACTAAGACTTTAGCCGATGAAAAAATTTCGTCGGCTAAAGTAGTTGTTCTGGTAGTGCAAGTACAATCACCCTATAAACAAGCGGATACATTTTTGATCTTCTAGTTCTCACCGACCACTAAGCTATATCAGAAATAGTTGAAAGACTTTTGAACTCTTCATCTCGAACTACATCATACTGAAAAAAAAAAATAAAGTTGCTTCTTAAGTTGCACCTTTTCATGATCCGCAAAGTCTTATGGATAGAATTTTTGTACCAACTGATATACGTTCTCTGTCTTTAATGAACCCTTTATTTCACTAAGATCCAAAGCTGAACTTAGAATAAGTAGTTCTACAAAACGCTCATTAAACCGGTAATTTAATTCCTGCAGTTGAGAATCTATGGTTGCATAAAATATATCTACCTGGTAATAAGGCAAAATTGTCCAAGCATCTTCACAACCACGACTTCCTCTTCCAACATAACAAGCATTCATGTCTGGTATCTCTATTTTACGTGCCTCACAAAATGATTTTGCCTTGATAAATATACCATCAAATCCATCGTCTCTCAATTTTTGAAGCAATGCTTTTGTAGCAGAAACAAGTCTCATGGCATTCAAAATGTCTTGGGATTTACTTTGTAGAGCCAGACAAAGTTCATTGGTATTCTTCATAATTTCTTTCATGAGATGTAAGATGAAGAAAAACTGATATGTTGTCATTGACTCATAAGCTGCATCTGCATCTCCTACTAGAGTATTTTTCCCTTCATCAATTATGTTTATAAGAACCTGACAAACTGGCCCAAACCTTTTTCTCAAACTAGAAGTAGATCTAAAGTGTGAACTCCAACGAGTATCTCAAGCACGATGTAAGGTTCCAATTTGGTTGAGTCCTCTTCCAGTCTCGAGTTCATCAATTGAAGGAAGTCAAATACTCGATCTCTTCTTCTTGAGCGATATGAAATTCATCATTACGCTTGCATGAAGCACCAAGAATATTGACAATAAAAGTTAATTAAGTGTAAAACTTTTGAATAGGAATAACTCCTCTTGATGCTGCTACTCAAGCTAATTGCAATCTATGTGCTAGGTAATGAACATTGTAAGCATAAGGACAATCATTAAAAAATCAAAGCTTGTAGCCCATTCCACTCACCTCGCATGTTACTGGCACCATCGTATCCTTGATCTGGAATGTTTTAGACATCAAAACTGTAAATGGATAATACTCAATATATACCTTTTTGCAATGTTGCTGTCTTGGTGTCTGAGACGTGCACAAGCCCAAAAAATCGCTCTCGAATAAAACTTTCTTTGCCAACAAATCTCAATACTATAGCCATTTGCTCATTCTTTGACTCATCACGAGCTTCATCAACAATAATGCAAAATTTTGAATATGAGTTTGAACATCAGATTGAGGTACACACAACGCTTGATTCAGGATTTTCAGTTCTTGAAAATTTAGCACAATTTTCAGGCTCTTGAGTTTCAACATCAGATTGAGGTAACACAACGCTTGATTCAGGATTTTCAGTTCTTGGAAATTTATCACGATTTTCAAGCTCTTGAGTTTCAACTTTAGAATGAGATAATGCAGCTCTTGATTCAGGATTTTCTGGTATTTTTCTTTTAGCCGTATACCATTTGTCCAAAGTCTTATGCTTGCACGACTAATTCATCTACAAATAAAAAAACTCATATAAAAATATATACTTAATCAAAACTATTGAAATACACAAGAAGAAAAAAACATTGATATGATACGTACCTTTTATTTGATGTTGCTGGCTCTGTCTCTGAATGAATCAATCACAAGATAGTTTATTAATAACTAATGAAATTGAGAGGACAGACCAGCAAACTCCAATATATAGAGTGAAGAGAAATGTCACTGTCCTCCAAATAAAAGTAGAATTATTTATTTAATGTTATTTTGACTTCTTTATCTTATTATTATATTAATTTTTATTATTTCTTATATTAATAATAGTTTTTATTTTTTTTTTATATAACAAAAGGGAGCATCACCACGTGACATTGAGAAAAATTTGGATAGGTGTGTGTGAACACAAGTCTGCATTGAAGGGTTCATCATTATTAAATAATATAAACTTAAACCAAATATACATTAAAACATTGTTTTTACAGAAATCCTAACAGGGCCCGGACCCTACCACACGCCTATCTGTAGCTTTGCCATGCATGTTTTATCTTTTCCTCTAGGGTCGAATACTCGTGGGTACCCTACCCGTTAGGTATTATTGTCATCCCTAGTCCACAGACCCACGCTCCTAATAAGACATCTTTTTTAAATTAATTATTTTCTTCTAAATTGTTATATATATATATATATATATATATATATATATATATATATTTATCATGACAGTAACCGTTTCCTAACTCATCCATCTTGAAATGCATAATATCCAGAATATATCGTTATGTACTCATTAAACGGTTGAGTTGTTAGAATTATACTCTTTTGTGCTTCACGATTTTAAATCGTACTTCTGAATCTGGTTTGTAATTTTCTTTTACAGCCAAGAAATGTTATTATAGAAAATGTTATACTTTTCAACGAAAGCACATTCTTATAGAAACCACATTTACATACATTTTTTTCCTTATTAAAATAGTCCACAGACCCACCTTCAACATAAATTGTTATATATATTCCATTTTCCTAACTCATTCGTCCTGAAATGCATAATATTCATAATATATCGTTTTGCACTCATTAAACCGTTGAGTTGTTAGAAATTTTAATATTTTGTGCTTCTTGACTTTAAATCGTCATTCTAAATCTGGTCTATAATTTTAATACTTTACGATTTAATTTTTCTTTAAATCGTCATTCTAAATCTGGTCTATAATTTTAATACTTTACCTTCTTAAAATTAGTCCAAACAGACCCACCATCATTCATGAGCATCTAGTCTTGCATATTTCCCTAATTTCGGTCTAAAATTATCTAAGGGCTTTAGTTTACTTTTTAAAATGGGCCGCTTGTGGCATGGGCTAGTCGGCCTACATTCCCACGGCCGCTCACCTTTGCGTCATAGAAGAAATGGTGAGTCGCATTTCTTTTTTACGTGCTTCCAGCTTTGTCTTTGCCTGAATTTCGTAAGATTGAGAAAGAAATGATGCTGCAAATTTCGCTAGCTTCTTTTATCAGTAGCTTATCTGCAGCCGCTCTTTCGTTTTTTTTCTTTTTCTTTTTTGCTTGTGTTTTGGAGCGGCGGAAGAAATGCCCAACTGTTTGATGAAATGTCTGTGTGACATCTTCATTCTAATTCTTGCTGAAATGTTGTATATTTCAGGTTATACCTCTTTTATTTCAACTACAGACAGGACCTCTTGCTGCTTATTATAAGCTACCTCTCAACCGGGTGCTAGTGGTACTTCTCTTCTTCCATTTTGATGTTCTGTTGCTTGCGTACATATATCATTTTGATGTTCTGTTGCTTGCTCCAAAAGTTTAATGCAACAGCTCAAGGACGAGTAAGTATCTCGATGTTTTGAACTGTATTACTGATTGGATAGTATGGTAAGGAGATGTTTTCAGGTGTTTGATTGAAAATTGTGATGAATCCTGCATTTTATCTCTTGTAGTTCAATCTCTCTTTGGTTTATTTCGTAACTGTCAGAACTGATAGAAGTAATGCATATTTCGTCTGTAGTAATATGCTATTGCTCTTTGGTGTAGGTTGCCGCAGCTTTACAAGAGGGAGTCGATGTACTGAAGCTCCTGCTGTCCAAGGGGCTAAACGAGAGTGCGAGACGCTTCAACACAGAGCAAAAATACAAGCACTTAAGGTTGGACACCACGGCTACATGAACATATCATTTCTAAAGCAGACCAAGTACAAGCAAACCCTTGCAGATTGCTGAGAATGTGTACAAACAGAGGTGAGAAATTGAAAGTGGGAACTGGCATGATAATTAAGTAACACATTTGCCTGGACAGTTTTGAACATGTGCTTTTGTTGTAACGGACGGAAGAAAGAACACAGAGAATTACGTGGTTCACTAACGATATGTTAGCTACGTCCACGGCAGAAGGAAAACAGTTTTATTGATTGAGGAAAAACCCAGAATACAGAGTGCGGAACACAGAGAGTATGAAGTGCGGCGCTAAGCACTACTAACTCTCTGTGTTCCGCACTCTGTATTCTGGGTTTTTCCTCAATCAATAAAACTGTTCTCCTTCTGCCGTGGACGTAGCTAACATATCGTTAGTGAACCACGTAATTCTCTGTGTTCTTTCTTCCGTCCGTTACAACAAACTTGTATCAGAGCCCAGGAGGGGTTCGAATTCTGGGAAGAAAGATGTCTGGGTTAACCGTGAAGATCGATAAATTCACGAGGAGAAACAGTTTCAGTTTATGGCAGATCAAGATGCGAGCCTTGTTAAAACAACAAGGGATGTGGGCGCCGCTTGTGAAGAAGCCGGGAGATCCAGAAATCGCTGAGATGGCCAGTCTGGAGGAGAAGACACACTCGACAATTTTGTTGTGTCTTGCAGATGATATAATCACCGAGGTCGCAGAGGAGGAAACTGCGGCTGGTCTGTGGTTGAAGCTTGAGAGTCTATACATGACGAAGTCTTTAACCAACAAGTTGCTTCTAAAGCGACGTCTGTTCAGTCTGCGAATGGAAGAAGGCACAACTCTAAGAGATCACTTAGATCAGTTAAACACAATTCTATTAGAATTGCGTAATATTGATGTTAAAGTTGATGATGAAGATGCTGCTCTAATTCTACTGGTATCTCTACCTTTGTCGTATGAGAATTTTGTGGATTCTTTTATTGGTGGGAGAGATACAGTGACTCTGGAGGAGGTTAGATCATCTCTTCATACTAGAGAGATGCGTCATAAGGCCACCGGTACAAGTTCAGACAGTCAGGCTGCTGGGTTGGTAGCCAGCGGAAGGATGGGACAGGGAAGCTTGGGTGAGAAGAAATTCAAGAAACAAGTTTCAAAGAGTTCCAAATTTAATGATGTCTGTAACTACTGTAAAGAAAAGAGACATTGGAAAAACGAATGTCCAAAGAAGAAGAAGGAGCATGAGAAAGCATCAGGTACTGCTGCTGTAGCAGCAGTTGACATCAATTCTGAAAAGGATTTGGCCTTGGTTGCAGATGCAAGCTGTTAGTTGCCCTTTGGGGGTAACATCTGAGGCAGAGGAGCCATCTGGTACATCTGGCACTGTTGTGGTGCATCTGGTACATCTGTTAGTACATCTGAGGCAGAGGAGCCATCTGGTACATCTGGCACTACTATGGTGCATCTGGTACATCTGGCACTACTATGGTGCATCTGGTACATCTGGCACTGTTATGGTGCATCTGGTACATCTGTTAGTACATCTGAGGCAGAGGAGCCATCTGGTACATCTGGCACTACTATGGTGCATCTGGTACATCTGGCACTATTGCGGTACATCTGGCACTACTATGGTGCATCTGGTACATCTGGCACTACTATGGTGCATCTGGTACATCTGACACTACTATGGTGCATCTGGTACATCTGGCACTGTTGTGGTGCATCTGGTACATCTGTTAGTACATCTGAGGCAAAGGAGCCATCTGGTACATCTGGCACTCTTGTGGTGCATCTGGTACATCTGTTAGTACATCTGGCACATCTGGCACTCTTGTGGTGCATCTGGTACATCTGTTAGTACATCTGAGGCAGAGGAGCCATCTGGTACATCTGGTACTATTGAGGTGCATCTGGTACATCCGTGTTACATCTGAGACAGAGGAGTCATCTGGTACATCTGGCACTATTGTGGTGCATCTGGTACATCCGTGTAACATCTGAGGCAGAGGAGTACATCTGGTATATCTGTTATCTGGTAGAGAAGTTATTTGTACATCTGTTAGCTGGTACATCTGTTATCTGTGAGAGGATTCAAGTCAAGGTGGAGATTTGTTAATATATGCCTTGAACCATCCATCTGGGGGTACCAGCTATTCGGGGTGATGCATCTGGTACATCTGTTATCTGTGAGAGGATTCAAGTCAAGGTGGAGATTTGTTAATATATGCCTTGAACCATCCATCTGGGGGTACCAGCTATTCGGGGTGATGCATCTGGTACATCTGTTATCTGTGAGAGGATTCAAGTCAAGGTGGAGATTTGTTAATATATGCCTTGAATCAGCCATCTGGAGGAACCAGCCATTCGGGGAGGATTCAAGTCAAGGTGGAGATTTGTTAATGTATGCCTTGAATCAGCCATCTGGAGGTACCAGCTATTCTGGGATCTCGCTGTCCGGTCAGCGATTTGGGGTCCAGGGCAACGCGCCCTGGATTGGGGGTTCGGGGGCGCGAGCGGAATTATTCCCGCGAGCGAAAGTCGCGCGAATGATATTTCTCCCGCGACCGAAACTGCCCCGCGAGCGACAGTCGCGCGAACGAGAGTCTCGCGAACAACAGTCACGCGAGCAAGATTGTGTTCTTTGTGTCATCGAAGGGCAACGCCCCCAAGGCCCACGAGTCCCTGTTATGCTGGGTTATGGTTTCCTATTGGATCTAGTATATAGGGTTTAGAGTCCCTGTTATGCTGGGTTATGGTTTCCTATTGGGTTTAGTATATAGGGTTTAGAGTCCCTGTTATACTGGGTTATGGTTTCCTATTGGGTTTAGTATCTAATTGTATTTAGTACTCTTGGAGTACTCGATGGTTGTGTTTCCTCAAAGATAATAAAACTGTTCTCGTCTGGTCGTGGATGTAGCTAACATATCGTTAGTGAACCACGTAAATCTGTGTTCTTTCTTCCGTCCGTTACAACAGCTTTCTTATTTAAACGTGAACCCGATTGGATCTTCTCTCATATATTTGTATATTATCCCGATTTGTATTTGAAGGCTTGAAGTGATGGGGTGATGACTCTGGTGGGTTGGTCTCTCCTGTGCGTGTGGTGCATGGCATCTATCATGAGTCGGCAAAAATCCAGATCCAGAAACCTAAAAACAGAGAGTAGCGTAGTGCTCTTTGGATCCCATCCTCGCTGTCTATTTACTACTTCGCTTTTTTGACTGCCATCCTTACGCGCTGGCAACGAAAGTAGATGCAACTCTCCCACAGGCACACTGCAGGAATCATCTCCCATTTACCACTACTTAAAAAACCCAATAAAAATTACCGAAGGGGTCAAATTTGTTAAAGAAAATTACCCATGCATATGGTCCACAAAATTACCGTTTGCTATTCTGATAACGTCATTACTACCAAATTGAAATAAACAATTAGAAACAATTTACAATTACTAATACAGATGCAATGTTGATCGAACTCTTAAACCTGTTAAAACTGATCAAGACACTTAAATTGAAAATTATAGATAGTTGATGTTGTAATAGTCAAAAGCATAATTGAAACATCTTTTTACCTTCCCATATGCAAGAAAAAAGTGCTCTTCAAGTAGAAACTATCCTCAAAGATATGGGGAGCTAGGAACAATGGAGCACATCACCTATATGAATTTAAAGCAAAATGAAGACTTCATACAATAAGCAGAAAATGACTGCTACACTGTGCGTGACATTCACCGGATCCACAAGCGCGTGAAGGAAACCATATCCTCCACTATATCCTGTCCATCTAAGAAACCAACAAAAGCAAAGAAGCAAAAACCAAAACCCTTAACAATCTGTACTTTCCATCTCCCCGAACTCCATCGATCGCCAAGAACAGAACCAAAACCTTCGTCGATCTCATCCCGACTCTTCATCACAAAAAACCCACCTCGATTCGATTATAACCATCTGCTTCATCAGAAATGAGGAACCCATCTTCGTCTTCATCCAAAGCAAAACCATCATCAGGAGCAGCAGCAGTGTCGTCTTCGTCGAGCAAGACGCCGTGCTGCGTCAAGGTGGGTCTGAAGAGAGGTCCCTGGACTCCTGAAGAAGATGAGATCTTAGCCAACTACATCAATAAAGAAGGGGAGGGCCGGTGGCGAACCCTCCCGAAGCGCGCCGGTCTCCTCCGCTGCGGGAAGAGCTGCCGCCTCCGCTGGATGAACTACCTCCGTCCATCTGTCAAGCGCGGCCAGATCGCATCCGATGAAGAAGATCTCATACTCCGCCTCCACCGACTCCTCGGCAATAGGTATGTTTATCATTTCAGAGTTAATTAGGGTTTCAAAGGGTTTGAATGAACTAGATTATGAATATATCCAATCCTTGTGGACAGATGGTCATTGATTGCTGGAAGGATTCCGGGGCGTACCGACAATGAGATAAAGAACTACTGGAACACTCACCTGAGTAAGAAGCTGATCAGTCAGGGCATAGATCCGAGAACCCACAAGCCACTCAATCCGGGTACCTCTTCTGCTGATGACCATGCTGCTGTCAATGCCAATGGAGCTTCTTCTTCCAAGATCAATCAGCAACGTGGAGGCACCAGCGCAAAACCTAACCCTAAAAGCCCAAATACGTCTTCATCACTTGAGGAAGCAGCTCCCGTTGCTAGGGAGAATGGATACCTTGTTAGCAATGCTGACGATTTGGGGGTTATTGTCCACGGTGCCGCTGGGTATGGAAATGTAATGAGCTCCAATGACTCTGATGCCTCTGCAGCAGGAATGGGAGCTTTGAGAAGCAACCAACTGATTGGAAATGAGGAGGATGAAAACATGAACTGTTGCACCGACGATGTCTTCTCTTCGTTTCTGAACTCTCTGATCAATGAGGATCCGTTTGCTGCCGCAGCAGGCCAGTATCAGTTGCAGCCATTGCAAGCAATGCAACAGCCTAATGGGATTGCCCCACCTGCTGCTGATTCTTCTGCACCAGCTTTCGGTGGTTGGGAATCTGCGGTGCTCATGTCTTCTGCTTTCATCCAGAATGATCCACACAGGGTCAATGTCAATCAGATGCAATAGTGATCGATAACTACCTGTTCGAACAAAGCTGCATTATCAAAAAGCAGTTGTTGCTCAATTAGTTAATCTATGGAAGGGCTAGCTAGCTATAGGGTTCATTTGAATCTCATATTGTTGCTTGAGTATTTGTAATCTGTGTTTGTTCATCCACCACTTGATCATTGTAGATGATCATTCTATTATGTATGTTTGTCACTAGGATTGTAAACAAACATATAAGATTTTAATGTTTGTATTAATATAGTGTGTGCTTATATATTTGTGTGTGGATTTGTCTTTTTTTTGTTTCATTACTCTACCTTACAAAAGATTTTCACTTATTTGGATGGCTTGTAAGTTTTCTGCACTGAATTGTACATCAAGTATCTAAATATACAATTCTTTCTTCATATATGGATATGAATGCTGACTGAACAAGGTGTACCCCAAATGTGAAATCTAGTGAAGATTATTTTACTTTATTCATGGCAAACTTAATTAACAGCATTCTCAGAAGTGCAACGATAATAGAAGTCATGCATGTAAGAATCTCAGATATACAGCATTCTCAGAACATCAACTAAATGAACAGCCTATATTAATTAACAATACCATATGATATATACTCAGTGTTTAAGAACTGCAAAATTTAATAGCGTTTATATGTTTTTGCAAAACTCTGCCTAAAAACACTAGAATATATAGCATTATACATTTAGAATCAGTTCTTGATGAAGGTCCAGTCTGATAGTGTCTACTTCTAGCTAGTTCGATCATCAGTCTAATTAATAATAGAAGGTTATTGGGGGAGTTTTTTTATATATGTATGGTGGAATCAAAGCAAATAATACTCAATATTGAGTTAATTCTCTATTTTATGAATGGGATGGCGAACATGGTTGGAGCAAACTTATTTCTCTATCTGATAAATGGTAGCCAATGGATAGAAAAATCAAGGTTGAGATGCTCATGTAAAGTAATAAACAGTAGGGTTGCAGATTACAAGTCCAATTACCAGTTAATTACTATGCATACAACTAGTGATAGCTGATGATAAGTACTCAGTATATAGTTATCACACACACGCATTGCTAGCTTGCACACCGAAGGTTTTAAGGTATAAAGCTGCATGCATAATCAGATTTCCGAAGTATATAATAAGATCACTCATGCATTTAGATGAAATTAAGCTCTTACATGTAAACGAAGTGCAGGAACTTTTGAGCAGGAAGCAGTCAGCTGGATACCGATCGAATTGGTAGATGTTGAGACTTGAGAAATCGACAGGATCCGTCAGGATCAATATATCGATATGTGCTAAAAGCTAGGTGTGTTGATCAAGCATAAGATGAGCATTTTCAATCGTTAAATTATGCATGCCAATCTGAGAATCGACATCTACGTGCATGTACTCTTCTGGAGCTTCCTGCGCAATCATGAATCTCTAATTAATATATACTGAGAAATTGTTTGTTATGAACATGAAATTTTGATAAGTATATGCGTGAAAATGAAATTCAAAACATGAAATTGGTATATGAATCAATGCTAGAGTTAGTCTCCATTTAACACGCTTGCACAATGAATTGAAGCTACAAGTTCTAGGGGAATTTCTTCTTCTTCTTTTTTGGTTAAAAGAAATGGCTGAAATTGTCGAGTTAGAAAGCTAAATCGAATAAATCCTCACGCATTTGATCAGTGAAGACTTCAAAAATACACTTATGGAACATCAAGCCAAAAATGTAGGAAACCTGAAATCATTATGTAAATTAATTTTGCTGAACACCATCCATGAATCAAAGAACTTAGCCTCTTATATTAAGCCAAAAAAGGTTAATAAAAAAAGAACGTAGCCTCTTATATTAACAAAAATGTCCTGTTTTATGCATCATGCAACAATGATAGAAATCCTTGATAGCTACTTAGCTAGATAGGGAAAATCAGAAATATGGTTTCTAAACTTGTGCTCTAGTGCTACTAGCATTCAGTTACTGGTTTCAATACTATAATTTTCTTCTTCCGAAAAGTTCTACTATACATAATATATTTTAAATCGTGAACCATCCGATCAATTTTCTAAATACAGGTCACAAAATAATGTATACCATACATATAAGCCAAACCCAAATTGGTGTGGTTTGAACGAGTGGGCCAATAAATATGTGCTACTCTACTTGGTATTTTAAGCGAGCAGCCCAAGAGAAGGTTGTCATTATTTTCTGGCCCAAGAGAAGGTTGTTTGTTGGGCTTCACATGCATTTTTTTATTGGGTAAATTAGATTTTGTTTTTGTATTGGTTATAAGCATAGAATGTTGTTGGCTCCTACCTCTGTGCTTTTGACAAATATTCCAAAGACCCACATCCGATCGTCCACTCAAAGTCTCCAAACTACCAGTCTTCTCAATCCACCAAGGAGATTGGTAGATGCGGTTGACCCGTTGACCAGTTGTAAACAGAGATTCCCAACTATTATTTTTGACCTCACATGCTTAAATATTTCTCATAATTATTTTTCTTATTATTCTAAATACCAAATGTCCTTTTTTCACTATATTTCATACAAATCTAACACTCCAAATCACTTCTATCAGTCTTCTCCTATCCAATAACTTCGATACAAACACATGCAAAGCTAAAAGTAAGAACTACCATACCAACCTAGGCTTTTGGTTCCCATCATTAGTCAAATGCCACACAAAATGAACTATGTGATACGTTACAACTTAGATTAATAGCTACTTGACATCAAAATATCCATGAGTTCTTTGGGTTAAGGTCAATTCCATTTATGTAAATGAAACAGTCTTGTCTTGTTTTTAAAAAATGTAGGCTGGTTTTGGGTCAAACAAGATTGGGAGTTTGTTTTCTAGTGGGGTCTTTTTTTTGGAAACTTATACTTCTTTTTTTGGAAACTTATACTTCTTTTTTTTGGAAACTTATACTTCTTGGATGATGCATTTTTAGTTTTTACCTTTCCAGCGCGGAAGCTTATAATGTTTTCAAGTTCTTCATCTAAGCACATGCACGATGCCCGCGGCTCAAAACAATAATGAATACTTAGACATGAATTGGTGCTGTAAAGTAAGAAAACAAGTATGGCAATTCAAATTAAGTAGCTAGCTACCTGACATTAATCTAAACCTGCATCCATAACATAAAATTTTATCTACACAATCAAATACGTACAGTAAACAAACTGATAGACAATAGGGATCCCTAGACAATGTGATTTTTGTGTAAGCATTTGTTCATTTGAGTATCTTGGTTCTTTCTATGTTTTTACCTACCTTCAACTTGAGAGATGAGTTTAAATATTGTTGCATTTTCAGATTCCAACAACTCTTTGCTGAACAGAAATGGTGTACCTAATTAAACCTGTGCAAATTAACATGAAAAACAGAGAAGGCATTTTGCTCCAAGATTTGAGTCTCATTAATCGTAACAAGAACAAGAATATAATTTCCTAATTAAGAAGAAGAAGAAGAAGAAGAAGAAGAAGCAAAGGAACTCACACACAGTCATGAATGAGAAGCAAAAAGCCAAAAACTACCAATGCCATTCACAATTCTGCTATAAAATCTTCAACTTGCACAAACTTGAAGAACCGAGTTTTCACAGATAGAACAGCAATGAAGAAACACCATGCAACAGTACATAAACGAATTAGAATTCAAATGAAGAGACTTAAATATATAAATACAGACGAACTCACCGAAATGATGCATATATATCCAACTCCAGCTGCTTTTCCTTCGTTGCAGAACTCCATTGGAGCCTTTTCACCGAGTGCATTGCTTTATGATCGCGCAATGATAAACCAAATGGGGTCAAATGGAAATCTCAGTGCTTAATATAAGCTCCAGATAAACTCGAAAAGTCGAAACAGAGAAACTTAAGTCGCGCTGCAGAAAGCTAGCTCTCAATATATTTCTTTTTCCGGGAAGGATGTACACATGTCAGTCAAGGATTAGTGGGTTAGAGTTGTACGTCCCAATGAAAGGCTTATAGTTGGAGGGTTTGTTTGGATTTGACCGGTAGATTTTGTATTACCGGATTAAGAGTCTGTAAAACCGAACCAAACGTTCTTACACTACAAAGAGACTGACTGTGTGTCTGTTAGACAGACCAAACTTTCTCCGATTATATATGGCTTAATTCCAAACGCAGCCCATCTGGTCCACAACTGCCTATCAGTTGCTCAGATTTTTCATCTGCAATTTTGTAAACAATATGCTCTAGTTGGTTCCTGCATGCCGTGCACTAGGTTGGGAGATTCTGATAGACTCGGGCTATGTTTGCGCGCTGTCTGCAGAGTGCTACTAGCTTTTCAAACAACAATTTTAGACGATGAAAGTAGAGTCTGCAAATTTTTGTCAAATTGATATATGCCTTGGGGATAATTGTCATGTTAAAATTTGCTTCAGTTATATACTTTGGATTGCTTATGGAGCCTAACTTTCAAGGCATATCTTCATACATTATTGTACAATGGAATCATACTTTCAGAGTAGTCCATAGCTCGCCTAATAAGAGCTACATTATTGTACAATGGAATCAATAGAGCATGAATAGCTAGACTGGAAACTTGGAAAGCAACTACACTTCCGGATACACGTATATATGACGAACTCCGAAGTTTGGCTCTACCTCTACACAAGTTTGTAACAAGTAGTCCTATAAAATGGTAATGTGTATTACTACCAAAATATATAAACTCAGACAACAAGAGCATCAAGATGAATGAAACGTACGGGAATCTCAAGGTCGACAAGGAAATTGAATGGCAGAAGAATGAGGCTAATCGCTAATGTATATCTTCAAGTTAACAACCCACAGTCGGATACTCAGATTGCTTCTCTGAAGTCGAGCAATATACAGGTGAAGGTAGTATCATTATAACCTACCAATCTACAAACTTAACATAAACAAATCCTACTCAGATATCAGATATCAGAGTGGAGGGAATGTTCAACATTCTATTTGATATCAGATATTAATACACTGGTTTGTTACTATTTGGTAGATGCTGATTGTTGCACTTGGCCAATTGCATACGAAACGTTATACGGCTTATACCCATTAAAATGTGATACATTCATAATTGTAATTAATCGCGTTAAGGTAATCACATCTAAAAGAAACACGAAATTGCATAACACAACTACATAACACAATCTATTATTGCAACTCCAAAACAGCACAAATTAACCTTCAATGTTCTTTGTATATAATTCCACATTGAGAAGGATCATCTCAGCAAAGTATAGTACTTGTCTGAACTCCCTGAAATGATCTTTAACATGCACTAAAATTTTCAGATAGCTATTAAAGAAATAAACTCTTTTTTTCTCAATGAGACTATGAGCCTGTTTGGTAAAGTTGTGACTTTAAAAATAAGCTGACTGTGGCTTATTCTGAGTAGGGGTGGGTGTCTGAACCCGAAGGCCGAAAAACCTAAAAAAGCCCTAATCGGGTTGGGCCTGAAAATTGAATTTTCGGTCTGGGTCCAGGATGGGCCCGAATGCATTATAAACGGTCTGAGCTCGGGCTTTATTTTTGTTGAGCCCGAAAAAGTCCGATCCTCACTCGATAAGTAATCTCCCTGTTGTGTTCTTCATTCATTCTTCTTCCCATATTAAAATCTCCATGATTTCTTCGATAGAGGCCACACCTTCAGATCCCAGATCGTTGCCAACCCACCTCCCTGCACATCCCTCCCAGTATCACCCCACCTCGGGCGCCTAGTATCCCTCCCAGTATCGTTGTCACCTCCGCCTGGCGACGAGAGCGCTTGCAGAGTGTGCAGTGCAAAGAGCTAAAAGCTGTGAGGAGAAGAGAGATGCAGACCTCTTTCTTCTTCCCCAGTGACATCGTTCTTATAGTCTTTGGCAACGTGGCCTTCGCGTCACCTGCATCACAAACATTGGCAACACCTCACATGTCGATTCAGATGCAATTTCACGTGATAAGTTAGAGAGACGTCGGTCGATGCATATGTTTTGGGGGTTGATGTAATTTTTGGATTCGATTTGTGTTCCAAAAAGATTATATATGCAATTCTTTTGAGCTAGTTGTGCTGATTGCCGAGCCCATCTTGCTATTTCTGAAGACATAGTTTCCAAGGTTGTTCTGATCAATCAAAAACTAACTTTGTTCTTAATCTTTCTGTCTTGAATTTTGAGTTGGGTTTGATTTGTGTTTGGTTTTGGTTTTTGTTTTCTAGTTGGATGATATAGATGTTCTGAATCTCTGATGCTGTTAGTTTGATGGAATTATGGATCACATGGATTAGTTAATCTGCTTTTTCAATGTTCTTTTGATTGCTTCTGGATTTTTTTGTTTTCCAACTAAATTGCTTGAACATCTGGTTGACTGAACCTGCATTTTGGGCCCGAAAGAGCCTGAAGCCCGGCCCGAACTCAATTATGTCAAGTTTTGATCGGTCTTGGTTTTCAAAAAGCTTGAGCTCGAACCGGCCTGAATTTTTCAGGTTCGGGCTCAGGTTCCCCAAATTTTGAGTCTGACCTGACCCGCGTCCACCCTAATTCTGAGAATAAACAGCTGACAAGCAAAGGTGCTAGGTGTTCGGTAAACTTGTTTTTTTATAAGTGCTGTGAATGGTAAACTAGCTTTTTAAAAGTGCTTTGAGTTTATAAATTACCAGTTTAGTCTTACAATATATTTTTATTTTATTTATTTGGTAATGTATTATAACATGAGAAAAATGATCCAAACAATGTCTGACTTTTTAGAGAAACAAAGCTTTAGTGTCTCACGTTTCAAAAACTTCAGAACGGTATCCCACATTCTTACCTCGACTGAAGAAATGTATCTAAAACCGTTATTTCCGTTAAAAAAACTAACGACAGAGTGTTTTTGACATAAAAAGACTGATTTACCCTTTATTTTTTTCAACTCTAAAACTCGATCTATGTCGTTACAATTATGAACAATAATTAATTAAATAAAATAAGAGCAAATGTAGCTTAGTAAATAAAAAGAATATAAAGAGATTGTCATCTTCGTCTCTATAGGAGAAAAAGGGACGGGAAAAATGCAGCCGATAGAGAAAGAGAGATAAACCGCTGGAGGATAAGAGAAAAATTAAAAATGAAAAGTAAAAAAAAAAGGTTAATGAAAAATAGAAATAGACGAAAATACCCTTCAAAAATGTGTCTGCAGTTAATTTTTTTAACGAAACTAACGGTTCCAGATACCTTTCTTCAGTCGAGATAAGAACGTGTGATACCATTTTGAAGTTTTTAAAATATGAGACACCAAAGCTTTGCTTCTCTAAAAGGTCAGACACTATTTGGATAATTTTTCTTTATGCTATAATTACTCTTGAATCCTTATATCTATAAATAAATTGCATATCAAAGTTGCACGCTGCCATAACATTTTGGGTTAGTGTTCATTTTCTACCGATAAAAGCACTTGATGTCGAGAAGATATTGAAGTGGTGGGAACATGCACTCCTTCAATAGCACCAATACAATCCTATAAATAATAAAAGTTACCATCAAAAGACATAATAAAATCACTTTTAAGATATTAACTTTTTGTATCTATAAAACCATTCAATGGTATGAAATCCAAAGTCTGATGCAAGATTGAAATAGAACCTCATTATTTAGTGTGATGAGATTGATATATACGTACATTATTTTCATAATGTATAGCTATCAGCCATTAACAAATGTCTGATGCAAGATTGAAATAGAACCTCAGTTTTCTGGTTATTGGATACAATTGTTCATTAGCTAGGATTAAAATTAGGGAAAGCAGGCAGTGATCCACTTCATTGTAAGGCTTAAATAGTACAAGGAAATGGCCACTGCTAGTTTGTATTTTTAATTTGCATTAGATGAACACCAAGTCCTTGGAATGGCCACAAGTTTGTATTTGAAAATAGACTCATTATTCATACTCAAGTAACTCAACCTGCTAGCTTGTTTACTGTTAAATGTAGAGAAAAAAGGTTCTATGATGATCTACAATCCAATGTAAAAAGAAACCGAAACCATGCATGCATAAATTAAAACCTCAAACTAATAATTTGATCCAGGAGTATCCAAATATGATAGAGTGAAGCATACAAAAGTTGTCTTCACAGGTTCCACATTCAGCAGTACAATCTGATGTATTCAAATTATCCAGCATAATTTCTTCAATCTTCTTATAAATTTCTGCCACAGTTAAAGAAAAAGGAAGTTCTCTGTGTGTGTAAATGTAGTGTATAAGTACAAAGTAAAGTTCTCATCGATATGGACAACTGATTCATTTGCAGTATTAGAAACGTTTGATCTTTACTTACCATTAAACAGGTTTAGCAGACTCCCATTGTTTTGAAACTCGTATATCAAAAGCTTTTCATCGTTGGTAGAATTGTAACCAATAAGAGACGGAATGTTGGGATGCTTGATCTTCCCTATCTGATTCATTGCTTGGCAAAACTCCTCAAAGGGTACCTGCAACTTCTTCAGCCTCTTGACTGCATACAGTGCATTGTTTTTGAGTATTACCTTGTAAAGGCTGCTGCAAAAGCTTTTGTTTCTCAAGACAGCTGCGGCTTCAAGCAGATCCTCCAACTTAAAACCTTCATGCTATTCAACAAAGAACACTAGCTCTGATCGATTCTCTACCGGCTTCTTGCCCTCTCGAACCTTAGTTGGAGGTGATTTCGGAGTAGGGTGCTCTCGAAGTGACTTCAGAATCTCCATCTGAGTGGCTAACTTAGCAGCCTTACTTCCCACAAAAAAAACCAATGTCTCAGAGGCATTTCTTCAAACAGATGGTGAGCACAATCATTGAACACAGGTGTGATCATAAGATCGATAAACCTTAAACCAATCACCAATTCATATTAAAACCCAAAACCACGTACACACAACAAGTATCAATTACGCCAGCAAAGAACCAAAAACTCTAACCCAGTATCGAATATATACCTTACTTGGATGACGACCTCAGCTCGGTTATTGCAGCGATGGGTCTTGGAATGTCGATTTCAGGGCTCAGGTGCGAAACGGAGAAGAAGAGAAATCACCAGAAAATCAAAATGGTGTTCTGCCACAACCCATGCGTCCCTCTATTTCAGCCCAGGGTTTCGATCGACGTTTATGAAGGAGAGTAGCAGAAAGCAGAAGAAAGCAGGAGAAGACTCGAATGGAAGAGCAGGGTATTGGGTCGTAATTACTGCGAAGCCATAAGGGCACCCATTGTCTACATGAACCCCTGCCACTTCTGGCGCTTTTCTTTCCTTCTCATCTCTCACTCAGCCTCTCAAATTTGATATGCAATATCTCAAATCACCCGAAGCCTCCGATCCGATCAATCCTCTTTGAAATTTCAGGTAAATTGTCACTTCTATTTTCTCAAGATTCCATTTTTAGTCTCAAATTCAAGAGCTCAGATTGTTACATACTTAAAGTTTGATTTTTTGCAGTTTAGATTGTTATATGTCTCATTTGATTTCGACCCATTTCGATTTTTTGTTGAATCGTAGCTCATAATCGAAAAACCCAGTGCCTTTTTTCTCATAAAGATTGGATTTTTATTGAACTGATTGCAGACCCAATTGAAAATACAGAAATGGGGGAGAGGAAAAGGCATAGAATTTTGATGATTTCTGATTTTTTCTACCCCAACCTTGGTGGTGTGGAGAATCACATATACTATCTTTCACAATGCCTTCTCAAGCTTGGTCACAAGGTCAGACTCCACAGTCTTTTGAGCTTTGTGGGTTCTTTGTGTGCACACTTGTATCTTTAGTTGTTTAATGTGACTGGAAACAAAAGCTCAAACTGAATTTGCGGGTGTATTTACTATAATGCTTTTCAACTAATCACATGATTGCTGAGACTCTGTGTATGTGTTAATCGGCATTGGTTATGTCTTGAATGGTGGTGTTGCGACACTGTTTTTAATAACGTTAATAGAAAGCAGCTTCAAAGTCATTTTGATAAATACGTTAAAGAGGATCTTTGGTTGTGTATTTCGTTTGTTTCTTAGGTGTTGAGTAGATGAACTATCGTGTTTGATTGCTCAGGTGGTGGTAATGACTCATGCATACTAGAATCGTTCTGGAGTGAGATATATGACAGGCGGCCTGAAAGTGTATTATGTACCATGGCGGCCATTTCTTATGCAGAATACATTTCCAACAGTTTACAGCACGCTTCCAATTGTGAGGACTATCCTTATTCGAGAGAATATATCGTTAGTACATGGGCATCAAGCCTTCTCAACTCTCTGCCACGAGGCTTTGATGCATGCACGCACAGTGGACTATAAGGTTGTGTTTACGGATCATTCACTCTATGGTTTTGCTGATGCGGGAAGTATACACATGAACAAGGTCCTGCAGTTTACTTTAGCGGAACTGAGTCAGGCCATTTGTGTTTCTCATACAAGCAAGGAAAACACTGCTACGGTCAGGTTTGCCACCGGAAAAGGTGTTTGTAATACCTAATGCTGTTGACACAGCTATGTTCAAGCCTGCACCAACGTGACTGAACCGTCATGAAATTGTTATTGTTGTTATAAGTAGGTTGGTTTACCGAAAAGGTGCAGATCTGCTTGTTGAAGTGATTCCAGAAGTATGCCGTTTATATCCCAATGTGAGTTATTTTAAGATTATAATTAATGAATTTCTCATATATGTATTCTATGAAATAACTTTCATATCAACAAGGTTATTAAACGTAAAAGCTTTTTTGCACTTCAAGGCTTTACTACAGCTAAGGGGGATCATTCTCTCTCTCTCTCTCTCTCTCTCTCCAATAAAGAAAATCTAGAGGAGTGTTGGAGCATGACATAATTGGATGTAATTATTGGCATAGTTAATTAGCACTAAATAATCTCATTCAGATATCTGTGGTAAGGTTCGTTTCATTGTTGGAGGGGATGGACCTAAACGAGTGCGGTTGGAAGAGATGAGGGAAAAACATTCTCTACAAGATCAAGTTGAAATGCTAGGTGCTGTTCAACACTCTCAAGTACGATCTGTTCTTATTACTGGCCATATATTTTTAAACAGGTATCCATCAGTTTCTTCTTTCATTTCAACTGTTAGTTATTTGGGGAATAGGTGCTGTATAGTCGCAAAACTGGTTTATGGGAAAACTTTACATTTTGGTATCTAGTAGTTTATTTTAGCTTTATCTACCATTTATAGAGATATTGCAATTGTTAGAAATGGAGTGCCAGTCATAAACTTATACTATGACGTTCAAACCGCTTTGCCTTTTTTTTGAAGTCCTTTTCCCCTCTCCCTAATGCAATTTTCACCCTTCTGACAGTTCATTAACAGAGGCTTTTTGTATAGCCATCTTAGAGGCTGATAGTTGTGGGTTATTAACAGTCAGCACACGAGTAGGAGGTGTCCCAGAGGTATAACTTTGAAATCTTTGATTGCATGTTTTCATCTTAAGTTACTTCTCTTAAGATAGAATTATTAGAACCATTGCATCCTTTTTGGCTTAGCTAACACCATTTATGTACCTAGGTTCTACCAGATGACATGGTTGTACTTGCAAAACCAGATCCTAGTGACATGGTTCAAGCAATAGAAAAGGCAATATCAATACTTCCCAACATCGACCCAGAAGAAATGCACAATCGTGTAAGTGTACTCTTTAAATTATGGTGGTCAATTACTATTTGCATAGTGATTAAATGTGCTTGTTTTTCCATTTACTTATCTTGTTCTAGATGAAGGAACTTTACAATTGGCATGATGTTGCAAAACGGACAGAGATTGTTTATGACGGTGCTTTGAAATGCTCCAAGCAAAGTCTTTTAAAATGACTGTCACGGTGTGCTTTCATCTTGATTTTGAGATTACAGAAATATGTTAGCGGATATTCAAGATTTGCTAATCACTTGATTTTTGGTTCCTTTTCTTCTTATATTGCCATAGATACCTCTCATGTGGAGCTTGGGCAGGAAAGCTTTTTTGCTTGGTTATGATCATTGATTTTATATTTTGGCATCAGTTGCAACGATGGCAGGTTGTAAAGCTTTTCCACTTGTTCTTAAGAGTTCCAGATTAATTTTTTCCCATTTAGTACTTATTATCCTTACGTTGTATATCAGCCTGCAAAGGATATTGAGGAGGTGCCTGATTTTGTTTTATCATATGATCAAGATGATGGCATCAAGACAACAAGAACCAAAGCTTTCGATGGCTCCAGTTAAAGTTCAATGTGCCCGTCATGATATGGATTGACCTTTTTCTCATTGGAACTTTGTAAGAATGGAATGAACAGAACTAACGACAGATGGTGTTATGCTAGTATCTAGGACCTAAACCCTCAATGCCACATTGCCACTAGAGCTAAAGATCTTGGGCCACTAGTTGGAATACACCGTCTCCCATTTGCATTCCTAGTAGTCTGAGTTCTCTTCAAGCGATATACTACATTGCCGATTTGAACAAATTTTGGCCTGATTTTTTGGTACGGGTTCTACTTTGTAATGTGTTTATTCTTGGAATATATTGATCCTTGACTGTTCATTTAGCACTCAACGTGATGCATCCGATATGTACTGAGTAAAGTGTTTACAAGTACATGCTATCCCACTCAAGTAGCAGTGAATTTCTGTGGTGGTCAGAATGACGTCGTTTAGCTCTTTAACTAGAGGATGGGCCAATTGGCAAGTTGTGTACGTGGAGCTAGCCTAAACATGGAAGAAAGCACCCACCAACGCTTGGTTGAACTCAACCTCTTCACAACTAAACACAAACCACTTGACTGACTTGAGTTCAACATTCATGGCCGTACTGTGATCTTTCTCACACTCCCATTAGCCTTTCTGATTGTAACAGAGCCATGGCAAGTACTAGTGCTCCTGCTCTGTCTTTGTCAAAACTGGATTTTCCATTTCTGTCATCTCAAAGAAACATGAGGATAGCTCCACCTTCACTCACTTTCAGCAAAGGAAACCTCCATCAATTTCAGATGCCTGGTCGCATTTCTAAGTTTGATGGGTCGAGATCAAATGGGTTTGTGTTATTTTCTTCTGTAAATGGTCAAATTGAAGCCAACAATGCTCCTGAGGTCCAAGTTCAAAGCAGGTACCATTCTTTCAGTTACTCTTATATTGTATAATCTTCTGGCATTTGGATTTGTGGGCTGTTTGGTTGTAGTGAATAGAAATAATAGAAGAAACTGGGAATAACAACAGAGCCAAAATTAAAGACTAAGAGGAGTGAGGAATAAAATTAAGAGGGGAAAAAATGTGAACTTGGAAGAATTGCAAGCTGGAAGTCTCACAATATTGAAGAATAAATCTTTCTCTTTCTGCAACATTCCAGAAGTCTCCAATTTAACCGCTCATGTGGTTTTATAGAGGTTTTAAGCCTTTGGGTTTGGTTTATTTCTTTTGTTTTCTTGTTGATTTGAATCGATGAGTATATACATTGTTCTTTTCTGATGGTGGAGGTTGATGATTCTCTTGTCTAATTTTTGTTGTAGTTTTTGGAACTGGAAGGGTTATTCTATCCGCTATCAACATGCTGGCAACAGTGGCCCGGCTTTAGTATTAGTTCATGGATTTGGAGCAAACAGGTCTCACACTACTCATTAGCAGACAACTAATTGCTATAGGTATTTCATGGACAAATTGCTACATACATCCATGACTTCACGCTCACACATCCATTTTTGTTTGCTTGTTTGTTCCCCAACAATTTGGTATCTTTTTAAGAGTTTCTTGCTTCAAGTACTTGCAATCACGGAGTTAATTTTGACTCAGTATATGCTATATGCTTAAGATTTTTGTTCCATGATCTCTTTCATTTCCTGATTAATTTATTAGGGCAAGTACTTTTTATTATCTGCAGTGATCATTGGAGGAAAAATATTCCAGTTCTCGCAAGAGCACATAGGGTTTACTCTATTGATCTCATTGGTTATGGGTACTCAGACAAGCCAAATCCTCGTCAATTTGGTGAAAGTCCCTTTTACACATTTGATACATGGGCCACTCAGATAAATGAATTTTGTGTTGATGTGGTCAAGGATGAAGCATTCTTCATATGCAACTCTATTGGAGGTACCGTTGTTTCTCATTCTTTATGTATGAGTCCTTATGCATATCCATTTACTCAAATACTGGAGCCTGCGATCTCTAGCGTGTTTGTTTTTTATTTTTTTATTTTTTATTGTTAATCAAGGCCTATTGTCAATAAAGCCTTATAAGTTTTTGTGGCCTTCACATAGGTCTTGTTGGTCTTCAGGCAGCATTTATGGAGCCACAAATATGCAAGGGTCTAATGCTTATAAATATTTCTCTTCGTATGCTTCATATTAAAAAGCAGCCTTGGTATGGGAGATCATTGATAAAATCATTTCAAAACTTACTGAGGTAAAGCTAGATTATATAGATTTTCTTATGTAAGGGTCCTCTGTTCAAACTTGAAGTTCATGATATGTTAAATTTTGTGGCAGAAATACTGCTGTTGGCAAATACTTTTTCAAAACTGTTGCTACACCAGAGTCTGTGAGGAATATCCTTCGCCAGGTATTCTGCTGTACTGTTTTGATTTTCGATAAGCTAGTTGTACATAAACCAAGGTGATCTGATTGGCAAACGAAGTTTCTTTACAATTTAATTACTTTTTTGTCATCACAATGGTTGAGAAGTGCCATCACAATGCTCCGATGATGAAGAAGTCATTGAATTGTGATGATGACAAGTGATCCAAAAAATTTACTGCATACAGAAGCAACAGCTCATTGTTAGGTCACATAATTGTATTACATATACTATATTCCGTCTTTTCTGTAACAACAGAGTTTTTGGCTATGAAAAGCTCTATTTGGTTTGGTATGAGTCCATAGCCTTGATCCGTTTATAAAGCCTGGGTAACTCATTGGAAACTGTAAAGACGTAGCTAAAATGCTAAATATAGCATATTCACTCTGAGGCACCATGTAGCTAGGACCATATATCTCAATACCAAACAGCCTATTAATACTGCATTCCTGCCCCGACAACCATTTCTCGTTTCTTCTGTCAATACACTTTCTGATTCATTAATTTTTTAGTTTTGCACTTAATATTCCCTTGGTCATCTGTGCTAATAGCAACTATAGCATCGAAACCCTTTCAGCCTTGTGTTTTGTTTTTTTGGTTCATCTCTACTGATACCAATAATTGCATTTCAGTGCTACCATGATACCTCCCAAGTGACAGATGAACTAGTTGAAAAAATCCTTCTTCCAGGACTTGAGCCTGGTGCCGTAGACGTGTTCTTGGAGTTCATCTGTTATTCCGATGGCCCTCTACCTGAGGAACTATTACCTAAAGTGAAGGTTAGTCATTAATGTCTTGAACTGATTATGGTATGATGGCCAATTCACAACAGTCAATGGTTAAAATGACTACTAATATTTCAACATGCTGCTTGTTGCTTTTCTTTTCTTCTCTTTACAGTGTCCTGTTTTGATAGTGTGGGGTGACAAGGATCCGTGGGAACCTATTGAACTTGGACGTGCCTATGGGAATTTTGAATCTGTTGAAGACTTTGTTGTTCTTCCTAATGTTGGCCACTGCCCTCAGGTCTTGCTTTCTTTCACACACACACACACTCTCTCTCTCTCTCTCTCACATGCAGAGGTTATGATTTGTTTCTATGAACGATCTACACTAGTTCAACATATACAAGCTTCATAATATAGCTTAGTAGATCAGGTTAGATAGTTGAGCAAGTGCATGCCTCTATATACTACAGTTTAGTATCATACTCATAAAATCTGGGTTATGAGGAATTGGTTTCTAGCTCGCAACCATAAGAAGATTTTTATTTAGTCGCTGGTGCCTGAGTTTAATTTGTACATATGATCATCATATTCTTGATGGCAACGAATATTGATCCTTATTTTGTTATTATGTCCCTGAAGGATGAGGCACCTGATCTTGTAAATCCACTGGTCGAGTCATTTGTGGCACGCCATGCTGCGCTCTCATCCAATATTTCATAAACTACCTGACTGATACTGCAGTTTCTTTGTTTTGAGCTGCAAAGTAAGGTGGTAGATTTCTTGAAGGCCACTGCTAGTAGTCAAAGGCTAAATCCTCTTACATCAGAATGGGTATTGCAGATACATATTGCGCCCTTGTTTACACTAAGCAGTATTATACAAACTCCTTTTCCTTTGGC
The DNA here is from genome assembly GCA_951800085.1 of Comarum palustre. NCBI lineage: Eukaryota > Viridiplantae > Streptophyta > Magnoliopsida > Rosales > Rosaceae > Comarum > Comarum palustre. The sequence goes on along the minus strand of OX637573.1, from coordinate 32,823,485 downwards.
CATAATCTCTTCTACTCTATTATTACATTTACATTTTGTTTAGTGATATTTACACAATCACATGACCAGACCTTAGTTGTTCGGCCGAAGGGCTTCTTGAACTTCTGCTGGAATATCGAGTCTATGATTTTCTGTTCAACGTAATCTAAGATTTGATGAGATGATGGACTAGTATATGTTCCAATTAATGAGAAAAACAACAAACAGAATAGTGATTATCTTTGCGATATTGCTAAGAAAGACTTTTCAGGAACTGCACTGTATTGAATGTACTAGGTATCACAATTGTAGGAGATCTGCAAGGACTATATCTTCAGAAGATAGACCCTGGACAGCAAACTTGTTAGAATTCATACAAATGTAGCGCCAGCAAAGCTCGGCACGGTCACTTTCTTGAAGCTGATCCTGTGGTTAATTGTGCCTCTGATAAAGTTCGGATACACCCAATCGTGACTGTAGTGTCCCGGGTAAACTTCAGTTTGAGAATTCGGATAACCTGGTCCCGGCTGAAGAGGATACTGATACTGATACTGATCAGTATACCTATCTGTCCCCGGTGGAGCTATTGATTCTCAGCTTTCTGTATGTGAAGCAATAACTTGAGGATGAGAATTTGGATACGGTCTGGTCTGAAAAGGATACTGATACTGATCTGTCCCCGGTGGAGCTATCATGTGATTCATGTGTCCAACAGTTGGTTGCTGTGAAAACTCCTGCCTATCATGAATTCCGAATCCGGGTGTTGGATCCCAGCCTCTCATGTGTCCATAATCAGCCTGAGAATGAGAATTTGGAAACAGATACTGATACTGATGAGAATATCCAAGTGTACTTGTCGGCGCTACCATGTGTCCAACACTAGGTAGCTGTAGAAACTGAGAACCATCCATTCCTGTTCGGGTTGTGTAATCATGTGGTTACTATTAAAACAAGATGGAGAGAATGACTTCGCTGCTGGACTGAGATTGGATTTCTTGTGAGCAGCGGCGGCTTTTGTGGACAATGTAACACATGTTGTACTAACACCAACAGTTTTACGTTTCTTTGGTAGCACTACTTGCAGTGGATGCCTACAGAGGTCGAAGTCGAAGAGGCCAAAACAATAGTTAACCCCTGTCCTTGGTACCTGTTCTTGCAGGCCAAAACATGGCAGACTTGTAGACCACCTAGATGGGCAAAACTAAACCTATCATTTTAATACCTATAAGAATCGCGGCCTAACCGTGCTGCAGCAAAGCGATCATGATGCGGCATCTGGTGGGATTCAATGTGCCTCAAATGTTCATACTCCTTTGACATATGGTAGACTTGTATACTATCCCAATGGTCACTATAAGTAAACACGATGAAACCATCACCACCACAATCACAATTCAGAACTAGAGCTCTGCTGCGTGAGATAAGAGTCAACAGTAGAGTATTGTGTCCACCGGTGAGCCGCAGTGTCAAAGCAATACAGCATTTCAGGATCCAATGTTGTAGAAAGGAAAATCTTTATTACATCTCAAAAGAAAAAAGGAAAATATTTATAGATTAATATTTTTCAACAATTTTTTTCCAGCGTTCAATACATCATATACAGTAATTACATCACGCCTTATGCTAAGCATTAGATCTTACACATGCATGGTTGTAGTCATGAAAGTGAAAAGTTTTGTAGATAAAATAAGCCAACCATTTTGAAGCTGCGAAGCATAGTAGAGCTGCTGCAACCAGCGCAGTTCTCGCCACAGCTGATGCTAGCACTTGCTTGATTGCAGCGCACTTCAAATCAATCCCGAGTAAAGATAATGAAACGGCCTGCAACACAACTTCAAGCACGCGAAGTGCTCTGTGAGCAGCACTGCAACTGCTGCAGTTTACCACATGAGACCAGTACCTGATGAAAAAGAAGTGCAAAATCTCCTTAACCAATGTATCAAATGACTTGCAATGCTATGCATCCTTAGTTCTATGGATGACAACACAACCAGGTAAGAGTGTACGACACATGCTTGTATTCTAATGGCATTTCTATCCTCGTAATATAAGTATTCTATGCACGTAAATTTTCACCAGACTAGAGCATTACCATGACTTGTGTGACTGTCTACTTTGCTGTCTCGAAATTTAATAGATAAAACGGCAACAATTTTCTGATCTAAGAAATTTATTAAACTAGAGTTTGAGGCATCTTTGGTGTCGCATGAAAGTTACCTGTCTAACAACTGTTCTCTTGGATGAGTTGGGGGAAGAGCCCCCGTGTACTTGCCTCTCCAATCTACCTGACCACCAGCATACTTGTTTAGCCATTTCCTGAAACCAATGACAACGGCATCTGACTTTGTTGGCATAAAACAGGCTTTCTGCCACTGGTGAAGTCCAGCATCCATTATCCTATGTTCCTGTACAAATAAGAACCTGTGAGCAAGTCAAAAGATGCACCTCATTCCATGATCATGCAAGTTGATTAGAAGCCAAAAACTTAATAAATGAGTAAGGAGTCACCTCAAGATGAAGCAAAAATAAATCCGAGTCCACAACCAGGTTTTGTCCAATGTGATATATCCATCGGGGAACAATCTTAATCCAAACACCAAAGTTTATAGGGAAGGTCGATATCAATCTGCTGTTACGTGGACTAACTGGAACACATAAAAACTAAAAGAGCTCTCTTTTGGGCTGATGAGACCTACAAATTAAGTACAGAAGAAATACAAAGATAAAGGATATGAGCAAATAATAAGAGAAAGTCTAGCTATCAGAATCATCTTTATCTAAATAAATCAAGAACCATAAATCAATCAACATAATGTAGCACCTTTTCGGTTCCAGGTGAGGATGGAGCCCCATAATTATGTCAATTGGATCAAAGAGAGAAACATAAAACACAAATGGTAGCACAAATTTACTCTGACCCGGATTCTGCTCTGCAATGAAACCATACATGTCTAACTTAGGAATATAGAAGTGCAATGGTCTGCCCCCTTCTCTATCAGCCTTCTCTGAGAAGGAAAGATACAGTGAGTTATGTAGACGTCCTAGAAAGGGGCTAACATAATAGCATCCAATAAAGATGATTCGGAAAATAGTATCTACCTTTCGGTTGTGGAGTTTGCATTATTCCATAATGTGTATATGAAAGATGAGCCGGATCCATAAGATTTTCAATCAAGACCTCATACCTGGAAGAGCAATTACAAAATCAAGCAAAGTTATGTGATTTTTTTTTTCTGAAATAGGACTAGGAAAAGTTTAGATTCCAGAGTTTTAGTTACACTTGTGCAACTAATCAATCCAGAAAGACACTTTCCTTTTCTGTGTGACTATGAGCCACTTCTGCCGTTAAGGGATATTAATATTTCATGTAGATAGAGCTCCACATGTTTTAAGATGGATCATCCAGTTCTGGGATATAGGGAGGTTTTTTCTCTGCAAGAATGTCTTTGAAGTGAGGATCATAACTTGGCCAGAACCACACTATTCCATTCTGCACGGTACTTGGATAAACACCTACACATACTTTCTCGGAAGTGTGAATCTGCATTTTTGGTTGAAGGATCATTTATTCAAGTCATATCCCAAAAAAAGAACTTTGACATAGGAAGAACAATAGAATATTTTAAGTTCATCAAGATGATAGAGAACTGATAAAGTAGTCTGGGGTTCAACTCTAAAATCAATTGACAATGGAGAGAGTAGCTCAAACCCTTATTAGCCCACAAGGGCTCATTTTCCCGATGTGAGATAGATATCTCAACACACCCCTGCACGTGTGACGACCCCTCGAGCCTAACACGTGGACAACATTAGAGATGACGTGGAGTGCGTGTGGCCGGTAACGCTAACACACGTGTACATGGGTAACCCGCTTTGATACCATGATAAAGTAATTTGTGGTTCAACTCCAAAACCAATTGGCAATGTAGAGAGTAGCCCAAACCCTTATAAGCCCACAGTGAATGCCCTATTTTCCCGATGTGGGATAGATATCTCAACAAGAACTATGGGATTATATGACATCTTCTACCTACGGTCTTGCTTTAAAGTTCATTACAGTTACTGATTTATTTCAGGTCATCAAAAATAATAGTTACTATATAAAATAAGCAGGCAGTTTAAAACTTCTACGTATAGAGGTTTAGCATAACGAGCAATCTCTCTAGGTTGAGATTGAATTACCGGAGGGCCGTCCTTAGGTGCTTGAGGAATGAACTTGCAGTCATCAGAGCCATTAAAACACCAGCCATGATAAACACACTGCAACCTTCCCCACTGATCAATCCTCCCTTCAGACAATGGAGCTAATCTGTGAGGACATGCATCCTCAAACACCTTCCATGTACTCTCATTCTTGTCCCACCACAGGACCACATTGATGCCCAGAACTTTCTTTGCATGTGGTACCCTTTTGTCAAGGTCACAAACCGGCATCAATGGATACCAATGGGCATACCAGTCAAACTTCTCATCTTGGGTCTGAGTTTCAACTGGTGGTGCTGATGGGGTTTCAGTGTCAGTTGTAATAGAAGATGACATGGTGGTGAATGTCTTAAATGTAGGTTTGTGTCTTTGAACTAATGAGAATGATGAACGTGGTGTCTGCTTACACCCCAAAGGAGTGCGTTTTTGGATTGGGTGGCTGCCACTTTCAGAGCTCCACAATCGAAATGGGAGTATAAAAGGTAACAACTTGAACTCAAACGTGTTAATCTTGGATTGCAATTCAGTCAGAGAAACTTGAGGCTCAAATAATCACAGCAAGTATTCAACTACTCGAGCAAGGAACAAAAGAACCTGGTTTTGAGCTCTATGTTTTGAACTTGAAACTTCTAATCTCATATATTACCAAAAATCCCTGCAATACTGCAAGTTTATAGGAAAAATGTTACATTGTATTTCGATCAACGGTTAATACTTGACACAAGTCACACAACTCCATAATCAGCATTGACATAAAGAAAACATAGTTTATTTCTTAAATGAAATATAAATTAAGGAAATATACCTCGGGTTATATCCCCAACTGCAAAATCCCAACAAGAATCCTTACAAATCTTTTTATGATTGACAAGTTGAGCGTTTGAGATGAATTTCTTCAGGCCTGATCAAGTGATGACCTACTGAGATTTTGACAGACTTATATAGTTATATTAGTATATTATGGTGGAGTAAATTGGACAAGAGAATGAAGCCTAGTCATTTTCAGTGCATCTGTACAGTTTCCTCATTATAACAGCATTCCATCTGTATCAGCACCATGCAAAACTGAATTAGACAATCTATAAGTGGAAGTTAAGTAGCAACCTTGACAAGAAATTAGACATGCTATTGTTTTCAACTTAGGGATAGTTAGGTGGCTATTTCATATTGATGAAAAGCTATCTGGGTAAGTGAATTTTCAATTTTAAAAAGAATTGCTCTATTCGAACTTTCAGTTTTAAGCTCCTTTCTTCACATAAAGCGAGAAGCTAATTTCTTAGCAAGAATGAGACATTTTATCGAATATCTTCTACTGATATTAACTGACATATTCTCAAGGGCGCTAGAACACACTCCCATTCCATGTTTCACCAGACCCATAAATCTCTCTTCCCAAAAAAATACATAAAAATACTCAGAATAATGAGTCGAACAGTCACGTCCAAGAAATCATGCTGTGCTCCAATACTTAATTTGACATTTCAACCCATTCTACATGAGAGGCTTGAGATGTCAAACTGGCCACCTAAGATTATTAGCTTTCAACAAGAAATAACCATTAGAAAGAAATGATTATGACTAGTGAGATGCCCAACTTTGATACTTCCAAATTTTCAACCTTTGTGTGCCTGGTTAAAAACTATAACACAAAAGATTACACAGCAAGCAATTCTGTCATAAACCATCAACATTACCACTAATCTTCACAGAGGATTCGCGCTAGTGCCATGGCAGGACTCAGGAGATGCTGAATCTGTTCAAAAATAGTTTGGACATCACTTGAATCTAGAGTGTCATTTTGTCATTTGGATGTGCAAAACTATACTGGTAGCTTAAAGGCTCCATTCTAAGCTGGAAGCTCCACTTAAGAGACTCCACCCACTGATGCTACAACGTAAGGTGAAGTTCTAATAGGATAAGTCGGGCCAAGATAAGCCACAAAGACTTTAAGGAAGTTGCACGTGTTAAAGAGAAGCAGAGAATTATAAAGGTATCTTAGGCATTTCTTGAATGCAATTTTTTTGAAAGTGTCATTCACGCAACCAACTTCTGTACCACGTAAATGTAAATGATCAATACCTCAAGCTCACTTTCAAATCATATTCTGCTTATCTTGTGCACATGTAAAATACATGTGAGCATTGCACAAACAGCTTGTAAGTTGTAAGAAATAACATTGATGTGTAAGTGACTCAAAATGAGTTGAATCTATGTAGTACAACATATAGGCTTACTGTGACCAACTGGAATAGCCAACCATCAATATCATGAAGCAAGAAGAAAACACAACAATAAGCCTGACATGAACTGAATAGCATCATTTCAAAAGTGAATCAAACCATGGAAAAAAAACCTGGTCAGCATGTAAAGACTCCATCCTTGCAATCTTTTGTCAAATTATAGAATGTTTCGACTCGCGTCTTTGCCCTGTAAAGAACCTCAGTATCCACTTCTACCCTCATGTACCCATCAAACTCAACTGGGAGTCCATTGTTCAGAGTTGTAGTCTCATTGTACCACTCACTTGTATTACTCCACAACTCCTTGTAATCATCAAGCAAATGAACCTTGTACTGAGACCTCAGTTTGTCAAAGTAATTATAAAACGGTTCATTGGTGGCTATATACAGATTCCTCCAAGGCTGAACCATACCCTTGACCTTCTCCAGTAGCTGGTCAGGGGATGTATCATAATCCAGATGAGGCCAGAGCTGCGTATTCTTTGCCTTCTCCCCTCGCACCACATGAACAGCATCAAAATCCCAATCCATTCGCCCGCTGATCTCTGAAACAATGTTCATCAATCTCTTTGACTTCCACAAAGCATGCCAGGGCCTCTGAACGTACTTGGCAGCTTCCCCTTCACACACCCTGTACCAGTAATTATCTGGCTCCGGCGCATCAAACTGCCTCCATAGAACCGTGTTCCTGTCTTTCTTGAGTTGCATTGGCGTAGTCTTATGGCTCACAACCTTCATAACAGGCAGCTTCCTCTTATGGCTCCGATCCCACTTCTTCCAATCCCTCAAAAACTCAACCTCCTCCACAATCAGCGCAACCTCCTTCAAATGCTCAAAATCAAAATAATACCGGAAATCCTTCCCTTCCTCATCCTTACCACTCGGATTATAACTCCCGGACAAACACACACTCAAATCCACCACAAATGTCCTGTTCAAGTACATTGCCTCCCCTAAACCGCACAAGAAACTCCACATGTACTGATTCATTCCCTTGCAATAATCCCCTCCCCTCGAGTAGTACAAGTACTTCCCCCTCCTAAAATTCCTCTCCCCCAAGCTCGGTATAGTATCATTGATCTCCTCATCACGCCCCGGTGGCGCAATTCTACTATCATTTCTACCCTTACCAGCTCTGCTCCTCTGTGCGCGTCGCGCATTCACACCGGAATGCCACCCTCCGGCGTGCACCACATTATAAGTACAATTCACGCCGAACCCAAACTGGAACCTTCTAAAATCCCTGTACTTTCTCCAAGACTTCTCCTTCTTGTTCCGAAACCTCCACAGCACATCACACTCATCACTTTTCGACCCATTAACCGGCGTCTGATACTCCAAGAACACAATATTCTTGAACAGCTTAAGATTGAACTTCTCAACAGCAAGCAAAACTCGTGGGTCTGAGCAGTTGACTGTCTCCAGATCTCCACAGCCCGAACCGAGCTGTGGGGAACTGGAGAGGTCGGCCTCGGCGGCCTGAATGACCGCCGAGGTGATCCGGCTGTCCGGAGGGGCAGCCGGGGCAATGAAATCCTCACCGGTGTTGAGGACAGAGTTATCATTTTTGAAAGTAGCGTTCTGCGATTCGGTGAAGAGCTTTGTGAGGGCTGGAGCGGACTGGAGCCATGGATCTGGGGGTTGGTAGGTTATGGCAATCACGGTGATGATAAGGACAGATAAGACAAAGAGTGAGAAGCAGAGATTGCTGATGAGCTTTATCATGTTCTGCCCGATGGGCTCACTGCTGGGACTTGATGATTCTTTCTTCATCGGAAAACAAAACACCAGATCTTGAAAGAGAGATTCAGTTGCATGGAAAATGGAAGGGCAAAGATTTTGGATCTGCAAGACTTGTTGGTTGTGGATCTGCAAAACTTGAACTGGTTTTGTCTTTCACTCGCTTCTACTTCACTTCACTGCGGGGAGATGCCATGTCAATTTCTCAGTTTCTTTCCTGTCAGATTTTATTTTGTAGAATAATCTTAGGTGATCAGCCCAATTACATACAATTTTTTAAGAGAAATATCAAAAATTGAAACCAATAATATAACTGTGAGAGATATGAATAGAATTCCTTACTCTCCTCTCAACCTACCTGAAATATTAGAAGACAATAACCGATAGAGATTCAACTGTAAGCTAACATACTCTAGATATACTAATATATCTTTATAGTCAACCTCTAAAAAGACAACTATTTCAAACACTACATATCAAACTTACCAATATATATGCATAAGTAATCTTCCTATTACATTGACAACAAAAACAACCGATATTAATATAGTCTATGGAAATGACACTATAACCATAACTCATCCCACGACTTTACCAACGACCAATATGTGAAAAGCCTCTCTCAAAGAGGAGGCCAAAATCCTCAGACCATTGACCAAAACCTAAAAACAAAAACCTAACCCCAAGCCCACAAATTACGACCCCAGTCCCAAAACACCCTCTCAAATAGGAGGCCAAAACCCTCAGACCATTGACCAAAACCTAAAAACAAAAACCTAACCCCAGGCCCAAAACACCCCACTAGACCATCAAAGTTCATGTTACCAAAAACTGGCCCAGATATTGATAAGCCTGAACTGATGTATGAGTCTTCGATGCAAGAGTCACCTAGCAAATGCCGTCATCCATAACCCATCCTCCCTCCAAGAACCGCACCAAAGTGAGACAGGGAAAGCCAAAACCAGGTCGGAATTGACATGTAATCCTTCGCTGCCGCACTTTTCCATCTTGCTGCCCAGTCGCTCTACTCATCCTCCCCGCAGAAACACCTGAGCTTATATAGAGTTTTATATTAATTATTAGAGTTTAACAAAATTGCTAACCGTCATCTAACCTAAAAATTATATTTTCTCTTATATTTTATAAAAGTGCCATTAAGTTTAAGGTCAACAACTATTCTTCCCTCTAGCGAGAACTCCGGCGGGTCACCGACCTCAGGCGATGTCTCCGATTGACCTCTAATGATGTTTCCAGCCAAACTTCTGCTAAGTTTCCAGAGAAGACAAAAACTACTATCATCAAAGACTTAAAATTGATAAAACGATGATATTTCGCCGAAATTATCGTTTTTTGAGACCTGCGATATTTCCTCCACATTCCATCTTCGCATCGTTCGAAACAATGAGAATATTGCGATATTTGAGGAAAATTATGAGTTTTCGACGATATTCACGATATCCTTTGTTAACTTCGGCCTAGATTCACATGACTTCAGCCCAAATTCAAAAAATTATGAGTTTTCGACGATATTCACGATATCCTTCGTTAACTTGGGCCTAGATTCACATGACTTCAGCCCAAATTCGAAAAAACTAGACAAAATTAATGGCACTACCAAGAAGAATCGAACCTTTGGTCGCAAAGATATGTTATAACCCCTCAACCATCCCTACTTGGATGGTATATTGGTTATTAAGCTACACTCTAACTTATTATACGCCACATAAATTTCAAATTACTTCCGAAATATCTTTGAAATTTTATTAATCCCGATACTTTTCATCGAAATATCTATTTTGAAGGGTTGAAATTTCCTCGATGGCCGATATTTTAGTCATTGACTGTCATTAACAAGAAAAGCTACTATTGTGAGATTTTCGGCAATCTCCGGCAAGGTCACAAAAAATACAATCGTCGGTAACAAAAACTACTACCATCATTAACAAAAAATTACTTTCACCAACAAAAGTTACTAACGCCCGCAACAAAAACTACTACCGCCACCAACATACTGCTACCAACAAGAAAAGTTACTATCATCATAAAAAACCTACTATAATGATATCTTCTCGACGAGTCACAAAAGCTATTGTAGCTAGCACCAAAAGCTACTACCAAGATATACAAAAACTACTACCAAGCTATTCAAATTTATAAAAACTACTATTATCTGCAACACAAATTACTAAGAAGCAAAACAAAATCTACTACTGTCAGCGACAAAAGATACTACCCTCACCAAAAAAGATACTACCTCAACCAACAAAAGATATTACCGCCAAAAAAAACTACTACAACCGTCAACAAAAGCTACTATCGCCACAAACAAAAACTACTACTGTCAAAAATAAAAGATATTACCACTAGAAAGAAAACATGATCATTCTCTTACAACCGTATACTTGTATTCAACAAAGTTTGTGGCTGCTTGCATTTACTCCTGAGAATCTATTTCATGATTATGTGGCTGCTTGCATCATAAGCATGCTGCCGGCATTCCATACTGCTGTTCATCTATCAAGTATCAACAACTGAAAATTCCCTTATAAGCATGCTAAGAAACTTGGTGCCCAACATGAATAGGTAAACAACTTGACCCATTTATGATCCCAAATTTGAAGTTATCCTAAAAAATTATATTTAAATAGTGCCCAAGTTCTTCCTGCAATACGAATATACTATTTTTTGAAAGAACATACTGTCCTCTTTTATAACAATTTTCCGAACCAAATTTACCTATGGGTTTTCCTTTAGCATCCCTGTGCTGCAAGGAAGTAACATTAAAGATCATAATTATCATTTACTTTACAAGAATCTAGGAGTAAGACTTATCTATTAATCATAATGAATATGAACTTCAACATAATCATTTTGGCTGAAAAGGTAGATCATGCATATGAACAAGTGTGATCCAAGTGAGTAGAACTTCATAAAAAGAGTAAGGAGTCACCTCAATATGAAGCAAATATAAATCTGAGTCCAGAATCAGGTTTTGTCCAACATGAAATATCCATCGTGGAACAATCCTGTCAATCCAAGCACCAAAGTTTCTTGGGAAAGTCCATATCAATCTGCTATTACCTGGACTAACTGCAACGCAAATGAAATTAAAAGAGCTTTCTTTTGGCCCGTTTGGAGTGATGATACCTACAACAACGGGGAAAAAATACGTGTAAATTATATAAACAAGAATAGAAGGATAAAGGATATAAACAAATGATAACAGAAAGTCTAGCTGCCAGATCAGCTGTATGTAAACAAGTTATGTTGACGTGAGTCCTAATCCTAGTATGATTAGAAATTATAATCAAACTAGGATTGTGTAAGTCTTTCTGTGTTATTAGTTTCCTTCTAGGATTACAACTATTCTTATATATAAATAGGACCCTAGAGGCATAGTTTGTTTTAGTAGTAGTGTGATGTAGATCGTTGAGAGTTCTGATCTTGGGAGCTGAAAGCTATGGTAGATCATAGTAGATCTGTCCTGACCTGAATCTGAATCTGATTTGCTCGCATTATTGAATTAACCCTGAATTGAAGTATTCTTTTCTACTAGTCATTCATCATAAAACTTTTTCATTGCTCACCTTTTCAGTTCCAGGTGAGCATGCTGCAGCCCCATTAACATGGTCAGTGGGACTAAAGATAGAAGCACAAAACACACATGGCGGCAGGAATCTACTTTGACCTGGATTCTGCTCTGCGATGAAACCATTTATGTCTAACTTCTGAATATACAAGTCCAATGGTCTGCCCCCTTCTGTATCAGCTTTTTCTGTTAAGGAAAGATACAGCAAGTCATGAAAACGTCCTAATAAGGAGAGACTAACATAGCAACATCCAATAAAGATGACGATATTGATCGGTAAGTGATTAACCTTTGGGTTGTCGAGTTTGCATTATTCCATAATGCATATGGAACATGAGCAGGGTCCATACGATTTTCAATCAATACCTCGTACCTGGAATTGCAATAGAAAAAACAAGTAAAATTATGTGCGATATTCTGGAAGAAGAAAGAGAAATTTCATATTCCAAAGTTTTACTTAGACAATTTGTGACACTGATCCAGAAATAACACACTTGACACTTCTCTTTTCTTTGTGGAATTGTCGCTAGGAGCTGCTTCTCTCATTAAATGAAAATTAATAATTCATATTGATACAGCTAGCTATCAGTTCTATGACATAAGAGAAATTAAAGCCCTGACAGATCCACACGTTTTTCTACATGTGTGTAGTTTCCCTCTGCAGAACATGTTCTAAATCTGAAGTAACACAAAATATAACTTCTTCACATACCCATAAGGTATCTCCCTATTTCCCATCAAGCTAGCATATGATTTATCATCTATTTCCGCTATGTAGGGAGGCTTTTTCTCTGCAAGAATATCTTTGTAGTGAGGATCAGAACTTGGCCAGAACCACACCATTCCATTCTGCACAGTACTTGGATAAGCACCTACACATGCTTTGACGTGTGAATCTGCATTTTTGGTTGAAGGATCATTTATTCAAGCATTGGAAAGATTACTATCATACCAATACAAAAATCTTCCACAAGAGGAAGAGTTAATAGAATATACTCAAGTTCATCAACATGATACAGAACCATGGTAAAATACATCTGCTAGCTACTGTCTTGTTTTAAAGTTCATTATATAACATTTTAGTTCATATAAATAAAATAAGCAGGCAGTTTGAAACTTGTATTGTATAGAGGATAATTAGCATGAGCAGCAATAGGTTGTGATTGAATTACCGGAGGGCCATCCTTAGGAGCTTGAGGAATGAACTTGCAGTCACCAGAGCCATTAAAACACCAGCCATGATAAACACACTGCAACCTTCCCCACTGATCAATCCTCCCTTCAGACAATGGAGCCAATCTGTGAGGACATGCATCCTCAAATACCTTCCATGTACTTCCATTTTTGTCCCACCACACCACCACATCAATACCCAGAACTTTCTTTGCATGTGGGACTCTCTTGTCAAGGTCACAGACTGGCATCAATGGGTACCAATGGGCATACCAGTCAAATTTGTAATCTTGGGTGTGAGTTTCAGCATCTGGTGCAGATGGGTTTTCAGTGTCAGCTGCAATAGAGGATGATATGGTGGTGAATGCCTTGAATGTTGCTTTGTGTCTTTGAACCAATGAGAAAGATGAACTGGGTGATTGATTAAAACCCAAGAAAGTGAGTTTCTTTGATTGGGTTTTATCAAATTTAGATGGAATGTGTAATGATGGAACAGATGAAACTCTCAGAGTTTCCATGGCTACCACTTTCAGAGCTCCACAACCCAAATGGGAAAATTTAGGTAGCAAACAACTTGATCTCAAGGGGTTAATCTTAGACTTGCAATTCAGTCAAAGAAACTTGAGGCTCTGGTTTAATGGAATGGGCCTTTAAAGTAGGCCTTATCAAGTAGAATTGAAACTTCTTTTTGTATTAAAAGGGGGGGATTTCAAAACCCACCAAAAATTCTACAATTTTGCATCTCATTCTGATGAACTAATGAAAGAATGTGTATACATGATTTGGGTTGAAAAGAATGACAAAGAATTCCTAGATCATCTTTTCTATTCACACCAAAGAATAAATCAATAAGGGATCTAGTTTGAGTCATGAAACACTTGGTTACTCTACATCCTATAAACAATGGGGAAGACTGTTCTAGCTGGCTTAAAGCTTCGGGATAGCAAGCTTGCTCTATCAAATGCGGCTGCACTTGAGGTTGCCGCCACCTCCTCGCCACATGTGGGTGACAGCAGTGTTGGACTTGATACATTAGTCATCCGCGGAGAGAAGTATGATCTAGAACTGTTAGCCTTTCGTGGAGACAAGTTGACATGCTCTAGAGCTCGAAACTGGAGCTCTGAAGGGTAGTCCCTCACGCAACCAATGCGAGGTCCAGCTCCTGTTGTCCATTTGCAGGATAACTGTTTTCCCAATTGATATGATTTCATTCCTTTGAGTGAGTTAATCCTTTTGAGAATCGATTCTTCAGGAATGGTTTCTTCTTCAGTCTCTTCATGGTCTTCATCGAACAAATTCTGCTTTGGAACCATGTATTCCTGTTCTGATGGTAGACGTACCTCTGTTGATACTGAAGATTCTACTGGGAAACTGTAGCAACTTGAAGCAGCTGCTGGACTTCCACTCTCAAGCAAACTTTCTCTTTTTGGTATTTCAAGATTAGATAAAATTCGGCTAAGCCTGTGAAGCCGGCTTGATATCTTTGATTCCATTGCAACAGCTTGCTCCATTGAGTCAGTCTCCTCCCTACTCGAGTCTCGAACAATGGGATTTTCAGTTTTTAAGTCACATAGATCTGGGATGGACTCCTCTTCAGCTGAGTAGCTTCTCAGATGAGCACTGATTCTTTTCTCGCTAAGTGAATCTTCTTCTTCATGAACTGGACTCATCTGAATAATAACAACAAAGTAGGCTTTATAAGTACTCATCTCTTCACTTATTTTCTCACCATAGATAACAAATCATCCAAACTAGTAAAATAAAATATGAAGTTCATTTTCTTTATACCTTAACATCAGAGAGATCCACATTGTTCTCTTCAAGGAATGAAACAAAGTCTCTGAAATTCTCTTCTGTTGGTCTATAATGACCACTGTGAGGCCAAACTGCCTGTAGAAGAGTAACAAGAAATATGTTAGAGATGATAATAAATATCAAGGACAAAGGGCACTATGGAAATAGTACGCAAAATCTGCAAGTTTTTTGGTGCCATAGACATAGACATACCTTGATGATACCATTCTCAATAACTAATCTCCCAGCAGCAGATGTGGCTCCTCCAGCCAAAAAACTGGAATGCTGAAAGGTTCCCTTCTGTTTCTTGCCAACATATAAGATTTTTGAAGTGCTGAGAACAAAAATCCATTTGGCATCCTCATCTTCTCCAGATGTATGGAGGAGCTCCCCTGATTGATTGTAGAATAATTTTCCATCTTCCACAACAACTTCATAGGCCATTCTTTCCATCTGTATTGAGCATAATCACTATCAGCAAAGTAAATGGATTAAAAAAAAGATTAACATCAATAAGGGCATAAAGGCTCACCGGTCCAAGATACTTGATACACTGCTGTTGAAGTTTTGATCGAGGGCATTTTTCAAGATTCACTTCCTTCCCTTCTCCTATATCTAGCCAGTAGAAGAATGGTTCTCTACTCTGGCAATGAAGCCACTTAACGTAATAAAAGTGTAGGTTGTGTCCATATCGGTGCCTTGGGTCAATCTGTTTCAATCACATATGAAAGATTGATATCAGTAAAGACCAATTAACGATTGAAGAAAAGAAAAACATGATCTTAAATGTGAGTAACTTACCGCTTCAAGCCAGTGCTGCAAAGCAAGTTTTTGTGCTTTACTATTCTTTGATAAACCCTTTCCAACCTGCAGTTCAAAGAAAAATATGTTTTAGTATTTAAACAAATCATATGTAAACTGAAAAATGAAGCAGATGTTCTGTTAAAAGATTACCTTGGCAGCTCTGGTCCTTGCTCTAGACCAACGTGAAATGGCAGTTTCATGTTTCTCAAGTTCAAAGAATGATATAGAACTGCGCTTGAGCTCAGCGAAATCTAATAGCTTCCACCTATATTTGTACAAACAATTAGACTGAGTAAGACTGAAGCACTATAAAGATTTACTACTTTAGTAAAAAAGGCAAGATCAACACAAAAGGAAGAAATATATACCAGCTCTGCTCAACTAGAACTGCACAATCTGCTAGCTTTCTTCTGGTCCGGAAGCTTTTGTACACTTTCTGCAACTTAATTGCCGCCATGTGTTTGGGGATGGTGAGATCTGTTTGCACGGGTCGGATCATCCCCGCCAAACTATCCGATCTCGGGGACTGAATGTCCATTTCTTTGCTAATGGAGCTGACTGATTCAATGTCCACTTCTTTGCAAAGGGGGCTAACTAATGGAATGGCAATACTCTTTTGTTTAAGCAAGCCCATTTTCTCTAACTCATCCCCTTTAAAGCTAACAGAAGCTTCTAATATCATCTTTCCAGAACCTAAGGCCCTCATTATCGAAGGTTCTGCATCACCGCGGTTGAAACTAACTGATCTAACTGGAGTTCTTACTTCATCGTCTCCAAAACTGATAGACTTTACAGTTACTGATTCTAACCCACTTTCCAAATCACAGTCCTCAGAAAATGGGCAAGAAAAGGAAATTCCCATATGATAGCAAAGGGGTTTCGGCAATCCAGACAATTCAGAATCCTGCAAACAACAAAAGAGAATCAGTTAATTCTCCACATCTAATACTGCCTTAGATAACAGGAAAACATCACTGCAGATACGAATTCGAGCTTATATGAAGGTAAACATAAGATGTCAATATCCCAGATAGCGAGTCAGAAACAATTAAAAACATTGGATCTACAAAACCAAATCCGGATGCAATTGTAATTTGTATTCAACTTCGAAAATCCCCTACATCCATTCCCTAAATGGAATTCTATATCAATGTAAACATTTGAAGCATATCATTAAACAATAAGAGGTCAGATTTTACACTGCTGCTGTAGAATCCATTGGAAAAGATCAAGAATCTAGAAAAACATTACTAAAAGTTTGATTCTTCGAAGAAACCAAACCATTATAGAGAAACCCAACAGGCCTAAATCCATATCAAGAAAAGAACAGGATCCACAAAACCCATTACCTAAAACAAAAACAAAAACAAAAACTAAAACCACCATATTCCCATGAAACCAATATCAAAATTCAAAACCAAGAACACCCATGTCATCAGATTACCATGAAAACCAACATTCACCCAAGAAAGAAAGAAAGAAGGAACTTTTACCATTTCATGCAAACACCAAACAGACAACAAGAAGAAGGAGCAAGAAATGGATCATTAATAGACCTAAATAGGCAATTTTACCTTCAATGGAGGATTTCAAAGGGGAAGAAAGCAGTTGCTGTGTATTGATAGATGAAGAAAGTTTGGAACTTGAACTGGATTTGTTTGAAAGTTTGGTTTGGGCTCTCTCTCTCTCTTTCCTGTTTGCTATGCCATACAAACCTCTCTGTGTTTTTCAAACTAGACCTGTCATTGAAGCTCATATATACTTATATAGGGTAATGAAAAGTGAGAACTGAGAGAGTTTGATGAGAGAGAGAGCCTCCATTTTCCAACCACGTGGGCATGGGCTTTTACTGGGAAACAAAATACAACACAGAAATTTGAAAACTGCAAAAACCTACTTGTTTTCTCTCAAAATTAATAATATGGCTCTTTCTTCGAAATTGGTTGACATGGTATTATGAATATGAGCGGTAATGTTGATTCTTGACCAGGTAGGCAAATTTTGTATATATACATACATGTTAATATATATATTTAGAATAACAAGTTCATATTCATGTTAATATATATATTTACACGAAAATTCTTCTACAGAACAAAGTGCAAGTGAATCTTAGACCAGGAAAAAGTACAAGTAAATTAAACAACTTATATGTAGTTGTTTCTTCGAAATTGGTTGACATGGTATTATGAATATGAGCGGTAATGTTAATTCTTGACCAGGTACGCAAATCTTGTATATATATACATGTTAATATATATATATATATATATATATATATTTAGAATAACAAGTTCATATTCATGTTAATATATATATATATATATATATATATATATATATATATACGAAAATTCTTCTAGCCAACAAAGTGCAAGTGAATCTTAGACCAAAAAAAGTACAAGTGAATCAAACAACTTATATGTAGTATTTGATTTATCAGTCTTTCACATGGCACTTTAATGCATATATTCTTTGTTAACAAAATCGAAACTCAAGAAAACTAGTCTAAATGTTTCCAAACATATATAGAGATGAGGACTTGTGGTCGATGCGTGGGTTCTCATATTATGAACGCTTAATTTGTTCGGATCAAAAATGAGAGAAATGAATCAAGGTCTCCCACATAGACAAGATAAATGTGCACCTTGATCTGTAGAATTCGCTTCTGTTAATATATACGGACGTTAAACAATTAAGTCAATACGAAAAAATTGTTCATCTTTACTTGCACTCTTATGTAAAACTAGTAAATAAATATAAAATGAAGTATGTATATAACTACCAACAAATTTCATGGAAGCTAGGTAGTATATATGTGTGTAGTCTCAATACTCTGTCATTTTCACTCCAAACTTGGAAATGATCTTAGTCATGTTCAAACTGAGATTGACTTGTATTCGTAATCGCCAGCACTTATGTCATAAAATTCTCCTGCCTCCAAGAAACGAGCAACGTAGCGTAACTCGCAAGTTTCATTTCATATGATAGTAACTAGCTAGCCAAGACTCATTTAGATGATATATATATAAGGAAATACATTACTAATTTACTAATCATTCTAAGAAGGTATATTCATGTCAAGGTCATTACATATCCACCCCTATCAAAAAAGGATAGACAAGACGGTGTAAACGATAAGACCACCACCTCCATTACTAATTGACTAATTGTGAGGGTGATTAAGCAGAGAAAAGCAGCAATTTGGTTGGTTTGGTGATGACGTATGTGAAGATGTGGATTGTTTTGGAGGGATATGAGACATACACGTATGGCGGACTTTTAGGCACAGAAAAAATTGAAAACCAGTCAAAATCATACTGAACTGGCATCGAATAACCGAAACTGAATAGAACTGAGACATTCGGTTTTAGAATTCGTAAAAACCAACTAGTGCGGTTTTGGTTTGAGGTTCTATACTTTCTAAAAACCGATTAAATCGAACCGAATCAAAATATATTCATTTACTTATTAATACTTAATTTTACATTATGTGTCATGTTCTTATTAATTATGAGTTACAAATAGTCGACTTCCACAAACATGTTTATATTTTTAAGTGTTTAAGTCTAATCTAATTCTCTCTCATGTAGTATTCTCTTTTGTTATATATGAATATTGGAGGTTTCAAATGAATGATGTAAACATTTTATTAAGGGTTATGGTAAAAAATTCAACTAGATCCAACAATATTAAAGGCTCGATCAAAACGGTCAACCATAATCCATCGTCATTTATCACACGAAAATATCTTATTTCATGATATTTTTGATAAGTTTGCTTCCTATATAGAATTGGTTCATAAAGTTTGTTTTCTATGTTTCTATAACTTCAAGCATCATAATCTTTTTTTCTTTCTTTCTTTCGTTTATCATGTGTGAAAGTCATTTCAAAAAATAAGTTTTTTAACCGAAACCGTACCCAAACCGCACCGAATTTCGGTTAACCGACGAGTACGGTTTCTTGTATATACTTTACGGTTTCGATTTTGAAAAATATGTAACCGAAAAATACGATCTGGTTTTCAGTTCTTACCCTAAAACTTAAGCGATTGGACCCGATCCACCCCTACATACATGAGTTGTTAATTGGATTAATTTAGGGTTAATTTGAATTTGTTTTGTTAATTGGTTTTGGTTTCTCGAATTGAATATATGTATTCGAAAGTGAAAGCTCAGTCTTTGAAACTTCCATGCAAAGCTAATACCATGACCCACAAGTTGACTTGAATATTCCTAGCCAATAACAACAAAATTTCCTTAAAAAGTCTAAAGCTTGTCCTTAGTTTAATAGCCATACAAGAAATTAATATATAAATTGGCTAGCTTTGTACGTATGATACTCGCCATATACGAGTATTGTACATGCATTTTGGTAACATATATTGGTACGTGTGACATGATATATATTGTTCGCTGTCATTGTCTTTTATTTATTTATTTTTGTTAATTTGTTATCATTATTGAAGTTAAGCCATATGTGTGTGTGTCCGATTGACCATCCAACACGTGTATTGATAAAAATTTATCTCTATATACCAAATGCTAAAATTAATCATTAATTAAAAAGTAAAATTAATGCATTCATGTAATTTCATAAAACCAAAAGATTAACCACTATTTCATTCATAGATTAACCCTAAATTAATAATGTTTTGATATATATATATATATATATCAACACATTATTAATTTAGGCCAACATATATATCAAAACATTATTAATTTAGGCCAACATTGTAATTTAAAACTACAAAATGATGAGTGTGTACGAATTATTACGTAATAATTAACAAAAGTAAAATCTAATAGATAAAGCATTTTTTGAAACAAAATATATGCTCGATCTCTAATGACCGGCCCAAAAGAGCAACATATATATTTTCGAACGTATTTTTATTTCTAGCTACTTTCTAGTTTTGACTAGAGCATATATAACAAATATTAAGTATTTCCTAATGGATTGCAAGTGATTCAAAAAAATATTATCGGGTTGCATACGTAGATTTACATTGTAAAGTGCAAATACGCGTAGCCGAAAACAAGTACACTAACAAGCTGGCTGTGTCGGAAAGTAGTATACAGCAAAAACACATATGATTTGTTTATATGTACGTCCAATGTATACAAGTATCATCCAATTAATATATATTTTAGCTAGATTTTTTTGGGTATATAACTTGACAGCTGGGTATACGTAGCTTGTTCATGCACCCATTTGTACAGAAACCCTAGCCTAGCTAATTAAATGAGGAAAAATTATTTCCATGTATATAGTGCACGATTGTTCATAATTAAACCACCCGGCCTCTCGTCCAAAGCACCAATAGCACGATGCTTATTCTACAAATATTGATCATACGACTATTCATTGTTGTTTACGACAAATAAATTATCATCAAAATACAAACATGAGATGGTTAGCTAAAATGATATCGTACGTAACATATGAGTGAAAAGAGTATACATATACCGTGACTCTTCGATCTCTCCATCTTACAAATTGATACGATATGGAAGACTATATGTATATGTATATATATATATATATATATATATATACTAACCTCTTCACATGTGTTTCACACGTGTCAATTTTTTTTTAAATGTGTAGTTAGGTAAATATGTAAATAGATATTTAACAGAGTAAATGTGCAAAATAAAAATAGATACACAATATTTACTTTTTTATCATGTATAATATTTTAATTTTTTAGTAAACTACAATTTAGTTATCAACCAAATTTCAATTTACAAATACACCATTTAGATTACATCTTACACTTTTAAGGACACAAATTAACAAATTAGGACAGGTTGATGTCCACATGTCATTTGTCACTATATATTTTACCAAATTAGCCTTAATGAAATTTTAGGACAAATTGATGTCTATATGTCATTATATATTTTACCAACTACCCTTCACTAAATATTCAATTATCTGCTGATGTGACACGCTGCTACTATATATCGAGTTGAAATGTGCTACTGCTCGAGTTGAAAGGTGTTACTACCAGCAATATTGCAATTTTTTCCGACAATTCTCTGATGCTGACATAGCGCGCTGCTACTACCGAGTTTAAAGGTGCTATTATCAGGTTGGAAGGTGCTAATGTCAGCACTATTCTAATTTTTTATGGCAATTCTTTGATTTTGTCACACTGCTACTGCTCGACTCTGTTGCTGGTGCGTTGCTATTGTCAGATTTTGATACTAGCGTGCTGCTACTGTCAGATCATGATGCTAGCTTGTTGTTACTGCCAAGTGTCAACTCTAATAGCAAATGACATGCAATAACAGTACAAATAGCACACAATAACAACACACAGAGCATGCAGTAGCAGTCATATAACTGCAACATACAGTAGCAGTAACAACACAAAGAGCATGCAGTAGCATGCACATAGCAGGACCATGAAGTAACAATAGCATCACAAAAAGCACGCAATAGCAGCACATAGCAACAAGAAGAAGAAAAAAAGAAGAAGAACCAAATCATATCTAGTCTGATTCATCGAATAACCAAATCAGGTCTAGTCTGATTGATCGAAGAACCAAATCAGATATGGTCTGATACATTGAAGCCTTTCATTCTTTGGCTTCTCCTCCCCTCATCGCCTTGAAATTTTGATGTTTGTAGTCTTGGTGAACATAGCCATCAAAAAGTGGAGAGAGAGAGAGAAGACGATGAAGAATAAGAGGATGAGTGAGGGAGGAAAAAAATAGGTGAAATTTACATAAGATAGGAGGGTATTATAGTCAATTAATAAGTGAAATTTAGATAAGGTATGATGAATTTAGTTTTGAGCTTGGGTTCATGAAGTAATTTGTATAACAAATTATGAAAGTTGGGTTTTTATGTTTGTAAATGTGGTTGGTTCCTTACTTCCTTATATGTAATTTTTCATTAATTTTTTCAACAATTTACAACATTATGGGTTAATTTAGAAGTTTACATTTTTGGTTAAACTTTGACAGTAAAACTTGGCTTCCTTTCCTATTATAGGGGTTTAGATGTGAGACTTCTTGTTTGAGCTCCTGTTACACTTATATGCTAAAGCTAAAAGCAAAGAAAGTTTAAATTTGTACGTGGTTCGATTCGAAACTATCTTCATATTTTGGTATTATCACAAAATCAAATTCATTAATAGTGTCGGATCAAACTAAAAGCATATGAAGTGTATGTAACATATATATGTTCATGTAGTCAATTTGTTTAAACGATTAATCATTCATCAGTTTTCAGGACCAAGTTCGATCGATATTCATCCATGAACAAATATTTAAACGAGAGATCACCAAAGAAGCTAGCCAGGGTTAACGAATGGAAGCATAAGATCCATGGAAGATCCGAATGTGTAATCTAAACGCAAAACAAAACACAGATCTAGATTTGCTTCCCACTTCTTTTTCTGATACGAATCGAAGTTGTTAAACACAATATTACCTGTAAAAACTCCACTTTTGTGGGAATTGGCAACGTGTTTGTCTGAATACAAGAACAAAACCTCGTCCTCTACTCCATCTTGTATATATCTAGCGGCAACAAAACCAGACGAACGAACCAGTCAAACCTACAATTCCAAGTGCTTGCATGGCTTCCATTTTCCCAATACACGTAAAACTCAAAGTTTTCTGTTTAGGATTTTCATGAAGAAGATTATATATTAAACTCATAATTCTCAGACATAACATGGCACTTCCGGCTGGCATGACACAAAAAATCTTTGTTAATTTGTTAATTTGGGGGATCGGATCTCGTCGTCGAATTTGAATTCCAGGGTATACTATACGTACTACTCCGGCCGTACCGTACAGATAGCCGTGGCGGCTCGACCGCCGACAACGGTGCATTAAATCCACGTGTCAGATACGTTATGAGCTCACGTCGGTTTGCCTGGGATGAGTGGTACATACTTACCTAACAGCCCAGACAGCTAAATCCCATGACAGTCGCCCTCGTTGGATGCTGCTGCTGCTGCTGCTAGTAATTATATATAATCATTTTTCTCTCTTTTTTTTCTAGGGTTTATTTCCGGCCACTAGCTCACTCGTTTAGTTTTGTAATCTTCTTTTTGGGCAATCATTTTCCCATGTAACTATGATATATCTTGGATTATAGCTTGTCTATATATATATGGATCACATTGATCGGTTAACACATCCAATCCTTGATTTTCTTGTTGAAATGTTTGATGATGTAGCTAGTAAGACACAAGTTATTAGCTTAGGGCCGGTGAAGAACTTAGAACCATCACTAGTAGAAAAAAAATTCTTAAACGACGGAACTAAAATAGATTTTTCGTCTCTTAAGAGCTTATACGACGGATAGTCCGTCGCCTAAGGACTATCGTCTAAGACTGGTCACTTTTGTGTGTAGCGACGGAAAAAATATTTTCGTCGTTTAAGGCATGTACTTATGCGACGAGCATATGTAATTATATGACGCAATGTGTCTGTCGCTTAAGTGTATGTTTTTTCAAAACAAAAATCTTCGTCGGTGGAAACTAACTCCAGTTTTCGACGAACCCATAAACTAACTCCAGTTTCAGACGAATCTTATGAGGACCCAGTTGTCGCTTCTACGGTCCTCCCCACTATATGATCCTCCATTCACAGTATGTCCTCCGTCACCGAAAATAACGTCATCACCCTACAGCCACCACCACCACCACGGATACCTCCATCGAATACAACCACCGTATATGTGTAGATAGCATAAACATGCCTGCTACAGAGGAGCTGCCTAATTTTTGTCAAATGAGATTATAAAAAAAAAGAGCATAAACATGCATATATAACTAGCCAGCTAGCTGGAGAACACGCGGGAGCTGCTATTATATATCTTCTATTGACAGCTAGCGATGATCGAGCTGCTTGCATTGCTACCTCCATCCATCGATCATCTTTATTTCGTAATAATAATTCGAAGAGTGGTATCGATTTGACTGCTCACTTGTCTGCTCGATCGATCTCAACCTATCTATCTTTGTTGCACTAGTTCTACTACTACGACTACTTTTTGTAGTACTGAAAGTCGTCGCTTAGCTTGGACTGAGACTTTCAGATCATCTATTTCTCTCAGTAAACTCTAAAAAACAGAAACGCGCTTCTAAGTTGTAACTTGGCAGCACCGACTTATTATCTATCTATCCCTAGCAAGCTTGCTTCCCAAGTCTGCAAAAAATATATAGAAATTAAGATTAAGTTACATGGTAGAAGTAGTCAGCTCGACTTGAATCTTACTCTGTTTTGTTTTGCCTCGTCGATCACCATCATCATATATAGTCGGTTTTTTGCCCTACCATGAGTTGACGTTATATTGACGAATAACTGGACAGTTGAGATGGTGAGAGTCGTGTGTGTGTGAGATCCTGCCGGGGGCGGTTCGAACCGGTCCAGAAATGCACAGGCAAGTTTGACCTTTAACCAGATTCGATCGATAGAGAGAGAGTTTGATGGATGACCATGGTCCAAGACCTACCCTGCATCGATCATAATAATGTAGCTAGAGGCAGAGATCGAGAAGACTAGAGTAATGAGACGGTGATTTAAGCAGGTGTGTACGTACGTGGGAATGAAGCAGATGTAGGACAGCTACTGAACTACTACGTAGTCTGATCTGCTCGGACCGGAGATCGATATCGACGGCTTAGCTACACGGTTAGAAATCGAGACACAACTCAGAGAGACGGTAAATCGGGTGTGGCTATAGCTTGAATAATGAATATCTCTATCTCTCTTATCTATCTACAAGATCGACAATTCTAATTAGTCGGTTGGGGGGTTTCTCCATCTAGAACTTCATTGCATGTCACATTCTCACATACAGTGGTCACAGTCAGAGCAAGCTAGTCTCATCATGATCCGATATATATCGATATATCCTTTGTAATATTAATCTAGCAAGAGTTCGATAATTAGCAAGAAACCCTAGATAGAACATCTCGCTTACGATTTCGATTAATAACTATACAAATGAATCTACCCTAGCTAGTTTTTTTTTGAAAAATGTTTTAGTCTTATTAAGGTCTATGATTTTTGGCTTTAATCCTATATGACATGTTATTTCATCAAGACACATCATCAATTTAAAAATGTTGTTATGTCATATTTAGGTAAAAATACAATCTTATCCATCCAAATCTTATGATTCTAGATTGCTTTGTCTTTATTCAAAAATGAAAGTAGTTTTAAGGAAAGAAAAATATTTTTGAATCCATTTTTTTATTACACTCGTTTTTAAATTTAAACACCAAATAATGAGATTAAAAATATTATAATTGTTCAAAAATATATCTAAGTGAATATACATATATATATATATACATATACACATATACTATTTAAAAAATATAATTTACATAGATAGGTTCGTCCAAAAAAAAGAGAAAGACTCTAAATCTATCATATATTTTCTTTCCATTTTGTGAATTCAATTTAAGTTTTGATTTTTCTGATTATTACCTTAGTAAGGTAGATTAGTTTTATAGATGGCAATACATTAATTACTAATATGGTATGTTTGCATATTCGGTGTAGTTATTATGGACATGCCATACACTACTAGAAAACGTACTTAAGCGACGGAAATTTTAAAAGACAAAAAGTTTTCGTCTCTTAAGAAGCTCTTAAGCGACAGAATTATGAACTTTTTGTCGTTTAGGCTCTTTCGCTTAAGCGACGAAAATTATTTACTTAAGCGACGAAACTTTCCATCGCTTAAGAAAATCTTCCGCAAGCGACGTAAACTATTTACTTAAGCGACGAAACTTTCCGTCGCTTAAGAAAAATTTCAAATTTTCACTGTTTGGCGCTCAAAAATTCAAAACTTACCTAAGCGACGGTCGCTTAAGCAAAATTTTAAATTTTTAAATTCCCGCTAAAGTGAAGAACAGAAGAAGAGGAAGAAGGCGAAGAGAAGAAGAAGAATGAAGAAGAAGAAGATGAAGAAGACGAAGAAGAAGAAGAAGAAGAAGAAGAAAGAAGAAAGGAAGGAAGAAGAAGAAGAAGAACAACAACAACAACAAAAATTTTTGCCGGAAATCCGTCGGAGAAATTTTTTTTTGAAAAAATCTACACACTTAGACGATGGAACCATTGCGTCGCATAGGTGCATGTTTCGTCGCATAGGTACATGCCTTAAGCGACGAAATTTACCTATCTGTCGCTTAGGCCTTAAGCGATAGCACTTTCGTCGCTTAAGCACATTTTTCTAGTAGTGATATATATAGGTCTTTTATACCAAATGTAAATTTAATAATAATCTAATTAGTACTCACACCAAATTAGGCAATAATTATTCCGATATGTTTCTATTTAATTAGATGATTTTGTTACCTTACCTTAACTATATTAATTTATTTCTTAATAGAGTCCACACTATAACCATTTACATAAATACAATATTAACAATTTTCTTTTCGACTCTTATTCAAAATTTAGATATAGAATTAAATAAATATATATATATATATCCATCGAATTTATTTAAAAAAGTAAATTTCTATCGAAATTTCTTTTGGATAAATTATATTATATAAAGTTTATCTGGACAAAATATTTGTTTATTTTCCTTTGAAATAGTATTATTTTTTTAAATAGTATACATAGTATATTCACTTAGATATATTTTCGAACAATTATAATTTTTTAAAAAAAATCTCATTATTTTGGTGTTTAAATTTAAAAACGAGTGTAATAAAAAAAATGGCTTCAAAACTATTTTTCTTGCCTTAAAACTATTTTCATTTTTGAATAAAGACAAAACAATCTAGACCATTAGATTTGAAAGGATAAGATTGTATTTTAAACCAAATATGACATAACAAGGTTTCTAAAATAGATGATGTGTATTGATGAAATGACATATCACATAGAATTAAGGTCAAAAATCCTAGGCCTTAAAAAGGCCCCCTAGCAGTACCTTTTTTTTATTAGAAACTACCTAGTGTAACAGGAGAAATAAACCGAATGAGAGAATTGGGGAGAATAACAATGTTGTAGTAGGAATACATGTACTTTCCTTATGTATTGTATCATCTATATATAGAGGCTTATTCTATGAATGAAATAACACTGTATAGATGATACAATACATAAGGAAAGTACATGTATTCCTACTACAACATTGTTATTCTCCCCAATTCTCTCATTCAGTTTATTTCTCCTGTTACACGTTATCAGCACCCTGCTCTAACCTTAGAAACCAAAAGAAAAAAAACCCTAAATTTTTCTTCCATGTCGTCCACCATCGACGCACACCTGTGTCTCCTCCTCCCACGGACGCACCATCGCTCCTCCGGCTAGCGCAGCCGCCGTTCATCACCATACTAAACCCTAATATTTTGTCTCCACCGCATCATAGAATCTCCTTCATTATCGCGTGAATTAGACATCTCCACTGGCGAATTTGGCACCAAGCCTTGAATATGAGCTACATACGTGCGATCGGCTTGCAGTTCCTAATGAGGAGCTAGATGTGTATGATCATGAAAGCTAAGTTTTTCTGACTCCCTCTCATCTTATGACCATGGGTTTATTGTTCATGTGGTTATATTTTACATATTTATGTTTTTGATTATAAGGTGCTAATAAATTACTTTATCCAATGTTAAGGAGGCATAGTTGTCGTGCAGTGCGAATGGTGATTGCTCATCGAAGCATCCTTTTGATCATAAATTCATAAGTGGAAATCAACAGATCGGTTGTCCTTCAATTAATCAAATCAAGATAAAGAAGGTCGTGGTCATCTCTCTATATGGTCGCCATTCTCTGATCCCAAATATCCAACAGCATGATACCGCAACGGATAAGCTTTTGGTTCTGAAGCATAGAACCTATAGAGAAAAGCTAAGTTCCTACACACCCCTATTCATCTTACATTAGATCAGTAAAATATATGATGATATGCATGCGTATTGCACCGAACTATGATCTCACTGTATACTTGCTAATCAAATAGACTTTGACACTCTTGTGTACCCGTCCACACGCAAATTCTCTTTTTAGGATGCACTTGTTACTCACAGTAGCATACATATCAACATATATACTTAATGCTATATTTGTGATATAGTCAATGATATATTTCTTATTCAAACTTCTTCACAACTAGCATAGCACTCATTTGTACCTCAGTACCTGCTTATATAATTGTTAATTTGTGCTATATGCATATTTGACAAACAACATAGTTGATAATGTATAGATGATGAAGAAGATACTAATAATTGATTTACTCTCTTGTGTAAGAGATTAGAAAGCAAGATGCTAACCTCGAAAGGATTCTAGACCAAAAAGGCTTATGGTGCATTTAAAAGTTGGTAATATGTTGAAGATTGATAGCATGTAACAATTTAAAAGACCCTACACGTCTACATCGACACGTGCGTGCATTAAGAGTTTCATGCTTCAATAATATTCTTAAGTAAGCTTTATATTAAAGTTACTGCTTTTTGAGAATTGTGTCTTTCATTGGAGATTATTCAAGTTCTCTTCTTCTTTCATCCCGACCCCTCATATGGCGTGAGACATTTTTTGAGAATTAATTGAATCGTGGGGATTCATATGCTATGAGCATCGAAAACAAATTATGGCTATGAAAAACTTCATGAGCCTCAAAACGATCATTTACACATCTTGGTCTAATCCAAATTTCTTGAAAATATTAGATGTCGAGGAAGTCTTTGGGACTGCGACATTAAATATTCTTCTTGTTTCACGAGATGTTGAAAAAAAAACAAAAAAAAGGCAAAAAAGCCTGAACTTTGCATAAATTATACTCCAATGATATTGGATATCACCAATGGGTGAATGACATCGAGAACACCTCACTGCCATGACATATATGGCTTATTATTAGATGAGGTATGCTATAGACATGGATCTATTAAGCATCAATTTTGAGTTTTGCTAAACAAGTGTCAAAGAAATAGCTGCAGAATATAAAGTATATAAACATAAGAGAGCAAAAGATTCATCATGCAGCTAAAGAAGAAGATGAATATGGCAATGATGCCAGTATCATTATTACATATTTCAAAACTGGCAAGAACACATTGATGTTGCAGATTTTGATTGGAGTATTTATTTTTCAAGAATATATTGTATAGGCAAATAGCTCAATAAATAAATGATGATTTGTCATAATTCATATTATGGATTAGATTTTGATTACAAGACCTTGATGCATATAATCGTTGACATATTCATAAAGTTTCGAATGTATTTTTATGATAATTGAGCTTTATTCAAATTCGTTATTGCAATGACACATAAAGTCATCAAAATACCTTAGTTTGACATATGGTTCGAAAAAATATTTGCACTATGAATATATATGGTGAAGCAATACAATGAGTCAAAGGAGAAAAGAAAAATATTTCGGCAAGAATCGAAAAAAAGTGAAAGGTGAAAAGACCAATTGTGATGAAAATGACCAAATATGAAAAAAGTCAACAACAAAATACTGTTCACATGAACAGTATAATGAAAAATAATAATATTTTGGTGAATATTTTCACTTATATACATGTTGACTTCTCTCCTATTATTTGTAAGTATATATATGTTTTGGAGAGTTCAATTGTTTAAAGCCGATAGTGTGACTAACCACACAACACTAAAAAATATTGGCAGTTATTTGTGGATCTAATCCTCATAATCCTTATGTGACTCGGATGATTAGATCATCATCACGATAATAAAAAGATCGATAATTTTTATTGTCTTATGACAGAATGATTAATATTATTGAAGCTCTTTATGCTTCAAGAGCTAATCTAACCCTTATAAGCTTTATGAATACATTGCCAATGATTTTCATGTGGAAATACATGAGATTGGACATCAGTTCTTTTGCATTACCTCTAATTACTGTGAATGTATTAGAGAAGAATATGTGTCAATCTAGTGAGTTATATATAACCACTTTTGAAATTATTTGATTCAACAATGTCATAAAAAATGACTATTGAGATTCTGACACATATAGGCCTTGACATGGTTTATTAAGACATCATGGTCATGATATGATGATCCGTATATTGAAATGAAAAAAAAAACACACGGACATCAAATGTTTTTGAGTGAAAAGAAGCAAAAACCAAAAGAACATGGTTCAGTAGGCAAATATTGCTACTTTTATGAAAATGACGCCGCTCCCCCTAGGCGACTTTGAGATATATTTTGTTATGCACATATTGGTGCAATCATTCCCTATTATGCTTCTCGAGTCAAATATGACTTTAACTTTATGGCTAAACCAAATCCTTGTTGGTTACTATTAAAAGCCACTCACTCGTTTGTAAAACCTATTTATTTGAGAAATTAAGATTGAGACCATCTTATGCAAATGACACATGTATTCTCGTTATGTTTTAATTACATTGAATCCAAAATAGATTTTGTAGACAAATTCAACCAACTTGCTGACATTCTTGATATTTCATTGTGTTGGTTGATATGCATACACGCTGGTCACGTGTCAGGACCCACCCCGAGTTAAATCCCTTTAACCCGAAGTAAATCCTGCGGGGACCACCTCAAGGGAACTTCTTACCGAAACCCCCATGAAATGGCCAACCCTTCCTACGTACCAACTCAGCACTTCCATGAGTATCTAACAACAATCCCTATCTCATGGAAGCATCCTGCTCTCTAACCTACTTAATTAGCTAAACCGGGTTAGTCCAGCAGTCTACTAAGAAGATTACCCTAAGGAAAATGCGGCAGCAACAGAATGATCGACTATGCCTCGACTCTTGTACGTGCACAACCTCCGCTCTAGAACCCTGCACCACTGGGCATTTGAAAACGAAGGGCCCAGGGGAGAAACATTGAAAAACTGTTAGAGTGAGTGGACAAAAATAAGCCAAGAAACACTATAAATTCTCCACAAGCAATAAAACCAATAACTTCATGCTCTCCCAAAATGTTTTGATTTAAACATCATTTATGCATGCCCACAAATACTAAATATCCCACAAATGCATGATATGGTAAACAAGTAAAGAATATGGGAAGAGAAATGTTCACAAAAATAATAAGTCTGACCTCTCAGACTAGGGTCGGAGCTAAGAGCTCTAGTTGCGCCCTCACGCTATGCTAGCTATATAAAATGATAACGGACAACCCTTATAATATTAACCTGACCTCTCAGGCTTGTCTGTCCTCTCAGACCAGGGTCGGAGCTAAGAGCTCTAGGTAAAATGATAATGGACAACCCTTATAATATTAACCTGACCTCTCAGGCTTGTCTGTCCTCTCAGACCAGGGTCGGAGCTAAGAGCTCTAGGTAAAATGATAATGGACAACCCTTATAATATTAACCTGACCTCTCAGGCTTGTCTGTCCTCTCAGACCAAGGTCGGAGCTAAGAGCTCTAGATAAAATGGTAATGGACAACCCTCATAGTGCACTACGTAGTTTGCCTGACTTCTCAAGCTAGGGTCGGAGCTAAGAGCTCTAGTAGCGCCCTCACGCTACTCTAGCTAGCATATTCATTGGTCAACCCTTATGTAAAATTCAAAACAATACTTTACTCAAATTCTCTTCCCAAAACAAATAAGTAAAACAATTCCTTGTCATATATGCATAAATCCAATTTCCAACGAAGTCTCGGGTTCAATTCCATTCGAAGGACGGGCCATCCCCGTTTATAACCATTTTCAGAAAGAAATAGAAAATTGGAGTAATAATGGTAAATACGTTCAAGCATAAAAATCAATACCTCAACATAGTAAAAATCTTTAACCGAGGTTCCCGCTAAACTTTATCCAAATAAAACATTCAAGAACCCGAGAAAAATATAATTCTCGAAAACAATCATAAAAACCTTGCAATTAAATTAATAATTAAGGCATGCATTCATTTAAAATAATATGTCCACTCACAGTACTATTGCGACCTTCCCGCTCGGAAAGCTCCTCGAGCGAAACCCTCGAACTAACCGCGTAGTCGAGCCCGTCTCACGTTCAACCAGAGACTGTACAAACAACCCAATACATTAGTCATTTCATCGTTGACTTGGTCTTTTCCTAGTTTGACCAGGAAATCCTATTTGACCACGTGTTGACCAAATTCCTTTCTTTTTAACAGCTTTTCAAACATCACACTTATTTCCGATTATCGACTCGAAGTTTGGTTTCCGTTTATGCCACTTTAGCATAAGTATTTTTCTCTTTACTTATTGTGAGTCGATACGTCGATAATGAAATTATCCGATTGTTTTTCCATGATTAACTTGACAATTCCGTTAATAGGATTCAACATCTCCCTCAACCACTAGAGTGGTCAACATATTATGATTCTCATACTTCACTAATTAACTTCAAAACCTTTAACATGAATTCTATCTTTTCTTTAACCTTTTCAACCCGATTTAACATCTTCTCATAAATGGAAACCTTCCAAAAAGGGAAAGTTTCCCAAAATGGAAAGTTTCCTAAATTGGTAAGTCTTCCTTAAAATGGGAAGTTTCCTAAAATGGAAACTTCCTACTTACGTCCAATTTTCCGTAAATATCCCGATTACGATTCAACTGACACTTTTCGACTCAAAGCTTAATGGGGATTCGGTTTCTACCTCTTCGGCATTCTGCCGGTTCAACTGCATCACCGGAAATTTTCGTCGGATTCCGGTGTCTTGCCGGAATTTCGCCATAGCTTCCCCGTTTCCTCCGATTCACCAAGTTCTCGACACAAACACACAACACAACAACAACTCAGCAACACTTCAACAACACACAATACAACACAAATTACACAGTTCAAAGAGGGGGGAAAACCTTACCCTCTGTCTCTATGCTTCCACTCGAACCAACCACAAACCCAGCAGCTTCCTGCTGCCTACCACCTCCTAGACCCACTCCAACAGCTCCCTAGGGCACGGCGGAGATGTCAAGGGCTCCAAAAACTCGATCGCCGGAAGTCTGCCTGAGAAACCCAGAAAACCCGAAAAACAGAAAAGAGGGAGTTATTGATTGAGGCTCCAAACCATCGATTCCTCGACAAGGAAAAGAAGAAGAGGAGAGGAGAAACAAGAAGCTCACCTCCAACAGTCGAATGGCCGCTTGAGTCGCCGGAAAACGGCGAACATAGTCGAGTTTCTCCTCGGTCGATCTCCGTCGACGGTTGAAGAATCTCGGATTGAGTGACTGGGCTTTGTAGAGGAGAGTGAGAGGGTCCGTTTGGTGGGGGTGCGCCGGCGTGGGTTGGCCGGACGCGCCGGTGGTGTCGCTCGGAGCGAAGAGGGCGACGCTGCGTCGCGGAAGGGAGAAGGAAACTCGGGTTTGACCCGATTTTGGTCTTTTGACCAAGTCAACTCATTACTCCCCTTTTTATACTTGAATGGACGGTCCAGATCAATTCCCCAAAAGATCTGACGGTCCAGATTTAAAGAGAGTGAAAAGTGAAAAGGTTAAATGGTAATTCTCCATTTTACCGGATGAATAATTAAAAGTTACCATAAACTTCAGAAATTCACAGAAATTAGCTGGAAGCTCCGAAAAATATTCTGAAAATACCGGGAGACTCGTGTCGACACGTACTACCACATCGAGTCATCAATTCAGGTATTTGGAGTACTTTTAAAAACTCGAAAATTAACTCGAGCGATAACTTATCGAATTACCGATCGCAATTAAAAGTCCTCGGTAACTCGTGAATCTCTGTGAAAGGTAACTTTTATTAACTTCAAAAGATTCGGGGTGTGACATCACGTGTCGCACTATTGTCTACCAGTTATGCTGCGTATAATATTACTCCTAGCTCAAATTTATATATTGGGCTCACTACCCATATCATGCCAATCAGTCAATTCGACTTGATAATGCTAGGGAGTTCACATCGACAATTTTCGATGATTATTGTACATGTTTATGGATTGATGTTTGATATCATGTTCCTATGTACACACCTTAAAGGTCTCGTAGGAAATCATGATTAAATGACTACGAATGTAGCTTGAATTTTGGTAATGCGCACCAATATCTTCACTTAGGGTTATGCAATATTGTATGCAGCTATAATAATTCATCTATGAACCATCGTTATTTAATATTTTTATGCATTGAAAGCTAGTGACTTACACATTTATGTGCTAAAATTGTGCGGCCACAGCGCACTATGATGAGTTCTTAGACATGAATAAAGTATTAATGTTGGATATAAAACTCCAACCATAGTCCGCTATGTTGAAACCTTGACATGTGATCTCTTTACCACTATTTGCGGAATGTCACTTATGAGACAATCTTCCCGCCATTAGGGGGAGATAATAACATATAATGTTTAATAGTAACGACAGAAAATTGTCGTAGATTGTCCCCACTTGTCTCATCATGATCCTCAAACCACACAATATTAAAGTGCGTGGAATAATTGATGTTCATAACGTAACATATTCGATGCCTGATACGTTATTTGACATTGTTAAAGTGACGAGTTCATTTATATACATGCTACAAATATGTCTGTAAGAAATGATGCCCTATTAAGAGGACATGCAACACTTAATGAACTTGGTGTTGATGCCGTCACCATAAATGATGACATAGTGACTTCATAACGTGGCTAATGGTGTCACAGACCGTGACTCCCCAAGGAAAAGCGGGAGGCCCTATAGGTTCGATGAATACTTGCCCAAGTGAGAGAGCAAGTTTGACACATCATGATCCATTGATCATTGATAATCAATTCCGTCTCATGAGAATATTTATGAATTATGGTTATCATTGGGGGACGCCTCAATGTTAAAACCAATTCTTAAAATATAGATTGATCTCTACAAATTATATATTACACTAGTGTACATGAGGACTTGAGATATTGAGATACCGAACCTTACTTCGGTGCAAATTGACACGTAGTATATATTGGCCTAAAAGGAAAGAAGTGATCCAGGCAAAATTGAAAAGAAAGGTATTTGGATTGGTGATGCCGACACCACCAAAGTTAAAGCCTATCAATTTAATAAGTCTTTGTTATAAAACATGATTATAGACTTGCCTTATGGCGCAAGACTTGTCATATTATCCTGGGATCGACTACGAGGAGATAATTCTCTCGTAATGGATGTCATTGTACTCCACTACCTTGTCAGTTTGGTAGTTTCAGAAAAACTTGACATGCAGCGTATGAATGTGGTCACAAGATATCTCTATGGGGATCTAAATTAAGAGACATACATGAAGATCTAAGATTGACTTCATTTATCTAATTCAAGTGGCTCTAGACCACAGAGCACGTTTACAATAAGGTTGAAACGTTCACTAAGTGACAACTTGATTGGGAAGGGAAATGATAAATTATGCCCATGCGTGTTTATTAAAACAGACAAGTTCCGGATTTTTATTATTGCG
The DNA here is from genome assembly GCA_951800085.1 of Comarum palustre. Taxonomy (NCBI): domain Eukaryota; kingdom Viridiplantae; phylum Streptophyta; class Magnoliopsida; order Rosales; family Rosaceae; genus Comarum; species Comarum palustre. The sequence continues at coordinate 32,787,599 of OX637573.1, read as the reverse complement.
GTTTATGTTGATGATATGCATTTTTATGTACTCTTGATGAACTAAGAGATACCGCTAAGGATTTCAAATCCTATTTTGAGATAAAGGATCTTGGGAAAATATGGTTTGAAATCAAACCAAGATTCGAGCACCATAATGATGGTATTGTCCATCAATCGGCTTTGTTATATGATATTAAGACACTCTAATGATGATAAAGTGAGGCCTATGACTATTTCCTTGATCGTTCATAGTCTTGACCCTTAAAGGATTATGACGAAAACGTTTAAGAGGCTAAATGCCCAATCTGTGTACAATATGTGCATCATCGTACTCAACTAAATATACAAGACTCGACATCTCATCCATATTATGAACTTATTAGCTAGATTTAGCTATGCGCCCAAGCATTGTCATTTAATTGATATGAGATTTATCTTTGAAAAAATATGATACTTTTAAGCTTATTCTATCCCTAAAAAGAGAAGAAATTATATGGCATGTTGTATTGCATCACATAGCCATTGTCACAAGCCATGCGTGAAGAAAAACACACCAAATGCAAAATCAGAAAATCTGTCTTTTTCTTATCAGTCAACTTCGACAGATCTTTGTGATTAGCTCAGAATGAATCTGATTATGTATAATATATGGTTGGAAATGTACGGATGTCTACTTTCCAGAACTTCTTACGGTTCGTTCATACCTATTTTAAACAGGAAGTTATGACTGAATTAATACACGAAGGTCATGCCATGCGTGAATCTAATTTTCAACACAAACTCTTGTTTTGAGTTTTTGGGCAGCCTTCTAATCGTTACACAAATATTTGTGATGTTTTGGTTGAATTTTCTATTATTGGGCATCTCTCTAACCCATAAAAAGATTGTTTCCAGATGATTTATGTATTGAGAAACACCTAGTATAAATCTTCTATGTAATCAGCTATAACGAGTTCTCCTCATCATCAATTTAGATATGAGGATAATATGACATATGTATTTACTAGATCACTATCTAAGGACATTTTGAAAAACATGTTTAAAGCAATGATATGCTTCATTTGTTAAAGTTTCCATGATTGTAAAAATCAAGGGGAGGTGTAGACATCATGGGGAGTCTAGCACATACATCTTACCTTCAAATGTGATTGATGCGTTGTACTCTTTTTGTTCCTTCAACCAAAATTATTTTTGCCCATGAGGTTTTATTGTTACTTGACAAGGTTTTTAATGAGGCAACATAGAATGCATCTTAATGTATCATATTACTATGACACGGCACAAGGAAAAGTGTTAAAGAAAATAGGTTTCCTAGTGTGTGCCTTAATCAAAGTATATTCAGAATAAGATTCGATATCAATGTTGTAGTAGGAATGCATGTTCTTTCCTTATATATTGTATCCTCTATATATAGAGGCTTATTCTATAAATAAAATAACATTATTATTCTCCACAATTCTCTCATTCAATTTATTTATCGTGTTACACCTACCTAGTTTTTCTCTCTTATTTGCAAGAAAATGATGGATGAAAGAAGTTGAAAATGAGAGAGATTATTCATTTGAAGGTGATCCATAATTTGCCTATCATGACCATAGTCAATAACTTAATCATCAAAACTTGCCCTGGAAGTTATAAAGATATACATGCAAGCCACGTATACGTACCGATCGAAGACCTTGTCAAACAAGCAACGAGTAGCTAGCTAGCTAGCTTGGTCTTGCTGCAGATCGATCTATCAAGTCAGTCAATTTTCGAAACATCTACGACTTTAAAGAGTAAGAAGGAGTTCGTGCGTTTTCTGCTTGAAATATTCAAACACATCAAAAGGAGTCACGAACATGTCAACCCATGCATGGATTTTCTTCCAAATTGATGCACAAGTTAAGAAGAAGCAAATCGATCAATTCCTACCTGCTGCTCTGTAATAAACATCAAACTACTATATTTAGTTGGTTTCTTTACATACGTTACTCGATCGTAATGTACTCGTATGTTTATACGAGGTATAGGCTACGCATGCAGTTCCCCACTTGTCCTTGCTTTTTTGCTTCAATTTGATCGAAGCTAGCTACCTGATTACTAACTAAGTCACTAGCTAGCCCATAATCAGCACATGTACACGAGCTTGTTAGTTATACATACTGCGCACTAACTATGTAGTCCTAAATTATGTCAAATATAGATCAACTGTACTAACTTGATTGAATTGTGTTCGAATCTATCTTGATCTTCTCCTAGATACACACAGATTTCTCTCTATTGATGAGATAGTATTTATGAGAATGGTTAGTGTTCTAGCAAAGATCTAGATAGGTTTTATAGACTGATGTGTAGTTTATTCAACTGCTGCAGTTAGTTTGATAACAGTTTTTTCCATCAAGAAACTGTTAATAACATTCTTTTTGTCTTAATTCATATCTTGTCTTAATGATTCCACTTAAAATTCAATTTTGAATTCTAACAGATGTCTGACTTATATATATGAAACTAAATCGATTAATACACATTCTTATAAGTTATATTCAATATTTCATTATTATGTTAAAAAGCTTCTTCAAAACTTATAAATATAAGCCTAGTTTAATATATGCAGCATAGCTGCATCTTACAGAGCTAGCTAGCCTTGTCTGCGAAGTTCCTTCCCTAGTTATATATCTATTTAGCAAGCAAGCTTCCAAATTTTGTCACGTCGATAATCTTTATAAAATTTCATGATATAGCTAGCTAGGTCGATATATATGCAGCTCACCCCTTCGGACAAGTTTGAAGTTGTTGCACGTTGACATTAGTATCGAATTAGTGATCGAGTAATTAAGGTAATCATAGCTAGTGACATTGCAGAAGTCGCAACCCAAGTTGCATCCATTATATATCTTTAGGATTGACTTCGGATTCTAAGTCATCGATCAATTATATATAGCAAATAGAGTTCATTATATATAGCGACCCAAGTTAGATGCAAAATGTAGTCAACCATTTGCCTTGGCCGGCAAAAGAGTCTTGCAAGTACGTAGAAATTAAACTAGAAGTTCATGCGTATTACATACCAATCCTGCTGTTAGAATTTGAACATAATATATAGAAATTTCTAAGAATTGTTGATTAATTATATGCTTCTAAATGTGTTAGCTAGGGTGCCCAAGATAGTGCATAGGAGACACGTACAAAAGAGCAAGAAACAATTGAAAAAACAAATCGATCATGTTTAGTGGTTGAACTATCTAATTGTAAACATATCACTTCTAATTATAATTTTATGACGTAACTCGAGTTTTAATTTATCGTTGGAGTTGTACTAACTCAGAACATGAATGGAATCCTAGGGAGCATGCACGCTTAATTAATATCGTGCATGAGCAAAGGGAGAATGCATATACGCACATTACGGGGGAACACCCACAGACTACAGCTAATTAAGCAAACAAAACATGTTTAGTAGTTGAACTGAAAGAAATTGCACATGCTAATTATATTAAGTATATACATATGTCTACTAATAATTCTAAAATTTAAAGAAATTTAAACGAAAATAAGAAAAAGAAATTGGACAATATGAAGCTGATGAATGACAAAGTTATGGATCTATCTACTGCCTATTTATATGTAAGGAACTAAGTAGCTCAATCTGTTAGAATATGCATTGAATCAGGCATAAACCCTAATTTAACAAGGATTATTAAATTAGTCTATTATGCTGGGCTGTGTTTGTTGGGTTTACCATTCGGAGGTATATACATACCTATTAGGTTATTAACATATAGTGTATGTGGTATTCTGTTATCTGTAATCCGTTTTCCTCAAGGATTAATAAAATTGTTCTCCTCTGCATGTGGATGTAGCTAACACCTTGTTAGTGAACCACCTAAATCTGTGTTATTTCTTATATTCGTTATAACAAATTGGTATCAGAGTCAAGATGTTTGGTTTGAATGTGAAGATCGACAAATTCACGGGAAGAAACAGTTTCAGTTTATGGCAGATCAAGATGCGAGCCTTGTTAAAGCAACAAGGGTTGTGGGCGCCACTGATGAAGAAGACAAGAGATCCCGAAACCGTTGAGATGGCCAGTCTGGAGGAGAAGGCACACTCGACAATTATGCTGTGTCTTGCAGACGATATCATCACCGAGATTACGGAGGATGAAACTGCATTCGGTCTGTGGTTGAAGCTTAAGAGTCTATACATGACGAAGTCTTTAACCAACAAGCTGCTTTTAAAGCAACGTCTATTTAGTCTGCGAATGCAAGAAGGTGCGCCTCTAAGAGATCACTTAGATCAGTTAAACACAATTCTATTAGAGTTGCGTAATATTGATGTTAAAATCGAGGATGAGGATGCTGCCTTAATTCTGTTGGTATCTTTACCATTATCGTATGAGAATTTTGTGCAATCTTTTATTGTTAGGAGAGATATTGTGACTCTAAAGAAGGTTAGATCATCCCCTCACACCAGAGAGCTGCGTCATAAGGCGACTGGTACAGGTACAGATAATCAGGCTGCTGGGCTAGTTGCCAATGGAAGTAAGAGACATCGAAACTTGGAGAAGAAGAAATTCAAGAAACCATGTTCTAAGGGTCTTAAACCTAATGATATCTATAACTACTGTAAAGAGAAGGGACATTAGAAAAAAGAATGTCCAAAGAAGATGCGGCAGAAGAAACCATCAGGAACTGTTGCTATAGCAGAAGATGACACCAATTCGGAAGAGGATATTGTCCTGGTTGCTGATGAACATACACATTACACTGATGTGTGGATTTTAGACTCCGGGACGTCTTATCATATATGTCCGCATAGGGAATGGTTCACTACCTATGAGCAGGTAAATGGAGGCAATGTTTCTACGGCTAGTAGTTTTGTCTGCAAGGTGGTTGGAATAGGCTCGATAAAAATACGGACACATGATGGTGAATTCTGTACATTGAACGATGTTAGGCCTATTCCACGCATGACCAAGAATCTGATATCACTGAGCTATTTAGACAACAAGGGGTTCAGCTTCAAAGGTGAAGGTGGAGTTCTACGTGTCTGTAAGGGTTCTAATGTGGTTTTGAAAGGTGTCAAGTGGAGTACCTTGTATATTCTGCAAGGCTCTACGCTGTCAGGTTTTGCTATTGTTGCATCATCAGAGGTTCACAAGGATGATATGACCAAGTTATGGCACATGAGACTCAGTCACATTAGTGAAAGAGGGATACAAATTCTGTCAAAAGGGGATCTTCTTGGTGGCTACAAGGTCAAGGACCTTGAATTTTGTGAACATTGTGTCTTCGGAAAATTACATCGCAGCAAGTTTCCTAAAGCAATTCACAGAACAAAAGGCACACTTGATTACATTCATTCTGACTATTGGGGTCTTTCTCGGGTTAAGTCTCTAGGAGGTAAAAATACTTTGTGCCAATGATTGATAATTTCTCAAGAATGACTTGGGTTATTATGATGAAGGATAAAAGTGACCCTTTTAAGAGTTTCAAGCAGTGGAAGGCGTTAGTTGAAAATTAAACAGGGAAGAAGATCAAAAGGCTGCGAACTGATAATGGTCTGAAATTTTGTTGGTCTGAGTTTAATGAGTTCTGCAAGAATGAAGGAATTGCTAGACATCATACAGTCAGGCACACACCACAACAAAATGGTGTGGCAGAGCGTATGAATCAAACTCTTCTAGGTGCATGCTCTTCTAGAGAGAGCTAGGTGCATGCTCTCTAATGCTGGACTAGAAAGAAGGTTCTGGGCAGAAGCGGTTAGTTAGCTTGTTATCTGATAAATCGTGGACCTCACACCGGAATACATCTCAAAACCCCTTATGAGGTGTGGTCTGATAAGTCTGCTGATTACTCAAATCTGAATTTTTTTGGTTGTACTGTTATTATCATGTGAGTGAGGGTAAGTTAGAACTAAGAGCTAAAAATGGAGTATTTTTAGGCTATGGGGATGGGGTTAAAGGGTACAGAATCTGGTCTCCATCCGAAAGAAGGGTTATACTTAGTAGAAACGTAGTCTTTGATGAAAATTTTATGTTTAACCCTACTGTGAGGTCTATTGTTGTATCAGAAAATGGTAGTGTTGAGAAACAGGTGGAGCATCAAGACACTCAAGATGAGAGTGAATCACAGCAAGAAGAACAACATCAACACTCACATTCAGAAACAAAGCCACTAGTAGTTAACCATCACAATTTGGCTCTTGATCGACCTAGGAGAGCAAACTTTGGGAAGCCTCCCACGAGGTATGGTTTTGAGGACATGGTGGCTTATGCACTACAGGTTGCTAAAGAGGTGGATCCTCACGAGCCATCCACCTACAAGGAAAGCAGTTACGTGTACTGAGTCTACCAAATGGCTTACTATAATGGGAGATGAGATGGAGTCACTTCATAAGAATCAGACTTGGGAATTGGCCAAACGACCTCAGAAGAGGAAAGTTATTACTTGCAAATGGGTTTTCAAGAAGAAGGAAGGGTTGTCACCTGCTGAGGGTATCAAGTATAAAGCTCGGGTAGTTGCAAGAGGGTTTCATCAGAAAGAAGGTGTAGACTATAATGAGATTTTCTCGCCAGTGGTCAGACATACTTCTATCAGGATGCTGCTAGCCATAGTTGCATACCAGAATTTGGAGCTCGAACAACTAGATGTGAAGACAGCTTTTCTACATGGAGGGTTGGAGGAGGAGATATACATGACTCAGCCAGAGGGTTTCCAAGTTCCTGGAAACGAAGATTATGTTTGCAAATTGAAGAAATCTTTGTATGGACTAAAACAGTCTCCAAGGCAGTGGTACAAGAGGTTTGATAGCTATATGATAAAGATTGGCTACACGAGGAGTCCGTATGATTGTTGTGTCTACTACAACAAGGTAACAAATGGTTCTCTCATTTATCTAGTCCTCTATATAGATGATATGTTGATAGCTGCAGAAAACAAGTCAGATATTCAGAAGTTGAAGGGTCTTCTTAGTGATGAGTTTGAGATGAAGGATTTGGGTGCAACTCAAAAAATTATGGGAATGAAGATTTACAGAGATAGAAGTAAAAAGAGACTTTTCTTATCACAAAAGGATTTTATTCAGAAGATATTGTCGAGATTTGACATGTCTACAACAAAATACATAGATACTCCAAGTGCTGCAAACATTCATTTGTCTACTGCGTTTGCACCTAAATCTGCTAAGGAGGAGTACATGTCTCGAGTTCCTTATGCTAGTGCTGTAGGAAGTTTGATGTATGCTATGGTCTGCACTAGACCTGATCTTGCACATGTTGTCAGTGTTGTTAGTAGGTTTATGGGTGAGCCTGGAAAGGAGCATTGACAAGCTGTGAAGAGGATTTTTCATTATCTTAAAGGTACGTCTGATGTTGGGCTCATTTATGAAGGTGATACACAGTGTTTAGTAACAGGTTTTTCAGATTATGATTATGCTAGAGATGTTAGCAGTAGAAGATCTATGACTGGTTATGTTTTCACTCTTGGTGGTTCTGTTGTTAGTTGGAAAGCTACTTTGCAGCCAACAGTGACTTTGTCTACTACAGAAGCAGAGTACATGACATTGACAGAAGCAGTCAAAGAGGGAATCTGGTTGAAAGGACTGGTTAGTAATTTGGGTCTACATCACGATCTGGCTATAGTGTATTGTGATAGTCTGAGTGCAATCTGTTTAGCCAAGGATCAAGTTCATCATTGGAGGACTAAGCACATCGATGCCAGGTATCATTTTCTGAGAAGTGAGAAGAGAGTTAAGGTGAACAAAGTGGGTACTGCTGATAATCCAGCTGACATGTTCACCAAGTCAGTTCCACATAGCAAGTTCTAACATTGTTTGGACTTGCTAAATGTCAGAAGCTGTTAGTTGCCCTTTTGAGGGTAACATCTGAGGCAGATGAGATGATCGTACGTCTGACATAGATGTACGTATCCATGAGTATTGCTCATGATAATAATATATCCACATAACACATATACGTACATGTAACTTATATGTTATATGATTTTCTCCAACGTTCGAGTTGGATCAGCTAAGAGAGGAGTTTTGTTAAAGAGTCTTTGTTCTAGTTTTGTTCCGTTGTTTTTAATGAAATCGAAAAAAAATGATTCTCATACTCGTGTTGTAACACTTGGTGGTCACCTCATTGACCGTCGTTAACCTAATCAGATTTCGCATGGCCTGCTTGTTTGAAGCTTGATCAGAATTAGGTCTCTTGGGTGGTATTTGGGGGTCAAGCACACAGCTTGTGTAGATCTTACCTACTGCATGCTCGATCGATCAAAGCTAACACAAGCTGGCATGGCATATATGATTGTGCATATTCATTCATAAACACCACCAACCATACACGAAACCATATTGCAATTTGGCTTCATTCACATTTGGATAACATCCGCCTTCATTTTCAGTAGAGTAGTATTCAAAACAAAGTCTCTATGCATGTCCTCGATCAAGTTTAATCTATGCCTCAGGAGCTCGATGAAGGATATTCATAAACCCAGGGGCGGGTTTGGTGCATGCCCCGTTGGAGTGTATTATTTCTTAAACACTAACTTCGTCATTAGTTTTTCTTAATTCGTTTATAGGCTAGCTAACCCCTCATTTGCTTATTTGATCTCATCCGAAAGAAGAAGAATACGAATACGTATACGAATGAAGGGTGACTCATGCTCATTCCTCATCATAACAGGATGTCTTTGATTTTTAAATGTGGGATATGATGTCTAGGAATGAGTGAATGACCAATGCTACTAAAGAATCTGAGGTTTTCACATAAGGGGGGGAGGTAGTAATACGGAAAATCAGATCTGAAAAGGGAGATTATTAATCAATTTGTTTAAGCAGCTAGGTTAGCTAAGCTAGTACTAAAGAACTGGCATCATGGTCCGTGAATCACATGAAAAATTACAACTATGTTTTAAGTCTTCAAGACGAGTTTTAGGAGTTTCCGCCATGATCGATCCTCACAACATTAGCTGGCTCTCTGCTGCATCCAACACTCTTGTCTATTTCATATCAACTCATGGTTCATAAGGGCATTACAATATTCGAATCGGTTTGCACATTTAAACTTGACGGTAGCATGTGAAGCTGTGAACATTTTAGACTTGCAGACTTGCGGTAGTTGATTCTCGTATACAAAGGTTTGAAGTTAGACTTGATGCCAAAGGTTAGAGAATCGAAAAAAGAATGCTGCATGTTCAGCCCAATAGGAAAGAGTACTGTATAGAGTAACTTCTAGTGGATTTGGGTTTGTGACTGCAGCCCAAACATTCAAGCAACACTAGTTCAAAAAGACAACACCACAGCCTATAAACGCTTTAGGAACAAAGAAATGTATTATAGGCTTATGCTTTGCAGTACTGACTGCAACTTTTCCCATACATACCAGTTCTTTCAGAATCCTGAGGATATCCAGAATTAATGCATACATGTTATCAACACAACATATTTTTTATGCTATCATTCAGAAAATAAATTTTCATCCCTGTACTTTCTGGTACATGTTCCATCCTTGTTATGCACATTTCAACTTCATCAAGAAGCTTGACGGGGAAATGATATCAGCATAAGAGTTTACTTCAAATTGAATCATCAGATTCATCAGAGTCACTTCTATCAGGCTCCCCAGCATTTGTAGCAGTCTCAATAATATCAGCTTTTGCTTCCGGTGCTGGCGCAGGGTTTTCACTTGTATTACCAGCATTGCCATCTCCATTTTTGTCTTGCCCAGCTACTTCAATATGTGAGCTATCAAATCAAGGGATAAACAAAACAATACAGAATTTCACACATATTTAGTGCCACAAGACAACAGTGCCAAGTCCATTATCAATCGACAATAGTTTCTCTAATAGCACGGTGATAGTGTTGCACTTTAATTAATGTAAAACTAAGCTTCAAAACCTAGTGAAAAGTTGGACTAAATAGTTTTTGTAAAAGGGAGAAAAAAGCAAGGAAAACAAACTTGACGAAGTGGTTATAACGTAGTGGTAAGCGCATCCACTACCTATTGACGAAGTCATGGGTTCGAGTCACCATGAGGGTAGGAGTGAAATCCTTTGATCCCCTTTTGAAAAAAAGGAAAAAAGAAAAAGAAAAAACAACATCTTCAGCTTTAGAAAAAGACATACAATTGCAATTTCAAGCAGTCATCATGGAAAATAAGGCCAAGTAAATCATCATGAATAGAGATGCATTCTAGGCATAACATTACAGGTTTAAACAAAACGCAGGAGGGATCCTATTTCTCACCTGACCAAAATGTACTACTTCCCACATTTTTGCCAAAAATTTAACAAAAAAGATGTTCAAACATTATATAAAAGGATATCCATATTGTCAGCTGGTCCACCAGCACAAATGTTCAGTAGATCTTGCTCAACACGTTGGACAAGCTCAGGCTGTAAAATGCAACAATATCGCTCAGTTATAACATCCAAATGTGAAGGACATGACCGTAAGATAACTGAGCAGTAAAACAGAAAAGAAAGGCCAACATTCAAAAATCTCTATCAGAATACATTTATTTCCAATTTTTCGTGTTGTACGCTTTTCACTCAGCAGCACTGGATTCCTTCATTATTTTCCATTAAAATATATGGCATTAGTAAATAAAAAGTCCAACATAAAGAGCGTAATGATACATTTAGATCAGGCTCCCTGCGGAATCTTCTCTTCCGAGCATCCCTCATAGGAGGAGTGAGACCATGCCTGTACTCGACTGTATCTGGAGCTGGATCATTTGGATCTCTAACCATAATCATCTGTTCAAAAACCATAAAAAATCACATAAATGCCTTTGAAAAGAAGCACTCAATAAATTATCAGCTTGACATACGGCACCACCCCACCTGACCAATATCTGCAGTCTTAATCAACACACTATCATCATACGTTTTGTAGGATTCCACCACAGTAGGAAGGTCCAAGAGCGATGCAGGGAAACGGTCATTTCCAATCACAAATGTTCCACTCTTGCCATCCTCTGGAACATATTTCAAGTTTACACATCAAACCATAACGAAAAAACAGCGCAATGCAGGAACAAGTATCACAAAACTACACAAGGTACTACTGCCAACTCACTCGAACTCATAAATAATCACAATGCTGGTGTGAACAGGAGCTACAACCACACCAAATCATGCCAAAACTGGAACAAACATACAAAACATCAAAGCCGAAAATCGCAATCCCTCATCGACAAAAACGACACCGAAAATCCACTCTTTATAATCCTCCTATTGCATACAGAAGCAACTCTGACCTTGGAAAGATAAATCCAACGACTTGTCGTCTGAAGAACTCGCATTCTCGCTCAGAAGACGATCCAACCGCTCAGCAACAGACGGCGGGACTCTCAGTACGAACTGCTCCTCCATCGCTACAAAATCAAAAGACCACCGTCTTTAAAAAGCACAAATCCAAAACCCTAATCTCGCCGGAAAATCAAAACAAAACCCTAAACCCTAACAAAAGGTAAAATTGATCGAGAAATTAACCTCCGGACGTGAAATTGCTTCTGAAAATCGAATTCTCCGGTGGCCGGTGAGATCACCTGAGAGAAATTCAAACGCAGAGAGAGAAGCCGGCAGTGAAGCAGAGAAGGTGCGGTTTTGGCGGTGAAGAAAAGGACACGCTAGTAATATAATGAATTGCAAGAGGGTAATGTTGGAACAGAAAAAAATATAACCCTAATAAAGCCTCTCTGTCTCTTTTTCTAAAATTTCATATCCACCGGAAGCTGCTACTATCTTCGCCCCCAAAACCAAAGCAAATCGCCGCCGTCGATTTCAGGTCACCATCGCCGGCCGTCGATTCTCCTTTTTCCAGGTCCGTTTCCGTCGCTCTCTCTTTCTCTCTGTGCTGTGTTTTTGTTTGTATTATTGTTAGGGTTTTGGAGGTCGAGGTCTTGCTGGTTAGAGTTTATATATCAGCTGCGAATTCGCTGTGATTTTTATGTGCTTGTGATGATTCTTGAGAAATGTAGTCAGTTTCAATTTCGGTGTTTTGATTCAAGAACGAGTTTCGGTATCGAATTGAAGGATTTTGATTCTGTTGAAGATTCACTGTTAAGTGTAGAGTTTTGTGCGTAGGTTGTTTGATTTTTGAGTTAGATTCTCGTTGTTATTGAATTTCGATAGAAGAATAATCTGGTTTGCGAGACTGTTGCTTTCGTGTGGTTAGGTAGTCATATCCTGTTGTCTTCCAGCCAGTCAATGCGATAATGTTATTGTTGTTGTAATTTGGTTACGAGAACTAGTATACGATCACTGTGGCATATAAAAGAATTGGATCGATTGCGATTGGTACCCTAGTGATAAGTTTCAATCTAATAATTTTCTTGCTCTGCCTGCTGTTAACTAGAAATGAGGGGGAGGAGTTACAGTCCGTCACCACCAGCAAGGGGATATGGTAGGAGAGGACGGAGTCCTAGCCCAAGGGGTCGTTATGGTGGTCATAGTAGAGACAGAGATATGCCTACAAGTCTCCTTGTTCGTAACCTTCGCCATGATTGCAGGTTTGTTATTGTTGCCTATATGTAATATTTTTCTCCTTTTACTCCAATATCTCATGTGGTGGGTTATCAATCTAGTGTTATAACATTATGAAAATAGTGTCAATCTGAATGTTAACAAATGACATGATGTATTCATTGTCTGCTACCAGGCCAGATGATCTTCGGCGTCCATTTGGGCAGTTTGGTCCTCTGAAGGACATTTACCTGCCAAAGGATTATTATTCCGGGTAAGCATATTTGTGACAGGAAAGTTGCTGAATCTCTTTTGTGAAGAGATTATTTTTCTCTCTGTTCTTCTTTTTACTTTTAAATTATTTATTCATGAATGTTACACCTAAATAAGTAACAGTTGGTGTGCTTGTTTCTTTCTTCTATTTATTTCTGAAAATATGGCTTGAGTTGGCACCTGTTTTAAGTTTGTAATTTACATATATTTTAAGCCACTATCATGATGTTATTATGGATGGTTCTGCTCCCACTTGTTTCTCCTAAACATCAAATGTTTTGAAAATGACATTCCTTCAATGCTACTATCTTTACATTTTTAGTATCGAATCAGTTTTTTTTAATGTGTTGGCCCTGCTATCAAGAGCTGTTCTCATGATCAGGCTATATTATATGTTTGCTCTTACTGTTTCTATAAGCTGGGTGTGTTCATTGAAGTTTCTGAGGTTTAACAGTGAAATTAAAGTTTTGACGACAACAATCAAGTAGTTAGAGGTCTTTTGAAGATGATGTTAGTGGTAGTGAAGATTTGAAGGAAGTTGGGTTTGAATACATTGTGAAGATGTTCCAAGTCTTGAAGAATTTCAAGTCATCTTAAAATTCACACTTGCAAGGTCAGCAGCCGAGTGCTTGCTCGTTTATCATGGCCATACGTATTAGTTGGAGATTATTTTGGCAAATATAGGAAAGATTGATGGTGTGTGGAGTACTCATCATTATTTTGTTGTCTTTTTGGTGTAGCCCTTTTCTGACAGTTCTTTTTATCTACTTTTTCGTTTGCCAGGCAACCTCGTGGTTTTGGTTTTGTCCAATTTGTTGATCCTGCTGATGCTGCGGAGGCCAAATATCAAATGGATGGTCATGTCCTTCTTGGTCGTGAGGTAACTGTTGTATTTGCAGAGGAGAACAGGAAGAAGCCGTCAGATATGAGGCACAGGGAGGGTCCAAGGTAAAACCTGCCTCTTGCTTTTGGGACGTGTCATACTTTTTGAAGCTTGGACATTCAATTAAAATAATATAATTAATTCATAGATCAAATCTGAGTGTTTCCACACATGTTGAGGGAGATGAGTGTAATAGTGAAATAAGTACTTTATCAGGATAATATTTTCTTTTGTCTCTGAATTGCATCAACACTACTTGACATTTCAAATCTTTTTAAATCAGCTCCAGGGGTAGTGGTCGATATCACGATCGAAGAGGGTCTCCTCGCTATTCACGCTCTCCACGATACTCCCGATCTCCACCTCCACGTCATGCAAGATCTCGGCCACGCAGCCGTTCTTATGATTCCCCTCCCCCAAAAAGAAGGGAGTATTCAAGGTAATTCTCAGTTCCAGCTTTGTGACTTCACTGGCTTGTTTCCAGCGAGGTTGCATAGCTTTTCATGATGCTTTAGATGTTAATAATTCATTGTTGTGAGACGTGTACATTTTAGTTTTAGGGTTGCGGCTAGTCGTCATACTACAGGAGGAAAGTTGGATTTTGTGGTGGTTGTAATTTGGATGGTTTCTCTGTGGATCTACTTGTTTGCTTGTGTGCTATGCAATTCATATTGCTTTGTGCAGTCTATTCTAATGTGTGTTTTGCTGCTTGTTCTGGATCAGATCTGTCTCACCCCCAGGGAGAAGGTACAGTAGAGAGAGATCGTTTTCCCGATCCCCTCCACCATATAATGGCTCAAGGGGACGCAGTCAGAGTCCAGGTAGGAGTCCAAGCCGGAGCAGAAGCCAGAGCCCAAGGCGAATTGGTAGAAGCTTGAGTCCCAGGCCACAAAATCCTGATCGTGAAGACTACTCAATGGAACCAAATGGAGAGAGGTCTCCTAGTCCATAAACTAGTAGAAGGAACTGTTTAAATGTTTTTGCTTATTATTGTTCCGAAGTTGGGATTTAGTCATGTGTTTTGGTTCTTTTAATGTTTTGATGTACTATGGATGGATTTAATCTAGATTTTGGTAGTTAATCATGTTTGTTTCAGTTACTCCTGTTAGGATTGATGAGATTGAATCTAGCCCGTCTTTCTAAATCTCACAATTTGCATTAGAAAGCATTACCTTTTTAAGTGGGTATCCGACCAATGTCTCGTTCATTTGTGGCAGGATGCATCGTTTCCTGTTGCCTTGTGTTTTTTATCATGTTACCGATTTTGACATAATTTACGATCGACTTTGAGTTCAGGCATTTCTTACGCAGCCATTGATGACTTTTCACCACTTTGTTTTGTTTCTTTCTGTCTTTCCAGCCGAGGAAAATGACTTTTATTACCATAATGTAATAAGAAAAATCCAGATGTCCTGGGCGTTGAACCCAATGATCGTGCACAAAGAATACTCCTTTCTTTTTCTTGCTTCATTCTTTCTCCAAAAGATAAACAAGAAAATTTCGCTCAAAAGAAAAGAAAATATAAAAAGGCATAAAACAAGACCAAATGAAGCAAGAAGCGACTAGAGTTTCAACTTTCAAAGACTTGAACTTTAGTTGGGTACATTTCTAAGCTCAGTCTCAGTAGCTCACTCTTGTACTGAAGTTGCTAAACAGGTCTCTCTCTGTAATCTCATTCTTCTTATTCTTAACGTTTCTACTATATTATTCTATTCTGTAACTCTGTAAATCATAATTAAGACCAAGACCAAGAACACGAATAATATTAATATAATTGCAGTGGTGGGGCAGCGCTTGTCAGAGTTTTTTTGATGAGTAGCAACCAAAATTATATTGTTGTTAATGAAGGGTTTATACAGGGTCTAGTCTAGAAGTGTGTTTCAGTGCTGTTCTGGCTTCCACTGTGAAAACAAGAAGTTGTTGCTTACTTTTTTAAATTAAAGAATCTCTCTTTGGATTCTTGTTGGCTCTGTGTGACACTAGAGCTTTTGTGGCTCTGTTGTCATGTACCTTTTTCTCATATGGGTGTGTTTTGTTTGAGTTCATAGAAGCGTCTTGAGCTTAAAGGAAGTGACTTTCTGGCTGGGGAAGTTGAATCGGGTATGGGTTTTTGATTTTATGGCTATTTATTGCTTATCTTTCTGCCTTCTGGGTTCTTGGTCATTAATGTCTTTAGTGGTTGGATCTGGCATTTCTACATTGGCTTTTCACATTTCCTTCATCTGGGTATGTTTTCCGTTTATGTGGGTTTTCTTGTTTTTGGGTAGGGGTGACTGACTGGCTTTTCATGATTTCTTTGAATTTGGGAAGTGGTTAATGTATATGCAGCTAGTTTGCTGAAGCTGAGTTGCTTTTGGGAAGGGCAAGGAGAAGTCTAAAACTTGAAATACTCTGTTGGAGAATATTGGAAATAGTTATGGTTTGAATGGAAGTAAATCATGGACTCAATGTTAGTAGTCTCTGAGTTTGATATTTGGTTCCGCTGTGCATATATTTAAAAGTGTGATGCTGCATTTAGCATTTTTAGTGTTGTAAGAGGAATGGTCAGGTTTGAGCCAATATTAGGTGATATTCTTCCTTATCAGTTATTGTTTTGTATTCATGGGGTTGGAGTCTACCATGTCAAAATGAGTCTCTGCTTTTGTGCTGTGCCGTGATATACTTGGGACTATCGACTTTTGGGTCGTGGAGAACTTTTTTGTGTTTCACTTTGTTCCTCCTTGTTTTCATGTTACATGATTGGGCTATACATTTATACAATTCGGAGGCTTTGATGTACTAAGCCGTGGCTGAACTTTGCATATGGACATTGGGATCTTATTGGCAGATCAGGAGATACTAGCTATACATACAGCACTGAGGTATAACTTGGAGTCTTACTGGTGACAATGATGCTTGAAAGATGGACTGCAGGCCTGCTATTGCTCCTAGTCGGCATGTTTACCAATGGATTAGGTAAAGTAACATGCTTCTTTCGTTCCTTGTTGTTCCATTTTTGTGTTTCCATTGTTTAGGATGTAGTTAAGAGCTCATCTGCTACATAGATGGAAGTCATCGTCTATTTCATGTTTGAGTGACTGCTTTTAAGCTATGCATCATTTAGTAGTGTTAAGATAGGTGTACGTACAATAAGAAACAATAAGAAACAAATTGATGGTCCGTAACAGTAGTTGCAAAGGGTATCATCTACATCTTGAGCAGCTGAGTGTATTATTTTCATATCATGTAAAAAACATTTCTTGTCACAAGCTCCCCTTTACCGTACTGTATACATGATAAAACTTGCTTGATTGGTACACTGAGATATTAATTCTTAATCCTAATGGAAAAGCACTCCAGTAGGTATTTTGAAATGCTTTTTCTCATTGCAAGAACATTATCACTCTAACAAGTTACTTGATCACATTTTGTAACTTTTAGGTGCATTCGTAGGGGTAAACATTGGTACTGATGTTTCAGACCTTCCATCTGCAACTGAGATGGTTGCCATCCTTAGTGCCCATCAAATTACACATGTTCGCCTTTATGATGCTGATGCTCACATGCTGAGAGCCCTTTCAAACAGTGGAATTGAAGTAGTGGTAGGTATTACAAATGAGGAAGTCCTAGGGATTGGAGAGTCTCCTTCAGTAGCAGCAGCCTGGGTTAATAAGAATGTCGCACCTTACTTACCTTCCACCAATATCACTGCCATTGCTGTTGGCAGTGAGGTTCTTACCCAAATTCCTCACGCTTCGCCAGTTTTGGTGTCTGCTATGAATTACATTCACAAAGCCCTAGTTGCTACAGACTTAAACTTCCAGATCAAAGTTTCAACTCCACAATCCATGGATGTAATCCCTAAGGCTTTCCCTCCCTCCACTGCTACCTTTGATCCATCATGGAACTCTACAGTTTTCCAAATCCTTCAGTTTTTGAAAAACACAAATTCCTATTACATGTTAAATGCATATCCTTATTATGGTTACACCAAGGGTGACGGAATTTTCCCGATTGATTATGCTCTTTTCCAACCACTTCCTTCTGTCAAGCAGATTGTTGATCCAAACACTTTATTCCGCTATAACAGCATGTTTGAGGCTATGGTTGATGCTACCTATTATTCTATAGATGCTCTCAATTTTACTGGGATTTCTGTTGTTGTTACGGAGAGTGGTTGGCCATGGTTGGGTGGATCCAATGAACCTGATGCAAGTGTGGAAAATGCTCAGACATACACAAATAACATGATTCGGCGAGTTCTAAATGATTCCGGTCCACCAAGCAAGCCGACTTTTCCGATTAACGCTTACATTTATGAGCTGTTTAATGAAGACAAGAGGCCAGGGCCAGTGTCAGAGAAAAACTGGGGTGTGCTCTTTACTAATGGGTCTACTGTTTATCCATTAACTTTGGGTACTTCCACTCCAACTGGAAATTCTTCAGGGTTGTTCTGTGTGGCGAAAAGTGAGGCAGATCCCGATAAGTTGGAAGATGGCTTGAACTGGGCTTGTGGGCAAGGCCAAGCTGATTGCTCTCCCATTCAACAAGACAAAGGGTGCTATCTTCCCAATACACTTGTAAATCATGCTTCCTATGCGTATAATGATTACTATCAAAGAATGCAGAATGTCGGTGGAACATGCGACTTTGATGGCACGGCCAAGACAACTACTGTTGATCCCAGTAAGTTTCTGTTATCATTTTCTCCTTGTTTAAATGCACTGCTCTTATAATGGTTCAGAAGTCAAGTTCTCCAAACAATTATGTGTACCTTTCAACAATCTGTGGTAAAAATGCAGCTTTATGTAGTTTATAGGATGCAATATTTTTAATCAGCTATCATATAAGACGATTATTTGATAACTCTGATTGCTAATTGACATAAATACTGATGATATTTAGATTGTGACATGTTGAACCAGTCACTGACCATACATCATTTGAACTTTTATTTCTCTTCATTTGTTATCATCTTGTCCCAAACTCTAAAGTGCTTGTGTAGCTTTTACTGTTATCTTAGCTCTCAAGTTAAGCATTACCTTAATTTCCTTTAGTCCTTAACTCTTTATGTTATTGCAGGTTATGGATCTTGCAAATTTGCTGGAAGGTGAGAATACTTATCCTCTAAATATTCAATATATTCATCACACAACTTTAGCGGTATACATTGGTTGGTTCTAACTCTGCAATATTCTCAAACGTGCAGTTCTAATTCGAGCACAATCGGAGGACTTACACCAGCGGCAATTGCACCTTCAACTGCTGTAGGAGGATGGAGTTCAAATCTTAAAGTCTCCCAACTGCAGCATCTCATACCAGCCACATTTCTTACATTGTTATTGTTTTGACTGGAGGAATTCCATCCAGATTATATCCACGTCTTTAAAGCAGCCCATGTGAGATAGGAGAATGCTGGAGCGCACAAGCTATAGGTGAAATGGAGTTTACACATTGTTCATCTAGTCTGTTTTGTCTTGAACCACCTCTTCACATTCTCCACCTTTTTTGTCTTAAAAAGAATTCTGGAGAGCTCTGTTTAGTACTTTGTAGGCATTCTGATGAAAGTAGCGGCTAGAACTTCATTTTTTGGGGCAGATTTAACCTGAACTTGGTTATCTACCTTATCAATGAAAAGTGTAATTCTTGCTTCTAGTGTACCTACATATTTATTAAATCGAACTATCCTGCATGAAAACATGTATCAACATGTTTGTAACTCCAAATTACTTGATCAACAAACAATGTAACACCCCAATCAATATGCTGTCGTATTAATCGGTAGAAAAGAGAATACTATGATACTTCATGTACCTCTTGCGCCACTCTATCAATGAATCAGAGTGGCGCAGCGGAAGCGTGGTGGGCCCATAACCCACAGGTCCCAGGATCGAAACCTGGCTCTGATAAGTTTTCTTTTTATTTTTTTTTTATTTTTTATGATATCCTTAAAAATTTCTGAAACACAGAGATTAAGAGACAGTGAGACAGACAGACATATCATCGTCTTGTCGACGATGACACCGTCGGGATCAGCGTGGGTTTCGACAACCTCAGTGTCTTCCTCTGGGAAGAGAATCCAGAGAGAAATGGTGGATCTCAACATGGACCCACCTCCAGATTGCTCAGCTGGGCCCAAGGGTGACAATCTCTACCACTGGGTTGCCACCATCCTTGGTCCTCCAGGTTCTCTCTTCTTAAAGATCTCATTTTTTTGCTCAAAGTTTACTTCTTTGCTGTGTTTTGGGTTATAAAGGTGCTTACTTTGACCTCAATTTGTTGCCTTTTGCTTTTGTTTTCTGGGTTTTGTTGAGTTTGCTGAGTTGATAGTTTTAGGTGATTGATTTGGCTTTTAATCTATGGATTGTGTGCAGTTTTATTGAATTGGGTACCTGAGTTTTTGTAGAATATTATGGTTTACTTTTTTGTATTTGGGTTTTCTGTTTGGATTTGGTGCCTTGTGTATACTTCCTAATGCAAACTAGCTCATTATCTAATTGGCGATGGATTCGTAGTTGAGATAAGATGTGGAGTAGATGGTTATTGGTTTGCTGAGATTATGTGACTTTTCGAGTATGATATTCTGATCTTTCTAAGTAACTGTGGGGAGCGGAGTTTTACATCTGAAGGCTTATGGCTGGATGTTGCAGTCCTTCTCATGCTCCTGAGAAATAAGCAAACTTAACCTAGAGCTATGATGAGCCATGAATTTAGGTTTTTCTTTGGCTTGTGCTTTGATCTGCCATGAATTTTGGTTTATCTTTGGTTGTCCTTTTTGTTTGAAATGTGAGGGCATCAGAAGGTCAAATCTGCATACCGTTATCTTGTTTGGAAGTAGCAATCCTTCGTCTTTCTTGTGTTTTTAGTTTGTGATGCCATTTCGTTTTGGGGTCAAATGATATTTATTCTGCTAATGCTTGTATTTCTGTTGATGATCTCATGTATCCTACATATGACCAGGCAACATTGACACATTTGTATCTTGTTCCTAGGAACACCATACCAAGGTGGCATATACTTCCTTGACATCAAGTTTCCCACAGAATATCCATTTAAACCTCCAGAGGTACTACGCTCCCATAAGGCATCTGATGGGAAATAATCTATAGTAAATACAACTGTTGGCCAGCAGGTTATCTATGTGATTCACTGATTTGATGCTAGTATTCTTTTATTTTACAATTTCTCTTCTAAAAGGATTAGTGCTGCAGATCGTATTCAGGACTCGAGTCTTTCATTGCAACGTCGATTCTTCTGGTAATGTAAGTTTGGAAATCATGAAGGATGGTTGGAGTCCAGCCCGAACAATTACAAAGGTTCTCCTAGCAATTCGGTCAATTCTCACAAAACCTGATCCTTGTAAGTTCTATAATCTTTTGGCCTTTCTTTCTGGTTTATTTGTATGTTGTATGCATTAACTTGTATCCTTTCCTTGTATTTCCTCCTTTTTTCCACTCTTGTACTCTTGGTATAGCACTAGTATAATCAAAGAACGAAGGACACTTATTTTCTTTACATATCCTGAGTTAATCGAGTTTGGTCTAAAGTCAGATATATTTCCGAACATCACACTCATTTAACACCCACTCCATATGATCTGTTACTGATATTCATATTTGAGCAGATAATCTGCTGGTCCCTAGCATCACTCATATTTGAGCAGATTATAGTTCTTCTATAATCTTTTGGCCTTTCTTTCTGGTTTATTTGTATGTTGTATGCATTAACTTGTATCCTTTCCTTGTATTTCCTCCCTTTTTCCACTCTTGTACTCTTGGTATAGCACTAGTATAATCAAAGAACAGAGGACACACTTATTTTCTTTACATATCCTGAGTTAATCGAGTTTGGTCTAAAATCAGATATATTTCCGAACATCACACTCATTTAACACCAACTCCATATGATCCGTTACTGATATTCATATTTGAGCAGATAATCCGCTGGTCCCTAGCATCGCTCGTTTGTACTTGGCAGATAAAGCTAAACACGATGAACTAGCTTCTGAGTGGACAATGCGATTTGCCAAGTGAGTTTTACTCAGAATCTGCTCACATAGTTCAAGCATCAGATCCCAACAGCCCTGCAAGTAGACATCATCATGTTTCCAAAAGGTTGATATATGAAAACTCAATAATGTTTTGTAACAACAAGAACCGTCTTTGCTTCATGGCAGAGTGTTGGTTGAATGACTAGAACCACAAAGCAAAATGCTTGAAACATACGTGAATATGTATCATAACATAAGCAATCTCTTAGTGATATTAGATTAGTTTTCTGGCACCAAAAGTCTCAATGTCTCTATATATGGCATTGCGAATATAACCCGGCTCTGGTTTTATACCAAAAGCCTGATCACCAAAGCTGCTTCGAACTTTGAAACATTTGACTCGTTGCATAAAACACAATTTTGTTGCTTTTTGTATGGAGAATGAAAAGTGAGTAACATCAACTAAATTGACATAAAGATGGCAGCTACCACTGTAAGAGGCTTGTTCAGAATCTCCTAACATAAATTATCACGTGGCAGCTCATCTACCTCTAGTCTCACCTACTAGGCTGTTACATGGGTCTTTTAATACGCATAAATAGTCTTGATCATATCAATCAAAAACCTTAAACCACCAGACAGGCATAGAAATGGTGAAGACCATATGTGAATTGGGGTTGGATGACTTGGTTCAAGCAGGGCTGACCATCAATGAGGCCAAGGATTTCGAAGCTGTTCTTAAGCAGACAATATCTGCAACCGACGCCACGTTGTCTGATCCAGGAGAGGTATGGAGGCAGATAGTGGCTCAGAGATTGTTGAAACCTTCACACTCGCATGAGCTGCACCAACTGGTTTACTACTCCATCTATGCCAATTGGGATGCTTCCAACAGAGGCCCTCCTCTCTACTGGTTCCCTTCTCTGTAATTTTCTCAATCTGCTATCTTTGTTTTGATTGCTGCATTGTTGTCTTGGTCATTCAAATCCCTATACCCGAATATTGTGCATTTGATTTTGGTCCAAGTTGTAGCTTCTAATATGAAACAGGATTGAGATACTGAGACCCATCAACTTTGATCATTTCAAGCATTTGATGATTCTCCTATGAATTAGTAGTTGAATGTAAGGTTTTGTTATTACATTGAGAATTGCAATTTGATCAGTGAGGTTTTGTGAATGTATGTCACTATTCTTATGGCATATTTGGTTTCAGTATGATTTATATAACTTGTAATATAAAAAACGTTCTAGATCTTGAGACCCGTCTTTCAATCAATCAAGTTTAAGCCTTCAGATTTGATCATTTCAAACATTTGATGCCTCTTATATGAATTTTATGAAGTAGAAAGTATGCAGGATTGCCACCACAGATATTATTGAGGAAGGCTTTGAGATTGCATTTTACTGTCTTGTGCCTTCTTGATTTTGTTCTGTGATTTTACTTCAAACTCTAACTAAACATGTTGTTCTGTATTGTCAGATATGAGTCTAGACACACGAACTTGGGCCGAGTGATGGAAACGCATGGTTCACAGCTTTTAGGAACATCATATAAGGATCCTATAACAAGTTTTAGCCTTTTCCAGAAATATACTGTTGAGAATCCCGAGGTAAGTACTCAATCAGATGGAAAGTTTTTATAATTAGGAAGTGATATCTTAGCTAACTCATTACTTGCCATTGATTATTAGGCTTACTGGTCAATTCTTCTAAAAGAGCTTTCAATTTCATTTCGGGATGCCCCAAAGCATATTCTAGATTGGTCTGAAAAGTCGAAGCATGGGGGAGTTTGGCTTCAAGGTTCAGTTCTGAATATAGCTGAATGCTGTTTGCTACCCATCCGACATCCAAGGAAAGAGGATGAGAGTGTGGCTGTTATATGGAGAGATGAAGGCTGTGATGATTCTACTGTAAATCGCATGACACTAAAAGAACTTCGGGAACAAGTAATGTATGCTCTTTTTCACTATCCCCAAGTCCTTGAGTTTACTACATTTAAGCATTGATTATGATTTCTTTTACCTAAATTCATTTGCTACTATTAATCCCATTTGATTGATCACTTGGAATATGGATGTCCTTGATTACAATATTTTTCTTTTTGACCTTGTTTAGATTTTACATTCATTGCACTTGTTGTTCTACCTTATTCAAATAGTTTAAGTTTTTATCTCTTTTCATACAAGCTCCTCAAACCATTCTCTCGTGTTCACTTCACAGGTTGGTGGCTAATGCACTAGACCAGGATGGAACCTTTTCAAAGGGTGATGCCATCGCAATTGACATGCCAATGACTGTCAGTGCAGTTATCATATATTTGGCAATCATACTAGCAGGATATGTAGTTGTATCGATAGCTGACAGTTTTGCTGTTAACGAAATTGCAACTCGTCTGCGTGTGTCTAAAGCAAAGGGGATCTTTACCCAGGTGGATTTTCCTTAACACGTGGAGCTTACATTAAACTTATTAGTTTGTTTATTAGGCTGTTTTTATCCGTTATGTGGAGCTTTAACATTAGAACTTATTTGTCACTGACATGATTTCTGGTTGCACTTGTAATCAGGATTTCATACTACGAGGAGGTCGAAAGTTTCCTCTGTACAGGTAGATCATACTACATTTTCAAGAATGATAGATGCTACTAACTTAAAGTCACATTTGGGAAATGTGGCATTGTTATTGTTAATTGATACTTTTTCTTTCCTTGCAGTCGGGTTGTGGAGGCTGCTCTGTGTAAAGCTATTGTGCTTCCAGCAACTGGGAACAGTGTAGGCATTCGATTAAGAGAACAGGATATATCCTGGAATGACTTTCTGTCTAGTGTCAATCATCTCCTGAGGTAAATTAGTGCACCAAGATAATAGGTTAGGCCTGTTAACACTGTGTTTTGCAATGAGAGTTTATTTCATTATGATCATTTGCTGAATCTGGAAAATCTTATACGTTGTCCTATTGATTTTGGCTCTGACCAATTTTCTAATCAGTGTAATGGTACATCTTTCTTGGCAGAAAGAATTACTATTCTCCAGTCTATCTGCCAATAGACTCCATGACAAATATTCTCTTTTCATCAGGAACTACAGGTGCAGAAATCACTGTCAGGCATTTGTTGATATCTCTACCTTGAAATTCATTGTTATCTCATTCTTCAGCTTATATTGCATCATTTAATAGGAGATCCAAAAGCTATCCCATGGACACAACTTTCGCCAATTCGATGTGCTGCTGATTCATGGTCTCACATTGATGCTCAAGTTGGAGATGTTTTCTGCTGGCCAACAAATTTAGGTTGGGTTATGGGTCCGATATTAATATACTCATGCTTTCTAACTGGGGCAACTCTTGCTCTGTATCATGGATCTCCTCTAGGTCGTGGCTTTGGAAAGTTTGTTCAGGTAATACCTCAATACTTCTGCTCTCAGAGCTCGTTTAACAAAACTGTTGTTTCCTTTTGTGGCTGAGAAATTATTTCAAATACAGAATAAAACAAATGAACCACACAATAATGTAACACAGGCGAAAAGTGCAACAAAAATACAACTGCTGTTTCCTTTTCCTGCATCATACTTCTTTTGCGTATCAGAATCATTGATTAGCACCTGCCAGCTTCATTTGGTTCTTAGCATATTTTTGTGTTATATCTGTTTAGGATGCAGGAGTCAGTATCTTGGGTACAGTTCCCAGCTTAGTAAAAGCTTGGAAGAATACAAAGTGTATGAAAGGCCTAGACTGGACAAAGATAAAGTAAGTTTCTATATCCTCGAAGATTTTTTTTTGCATGAATCAGAAGAAATGAATTAAACATGAATTTGTGCAGATCATTTGCTTCAACTGGTGAAGCATCTAACGTCG
The DNA here is from genome assembly GCA_951800085.1 of Comarum palustre. Lineage (NCBI taxonomy): Eukaryota > Viridiplantae > Streptophyta > Magnoliopsida > Rosales > Rosaceae > Comarum > Comarum palustre. The sequence continues at coordinate 32,762,180 of OX637573.1, read as the reverse complement.
ATGATGACCTTTGGCTCTCTTCCCGTGCTTATTACAAGCCCATCCTTGAATGTTGTGGAGGCACGGAACTTTCTTCATCCTACATAATGGGAAGTCCACTGCAGCCACAAGCTTTTGGGGCTTTTAGCACAAAGTCGATGACAACAGGCTTTGTCATCCTTAATGATAGTGGAATTCCTTACGTAAGCATTTTCTCTAGCTAGTTTCTAATTGGGGTTCAGTTTCATAAACTTTTGTAATCATCTACCTGCCACTGACTCGAGTACTGATGGATTACTATTATCATACTATATTGTATGCCAATGTCTCTGATTTCTTTGAACAACTTGACAGCCAGATGATGAAGCTTGTGTTGGGGAAGTGGGTTTGTTTCCACTGTACATGGGAGCAACTGATAGACTGCTAAATGCTGACCATGAAGAAGTTTACTTCAAGGGAATGCCAATGTACAATGGAATGGTATGCTTAGCACTGTCTCTGGTCCTGTATTCCTTCTTAGAAGCACTATATGGTATCAGTCTGAGTCACACAAAGTGTTAGACATACTTCACCTTTCGACTATCTGATTTCTGTCAGTCGTAAGAGTTGTCCTTTCTTGAAATTATTCGAGATTCATCCACCGAAGTCCAAAGTTTAGCAATCGATGTAGAGCACAATTATTTTTGCAATATTATTAATCCTTGACAAAAAAATATTAATCATTCTATACCGTGGTATATGTATTGGCAGCAACTCAGGAGACACGGAGACATAATCAAAAGAACAGTTGGGGGCTATTACATTGTTCAAGGAAGGGCTGATGATACCATGAACCTTGGTGGCATCAAGGTAAGATGTTCATCCGTCCACTTTCTATAATGCGTGGCATCAGACCCATACTCAAAGCATACACTTAGATTTATGTATCATATATATATATATTTATAGGAATAGTAATTGCCTGCTTCTTGTGTCAAATGATATGCTTGGACTTGCTATAGAAATACTAAAATTTCTAATCCTTCTTGATTTGCAGACTAGTTCTGTTGAAATTGAGCATGTCTGTGACCGGTCTGATGAAAGTGTCCTGGAGACGGCTGCAGTTAGTGTTGCACCAGGGGATGGTGGTCCGGAACTGTTGGTTATATTTGTGGTGTTAAGGAAAGGATTTGAGACCAAAGCAGACCAGCTAAAGATGAAATTCTCAAGAGCCATTCATAGCAACCTTAACCCATTGTTTAAGGTATCACCACTTCCAATAATTCCTATTCAGCACGGGAAATGAGCTCACTCAATTTATAGCACAAACTTCAAGTCTTATCTGTTTGAAAAAGAAAAAAACTACCCAAAACAAAGCTGTTCGTGCTTCACGTCACTCTAAAACCAAGTTTTGTCATTTTTAGTTGCTGATGTTGTTAACTTGTTATTCACTTATTCCAATTGTTGTAATGGATGAACAGGTGCGCTTCGTCAAGATTGTTGCGGAGTTCCCTCGAACAGCTTCGAATAAGTTATTAAGAAGAGTTTTGAGGGACCAAATGAAGCATGAGCTCTCTGTTCGGAGTAGAATGTAGTTAGTGTACTATGTCAGCCAAGAGAGTTCATTCCTTCTGGATGATTAATAGGAATTTGCAGCTAGGATGAGAATGGATGTGGATTATTTTCTCAATCCCAGTTGGAGTATATATTCAAGTTCGTGTACTTACGTTTGTGCACCAATTGGTACATATCTAGTATAAATTGGTTGTATTTCAGGATGGAAAGCTTCATTGATTCCCCGGTTACAAGAATGGAAACTTTTGCTCACATGAACAACTGTTTCCAATAAGATATTATTGGGTCATTACCAAATAGGAGAGTTCTATTTATACCTCCAAATCTATAAGTGTACCTCCATTTTTTTTAGTTCTCTTTGAACTTTTCAACTCATAAAAAGACATATAAGGACATATATATATATATATATATTAATTTATTAGTTTTTAACTTTTCATGTTTCTTCATCCAGCCTTTCATGGTTCAAAACTCTAAAATACGAAGATGTACTCATGGAGATGTATATATGATTGACAAATGAATGTGAAACTCCACGAGACTTTGTCGATGATTGTGGTGGCAGAAGTTGTGTTGAGAAATCATCTGAAAGAGAAATACCCACAATCAAAATTTGTGGAGGGGGAGACAACATGAATAGGTATATATACGTGTTGGATATTTAATGATTTAATCAAACGGACATGATCAATCTATTAAAAATCAGACGGGTGTCGTCGTTTCGTCTCATTTCGTCCGGCACGCATGTCCCATGTCTGAGCAGGTTGGTAGGTATATATAACAGTAGTATTCCTTTACAGAAGTTGGGCATAATCTCACAAATGAGTTTATATTCAGATATGCAATCATATGATTGAACAACTAAACGGTCCTACAATTAAACAACAAAACTGTAGATTATTTTGATTCATTGAATCCCGCTAGCTGTGTTTGATTTCTTTCCAAATTTACCTCCACGTTATGAATATCTCTATGAATCAGTTGTTGAATCATTGCTAGCTATAATTTGAAAACAAGAAGAATGTGCCAGCCTATTTTTGAGCATTTGATCGTCGCACCCCAAATGACCACAATTATTTTCATCTTTCTTCCGGCCTTGCAATATTTTCCTTACATTTCTTTCACCAGAATCGAACCCCATTGACCCTTCATTTCTTCCTCCATATATAAGCCCTAGATGTAAGGAATACATACTTGGTTAATATTATAGTTCTCATGAAGAAATCAATAATGAAGCTAATTAAAACTGAAGCAAAACAAAGCAATCAAGATAGCCAGCGATGGAGGCGAGATGATATGAATTCGTTGAATTGGGTTTAGGCGTCCCGCGGGTATTTTCGTAAAGTTGATGGAGGTATACTCGGTTTTTAAAAAAGTAAATGAGATTTGTATTTAGTAATAGAGATACATGTGTAATTAGAACCTATAATATATTGAAAACACACTGTCCATCACATCTCTTTCATCGTATACAGATTGTTTTGTTATTAAAACTTACAACCATAAGCGTCCTCACCCCTTGATCATTACTGAAACCGTCAACAATAGTAAAATGAATGAGCCTTGGAACCTTGCCAAGGTATATGCAGATGTAGTAGTGGATTTACCTTTAGAATTTGGCAAAATCAACTGTACTCTTTCCATCATGAGCCTTACGGAAGAAATGCTTGACGTAATCAGAGTACAAAACTTGCTTATACAATGCCTTCTCCCCTCTACTCCCAATCACTTCAGGCAGAGGCCCTTTCACGTCCGATGGCCTCGGATTCACAAATATGGGAACTGAAATCCTAGTCTTACTTCCATTGGCAACCACTCTATGCTCAACGCTCTTGTACTTTCCATTGCTCATTATCTGCAAGGCATCACCAATGTTGATCACTAGTGACCCTTCCAATGGAGGAACATGCCATCATGAAAAACTGAGATATATAGTAAGATATTTCAGTGCTTACTTGCAAGCTGGAGGCCAATGTGCAGAGGCCTCATCTTCAGAAACATAGAAGAGACTAAGCCAGTCTTTCCATTCCAGTGCCTTCTCTGCTTCAGGACTAAAGCTTGTACCAAACAGGACATTGTTTGAAGCCGAATGCTCTTTCGAGAACTTACACTTCTCCTCAGCTGGCAACTCAAAAAACTTGTGAGTTGCTTCCTTGACTTGCTCAAGAACTTCAATGGTGACACCATGGTTGAGTATTTGAAAGAATCCCCACTTCTCTGCCGCATTGCAAATCGATTCAGCCACTTTCGGGTCCTCCCAGTTTGACATGTCAATGATGGGAATGGATTCTTCAGACATTTTTTTATGTTCATACTCGTTCTTTCTGCAACGGGTTGGATATATTGCTTTGGGAGGTTTTTGCATGAGTCCCATTTGGGAAAGACCCCTTACCCCATTGCCTTTGTTAATGACAAAGTCAGTGAGATCTGAAGGGTATGTGATGGTTTGGCTTAGAGATGGTGCCATTTCTAGAATTTGAGAACTACTGAGGATAAGAATAGCTTAGTAGTTGATCTCCTGGATGGTGTGGGAATTGATGACTAATTCGCATGGCTATTTATTGGGGCATAGAACACCAACTCACGTGGCAAATAGCATGCATGTTTTCATTATCAAATTTGCTTTGGCACTCTGCGTAATTCATTTAGTTATAAACACGTCTAAATATAAGTGTTCAAAAATAAAAATTGCAAATACAAATAATATTAATTCTTTGCCTTTGGGTAGGTCATTGGGGGTGCTTCATGTGTAAACTAAAAAAAACAAAAAACAAAAACAAAACAAATTAAACAGAGGCAGATAGCTAATTAGCTAAGGAACCCTCCAAGCCAATATGATCTGTTGGGGTTGGTGGTCATGGGTGCTTTATGTTTAGAAATTACTAATCATTTCATTGTATAACATAATAGGATCACATCATACTTGAGTTTCGTTGTCTGTGTAAAACGACAAGGACAGGTAGCCCGTTACGAGTTCTAGATCAATGATATGGGTGTCTATTTAGTTGTTTTCTCTGCTGTACTTCTTCTCAGACATGTGGTGTTTCGGTTGTTTGTAGAGTATGATTAAACAGTTCATGTTTCAATTTTGTTCTGTTTGCTCTTTATTTTTTGGGTTTCCATACAAGAAAGATGTTTTTTTCGGTGTTTGGGAAAGAAAAAAAATGGAAGTCCAACACGAGTTCCAGATTGGTGTTGTGGATTGCTATTGTGTTGTGTTTATGTATCATCTTCTCCGCTACAATTATTTTCAATCAGGCTGTATTTCTTGAGCTATACCATTGTACTGGTTTCGATTTATGGTGTGTATTAATTGATTACGAGTCCTCAGTTATGTTTCCTCCTGGTTTCTGTTGGTTAACATTTAATCCTTAAGTTTCATTCAAAAATGTATGACTGAGTTTATAAGTTGATGTGTATGAAATCGGTTGTTTTTGATTGATTTATTTCTGGAATCCTTCATTTTGTTGGGGAAGAAGGGGGCTCAATCAGAGGAGGACAACGAGTTTTGGGGTTGTTGACCAGATTGGGTTTGTTTTAGTAAGACCAATTTTATTACGTCTCTGATAGAAAAGAGAAAAGTCGTCGGCTTTAGTTACCGATTCGTTTTGTGTGGAAAACAATATACTTTGGAGTACTCTCAAGAACTTAAAAGGTATACTGTCAAATAACAAAGTTACAAAAAAACTCATTCCTTTAATGTTGTGATTTGTTATGATTTGATACTCAGTTATAGTTTCAATTTGAAATATGATATGTTCTTGCTTAAATAAATTCATATGGGTGTCTTGAATTGAAGTGAAGTTTTTTGGTTAGTTCATGGAAAGGGCAATTCGGAGAGGGGAGCAGGTGAAATCTAAAGGGAGAAGCAATCAATTCTCTATATTTTTTTATGAGTGTAGTTGTTATTATCATCCTCTAAGTTAGAACCTTAAAACAATGTTGTAACTTATTAGTTTATCATTATCATCACTCGTCGACAACTATCATTAGACGTTTCCAACCCGCGCTGGCACGGACACTTAGCCTAGTATAAACCAAAGGTGGTTTTTTACTGTTTTAATGAACAATGGAGGGACGGTTTTGCCCGTCTTTTTTCTGCATTTTTACAAGTTAGCCATTCTGTTATTAAATTAACTGTTTTACCCATAGTTTTAATATAATTACAGTTTTACCACTGTTTTTGTTTTTCATAAGCTATTTGTTTTTAATTTAAAAAAAAAAGACATTTTAAAAAACAATAATATTAATAATAATGAATATTCATAATCCTAATAATAATATAAAATAAATTGAGTCACTCTAAACCTAAATAATTGTATTGATCAATATATATTAATTGTTCAAGGTTTAAATCACTTCTATAACTTTTTTTAAAATAGTAAATTTAGCGGTGCATGTGAGTGTTCATAATACTATTAAAAAAATAGATTTATTAATGTTGATATGTAAGTGTTGGTATGTGGATTTATCTAGGTTAGGTTTTGAATTTAAATTGGGTTTTGGATTTCGGGTTTATGACATCAATTAATTTTGCTGAAGTGCGTTACTGTAGGTTCGATTAATTATTATGAAATTTCGGTAGTTTGATCAATTTTGTGCAACAACTCTCTAAAACTCTAATAAAAAGAACCCAATTGATTAAGATGAAGTTAACACCAAATTTATATTAACAACCAAGATGTCTGGAATTGCAAGTAAAAAACACTCATCAATACATGTCATAAGCTGAAAATAATAAACTGAATCAATAGGGAAATTAATTGATGATATCGATAACTTATTACATGTAATTTAGAAATTTTTGTTGTTGATTATTGCTCAGTTTTCTTCCAAAATGAAATTTAAATTTGTGGTAAAACTGCACATAATTGATCAAATAGCAAAAATTGAATAATAATTGAATCGAATAGCAAAAAAATGGACAATAATTAATCAAATTAATGGAAACCGCCCTTTAATTCAAGCTCTCCCTCTAATTCAAGTACTCAACCGAGTAGACCAATGTTAAAGAGTTTTTGTTTCCTTCTATCACTATTAAGTATTATTATACTCAAGTGAAAATATATCAACCACGAGTCATTTTAAAAAGAAAAAAAATCAAATCAACCGCGTCTGTCACCGCATCAGACAGGTGCGGGCATCAATGCTACTAACACTATAAAAGAGTGTCAGCAGCATTTGGCTTGTTTTAAGCTTTTCCAAATGCTCCTCTGGTCCTTATGTTCCTCATCACCTTTATGCTAATTCCCTCAAGATTTTATTTTGCAGGAGATTGTAAAACAGTAAGTAAAGTTCATACAATATTCCCGGCGATTCCGTACGCTGCGATGTTCGACTTGGGCTTATAGGATTCGAAAGTGACTGCATCAGCCTGCACTAAACAGGCCACCTTCCTGGTGTACCCGTTCTGCTTCCTGTAGTGATAAAACTCCTTGCTTTCGAGCAGGACCCGGGAAGCGAGAGGGAGAGTTGGATAAGGCAAAAAATTGAAGAAAACCTCCAGAGCTGTAACTGATTGGCATCTGGTCCTAACCGAATTGACATGACCTACCGGACTCAATCTTTCATGCAAGAGGCCAACTTGGGAGAGAGACCTCATCATCACCCTGGACCTGGTGTCAGTCACTTTGAGAAGCAAAATGGGATCTGATTGTGAGCTAGCCTAAGCAGCTAAGCTCCTCTCAAGGCAAATGAAATGTGCTTCTAGAAGCTCTTTTCATAAATTTTATGATCTCCTATCCTTTGTTGAGTTGGGTACACAAGGTTGTTGCTTCATTGATGGCACCTATATTTTGAGAAAGAAAAGGTTTCAGCTTTCCACTCCAATATGTGGCTTTGGTACGGTTATTATTTTGGGATACAAATGGTCCCTTGATCCAACTCCTTCATCATTATGTGATTGCTTAGATCTATCTCCTTGATCATTTGTTTCTTTCCAGTTATGGTTTCAATAGAATTAGATGTTCAGCATGGGAGATATGAAGTTAGGAGCATATTGAGAAATAGATGCCACTATTTCAGTCACCAATTAGTAAGATTAGATGCCTAGCATATTTCAGATCAGTAACAAGTTTTGTAATTCTTAAATCAAATCTGAAAGTGAAATGTAAAGGATACAAAAGCTTCTAGAAGAGTTCAACCTCCCAAGTGAAAGTCAGAAAATTATGAATACCTAACTGCTCCAACAGTTGGGTGCTAAACCAATTTTTGCAATTCACTTAAAGCTTCTTGCTTTATTTTTCTGATAAGGTACATGGATATGGAATAAAAGTACTAATCAAACTTTGATAGTTCTACTACAATGTACAATGGAGGGTCTGTTATTGTAAACCCCTTATTTCACAATCTGATCATAGTAGCTGCAAAAACACCCATAGGAAAAAAATGAGTTAGTGTTTTTGTATGCATATCTTAATCTTTTACAAGAAAAAGAGCAGCACACACTATAAACTTACCCCAAATTTTCATAATCTGCTAGCTTTTTCATAGCATGGTTGAAGTCAATCCACATCTTAGCCTGGAAAATCCTCATGCAGAAATACCAAAGAACGCCCAGCAGAGTCAGCAAAGCAACAACGATATACACAATTGGGTGCCCAACACAAACCACATACAACAAAAACGCAAATGGAAAGAAGCACATTGCTTTCAGACTCCGCAGCTTTGTAACTGGAACTTTGTAAGGCCTAGCCACATCAAGAAACTTCATCCTCTAGTAAATAAAAGCTGCGAATTCCAACAGCATTCCCAGACTGTTGAAAATATTCACTAATGATGTGACAGGTCTGAATTTCAAGGTCATGTTCTGTTCCATACAAGGATTGCTAACAACTTTATACATTCAAAATGTTTTTGGTAATGTTTTGGAAGGTTTTGTAACTCCCTCTACTACAAAAGTACTAACATTGTCCCAACAATTCAAATTCCGAAAGAGGGTATTGAAGAACAAATGCCCATCCTTTTTTCTACCCACTTTGGCCTAAAAGTGCCCATTTTCTTGGATCAATTTGGGGAATTGCAAAAAGGGAAATTACTATAAAGGGTAAGTATGGCAGAATCTTCAAAGATGTTGAAGCATAACCAACTATAGGCAAACCAGTGAAGTTAAGAACATAAAGTGGTTCAGTGCAATTAGTGAGCTCTCACCTCAGGTATTTCTATCTTAGCTTACCACTAAATCTGGAGTTCGAACGCTAGGGGACGCACTCTAATTTTGCTGAATTCACAAATGTGGCCACGAGAGGGCTGCGATGCCACTTCAGCTGGGCCCCAACCGAGATTAGTCCTTAAGCCTAGAAAGCCTTTAGGATACCCAGCTGACAATCCGAGGAATTCCTGAGAGGGTGTCAGGTGTCAAAAAAACAGAGAGAAACAGAGATTACAAAATAGTGAGGTAGGCTTGAGGAGAAGACTAGAAGGTCTGGATCAATGTAGTTTAAACAGAGAAGTTGACATGAAGATAAGTTTATGACAGCACTAAGGAACTTCCAAAACCCGAGGAAGCCCCAGAAGGGACCAAATGCTTGGTGAGTCCATATGACAAAGCCACATTGCCAGGAAAGGCGGCGGGGACTTCAGCAGTGATGAGGGCCTCTGGTACACTCTCGAGGAGGCCACGACATACGCTGGGCTCGAGCCTTAATTAAAAACCACGACATCAATCCGGATCAACGCTTGGTCCGATCTGTGCCGCCAAAACGTCATGATGTCACCTCTGTTTGTCCTTTGTCGAGACTGTGGAAACCAATCATACCTCCATTCAACCCAGCAAGTGTCGGGAGGAGATCTGCCAACTACCGCGCTCCCCATCTTCTTAACCTCTCATACCATCACCGAAGTTCCCAAATCTAGAGCAATTAAGGAGCCCGGTACCTCTCTGCCGACACAAGGCAGAAAAGACCCATCCGACGTCGACGGAAGGGCTCGCCGTCGGACGGCCCGGACAAGGTCGCTCGCTCTCGACCACTCTATTGTACCAGAACTAGAGCCTAAACAACTATAATTTCTTTAGTCTTAATAAAAATTTGTTAATTTAGACATAAGTATTGACATCTTATCTTAAAATGGGTACATTTTTGTAGAATTATTCAAATGGGTTAAGTGATGACCAAATTAGTACAAAATGAACATTATCTTTTAATTTTAATACTGATGACAATCATTGCCATAATCATTAACAAAAAACACATATCAAGTCATTGCATTCAGATCGTGTACTGTATATCGATCATTCTTTCCTTGTTGAAGAGCTAGCAGGAGAACCCTCGTCAGCTTGTCCTGCAAGTTTCAAGATTGAAAAGTGAAACTTGGGTTTGAGAGATGGAGTCGTGCTGCTATCCAAGTAAAGTCCGATCTCATCATCCTTGTTTAGATTTAGTACCTTCACAAAGTCATGCGTCCACTTTCCGTTGAAGACAAAACATTTCGACGACTTCATCCACTTGAATATTAACTCGTACTCCTTCTGCCGAACCTCATCGAACACAGTAACCTCCAAACCAACTTCACTCATCATCCTTGCTTTCATGTCTTCATCAAACATAGGTAGAATGTAGTTGAGGACCATGTCTTTTGGCAGCAACAGCCTGCTCAGGTGTCCGAGGTCGCTAGGCGTTAACTTCTTCTTGATCTTGAACTTGGCCGGGTCACTGCGGTGCACCACCGGCCTTTGATCATGATGATGAGCCTCACTAATCCCAACAGTAAGAAGGCTGTCCTCATATCCATGTTCAGCTACTCGGTTTTTCCTTATCTCCCTCAACTGTTCATCATGAGCCGGCCGCGTGGTTGGCCTCACCGGAGAAAATCCCAAAGTAAGACCAATAAAGCTCTCGTTGTCATTATTTTTGGTTAACAAGTCACTTCTTGTCTTCAGCTCTCTTGCATTCTGATGATGACCAGTCAGTACTAGTTTTCGACGATTGGGATGATTGTTAGGTGCTACTGACTCTTCATCCGTCAGTACTATTTCTTTTCCTTTTCTCTTCTTTGTGATGGAGGGAGGTGGCTGCCACCAAGATTGATGCAACGTGAAAGTAGAAGCTGCAATGCAAAGTAGTCGGTGGTGTTCCAATGGATCAATACTACTACTCTTACTAGCAATTGATGACCAAGAGTCACCTGTTAAGTTATCGATGAGATTGAGGGTTTTCAAGGGTTCGTCCATCATTCTTGGGAAAACAGACGCAGATGGAGATACTTGCTGCCAGAATGAGAGAGATATCTATGGATAGCTTTGTGAAGGATGATTGGAATAAAAGTGAATGAAATTGAAGGGCAGGCTACTTGTAATTAAGGATTTTCAGCATTTCAAGTTATGATGGGAAAATTTCTCGGTACTTTTCGACGTAGGAGAGATCCAATCCTTTTCAATTTGGAAAAATTGATTTTGAGTTTAGTAAGTTCTCTGCTTTCCTAATTTCAGATGGTAAGTAATCTCAGATGGTTTTAGGTAAGTTCTGTCTATTCCTAGTTACAGATGGTAAGTAATCTCATGGTTTTTGGGCATTCTGTGTTTTCCCTAGTTTGAAATGGTATGTCGTTTCAATTGGTAGGGTGTAGAAGCTGAATTTGGCTTCTCTACTTGGATTTTTTGTGCTTGGATTTGCTTGGATGGTTTAAAACCATTAGATTTAGTATAATGTCATCATCATGTCATCTTTATTCAATCTAATGGTTTTAAATCATTCAAGCAAATCTAAGCAAGAAAAATTCAAGTAGAGAATGTGGATCCGTAGAAGCTGTACTTTTCATGATTTCTGTTAGGAAATCAATCTTCAATATCTTTCATATTTAGAATAGATGATCTCAAGCGGTGATGCTCCTCCTCTCCCTCCACCAAATAGTTCTGGTTCATCTGCTGATTCCTTCAAGGCAGACTCTTCAAATCCCTATTTGTTTCATAGTTCAGATCATTCCGCACTGGTTCTTGTTTCCAAGCTCCTAAATGGCGATAACTACTCTAGTTGAAAAAAGGCTATGATTAGAGCCTTGAATACCAAGAACAAGCTCAGATTCATCAATGGGTCCATAAAGGCTCCCTCAGAGGAAACTGACCCAGAAGGTTACGTGATTTGGTCGCGGTGCAACGATATTGTCCATTCTTGGATCATTAACTCTTGTAATCCATAAATAGCAAAGAGTGTTAATTACTATCCTAATGCTCATGAAGTTTAGGAGGATCTCCATGAGTGTTTCTCTCAAGCGAATGCGACTCGCATTTTCGAGATACAACGAGAAATTGCTTCTTATCGTCAAGAACAGTTCTCAGTCTCTGCTTACTACATAACGCTAAAGAGATTTTGGGATGAATTGGCCACATATACGGACACAATACATGGAGCCCAAGCAGAAAAACAACGACTAATGCAATTCTTAATGAGATTGAATGAAACTTAAAGTGCAATTCGCGGGCAAATCCTATTGATGAATCTTCTTCCTACTGTTCGCCAAGCATATGTTGCCATCTCTCAAGAAGAAAACAACATGTTCTTTGCGTTTCACACTCTACACCAAAATTGGATTCAAGTGCAGCCATGGCAATAAGGAATAGCAATAGACCCAATTTGTTTTCGGTAAGAGGAGGAAGATCTGAGCGTGCTGAACCTCGTCCAGAAGGACGTGGCTCTTCTTCTGCATCTGTAGAAGGACGCACTTCTTCTGCGTCTCTAAATATGGGTCGACCAATGGGCCGAGATAGAGGTAGGCCTCAATGCGTTTATTATGGAGACTCGGGCCATTGGATCCAAACTTGTTATCAACTAATTGGGTATCCACCAGGCCATCCTAAGGCAAAGTAGAATTCTACCATCGGTTCACACAATTTTCAACGCAAATCCTCTGCTAATCAAGTATCTGAAGTGACAAATCAAGATGAAGAGGAACCTGTAATGTCATTCTCAGAATTTAAGCAGTTCTCGAAAGCTGTTAACAAACAGCGTGAAGCCTCTAGTTCTAAAGCCAATGCGGTGACCAAGCCAAGTTTGTCTAAAGTCACTTCCCGTTGGATTATTGACAGCGAAGCGACTAATCATATTACTTCATCATCTCAATTATTTCATGCAAATAAAAAGTGCCCATTACCGTCAATTTTATTGTCTAGTGGAGAGAAAGTGAATATTGTTGCAAGAGGATCCTTGCCTCTAAATACCACATATTCTCCATGGGTTCTAAAAATTGCCCTAGTCGACGACTAGTCGGTAGTCGGCCAATGACCGAGTCGATTTCAGTCAAATCGGCAGAGAAAATCGGCCGACTAGTCAGAAAAAATCGGTCTAAATCGGAAAAATTCGGAAAAAATTGGTCCAAATCGGAAAAAGTCGGTCCAAATCGGAAAAAATGGTATTTGCTTTTATTACTTAGAACTCATGTAACGGTTGTTTTTACTTTTTAGACATTATTATCTCATTGTTGTTGAATATTGTAATGTTTTATTGACTATTTTTATTATTTTGGACATTATATTACCTTTTTTAAATTATATTTAATTATATGTTTTAAAAATAAAAATATATCTAAAAATTAAAAACCGACTACTCCTCTACTCGCTAGTCCCCGGCCGGCCGACCGACTAGCGACTTTTAGAACCTTGATATTCTCTATGTGTTGCAAGTGAATATTGATGTATTTTGCAGGATCTGGCTACGAAGAAGACGATTGGTTTGGGTAAACAACGTGGCGGACTATACTATCTGGAGGCATTAGCGACAAAAAAGCTGGTCACCAACCCTTCCTCATCCTCAAGCCGACCATCCTGTCATCTCCTCACCACTCCATCCGCCAATTTGTGGCATAATCGCCTCGGTCATGTCTTATCTTCTTGTTTCAATTACATTTTCAAGAACCTTTTAAATTTTTCTATTCAGTCTAATAATGCTTGCCCCATATGTCCTTTGGCAAAGCAGAGTCATTTACTTTTTGGTGTTAGTACTATTTCTTCTACAAAACCTTTTAAGATTATTCATTGTGATATTTGGGGTCGTTATCGATATCCCTCTCTTTCTGGTGCGCATTATTTCCTCACTATTGTTGATGACTACACATGCTTCACTTTGATTTTTTAATGCGACACAAAGATGAAGCACAACCTCTTATCAAAAGTTTTTTTAGCTACACTCTCACTCAATTTGATTGTCATATTAAGACCTTTCCCAGTGACAATGGTGGTGAATTTATCTCTCTTTGTTCCTTCTTTCAAGATAATGGTGTTGTTTTTCAACATTCTTATGTTTACATGCCTCAACAGAATGGGGTTGTGGAACGCAAACATCGACACATTCTCCAGGTGGCTCGAGCTTTAAAATTTCAAGCTTAACTCCCTAATCAATTTTAGGGAGATTATGCTCTCACTGGTGTTCACATTATCAATTGACTCCCATCACCACTTCTTTCTTTCAAAAGTCCATTTGAACTTCTTTACTACAAGCCTCCTTTTTCTCACCTCTGTGTGTTTGGATGTTTGACTTATGCCACCAATGTTCACCCCTCTCACAAATTCGATCAAAGGGCCATACGTTCCATCTTCATCAGTTATCCCGTTGGTCAAAAAGCTTTCAAGTTATTCGATTTATCAACTAAAAACGTCTTTACTAGTCGGGATGTGCAATTTCATGAACATACATTTCCGTATGCTACTAGGCAACCCGTTTCCATTCCCTCTGCGCAAGCCCAGTTAATTTACCAACCCCCTTTCTCTCTTCTCCTTCTGACTTCGTTTTTGACCCCCTCCACGCCATCCCCTTCTCAATCTCTAGGTTTGCCAAATCTATCTTCTTCTCCTTCTCCACCAAATTTGTCAAAACCATCAAATCCTTCCCCACCTCAAGATGTCGATCCATCCCCACCTTCTCCTCATTATTCTCCATCTGTTATTCGTCAGTATACCCGTCGCCCTCGAACCCTGGCACCACCCATCACCACCACTACACCTTCTATGACCATTATGTCATCCCTCTTTCCTCTTCAAACCCTCGGTTCACAATCTTTATCTTCAACACCGACTCGAGACCCCTCCTTAACACAGCTGACCCAGGGCTCGTCTTCACCACCGTCTCTTTTTCTGGACGCTCCAATCCCTAGCGAACCCGGACCCGCTCCACTTCGTCGCTCAAGTCGCCAGACCGGCCCTCCGGTTAAGCTCAATGACTACCTCTGCTCTAACGTTTACTCCGACCAATTATCTTCTATCGTGACAGATCCGACCAAAGGTACGCGTTATCCGTTGGCTAATTATGTCTCATATCATCAATATAAGCCTGCCTATCGATCGTTTATTGCTCAGCTAAGTGTTGTCTCTGAACCAAATTCATATGCAGAAGCAGTTGTCGTCCCAGAGTGGCGTGAAGCAATGCAGTCGGAATTGGAAGCCCTCTAGGCTAATGGTACCTGGACTCTCACCTCCCTCCATGCCGGTAAGACACCTATTGGTTGTCATTGGGTCTATAAGGTGAAACATAAGTCTGAAGGTTCCGTTGAAAGGTATAAAGCACAGTTAGTGGCCAAAGGTTTCACACAATTGGAGGGTGTGGATTATCATGACACCTTCTCCCCAATAGCCAAAATCATTATTGTGCGTTGCTTACTTGCCTTGGCTGCTGCTCGTGGCTGGTCACTTCATCAATTGGACGTTAATAATGCCTTCCTTCATGGTGACCTTGATGAAGAAATCTATATGTCTCCGCCGCCAGGGCTCCGTAGACAGGGGGAGGAGAATTTGGTCTGTCGTTTACATAAATCATTGTATGGGTTGAAACAAGCTTCACGACAGTGGTTTTCAAAATTTTCAAAAGCTATTCATTCAGCTGGTTTTGTGCAATCCCGCGCTGACTACTCTCTATTCACCAAGAAACAAGGCAAGTCATTCACAGCTCTCTTAATCTATGTTGATGATATTTTGATTACTGGTAATGATGTTGTTAGTATTGGTGAAATTAAGAGCTTTCTACATAACAGTTTCCGCCTCAAAGACCTTGGTAATTTAAAGTACTTTCTTGGAATTGAAATTTCTGCTTCAAGTAGTGGAATTTTTATTTCTCAAAGCAAGTATGCATTAGAAATTATTAAAGATACGGGGTTGTTGGGAGCTACTCTCGTTGATACTCTTATGGAGAAAGATATGAAATTGTCAGACAAGAGTGATTTGCTTAAGGATCCAGGTCGTTATAGGAGATTGGTTGGAAGACTAATTTATTTGACTGTTTCGAGGCCTGATATTACATATTTTGTGCATGTCCTGAGTAGATTTATGCATCAACCTAGGGAACTTCATATGGAAGTTGTTCTTCTAGTTGTTCGTTATTTGAAAGGTGCACCCAGTCAAGATTTGTTCTTTTCTTCGAACAGTGACTTCAGGTTAAGAGCATATTGTGATTCAGATTGGGCAGGTTGCCCACTCACCAGGAGGTCACCTACGGGTTATTGTGTATTTCTTGGACCTTCATTAGTCTCTTGGAGATCAAAGCTACAGAAAACAGTTTCGCTTTCATCTGCTGAAGCAGAATATCGCTCTATGACAGGAGCTTGTTGTGAATTGTCATTGCTTCGATGTTTATTAAGAGATTTGGGGCTTCCACATCATGAATCTGCTTTGTTGTACTGTGACAACAAGGCCGCTTTACATATTGCAGCCAATCCTGTCTTTCATGAACGAACTAGGCACATTAAGATGGATTGTCATTACATTAGAGATAAAATCTGAGATGGCTCTGTGATTACATGAATGTTAGGTCTGCAAATCAGCTAGCAGATGTTTTAACAAAACCCTTGAGGAAAGACGTTTTTGTTTCTATGATACGTAAGTTGGAAGTGCAGGACATCCACTCTCCAACTTGAGGGGGTGTTACGAAATCAATCTTTAATATCTTTCATATTTAGAATAGATGATCTGCATATATTAGCTTTTCTTATTGTATAGTAGGGGTGGAATTTTGAAACCGAAAACCGAAAAAAAACCGGGCCGAAAACCGCACCGGAACCGAAAAAAACCGAACCGAACCGAACCGGGCATGTTCGGTCTGGTTTCCGGTTTGACCCTCTTAAAAACCGAACCGATTTAACCGAAGTCAACGGTCAACTACTCAAAACGACGCCGTTTTGATTAAGGGAAAAAAAACCCTATCAGCCTCTCAGGCCCTCAGTCACTTCCGCTCTTCGTCTCTTCTGTCTTCTCACTTCCGCTCTTCGCTCTTCTGTCGCTCCTCCGCCTCCTCGCACTATCGGCCTCGATCTCTCTGCTCCTCCGCCTCCTCGCACTCTCGGCCTCTCTCTGCTCTTCCGCCTCCTCGCACTCTCGCCTCTCGGCCTCTCTCTGCCTCTCACCGCACTCGGCCTCCAGTCCTCACTCCTCCAAGCACAGGCGCACTCAGTCCTCGACTTGACTCCTCGTCGCAGCTCGACGACTCGCATCTCTTCACTTTCCAGAAGCCTCGCCTGGCACTCCAGTCCAGAAGCTCGCCATTGAATTGAATTGGTAAATATCAGAACCACCCTGGTGGACTTCATGCTTTTGTCTATCTTTAGTTTCCATTGTTATCAGTTTCTTTGATTCCATTTTGCTCAATTTAAAACCCGAACCCCAATTTCAATTTCAAAGTCAGTTCTCGTCTCTCACCGGCGCGACAATCTAGTGTCACCGAAGACTGTGTGTCCTCTTTGAATGGGTCGCGACCTTGCCTCAATGGATTGAGCTGCTCTATCTCCCAGATGATGAGTCTCAGTTGTC
The DNA here is from genome assembly GCA_951800085.1 of Comarum palustre. Classification (NCBI taxonomy): domain Eukaryota; kingdom Viridiplantae; phylum Streptophyta; class Magnoliopsida; order Rosales; family Rosaceae; genus Comarum; species Comarum palustre. Next base: position 32,744,926 of record OX637573.1, on the reverse strand, counting down.
GTCTGCTTCACCGACGACATTAGTGGCATGTGTATCCTCCTCTCAACAGGCTCCAAATCTCAATTTTGATGCGTTTTGAAGATTCGATTTGGAGTCTACTGTGACGTCGGAGGGGTAGATGTCAGTGGTCCTCTTTGGTTCTCTCATCCTCCAAAACGTAGTCACAACCAACACTTTGTTTCAATTTCAGAGCAGATGGTAATTTATTTCTGATTTAGGTATATTTATCACTTGAAACATGAAATCTCCCTCTGCAATTTGGTTGTTCTGCTCTGCATCAGTTTTCCAATTTTCATTTTATCAAAGTGCAAGTTGAAGTCAAAAAAAATTGACGAAGAAGTTTATTTTTCTTTTGTTTTTGGACGAGTCAATTGAGTTGACGAGTTGGATTTTAAAATTGATTTGTATGGCTCTCTGTGCTGGTTGTGTTTATATTTGGGAGATGGTTTCCTATGGTCTAGTGTTATGGTTTGTAATGTGTAAACTTTAAACAATAGACTCTATTTGGCTTATTTGCAATTTGTGGACTTTTAAGTTTTAAGTTTGTAACTAATATGGACTATGGACTATAAGTTTCAAATTTGTGTATGATTTATGGACTTTAGTTTGAAGTATTTGTATTTTTTTATTGCATACTTTGTTAGTTATGTAGCTTGGTTAATGACTTAATGTGAGTTTTTGTGTTGGAGATAATATATGTGTAGATTGTTGAGAATGTTAGGTGTAGGTGAAGAAGAATTGGAGACAAAATTTTGGAAAAGTGATGTACAAAAGTAGAAAAAGTTCTGAAAAAAAAAAAATTTCACATACTTATTAAAAAAAACCGAAACCGAACCGAACCGACGGTTCGGTTTGGTTTCCGGTTTGTACCAATGAACAGTAAATAACCGGACCGAACCGGACCGAAATTTTTTCCGGTTTGGTTTCCGGTTTTGCTTCAAAACCGAACCGAATGGACCGAATTCCACCCCTATTGTATAGCTAGCTTATAGCTAGATATTCTAAATACTAGTGGATTCCTGACTTGTAAGAATAACTAGAGTTCTACCTATATATGTATAGGATCTGTATCAATGGAACATCAACTAATTCTATTCTATCAATTATTCTCTTTTACAATTTCATCTAACCTTTCAACTTGTACCAGGATTATTTTTTGTACAGTAAATTGAACTTCACAGGTATAATTTCGTCTACTTGCAATTCCAGCTGGTATAGTTGGAACATTTTGTTTTGTACTTTCAACATATATTTTGACTGTGGAAGCTGTCAGATTTAAACATACCACATCTAGTTCTGAATGAACTCCACTCGTATAAGATCTATGGAACAACAATAAGAATAGTAAAAATGGCCAAGGTGACAAAGGGTCAATCAATATATGCAGCAACTAAGCTCCAATAGACAAAGCTAAAACTGAGGCACCTAAAACTGTTTCTTGCTTCTGTATTACATGTTATGCCTGGTGAACTATCGAATCATCCACAATTCTTGATCTGGAAACCTTTCAGAAAACTAACTTGATCATAAGAATGATCCTTCTACAACACCAACATTAACCACACAACTTCTCTTGTCATTCTTCTTCAATGTCTTCAGTTTCATTTGCACTGAACTTGAACACCTTCTTTGACTTGCAATATTTCATTAAAAAGAACCACCCAATTCCACACACGCTCATTATAGCACTGACCAAATACACAGTCTTGGTAGCAATAGCCATCACAAAGATCAAAAACCCAGATGGAATCAAACACATGATCACTAAACCTGGCAGCTTCATGGGAACTCGAAAAGGCCTCTTCAATGTTGGCATCTTCCTCCTCAACCAAATGAAAGAAGCAAACTCCAACAACATTCCCAAACTATACAAGAAATTTGCAGATGAAATAATATCCGTAAAGTTCATGTAGGAAACTCCAAGAGTGATCAATGTGGAAATCAAAATCCCAAGCCATGGGGTATCAAATCTCTTGTGTCGAACCCCGAAAAACGTAGGCAAGAATCCTATATCTGCCATACCAAGAACTTGGTAAGCACTGCTGCTTAGTTGAGCCTCAAAAAGACCAATCCCAGATAACACAGCACCAACTTCAATCCAATACTTCAACCACTTCCCAGCAATGATCTCAGCAGCCTCAGCATGAAACCCTGATTCCCATCTCTTCTGATCCACATCCACAGCTCCAATCACAGCAAAAAGAGGGAACAAATAAGCCAAGCAAGTGAATATCACAGCCACAAAAAGAGCTTTAGGGAAAGTCTTCTGAGGTTTTTCTACTTCTCCTGCCAAAGTACTCACATTATCCCAAAAATTCAAGTTCCAAAACAGAGTGTTGAAGTACAAGTTCCAATCTTTCTTCACACCCTTCTGCCCCAAACTCAACCACCTATGCGGTTTAATCTTCGGCAAGGCTATCAAACTCATCAAAATAAAAGGCGAAAGCGAAACAGCAGCAAGAACCACAGCAACATATCCAACAATGGCCAAGCCAGTAAAGTTGAGAAAAGCTAGGAACAGAGTTGAAAGACAGACAGAGAGGTACCTAGGCCACCCTGACTCAAGAGCAGGGAAGATCTTCTCCATGTAATCAATGCAGAGAACAGGGAAGGCTGCAATGTTGATGACGCCACTGAGGAACTTCCATGTCCCCATGATGGATCCCCAGAAAGGCCCAAAGGCCCTGTCGGCCCAAATGACAAAGCCACCGTTGCCGGGGAAGGTGGTGGAGAGTTCAGCGGTGATGAGAGCCTCAGGAACACTCCAGATGAAGGGGAAGATGAGGAAGCCGAGAATGGCAAGAAGGGGACCGGCGGCTTGGACAGCGGGTTCTTCTCCGTAAGGGCCGCCGGCGACTTCGAAGTAGATGAGGAATATGAGAGGGATGAGAGTGAGCTTCTTTGGGGTTATGGCGGGTGTGGCGGTGGTGATGGGAAGGTCTGGTGGTGGTGACTTCGGATGAGATTCCATGTTGGGTTTGTTTTGGAGTTTGAGTTTGAGTTTGGATTCCACTTAAACAAGATTGGGTAGGGAGTGACGTTTTGGTTTTTGTTACAAACTGAAACTAGTGGTCCGCGCCCGATAATCCGGAGAAGAATTTGGAATCTGATATAATCCGGCGAAGAATTTGGAATCTGATATAACTATATAGCAAGTGTGATTGGTTGGTGCAGATTCAAAAGCTGGCAGCCCGCTTTTGGTATTTTACAGGAGGAAGATAGTTGCCAACTTTCCTATATATAATTGGCATGTATAATAGGGGGCGGTCAAATTAAGTTTGCAATGAATCATATTCATGCATGTGGGTGACCACTTGAGATTGACTTAGGGTTTTGGACTTTGCAATGAGGTTGCTTCACAATTGCTTTAATTCATTGTGAAGCTATCAGGCCTAAAATATTCAACACATTGTTACAATGATTTCTAGGATGTATTGCTTTAATTTATTGTGAAGCTATCAGGCCTAAAATATTCAACACATTGTTACAATGACTTCTGAGATGTATTAATATGAATTATTGATTAAGGCAATCAATGCCTTAAAACATTGTGATTTTGTAGAACTATTTGTGAGTGGATGGATGGTTGAGGCAAATCTATACACTTCTTATATGAATGCATGATTGAAACATCAAGCCTCAGTGCTTGACCACTTACATTATATTAAAAAATGATAGAAGCTTGTTCCTGGTGATCGAAATTGCATAAAATAAACTCTATGAAATAATTTCAAAATTCTCTATAAAACTTATGTATACTACTGAAGAACCTGCACAGCCCTTAAACATAGGCACCATCTCCAAAAACGCAAAAATGATTCAAACAATATAAACAAGAAAATTAATGCGTCTGCCGGGAGTCGAACCCGGATCTATTGCTTGGAAGGCAATTATCCTAACCGTTGGACTACAGACGCTTGGATGTTGAATCTTCTCGTCATTCATTCTTGACATAAATACTGCACCAATATCAGCTTTGATTCATCAATTTGATGATGGAGAATCTGCTACAACTCCCTTTCATTTTTCGATAAAACTCTCTTTCATTTGTTCCGTGTCTCACTCAGCTTTCTCTGAAACTGCAACTATGGAGTCCATTTCTTTAAGGCATGCAATCTCTGCAACTCATCACCCCAATCTCAGGCGAACAAGACCAAACCCAGAAAAGCCTTTTCAGACTAAAAGGTTCCAACTTCACAATCCAACTGTCCGTTTTCAAATCCATTCCAAACTCTCTGACTTCCAAGGTACACATATTCACTTGGGTTTCATTCCTTTAATACAAAGAAAGCTTCTTTATTTGATTTGGTAACTTCTTTGATGATGAATAGTTGAAAAATTTATATATGCCATGGTCATCATATTCCACAGGCTTGTATCTATAGGTATACATGTGTACTATTCATGCGCGTACAATCCCAGTTCACAAAAGTAATATTAGTATAATATAAATAAAATATAGCCTGTGTCACAATATGGCATATTAGAATTCATTCAATTAGATTTGAGCTTGGTTCTTCATGTATGTGGTCATGTTTCTGAACAACTATATCATTTTCTTTCATGTCATTTGAGAGGTATGTGTATGTGTATGTGTATGTGTATGTGTATGTGTGTGCAGTAAAGGTTTGATCTTTTAAGACTTGTGAGCCTAAGGTGTTGTCTTCTGTTCAACATGGTCTTGTGTGTACACAGTACATGTATGACGGTTTGAGAGAGTAAGCTACCTGTTAAGTCCTTAAAGTTATCATCTTTGGTAAATATGTACCTATGTTTTAATACATGAATGTGTATATGGCCGTTATTCTTGTAATTTCTTCACCATTGCGTGTGGTTGACTGCATACGTTGATAGTGTTCTACACTGTTATATATTTCTGCCTTAGATTATTGATTGATTTCTGGATAAACTGAAAACTTCCCTTTTCCCAGACTATGCAAAGCCTTCACGGCTGTTGCAAGCCACAGAAGTGAATGTTTGCACAGATACCTCGGTGGAAAGAAGCTTCTTATCGTTAAGGGATTATAAATCTGAGTCTTTATATAAGGTCAAGCTAGGTACTAGTAATGCTTATGGTTCTAGTCTCTCTACCATTACTGCTGGAATCCTCCTGTGCGTGATAGACGAAAATGGTAACTCCATACTGCAGAGAATACCCTCGAATTTGAGACCAAATGATTCTACAGAGGTCGAGGATGAGATAATTCAGTTTCAAAGAGGTTCTGTTGATGAGTTCACCTTTAAGGGACCTAAACTTGAAAGAATTGAAGCCCTTTGGATCAGTCTTGAATCAGGTGAGTCCTCATCAGTAGCAAAGTATAGGCCACTGAATATGCCTGCATGTTTTTTTTCGCAGTCGCATATTAATTTCTTATGTCCAGTCTCTAACATAAGAGACAACTCTTTTGATCTTATAAATTTGATATTTGCCGATGTTCACCAACTCTCTAACAGCTCTTTTTTAAACTCTCTAAGGTCAGGCCAATGGAGGTTAGGAAGTGTGAACTTGACTGTTATAGATGGGAATGAAATTTCTTTGGAGGAATCAGATGGAGAAAAACCTCAGTATATTGGTTTCGATTACAACTTCCAAGCTGAAGACATCTTGCTTGGAGAGGGAAATGACAACTCCATGGTGGAACTTAGACCTTGCCTTGCCACCAAGCTGTCTGGGGTTGACCCTTTCACCATGTTGACTCAAAGCTTCCCTGAATCAACTCAATCCTTGAGCTGTGGCATGTCAAATGAGAAAACTATGAGAGAATACGCAGATTTGAAGTTCTCTTTGCTACTTTACGATGCCATTCTGGTCTTATTTGGAACATCAGCTGCATCCTTTTTTGTTGGGGAAAATGCTGGTTCTGCATTTTTAACAGGTGGGATTGGGGGCTTCTTGTATCTTCTTCTACTGCAAAGGTCAGTTGATGTATTACCTGCTCCAGAATCAATGTCCATGGACAGAGGAAACACCAATAAAATGTTTGGAGGAACAAAGGGGCCAATATTTGTCCTGGCATTGGCTTTTGGTTTTGCTTTGTTTACAGTGAAGTATATCTCTGGCGATGTCCCATTGGTTTTCACACCAAAAGAAGTCTTGGCAGGGATGGTGGGATTTCTTGCATGTAAAGTTGCTGTGGTTTTGGCGGCAATTAAACCCATGACAACAGACTTAAACATGAAAGAGTGATGTAACGTCTTTGTAATCTGCAATGGAGACAAAATCAGCTGTATATATCAGGAAATAAAAACTGCAGCAACACTTCCATTGTTACCTAAAAGTTACAACATTATCAAAGATCACAGAACCACAAAGTTGCAATCTAAAGTTGCCGGAGAGGTACAGATGACTGTATAGTTTATGTTTTGCTATATATTAATATAATATAAATATGCAGATTTCGATGATTGAGAATTTCATAAAAAAATGATAAGTAATGTTTTTTGCTTAAAAGAAAGTCAAATAATGTAGTGTGAGCATGATTTCCATGATAACATAAGATAATACAGATGCACATGCACGGAAGAAGTGTTTCATCAGTCAGAGATTGCATGAGTATTATATTGTTGACATGTTAGTCTTTCAGGCATACCATGGTGCCTCTATGCATCAACTTCCATACCTTAATTTGATCAGGTTCTGTCTATAATACCCAGTTACCCGGACATCTCTAGATCCACACATGATATTTTCATGGGCTAATGTTTTGATTGTTGGAGATATTTGACTCCTAGAAAGCCACTTTAGTTTGTTTATGTTAGGGTGCCAAACATCATTCTCTCATTATAAGCATGAAGTAATGGTACTTTCTCCCCATCTTCTTCTTTCCACCAACCACTGCATATATTATCTGTTGTAAATTTATCCTTACATAAGTTAACTTCAGTAATTTCTTTTTGTTTGTTTCTTTAACAAAAACAAAATGTGAAACCTTGTTTGAATGGCCATGGTTGCCCTCATCTCTTATCTAGTAGAAAAGTTAATGATCTGTTTGCTTATCAAGAAAATAGACTTCATGTCTCAGAATATCAGATTTGATGTTGCCAAATGATAAGTTAAAATGGTGTTATCAATTACATCACTAAAAGCAGTTCTACCACTTGTCATCTATAATTGGCCAAAACATAATGGATTTACTACTTAGTCAAGTTTGTCACCAGTAAGGTATATTTACTATATTATACAAGTTCAAAAGTGAATTAAATTATATAATAATTCCCAGGCCAGCTTTACCATCCTTTTTTACTACATAACACTAGTATATTCTTCTCACCCTTGTTTTTCTCTCATGTTTTTCTACATCCTGTCCTGGAATCTTTCTTTTCTTACATAGTTAATTCCTATTGGATCCAACCTCAATTCTAAATTTAACTAGAGGACAAAACATCAAAATGGAGCCAAAGTTTACAGGAGGCATTTTGGCCAAGAAGGATTCTAGTATTAGATCACAGTACAGGACAGCTTTTGTAAACAATGTTGTTATTGGTTCTTTTCTAGCAAATAAGCTAAACACCCACACACTTTGTAAAACACGTCATTGCCTCACACCCAACTAGGTTCATTGTATTCAAGTTTTAAGGTAACAGACTGTATAATCAATCTACCATATTAACCTTAATTTTAATTTTAATTTTAATTCACTTCATAAGCATTGGGGGGGGGAATGAACTCTTGAACTTAAATACAAGATTGAGGTTATTTCACTTGTAGACCATATCTTCTTTGCATTCAGCATTGTATATCCAGATATTTGCTACAGTAATATAACCACGTGTGTGTGTTTGTGTGAGAGAGGGAGAGAGAGAGGTGTAATGTTCATGTGTATATATAAGAGTCATTTCATGTTTCTATCATATTCAACAGATATTTAGAAACAAGTGCTAAAGGAATTGCCAAATGAGTTCTACATGTTCACTTGCATCAAAGCTTTACATTAGAGAGAGCAATGGAAAACTGCTGCCCCCAAAATCTATGCTCACAACAATAAGAGCTGAAGTGATTACAGCTCCCAAGCAAAGAAACACACGTATTTTTCCTGAACTATCAATACAAGGCATTCCTGTTGCTGATTTGCATGCACAAGAAATTGTTCAGAGGCAATCCAAGAGCATAGCCAGGGTAGGTACTAGCCGAAAGTCACAGTTCGATCCAAGCTTTCTTGAAGAAGCATATGAAAGGTGCAGGAACATCTGTGCAGAATATGCCAAGACATTCTATTTAGGTCCACTTTTGTTCCCTTTCCTATTTTTCCTGCTTCTTTTTCATCCAACTTCCTACTTTCATTACTTGAATATGCATATTCCATGAGCTTGGCTTTCCAAACTGTTGCTTTCTAAGTTGGTAGCTTTTGCATGAGTATGAGATTCGATGATTCATGTCTGAATGGTACTATTGATGCAGGTACTTTGCTAATGACAGGAACGTCAAAAGGCAATATGGGCCATCTATGGTAAGAATTTACCTCTGAGTTCATATCAAATGGAAAATGCTTTCTTGGCGAACTGTTGATTAGGACTATTGATCAGGTGGAGTCTAGTTTAATGTGTGGTAAATTGACAGATGGGCAAGAAAACATTGTCTTAGTTTAGTCTTGTAGCCACTAGAAGTCAATATTTCTAAGTTCAGTTTTGGATCATTTCTGAAGTGCTCTATTGAAAACGAAATGCAGTTTGGTGTAGAAGAACAGATGAACTGGTTGATGGCCCCAATTCTGGGCACATGAACTTAGAAGTTCTTGATAGATGGGAAGAGAGACTAGAAGACATTTTCGAAGGACGGCCTTATGACATGCGTGATGCTGCTCTGACTCATACTGTTCTCAGCTTCCCCTAGACATAAAGGTGCTTATAATTTTTTTTTTCATGAAATGATGCTTACAAATTTGAAGTAGTCATTTTGATCTAATAAAATAGAGTTTTATTTGATCAAAGCCTTTTAGAGACATGATCGAGGGTATTCGGATGGACACAAGAAAATGCCGCTATCAGAATTTTCAGAATTTTCAAGAGCTTTATCTCTACTGCTACTATGTGGCTGGAACTGTTGGCCTAATGAGTGTTCCTGTCATGGGAATTGCACCAGATTCTCTGAATTCTGCTCAAAGTACATGTGATGCTGCACTCTACTTGGGTATAGGGAATCAACTCACAAACATACTTAGAGATGTTGGAGAGGAGTAAGTTTCTTGGATATGATCTTGGTCAGATTTTAATTCCTCACACATCACCTAGTTCCTTATCTTTTCCTCTGTTACTCTATTTTAGTACTGCAAGAGGTAGAGTTTATCTTCCTCAAGATGAGCTGGCACAGTTTGAGCTATGTGATGACGATGTTTTTGCAAGAAGGGTCACTGATCAATGGAGAAAGTTCATGAAAGAACAAATTTCTAGAGCGAGATTCTATTTCAATCTGGCAGAAGAATGTGCTTCTCAACTTGACAAAGATAGCCGTTGGCCGGTATGTAGCATCTTTCATAGATAAACAATATCACTCAACATTCACGTCACCAACTACATCATTCCAAATACTTGAAATCATTCTTCCTAGATAAACAAGAAAGATAATCAATTTCCATAGGCCACTAGGCAGATAAAGACATTTTTTGTTTTACATATCCTGCATCTGGCATGGTTTCTAATATTCAGCATCTTTTGCAGTTATGGTCATCATTCCAAATACTTGAAATCATTCTTCCTAGATAAGCAAGAAAGATAAGCAATTTCTATAGGCCACTAGGCAGATAAAGACATTTTTTGTATTTACATATCCTGCATCCGGCATGGTTTCTAATACTCAGCATCCTTTGCAGGTATGGTCATCCTTGCTGATATATCGAAACATCTTGGACGCAATTGTGGAAAACGACTACGATAACTTGACAAAGAGAGCATATGTGGGGAGAGCTAAGAAACTTCTCATGTTGCCTATGGCTTACACAAAATCTCTTCATACACCTAGTTTGATCTCTCAGTAATAGTAATAACTGTGTATATTGTGTTATTCATTTTTGTTAAAACAAGTCTATGAAGTGTGAAAGTTCTGCACTCTTGGCTTTGAATCTGTGCCCACATATAGTAGGAAAACTCGTGGTTGGCTCTTTCATAATCTAACGGACAATTTTTGCATATGCGATCCGCATCTCCATCAAATTTATAAATCAATTTAACCCCAGAATATCCCCAGGTGCCAATCTTGTTCCAGTATCTGGGTCTTGCAACGAATATCACTACCAAACTCAACTTTCAAAAGGTGCCCCAGTATTTCTGGCTCCGCCCGCCACTGTTTACATATGTGAATGCTCCCTATCTATCTCCCACTTCATGAATGTAAAGAAATGAACCACATGATTCTATTGCCAAGAGCAACAACCTCCTTGTAAACCAGCATCACCAGTCCCATACCAGATAACATCGCTGGAGATGACTGCCTTAGGTTTACAGACACAGAAACTGGACAACAGTGCTCCACATCTCAAGTCTTGCCTCCCACATTGACACTAAGCAGAAGTAACATGAACGCCCGTTTTCATGATTGGAGCACTTGACAGTGCACGATGTGACTCTTCAAACCAGAGTTCTGAAATGACCTTTACCAGTTCAGCCTGTCAAATATCAGCTGTTGACCTTTACCGGTGTGTCCATGAATAGCATGGTATGTGTATGAAGTCAATTGCCTATATTGGCATGAAAGATCAAAGATTGCAGCAAAAGAACTCAGAGGCTCGCAGTCATCCAAACTATAGAGATTATGACTCTGTAGATAGAGTGAGGAACGTGATTGAAGAGTAACTGAATGAATCAAATTGTTTAATGATGGCCTCAGACATAAATCAATATTCTAAGAAACAACATTGATTTTGTGAGCAGGTATTTCATTGATAATGACTTCGAATTTCACAATTGTAAGCAACTTTTTTGTAGGACGAATTCAATTTCTGTTTACTCTTTACAACCTTACGACTATGGCATTCGTAATCAACACAATTGGAGATACAATAGGAATAAAGAGAACATTCTATAGAACATTGCATAAATACCATAGCATAGCACAAGATGTCCCCAGACAATACTACGAGATTTGCGTAAACCAAAGTATAATTCTACAGCAAAGACCAGACCATCACAAGCAACACGAGCTTCAGGTATCATATGAGACTGTTTGCAATCCAGCTCTCTAAATATAGCTGACCATATGAGACTATCACTCAGCTCAGAAACACACACAAACACTCCAGACAGGGAACATGAATTATGGATGAATCAAAAGAAACACATGGTTGCAATTAACTAATGTACAGAGATGAAGATGATCATATTAACCAGCACCACACGTCGTTTCAACTACTGTGAGAAAGGAGAAGCCTCATAAGAAATATAAACAGCGCAGGCGGCTGTGCAAGATGTGCTGAGAATACTCATTCTCAAGCTCGCAATCGCTTCAATAATCTGCAAAGAGCCATAGCAGTTATTATCCCGCCAGAAGACATGATGAGCAGCACAGGCCAAGGCGGCGGGGCAGAGGATCTTGAAGATGGCTCAGTCGCTTGCACTAGAGACATGGAGTATCGACACAAAGGGCACACTTGACGCCTCTTCAAGAGCTTGAACGTGATGGGAATCATGTTGAAGCCCAATGTGTCATAAAAAGGCGACGGATATGGAATACCCTCCAAGGGTCAGGGAATTGCGTTGCGTTGCATTTATACAATTGATTACGCACGGCGGTGGACATGCTAACAGTTTGACAGTTGAAAATCAATTCGCTTGGTTTGGTTTGTTTACGGGATCAATCGACTAACAACAAACACGGATACAAATCGATCACGAAAACACAATTGGACATGATTTCAGTTGAGGGTGGAGAGATATACTTACATGTCCGATTGTTTGAGCTCTGTTGGAATTTCCAATCCAATCTAAGGTTTTCTCCAATGAGGGGGAATTACGGCGACAAGAACTCGAGTAGTGAAAGAAGAAGAATGGGTCATTTCATATGCCGAAACTGCTGATCACGACCCAACTTTAGTGTTTTATTATAGATTCATTTTGTTTATTTTGTAAATATTTTAATTATTAAAAGACTAAATTATTTAAATATAATATGACTTAGAAATAATGACTAACTACGTATATTTATTTCATTTGTTGTTCATATCCACTCAAACAATGAATTAGATCATTTGTATTTAAAATATAATATTATATCTTTTGTAGATTTTTTAATTAGATATTTTCTAGATTATCTTGATCTCTATATAATGGACAAAAATATTATGTATTCTATAAGAATTCTAGAAATAAGAAATATATAGGCTGCAAATATTTGCTTCGAACATTCAACTGAGTTTTCTTCTTTTTTGTTCGCCACAACGGATTGATCAACGAATCATACTTTTGTTCAAAATATAAGAGTAGAGACACCTAAATTCTAACATGGTATCAGAGCTCTGTCGATCAATATCAATTGGGGTGTATCGTCTGTTAGATCAAAACAAAAACAAAAAAACAAACACTTCCTTAGTTTTCTGCTACTGTGACGGCGACACAAGAAAATGGTTTATAAGTTAGAGTTCTTATCTTCACATGAGAGAACTTTGATTCCTGGTTATTAATATATAGACCATGTTCATATCTCAAGATATATTGAGCTATGTGAACAAAGGTTATGTAGTTCCTGCAACTGAAGAGATGTCAGACTCTCAGCGAACTAAGCTGAAGGCGAATATCAAAGATGTGAAAAAATATTGGTATTTTGCAAACATCAGTCGAAGAGGAGTTCTTTCTAAGGATTGCAAACGAGAGAACAGCCAAATGAGTTAGAGATGTTCTGAAGTTGGAGTTCAAAGACTCAGATATAAGGTGAGAGTCGTAAAAGTTCAATCCTTGAGGGAAGATTTTGAATATAATAGGATGAATGAAACTAAGTTGTTAAATGATTACTCCGGCCACTAGATTGACTGATTTATTCAACCAGATGAAACTCTATACGGAACCCATACCTGAAAAACAAAAGTTGTACAGAAGATCATTATGAGCTTAAATAGGAAGTAATGCAGAATATGAATATAATATCTTAAGTCAGGATTTTATGATTTCTTTTTTATTTTGGATTTGTGTTTTTATTAGGGAATCTTTTAAGTTCTAGAATATTAAGGTTGTTTGATCCTAATTGATCAAGTGTTTTAACCTCTATATATATATATAGGTCTTTGTAGTCTTTTTTGGCAGAGTTAAATAAATAAAATTGAGAGTCTTGCTTTCTATCCAGATTTGTGAGATGTAACCTAACCTTAGGTGTGATGCATGAGATCCCTAGGTGTGATGCCTAGAACCCTACTGGTGTGATGCTAGTAGACATATCTCTTTCTTAATTCCATCTTTAAATCCTCTAGGGTTCATTCTATTAGATAACTTATTTGTCCGGCATCATCTTGGCGTAGTCTGTAACCAAAACCTATTGATCCAATGGTTGCACGTACGGAAAAAAATCGTTGGGGTCATCTGGCTGACACATAGCGAGATGCCCTGTTACTACAAATTGTGGAACAACTTGAATCATTCGATCTTCGGCTTAGAAAGCTAGAAGATAATGGGAAGGCTTCTACACCGGCAGTTGAGGAGAACACCGCTAGTGACGAAGAAGAGCAGCCCCACAACAAACAAACTTTTGGGGCTTGGGTCACAGAATTCCTTGAAGCCACTGGTGAGCCTGAACAAGTGGATACTGATGGAAATATCTATATGGATGGAGAGAACTGTGTTGATTTTGTCTCAAGTGTTGCCGTTGAGCGCCTCTAACTTCAAGTACTGCCACACCAACAACCATACAAGGTCGGTTGGGTTGACAACACCCATATTCAAGTGTCACCCATGAAGACAGCCCATGTTCTTGTAGGAAAACTTTGGCTATTTGATCGTGATGTGTACCATTATGGAAAAGCAAATACATATTCATTGCTGCTTCACAAGCACAAGGTTGTCTTGAAGCCTATGAAAAAGTTTGACATGTGCCTCACAGAAAGGTGTTAAGAGGACATGTAGCAACCAAGAAGAAAGTTATTAACATGCTGAAGATGAAATCGTTTGGGATAAGGGTCTGGTGGCTTAGTGGCAGGATTCTACACCTATAACTCGCCGGAGTCGAGTTTTTTTCAAACTGGGGAGGATAATGCAGAATAGGAGTATAATATCTTAAGTCAGAATTTTATGATTTCTTTCTTATTTCAGATTTGTGTTTTTATTAGGGAATCTTTTAAGTTCTAGAATAATATGGTTGTTTGATCCTAATTGATCTAGGGTTTTAACCTCTTTATATATAGAGGCCTTTGTAGTCTTTTTGGCAGAGTTGAATAAATAAAAGTTTGAGAGCCTTGCTTTCTATCCAGATTTGTGAGATGCAACCTAACCTTAAGTGTGATGTCTGAGATCCCTAGGTGTGATGCCTAAAAATCTACTAGTGTGATGCTAGTAGACATATTCCTTTCTTAATTCCATCTTTAAATCCTAATTCTAAGGTTCATTCTATTGGACAACTTATTTATCCTACATCAGGAAGTATGATGTTATAGCTAGTATTATAGAAGAGACTAGGGATATAGACACTCTTGGGCGTGTAGGATTTGATGGGGTCACTTAAGGCTTTCGATCAGAGGTTGATGAGTCATGATGATGAACCAACAAAAAAGTCTTTCCAACACTAAGCCTAAACACTAGAAGTAGTGAACCATCTAGTTCAAATTCCAAACAGCAAAAGAACTGGAAATGTAAATGTAAGAAGTGAGAGGGTAGATCAAATCAAACAGGAAGAAAGAAAAATGAGAGAGACCGCTACAGTTCAAGTTATTTGAAGTGTTCAATCTGTTATAAGGTTTACATCGACAAATGTTGGTTTAAAGGAAAATCAAAGTGTTCAAATTGTAACAAGTTTGGTAATGTCAAGAAGGATTGTGACTACAAAAAACAATCAGTTGGCGAGCTACAGTGAAAGACAACAAGAAACTAATATGTTATAAATCACTTATGCTACCGCGAATGAGATTTCCACATCTATGAATGGGACATCCTCAGCCGCGAATGAGATTTCTACAGCCACAAATGAAGCAGACATTGCGGCGAATGCAAATATCTGGTTTGTTGATAGTGTCTGTAACAATCATATGACAACGATTGTTGGGGAACTCAATCCACCACAACAAACTCCACCTCAAAGTCTTGAGCAATAATCAACACCACCTTCAAATGCTCAATCTACATCAAGTTCAACACTAATAAGGATGAGAAACTTGAATGAAGTGTATGAAAGCTGCAATGTCTGCTTTTTGAGTGATTTGAGAATCCTGCATTATTTTTTGGGATTAGCAATTATTCAAGAAATGAAGAGAATCTCCATTACACAGAAAAAAAATGTGCAAAGACAGTTCTAGAGAAGTTCAAATGCTTGGTTGTAATAAAGCTGCAACACTTCTAATTGTTAATGAAAAATTTTCAAAAGAAGATGAAAGTGGTAATGCTTATGAGAGCTTATAAAGATGTTTAGTTGGTCTGCTATACTTGACAGCAACAAAGTCTGATATAATGTATGTTACGAGTCTGATGTTCAGATTTATGCACAATCGTAACAATAATATTCACAAGAAAATTAGTCTTTATAAATATTAGAGAAAGAGATTTTAATAAGAGACGTGACCCTTTGACTCAATAGATGGTAAATGTGGAGTTGGTTTTCTGCTCAATTTGATTACATTAGCAACTCTTATCAGCAAGGAGGCATTCTCTATAAACAATGTATTAAAGGTAGTAGGGACTTCAAAAGTACTTGGAGGAGGCTAATGAGAAGGAAAGAAAGATGGGAAAATGTACCTCAAGGCATCAGAAAAGAATCTATTCATGTAGCTCACGAACAAGATGTTGTAACTTACGCCAAGAGAAATGACCTTATAGACTGCAAACATTTTCATTTCTAGAGATAGGCATGGCATGGGTGATGCAGACAGCAATATTTTGTTTATCTAGTGATGGTTATGAGAAATGATAATATAAAAATCGAAGCCAGGTGATCAACCATATAGAAGCCACTGGAATGGGGAGGAACAACCAAGAATGAACCCACAAAACTGTTAACCCGACCTATAAAAGCATGAACCATTAGTAGGGCATTTCCCTTATCAGTAAAAAAATGGGGCATGAACTACTAGATCGGAGGTCTAGAACGATCTTCAAAAGATGACCATGACACACCTATGCAGTACCTCAATACCAGCAGCAGTCGCTATTCCAACTAGAGGGGCGAAAACTCGCAGAAAAGTAGATGCTCGCACCTTAAACCAGAAGGAAACATGCATTCGAGGCAAACAGATGAACAATTGACAACTATCAAGTAATTGCAAATCAACTATCAACCATTTTTATTTTTCTCAATGACCAGAGCCACAATCTTCTCAACAGGAGCTTCATCTGGCTTTATCTTCTTAGCAAGGGCTTCATCTTGCTTAAACTCTTCATCATGCTTAATCTCCCTCTGCTTGTCACCTTTATTCGTAAATTTTTTCTTCTCCATATCCTAACAAGAAGTAATCATGAGAAATTCCCCAAGGAAACATAATCAATGAGTTGTTTAGAAAATGTCATGTTGCAATTTCTTTAAGAAAACACCACGAACATCTACATATGCATTGTACGGTGCCTAGTTAATATTCCTCCGTAAGTAGTTTCCTTTCAAGCCCTTGAGTGAATTAGATAACATGTTCACTACTTTGTCTTCTCCAAATCTAATCCTCAAACTCCAAAAGAAGATTTTAACCAACGCCAAACTTTTTCCACACGATTTAAAAGCAAATCCGATCCTTACATTTAGGGATAATAGGACTTTTCTCATTCATGCAGAGTTGCCTTGTTGCTTATTGGGATGTCTTGCGGTCTTGCCCCTTTGTTTTGGACAAATGGAATTACATATTATTGATTACAATGGTCAATCAAGCCATCAGTTCTTCTAATTGTTTCCATTGATTTGCTATCTTTTCTATATTCTTCCTGTTACTTGGCTGGTGCTGGCATCTTAGTATGTTTAAAAAAGATTAAAGTTCTTGATATGAAATGTCTTTCAGTTTATTAGAACAATGCCTAATTGATTTGCTGTGCAGGTAATGCTAGTCCAAATTTAGAGATGCTTTGATTTAGGCTGCTCGCAAACATATGATGACGTTGTCCTTTAGTGTCCAACTCGTCATGTCTTCTGTATATCATTTTCTTTTTTTTATGTTATCTCATAACAAAAATGCCTTGTGGTAGTAATGACTTGAAAATGCATTATAATTTCGTCATGTCAATTTCTCGAACGTACTCGTAGTTTACTAATCTTCGCCATCTCCATGGTTCAGTTTCAAGAGAGATGAAGCTAACTCTGATCGCGCTGCTCGGGTAGATGAACACTAGCTAATTCTCTCTAAGGTTACCACTACCAGTTCGTAGGTGCATGCTCCGTATGTGCTTTTGGATAATCATCCAAGTACTTTCTGGATTTCATATTAGGATATGACGCAGCTTTAAGGCTTGGAAATTGTTCTGCAGTATTTCAATTCTCAAGCATAAAGCGATCGATATTTTGTTCAATAGCTTCTCGGCGAGTTGGAATTGAACTAAAGCTTGAAAATTACTCTCAATTACCAGTGACAGTGTGAACTATCTCAGCATTGATGGTGGTTTCACAGCCTCTGTATTAATATTGTTGTTATTATACTGTAAATAGATATGAGATGAATCAAAATCTAGTTGATCTGAAGTTGATTGAATACTAAATGTTTCATGATACTCAGATCAAAACCAATATTTGTAAGGAAGAATGACCATTTGCACAAGATAAGAATAGTCAAACCTTAAACTAATAAATTAAAAAGTCAAATACCCATTTCAATACAAGGTGTACTTATTAATGTCCAAATACACAAATCTTTATCAAATTCATAATAAAATAATATTTTTGAAACAATTTTACTCTTGTTCCTTATACACTTAGAGAAAAAAAGAATATTTTGCCGGAGCATCTCCGGTCGCCAGACTCCGGTCTCCGGTCACCAACCGCCAGACTCCGGTTACCAGACGTCGAAAAATTACTGGTAGCCAGAATTTCGCTAGATTTTTTTCTACTAGAGGCAATAAACTTTTACAGAAATTTTATTGAGGCAACATCTACATCAAATACAAGTCTACTAACCCAAGTATACTCCAAATTTAAGTCTAATAACACTAGTATACTACAAAACCAAATCTACTAACCCCAGTATACTCCAAACCAAGTCGAATAACACACTGTATACATCAAAACCAAGTTTACTAACCCTAGTATACTTCAAAAATAAGTCTACTAATCTCAGTATTTCATCAAATCCAAGTCTACTAACCTAAGTATCGACGTTTCCTAACACCGGCGTGTAGACGACATGACCAGATCTGGATTTGACGTTGCTCTTCAGACTCAGTGTTGCAGCGACCGGCGAGGACGAGGCGGACATTAGGTGAAGGGGAGGATGAGGTTGTCAGAGATAGTAGAGGCGAGGATGAGGTCGTAGGAGATGGTGGAGACGAAGGCTCTGTGAGTGACAGTTAGAGAGAGAGGAGATCAGAAGAGAAAAATCAACTTGGATGCAAAATCTAAAGTTTACTACCCTTAGAAAACTTTTACTGGGGTAGTAAACTCAAGCAGATGAACAAGCTCGATGTATTGGTAGTAAATCATAAGTTAACTACCTCTAATAAACTTGTACCAGAGGTAGTAAACTTGCAAACAGAATCTCCAAAACCCATTATACATATGAAAAACAGTGAAAAATCAACTTTGATGCAAAAAACTTAAGTTTACTACCCTTAGTAAACTTTTACTGGGGTAGTAAACTCGAGCAGATGAACAAACTCGAGACATTGGTAGTAAATCACAAATTTACTACCCCTAATAAACTTGTACCAAACGTAGTAAACTTTACCAGAGGTAGTAAACTTATAAAACAATATCTTCAATGCCCATTATACACATTAAAAACAGTGAAAAATCAACTTACATGCAAAAAATAAAGTTTACTACCCTTAGTAAACTTTTACTGGGGTAATAAACTCGAGCAGATGAACAAACTCGAGCGACGGCGTCAGAATCCAAAGGCAGAGGCGGAGATCTTCATGGTTGAGCTGATACCGTTGTGGTCATCGTCGTCTAGATCTTCATGGTCGCCGTCCATCATCCAGATCTCCATGGTCTTCGTCCAGATCTCTATGGAGAACATCAACCAGTGAAACGACATGGTCACAGACGTCGAGCTTTGATCTGGAGCTGGCTCATACTCTGATCTAGAGAAGAGAGAGAGAGAGACGAGAGAAAAAAAGATAGACCAGAGAGAGAATATCGATTTGAAATGGGTGATAGAGGAGAGAGGAGCAGATATAATAGACCAGGGGCAAAAAGATAATCTTAATAAGATTAATTGGAATGGACATGTCAATTCTGTTTTCATTGGAATGGGCAATCAATCCCTATAATTAGTACCATATAGTCAATTATTGTATTTGTAATAAGAAACTTGTAGTCAAGAATGGCTATGGATGAAGCAGTGGCATAGCCACGAATTTTCGGCTAGTGGGGTATAAATAATAATAATATATTTTCAATGATGTTAGTTCTCGACGAGTGTTATGTGTTTAAGTTGTTGCATGATAGCTAGTCTCATCGATTATACTAGAAAAATTATCATTCCAGATATATGAAATCAAACTATCACTCACCGAGACTTTAAAATATTTATAACATAAAATAAGTGGCTCATAATCTTGGTTTTCACAACTCTAAAAAATACATACATTTAAAGGTAGGTTGCAAAATTAAGAGAATTTTCAAGCTGATTAAGTGAGTTTAGCCTTGAAGTTCATCGGTGAGTGAGACGTCCCTTGCCTGTTTAATTTTTTATTTTAAAAAATAATAATCTCTATGAAATAAGAAGTATATGTGAATATATAGAATATTTGTGTAATGTTAACATGTAATCGAGATGGTCTAGTGGATCAGCCTTGGATCTTTCATTAAAAGATTAGAGGTAAACTCTTATATTGTGCATATTTTTGTATTTTGTTCAGTGAAGCACTGGTGAGATAGTCTCACGGTGTCCCTGTGTGCCTCCGCCCATGCACTAATTAACTATAGTTCTTTCGATGCTGTCCAACTTAACAACAATTAACGTTAAGATCATGGTCCAGTTTGCATGATTATATCACTTAGTTTATCATAAGGTCTCCATCATCCATCTTTATCCACGAGGGAGAATCGACATATATTAGTGATTCACAATTTGTTAATGGGATATAGAACTATAGAGCTCATTTCTTTCACCAAGTTGGCAATGGAATACCAAGTCTAATTAGCATTTGATTGACTTCAGAAAGCATAAAAAGGCTCATCACTATTTGACAAAGCATAACTTGTTTCTTTTGTAACTTCTTCGCTCCTTCTTTCCTTTGCTTCAACTCTATATTAAACTCATGCTTCTAAGTTAGAGGTATTGATGCTATAAATACACAATTCAGAACATTGCAGACAACACAAAGGGCCGGGATTTCAAGGCACATTTCTCTACAAAGCAGCAAATACATACATCTTTGAGTTTTCTGCAGCTGTCATGGATGCTCGTCGAGAGGTTGCTGCGAGTGGAAGCCAACGAGTAGCGCAGAAGGAAAAGGATAATACAAAGAAACATGCTATGAGCAGAAGGATGATGGCAGCCGATGATCAAAGCGATAATAATGATATGGCTGATGCCTTTATCAAGAAGTTCAGGAACCAACTAAAGATTCAAAGGGAAGAATCATTCAAAAGGTTTCAGGAAAGGCTTGCTCGTGGAGTTTAAACTCTGAGCCTTGTGTGTTGTGTGAACAATATAACTAGGAATGTTCGAATATTGAAATTGTTTGTTGGCTTGTAGCCTTGATCTATAAGATGGGGCAATGGAGACCGATTGATTTGTTCTTTGCTGGTGTACATTGAAATTTATGCGCAATAAATAGTAGTCTACTCAATTCTTACATGACTTTTCCCATAATTATTCATCGTTTCAATTTTTCTGCTGGTGTATCAAGAACACTGATGGTTATTCAAGAGAAAATAGAAGAGTAAGCTATAGAAAGCTACCACTTTGAAGAGATGAGCACGTATATTGAATGAACTCTAATCACCCACGTATATTCACAAAGCATCTCTAAGATACATGCTACTAATACATAAATCCCCATAGCACAAGACAAAAAGGCCTAGACCAATATAACAAGATTTACAGATGTGAATTCTCCCTAACTCTCTCTTCATGAATGTAAAGAAATGACCACATAATTCTATTGCCGAGACCAACAATATTGTAAATCTATTGCCGAGACCAACAATATTGTAAATCTATTGCCGAGACCAACAATATTGTAAATCTATTGCCGAAACCAGCATCACCAGTCCCATACCAGATACATCGCAGGAGATGACTGCCTTAGTTTTACAGAAACAACAACTGAACAACAGTGCTCCACATCTCAAGTCTTGCCTCCCACATTGACACTAAGCAGAAGCAACATGAATGCCCTGTTTTTCATGCTTGGAGCACTTGACTGTGTACAATGTGACTCTTCAAACCAGTTCGGCCTGCTATACTTGACCAAAAATTTGAGACTAGAGTTCTGAAATGACCTTTACCAGCAATATTTTCCCAAAGGGTAGGGTTGCTTTCAACCTGTTTATCCGGACTGGAAACATCAACTAAACTGATGCTCATGTTATTACGAATGATGCAAAGCTTCCCATTGAGGGGAACAAGTGCAGCAGCCTCCAAAGCACAAGAACTACCCAGATGAAACTTGCTATCAATAAATTTGTTCCATGAATCTGTCACCCGATCATAAACCCTAACCTTGCACCCATCACGGCAATCCAGAGCATAGAGTTGCCCATTTAAAGAAATACTTGGGTTGCGCCAACCAGCAACCATCCCATCACTAATGGGGTTCCAAGTGTTAGCTTCTGGAGAATAGGCTTCACTCATGACCTCACGATGCGATCCAAGTCCTTTTAGGAACCACATTCCATCGTGAACAACCCCAATGAAGGGAACCATTGCTGTGCTCATATCCGAAATAAAGCTCCACCGGTTCTTGTTAGGGTCATAAATTTCAGCAGAACGGAGAGTCCTTTGAATTCCTTCACACTCTCCACCAGCTACATAAAGGCAGTTATTAATAACACAAGCACCAAAGAAATGCCGCTTCCGAAGCATATCTGGGGCCCTGTGCCATTTATTTGTCCGAGCACTGTAAAAAATAACCCGTCTCATAGATCCCTTCAATGGATCTTTCCCTCCAAATAAATAGAGGTGGCAACCGCTAAGGACAGCGCAGCCAAAACCAAGCGCTGCAGAATATTCGCCAGGAACGGGCGGCAGTGGCTGCCAGAGCTGGTACGTGGGATCAAAAGCATGCCAAGAGATTCTTCCATCACGGTCTCTTTTGATAACATAAACCCACTCTTCTGTCATCCCAAGACTTTTTCTATGAGAATAAAAGAAGTTTCCAGCCAGAAGGCGATACCATCTTTTGCAAACTAGACGGAGTTTTCTATGCTCCACCCGAGGGACTCTGATTAAACAAGCAATTGCAAGATCATCAGGTAGGCCAGGCAGAAGGGGTGGCTGGAATCTAGTCCTTTCCCTTCTTTGTTTCCCCCTGTGTGCATTTGGATTGATATCAGGCTGGATGCAAAGTTTTGATCCAGGGACAAACTTTCTTGCCCCTGCAACTGTTTTCAAGCCTGCATCTACTTTGCAATAGCATGATACAGAGTCAACCTGCAAAACTAGCCATGTCAGGGTGCTTGACCTAACAAGAATTACCAATGTATAAGTAGACAGGTAAGCAAGAACCACCGTTAGATGTGAGAATCATGACAGAAAATTTTTGGCGAGGAATCATTATGTTCTATGGATATAAATATCCTGATTTACACCACTAGAAATCAAATATAATCAGGCATTGTAACCTCCTTAAGCTCTAGATACCTTCACAACGGCACATTTCAAATTACTTTCTACGTAGAAGGGCAGTAGATTTCATATGATCTATATTGGAATTATCCATTAGAAAGAAACTGATTGTAAACACGATATATAAAGTCCAGGACTTGCTAAATTCAATAAATGCCTTTTTGAAACCCAACAATGATGATGACCTCATAAACTACGCAAATTAAATCTTCATGATTGTAAACACGATATATAAAGTCCAGGACTTGCTAAATTCAATAAATGCCTTTTTGAAACCCAACAATGATGATGACCTCATAAACTACGCAAATTAAAACTTCATCCACACCATGCAGACGAGAATTGGACATCAACATTTAAACATCCCAATGAGTAACTTGAACTTGCAGTAGCTCAGATAATGTTTTCATGAAAGTGAAGGACTTCAAAGAGGCTACTGAAGCACTTTCAGTCGATCACACAGATATCTCAGATGCTCTGAATATGTACGTCTTTTATATTTACTGTTGACCATTTAAATAACCAGCATTGAGGTTCTACTCCTTTCCTATAACATGTGTGCTAATATATATCCTCAGCTTCTAAACCTTTTTATACAGACCCTGTCTCTTGGCCTTCAAGACTTCCTCCATCATCAAAATTGATAACAGACCAATAACATACCCCTACTACATTTTTGAAAATAAAGCCAGAAATAAAACTGAAAGTTAACATAGACAATCACAAGTTTATTGGGATGAGAAAGTCAGGCATTTAGCCAAATCTTTAGTTCCATCGACTATAAATGAGGAGCCTGGTGCACATACATCTAAACTTAGAAGAGATATAGACAACAATAGAGAAAGAAAACATGGAAATAGCATGAACAAATTTCAGGGTTTTGTCATTTTTAGAGAATAACCCATATCCAAAGTTGTTTGATTGCATACGAGAACATAAATGAACTCAGAACCAGCTAGCCATCCAAACCTCACTAAAAATCTCCTACATTCACCAAACTAAAAGGAATACTAATTGCTTAGGTTACTATGAGAAAACAAACAAAATCCTCACATACGATCCTTATCTTAAAGAACACCCATAATAGGAGGAATACAACGTTTAATTATGGATGCCATATGCTCAAAATCCCAACAGGTGGACACAAAATCAAGCCAAAAAAGAATGGCTTGGAGGAGTTCCTACAGCACCAAACACTTCTCTTTCCTACTAAACAACTCGGATTTCATCCTGAGATTACAATACCCCCATGAATTACACTACTAAAAACTCAAACATTTTCGCAACCACCAAGCTATAAGCTTATTCCAAATATTTCCCCAAAGAATCACAAATTTTACCAAATACAAGCAAAGTACCCTAAATATTTCATGAAGACAATAACCAAAAGAACAATGCATAACATTAATCAAAGTATCAAACACAATGCAAAACCAGCAACATTGACCAAATTTCCCCGAAAAGATCACCCCATTTCACTAAATTCTCAACTGGGTATCTTCAAAATGACATGAATCCACAACCAACACAAGCAAACCTATCAGAAAAACACAAAATGCAAAAGGGTCTGGGAGATCAGTGAGAAGACTAACCAGTGGAGCTTGAACTCTATATCCCCTAGAAGACTGAACAGCGTTTGAGTCCATCAGAGAAGCATAATCTCATAGAAGAAAAGACGGCACGCACCTTTGGGTCCAAATCAAATCCCTGAAAGCAAATCCTGGGGACCCAGATCGAGATTCGACTTCAATTCCTTGAATCCGAACTGAAATGGATAAAAGCTTCAGTCTTTGGGCTGTGGGGTTTGGTTTGGTGTTCAGCTGGACCCTATGGGCTTCACCAACTTCTGATTTTGTATTGTAATTTCTGAGTGTGTGGAGGCTAAAAAAATTAAAAGAAAAAAGATGTGAAACATAGAGTAAGAGGTAGGTTTGTTTGTTGAATGCAATTTTCAGAGGTGGATTTTTGATTCAAGGCATGGATAGAGACAGTGACAATAGCAGTTTGTAACCAATTAATAATGAGCTTCACCTGCATTTTTGAATTTTGATTGTTTGTTTTGATAAACCATATCCACATGTTCAATTTAAATTGAGTCGTACTTATAAGATATTGTGAATTTAAATATTACATTTTAGATATAGTAGCATATGTGGAGATGAATTTTAGAATTGTGTCATTTAATAAAACAAAAACAAAATTAATGTCTGGAATTTACAGCTTGCTCTTAAGAAAACAAGATACAAAAAAACAATAATGATTTTCAATATAAAATAACAAAATATGGGTCGAGAAGGAGAGACTGGAGCCTTGAAGTCTCGCGCGATAGTGAGGAGAGTCGAGGCTAAAGACTTGAATGAATTATGATAGAATAAGTCGCGAAAGAGAGTATTTTGAGCAACGAAATGCTTTATATCCAGGACACTAAATTGTAAGCTTCCGATTGTTGAGTTTCTCTATACATGCGGTTGGAATTTATGAATGACTTGAAAATAAAGAAAAGTGAGAATTGGGGTCAAATGTGAAAGAGAAGATGGAGAACAAGAGATGAAGAAGGAAAAATCGAAAGAGATCTTCTGGCTCATTTGCTCGTGTCAAAAGAGACTACCGAAAGAAAGCTACCGTTTTTTCAAGGGGGTTTATCATTTGAGTTCAGGTTTGTAGTAAGGGAGAGAAAATTTAATGAAACATTACACATGTAAACAGTGCGGAACAGAACAGAACAGAATTTGGATCTCTTATCCAAATCAACCTCAAGAATGGCATCCTAATGTTAGGGTTTCTTGCATCAACAAATAGTCAAATAGCATTCAAAATATGGAAAGAATGCTTCATAAACGATAGTGGTTGTGCTTATTTCATCTCCAAAATGTGTCATGCAATTTGTAATATCCCAACTTCCAAAAAGAGCTTTTTATTCATTTCAGTTATCACCAAAATATTACAAAAGCCCTATAACTGATGACTCAAATGGAGGAAGAAAATGGCAGGTCTAGAACCTCACCAATATAATCCCACTTGCTGGATTGAAAAGAACATGCCTATGAGATAACAAAGATGCAGCCGAAAAGAAACCCTCTCAACCTCTCACTACATACTCTACAACCCATCCAAATAACAAACCAGAGTATAATCGTACAGAAAAATAAGCCAAAGGAATCCCTAATCTGTTAGTACCTTTAATCAACACCTACCAACATTACAGACCTATTCCTGTGGCATCGACACCAAACATATGACCACCTCCTTCAAACATTGTCAGAGTAACTCTAACAGTATAAAACATAAAACGACATTATAAAAACAAAAATAGGGCACTGTAGAGAAGGAACATCTGCAATCATTACCTAGACACTGTAACTGCTCTTCAGAGTTAGGCGGTTAGTCCCATGCACTGGTTACCCCAGGACCACCATAACCTCCTCCTCCACTATATCCACCAGAACCACCATAACCTCCTCCACTATATCCACCAGAACCACCATATCCTCCCCCAGCATTATACCCACCAGAACCACCATATCCGCCGCCACCTCCTCCACCACCATAGGAATCCCTTCGGAAGTCACGGCCACCAAACCGGCCTCCCCCAGAACGGCGGTTCCTCCCACCACCATAAGAGGATCGAGCTGCATACCGTGACAACCAAGCAGGTACTTCTTGATTTGATTCTGTCATCAAATCTGCTAGAGACTTGGCCAGAGAAGAATTGTTCTCATTAAAAAAGGCAGTAGCTAAGCCAGAATTCCCAGCTCTTCCAGTACGACCAATACGGTGAACATAATCATCAATGTCATTTGGAAGATCAAAGTTGACGACATGTGCAACATGAGGAATATCAAGCCCACGTGCAGCAACATCAGTAGCCACCAAAATTGGAGTATTGCCGCTCTTAAACGACCTCAATGCTTGTTCTCTTTCCTGCAGAACAATAAAAATATATAGATGGTAAGAGTAGTGCAGCACAGCAGTAGTCTAAACACACAGCGCCAATTGTTATTTACTATGGCCTCACGCCATGCAATTCATAAGATGCACAACACACAAGTCCATCAGACCTTCCACTAACCCAAGTTATAGTCAATCCTTAGTTAGCTTCTCGAGACCACCTTATCCCTCCATTAAGATATCAACATTAACAGAAAAAAAAAATGGTTTTATATAACAGAACAGTACATACTTGACAACATGAAACTCAACCAGCACTACTCGTGTGACAAGGCTCCCCAGAAATAAAAGGAATGGCACACAAGCAGAAAGCACTCACACCTAACACCTATAAATCAATATAATTTTCTTCTCAACCTGTTATGGACATACTTTTAGAACGAAGGAGGTCGGCAACATGCTACTTAGGAAAAGGATTCTCTACCTAGCTTCTCATGCATGACCAACCTACGAACTCAGCAAGTAATGGTCGAGTTCATTAACTTAAATGTTCTCATAGCACACTACTTTTGAGCCTTATTAGCAGCAAATACCCAACCACACAAATGTCACTAGAAAGGAGAATCAAAAGAACTTCGCATCATAGAACAGATAGAAAAGCTAACTTACCTGCTGTGTTCTGTCACCATGAATAGTAGTTGCAGGAAAACCATTCATGCACAACCAGTGTTCCAAGGAATCAGCTCCCTTCTTTGTCTCCACAAAAACTAATGTTAAAGCTTGCTGCAAACAGAAATTATGGAAGTGAGTAGAGAAAAGAACTCATAATCCCACGCAAACCATTTGTAAAGATTATATGAGAAAATTTCTTAAGAACTACCTTTCCCTGTGTACCATTGGCCCTTTGTGCATGCAGAAGATCCATAAGGTGACTTCTTTTATCAGACTCGTGAACAAATTCCACTCGTTGAACAATCAAATCAGTACTAGAACCCACCCTTCCAACAGCCAGAAAGATATACTTAGCAAGAAAATCAGAGGCCAGACTCTGCATGCCATCCACATATATCAAGTTAGACACAACTTAGAGATTCTTCACAATATTGGAACAGAGATAAGAAATAAGAGTACACAAATTTCTTCGTTCATCACATGAATTCATCTTGGAATCCCAGAGTCTAAGGCCAGCTTACAGAACGTTCAACAACGATATAAATTTAAATGGTAGAGAGATTTTATTGCTGGTATGATCACATTCAAAACACTGATGGATGTGATTCAAACTCAGTGGGCTTAACACAAATATCCATGATGTGAATTGAAACTGATACCCAATTTTTTAAAAACAGATCTAATGCCCCTTTTATTATCCTTTTTAAACAATTCATCAGCATGGATGAACAACATCCATTTACACATTATACTAGTGTCCTAGTCAATAAATCAACTCAAATTTGAAACCAATAAAAGAAATATGCAATTGGGGAATCATTATTGCAACATAAAAAATTGCCAGATCTATATATGAAAGACATCTCAATTTGAAATTTGAAAGAAACATACTTGTATTTCTTTGGGAAAAGTGGCACTGAACAACATAGTTTGCCGCACCCCTGGTGGAGGCATGTCCATTTGTTCCACAATTTTCCTTATTTGTGGTTCAAAACCCATGTCCAGCATTCGATCAGCCTCATCAAGGGCTAGATACCTAATATTCTGCAATGAGACTCTAGCTCTCTCCAGCAAATCCACCAATCTTCCAGGAGTTGCCACAAGAATATCAACACCTCTTTCTAGTTCCCGCAGCTGTCCAAAAGTACATCATTAGACTGCTAAATATCTAAAAATAAAAATCTTGCACAATGATAAAGGGATTTGGTCCAAATCACAGGAAACATGTCAACGGACAAGCACAAAGGCAAACGAATCACCACTACTGTAACAAATAAAAATAAAGAATCCCTAAATGAACTATAAATCGTTTTAAAGGCTGCAAATCGAAATGACTTGGAAAACCAAAAATTCTGCAGCTTTTTTTTCAGTAAATTAGCTTAAAACAACAAAAAGAAGAAAAGATAAAAAATAAGGTTGTTCCGTGTGAAGGAGAGTTTGTGCAAAAAAGTAGCCAATAAACAGTGTCAGGATCCCTGTTTACCCTAAAACCGATTCATGCTCATAACAGATCCTCACTGAACATTGCAAAACCCACCTAGAGAGTCAATTAATTTCATAACATTTATTCACCATAACTTTGTCGAAATAGTAATTCTCCTCAGAGAACGTGTATTTATATTTATCACTTGCACCAAGTACCCATCCAACTTGAGAAGGGGAAAAACAAATATAAAAACTCAATAACTGTGCAAACTTGAGAATCGATAAGAGAAAAATCAAACTGTAAGAACCTTATGCTAACACCAAAAAATATTTTTATGGTGACTTTTAGTTGATAGATAAAACCTATAGAAAGAGAAATACAGTATAGAATCGGCTTTGAAATGAAACTGCAAGCACATAAAACCACAGATAACCAGTAAACTTTGTGACTTATCAAGTTTTAACTATAAATAAACTAGTGCCCTATGTCAAGCAATACATGAAGACAAGCCATTTCAGCTCAAAAAGGATGTGAAGACCAATATATAAAGAAGTAATAGAAAAACCTGTTGATGGATTGGAGCTCCTCCATAAACAACAACAGCTCTCACACCGGTTTGATATGAGAATTTCTTGGCTTCCTCGTGTATCTGAAACACAAAAGAGATTTCAGTTCTGTAGGCAACACATGCAGCCGGAAAATGTTAGAGATATAAAAATCGAAGACCTACTTGAGAAGAAAGCTCCCTAGTAGGAGATAAAATGAGAGCAAGCGGGCAGGCTGTATGTGAACGGGCTGGTCTCTGTGGAGGTTGTCCCTTCATAATTCCACTAATGATAGGGAAGCAGAAAGCAGCTGTCTTGCCAGAACCAGTTTGGGCACATGCCATCAAGTCCCGACCAGCAAGGGAGATTGGAATGGCATGCCGCTGCACAGGTGTTGGTTTCACATATTTGCACCTCTGAATATTTTTATTAAGTGCATCACCCAAGTCAATATCTGCAAACGTATTCACAGGAGGTGGAACATTGTCACCACTGGTCTCAACAGGAATGTCTTCATAGGCATCAAAATTAATGCCACTGTTCTCCTGATCACCAAACGGCACCTCTGTTTCGTCATCATCTTCAAAGGGATTCACTTCCCTGTCCCTCCCTCCACCCCAACCACCTCTGCCACTGCCACCCCAGCCCCCACGGCCTCCACCTCCACCACTCCCTCCATACCCCCGACTGTCATTCCTGCCACCACTACCCCAACGAGATCCACCACCATACCCACCACGATCATTCCCAACAGGCGCATTAAATGCCGGAGCAGGAGCGTCAGCCGAAGGCGGAGGACGGTTCCGGAGATGTGGAGGGACGTAAGTGGACCGAGACGCGGCGCCACCAGCAGGAGCACCACCGGCAGCGCTGTTAGCAGAAGATCCAGAACCTACATTCTCAGCTGCAGAATTTGCAGCCAAATCTGCCCATGAAGCTCGCATAGTCGATTCAAACTACAACCGAAATATCCTCACTCACAACTCCAAACTCTTCCAAAATAAAATCCAATCAAGTCCAAACGAAATCGAAATCAAAATCAAAACAAACACTGCATAAAACAAAACACAACCGAATTAATACACGATCATCAAAACCAACTCAAAATCGCAAACAAAAAGCAATGCACTACAATCAAAACTCGGTTTTCGAGACGAATTCAATCACAAATTCAATCGCGGAAAGCAAAACCCAAACCTAATCATAGTAAATTGAAGAAGAACAATCGCCGATCTATATATATAAACAAAAGCAGAAGCAAGGAATCGAAAGATGCTAATGCAATAGAGATAGATATAGAGAGAGAGAGAAGTATGAAAAAGCAGAGTAGGAGAGAGAAAGAGAGAGGAGATATAGAGAGGGAGAGATTGGAGGCGACCTGCGCGGATGAGATGAAAGCTGAGGAAGCGGACGCGACGGAGAAATAAGATCTTTGGGAAAGAGAAACCCTAATAATATTTTGAGGAGACCGAGAGACTAAAGGAATGACAAAAATATCTCTTACCTTCTCCTCTATATTTGATTTTTCTTTTTTGTTGGAGATGAAAAGGTGTGAAAATAGTTCACAAAATACAATCTCTCAATGAGAGGGGTGTCTAGGATGAGAAGGGTGTCTAGGATGAGAGGTCTTGATATTCTTTCCTTTAGATCCAATCTCTCAATCTATTTTCATGTAAATTAAGTAACTTGTGAACTTTATATTTATTATTATACAGTATATATATTAAATTACGTAAAAAAATATAAGTTAACAATTCATTAACTTTAACAACATGTTACGTGTTTAGATAAATAGTTACAAGTCAAAGGAAGTACACGTCGGAGAGGTGGTGTATGTACGGTAGTCCTCAGTGACTCAACGAGATTATACTAAGCCAGATTATACCAAGTTACATACCTTGTATGTCTTATCAATCCTAGTTAACAGACAAGTTTCTTACTTAGTCAAATTGTCGTAATTTTTAGTGTTAAGATGAAACTAAGTGTCACATAATTTATATATATGTTGCATAATAATATGAAAAACTCGTCTTATAAAATTGCACCTTGCTAAATGGTTTTGTCTCCCAATAATGTTTTGGGTTTTTCCCCAATATTTTTATTATCTCCTTTTTCGTTTCTTTCTTTTGATTCCACCATCAATTTGTAAACTATTTGATCTTTCATTGTCTTGTTAATATCCAACATCCGGAAACAAAAAGGATTTATGGGCAGAACACAACTTCTTTGATGATTTGCTATTGACAAATCACCCAAAACATATTTGTCTGTTCGTTTATGTGGCAATAATATGTAAGAAATTGTTGGGAACATGTACAACTTAGATATGTAAGCTTTTGACCAATGCATCAATTGTCAACCGGTTATTTTCTTCTCGACATCACAATTTATCATGATTTTTGCAGCAGATTACCCACGTGGGCATGCCACAACAGCTCAATGTTACCAACAAAATGTCTACGTATATAGATTGAAAATTCGTCACATGACCACATGTACATGTGTGTGCTAAGAAAATATACACAACACATGAAAAATCGGAAGAAAAAAACTCAGTTAAGAGGTTATATGTTTGAGGGTGGTGGTCCAACGTATGTTTAGGGTTTAGTAGCCCAAAATGGGGTCGGCCGCCATAAGAATGTAGGTATGTTGCCTCTTGGTGGGACTTGGCTTCTCTGCTTAGAGAAGTTTTGCTCATATCTGTTTGGATTCAATACCAAACTAGTGAGTGTTGTTGTTGCGGTGGTGCTTCCTCTGCTTTGTCGGAAGAGTAGCTTAACCGAAGTCGTCTTCTTAGTGTGGATTAGTATCAGCAATTCCCAGCGTGAATCTTATGATTGCAATGTCCTAGATAATTGTTCAAGATTGAAGCTATGATTCAATTGATGATTTGAATAGAATTGGAGTTTTGTTGGTTGATTTATGTCCGAGATAATTGTTCAAGAGTGTAAGGATGGCTTGACCTTTTTTTAAAGGATTTTTTGCACCAACAGTGTCTGAACACTTAAGTGACTGACAATATGATACCCAAACTTACAAAGTGATCAAAGTGATACCCAGACTTTATTTTTCGTATCATCGTTGTACCTGGTTTCAACTTCCGGCACGTCTCCGTGGATTTTAACCACGTGCCACACACGAGATTCACTGAAGAAGGGCATAACAGACTTTTACTTTGAATAACCCTACAACTCCATCAAGTAGTCGTATCTACAAGCTCTCCCTCACCAACCTCTCTCTCCGTGGCTCTATCACTCCTTTCCTCGCCAACTGCACCAATCTCCAGTCCCTCGATTTGTCTTCCAACTTCATCGTCGGCCCTATCCCGCCGGAGCTTCAATCTCTTGTCAATCTCGCCGTCCTGAACCTCTCGTCGAATCGTTTATCCGGCCCGATTCCGCCGCAGCTCACATTGTGTGCTTACCTCAACGTCATCGATCTCCACCAGAACCTCCTCACCGGGACCATTCCCCAACAGCTAGGCCTCCTCGTTCGTCTCTCGGCTTTTGACGTCAGCAACAACAAGCTGTCCGGTCCGATTCCACCAGAACCTCCTCACCGGGACCATTCCCCAACAGCTAGGCCTCCTCGTTCGTCTCTCGGCTTTTGACGTCAGCAACAACAAGCTGTCCGGTCCGATTCCGAGTTCTCTTGGGAACTCGAAAAAGTCTTCTGCTCTCAAACGAAAAAGTTCTGCTCTCAAATGAAAAAGTCTATTAAGAGTGAAAGAAATTTTCTGAACCCAGATTTGATTCGATTTGGTGCTACTGTGCTTTGAAAAAACTAGACGATGGCTAAGCTGTGGAGTTACTTTAGAGAATCTGGGCAACGAAGCCAAGACAGTAAGTTCTTATCTCATTTGATTTCAACTAGTTTAATATCACCATATCTATGAAAGGGACGTCATCTGGGATTCAATGGTAGGCTAACCCAGATTAGTATTTTGATTACAACGAATTGATTTAAGGGTTTTAGGGATTTGGGGCTACAATTATATATTGGGTTTATAAGTTTCCATATATGCAACCCAGGTCATATATGGGTGGATTAATGGTGTTTTTCATTTTCAGTTCCGAATGAACTATACACCATGGAAATACACCATGGCGGTTACTTTCACAAGTTGTCAGATGGTACAAAAAAGTATAAGGTGGCTAAGTTCAACAAGGATGGTGGGACAATTTGGCTGGATGGGTTAGATCGTGATAAGATTTCATGGACAGAGTTCGGGACTATAGCTTGGGATCTTGGGTATAGGGAGAAGCCCATTTCCTACTACTTCAAGGTTCCAAAGACTACCTGTAATGAGGGTTGGGTGCTGATTAAGAATGATGCAGATGCATTGGAGATGGTTAAGTTGATTCCAAAAAATACCAACCAAATAAGTGTGTACATTACTGGTGGTGGGAGGAGGCGAAAAAAGGAGGCTGAAGATGATGCATTGAAGCCAACTAACCCAGATTTTGAGAATCCTTTGAACATGGTGAGTGCAGTAGAGAGGCAAAATATGGAACTTGAGAGCAACCTATTTGGGACCGAGTTAAATAGGGAGAAAAGTGCTGATGGGTCTGGACTAATAATTGAAGACCAGACATCTACTGTTAAACCTACTATTGAAGCTGCACCAAAGAGTGTGGGCAAGGGTGTAAGAGTATTGAGTGCATCCAGGGCTAGAAAGAATGTGAAACAAAAGGAGCCAAGATACAACACAAGAAACAAAGGAGCCAAGAAATATGAGCAGGTAGAAGATGATGATTTAGGCTCGGATGATTCAGATTTTCCAATGGACAGTGACTATGACCAAGATGATGGTGAAGATGACCAGTATTTTCAAGAAAATGTATCAGATCCCCAAAACGTCGAAGAATTTGAAGACATGGGAATCAAGGGTGACTGCAGTGATGATGGTGTGGAAACAGATGAGGAGTTTGGGAGTTTGAATGGATCTGAGACAGAAGAAGATGAAGAAGGGATTCCTCTACCTATTACTAGTTGGAAAGGCATAAAACTTAAGTCTTGGAGAAGAAGGGTAGATCTGAAGAACCCTACGTTTGTCCTTGGGTTGTGTTTTCCAAATGTGGAGCAGTTAAAGGAAGCAATCAGGGAGTATGGATTGGTGAATAGAAGAGGTGTTTGGTTTCAAAAGAACAGCCCAAACAAGATTGAAGTTAAATGTCAGTATGGTTGTGACTTTTGGTTGTATGCTAGTGGCATTGAAGAGCTTGGGCCAAACACAATTGTGATCAAGACTCTTAAACCTGAGCACAAGTGTTCCGAAATTCGTACTTGTCACCACTTGGACTACAACAGGATTGCTAAAGAGGTTCAGCAAGACCTGTTGGTTGACGAAGATTGGAGCAGAAAAGGGATTCAGAACCATATTCAAAACAAGTTCCAGTTAGATGTGAACGTTCAAACCATCTCAAGGGGAAAGAGGAAAGCAAAAAGAATGAATGAGGGACACTATGTTGAGCAATATAACAAGCTAGCCAGTTATAAGAAGGAGCTTTTAAGAAGCAACCCCGGTTCAACTGTGGAGATCAAGACCGAGATGGTTGGGGAAGTGAGAAGGTTTCACAGAATGTATGTGTGCTTGGCAGGTTGCAAGAATGGTTGGATAGATGGTAATTGGGTTAGATGGGTGTCACATTAAGGGACACCACCCAGGACAACTTTTATGTGCTGTTGGTGTAGATGCAAACAATGGGATGTTTTCCATTGCATATGCTATAGCTGAGGTTGAGAGCACTGATACATG
This sequence comes from Comarum palustre, assembly GCA_951800085.1. NCBI lineage: Eukaryota > Viridiplantae > Streptophyta > Magnoliopsida > Rosales > Rosaceae > Comarum > Comarum palustre. The sequence goes on along the minus strand of OX637573.1, from coordinate 32,709,592 downwards.
GAGGTGGTTTTTGAGGTACCTCATATGGGATTTGAAGATTGAAAGAGATTCAGCTTACACCTTTATTACTGACAAGCAGAAGGGATTGGGGATTGCAATAGCTGAGTTGTTTCCCAATGCTGAACACAGGTATTGTGTTAGACATATGTATAACAACTTCAAAGCAAAGCATCCAGGAGAAGGCCTAAAACAACTAGTTTGGGACGCTGCAAGATCAAGCACTAAAGTGTGGTTCAAGAGGCACATGGATGATATGCAGCAGCTTGATCCGAAAGCATGGCAATGGTTTCAAGACAAGAATCCGGCCCAATGGAGTAGAGCATATTTCAAAGAAGATGGCAAGTGTGATATATTGCTGAATAACTTGTGTGAGTCCTTGAATGCAGCTATTGTTCCGGCTAGGGATAAGCCAATCTTAATTATGATGTAGAATATAAGGATGAACTTGATGGTGAGGATGGCAAACAGAAGAGTGGCAATTCAAAAATGGAAAGATATGATTGGCCCTAGAATCAGAAAGATTATGGACAAGGTGGCACAAAGAACTTCTCGTTATAGAGCTTGGAGCAGTGGTGAATTTGAGTTCCAAATTTCTGGAGGGGGGATAATGGTAGCAAACATGCAGTGGACTTGAGACTTCAGACATGTACATGTAGGAGGTGGCAATTAAGTGGCATACCTTGTGTCCATGCCATGTGTGCTATTAGAGAGAAAAGAGCTGAACCTGCCTTATTTTGTGATGACTACTTGATGTCTTCTGCTTATGCACGGGCATATAGTCCCATCATCCACCCTATTGCTGGTGAGGATGATTGGGAACAAGTAGATTATCGTATAGCACCTCCCCCATACAAGAAGCAAGCTGGAAGACCAAGAATGAAGAGATTCAAAGAACCTGGTGAGAACAAGCAGCCTCCACCAGCTTCAGTAACAACAGACAGAACAAGGATGCCTAGAACATATACAAAAATGACATGCCAGGTGTGCTTATTAAAGGGGCATAACAGGAAGGGGTGCCCAATCACCAAGGCAAAAAATGAAGCAGCTAAACAATCAGTGAGTAATCTGAAACAATCAGTCATCTGGTGAAAACATTCAATTTTTTTTCCAATGATCATCTTTAACTACTTTGCTTTCATTACAGGGAGAAGATAGTTCTAAAGGTGCCCAGCAAACTAGGAAGAGGGATAGAAGGCAACAGGTTAGTTTTTTAACGTTGTAATTTTGTGATTGTTGTTGTATGTTGTTGTTAGTTTATGTGTATATTGTTGTTAGAAGGCAACAGATGAAATATGTCCCTTCATACAACTTGAGCTGAACCTGTCCTATTTTGTGCTTGTTATATTGTTATATCTTATAATCTTGTATATATGCATGGTTCATTAGGCACCCCGAGTTTCATCAAAGGGTAGCAGCTTGAAAGATCAGATCATTAAGTCTAAGAAGGCTTGGAAGAAGCGAAAGGCCATGGAGTCTAACCAAGGTGCCAATGCAGGGGCTTCTAGTTCACAAACAACGCATGCACCTCCAACTTAAAGTAGCCAAAACCCAGCAGCAAAAGAGGCACAACCTGAATCTAAATGGGCGAGATTTTGATACATGTTGTTAACTTGTTATGAATCGAACAACCATTTTTTTGTTTTGTTTCATGTCATAATGTTTGATGATGTGAAAAACAGTTGGTGTAATTGTTCTGTTTTGATGACATTGGATGACATTTTCTTGACCATAGAGCAATGAATGTGGTTGTTCACTTATTCAGTTTGATGTCAATTTCTGAGTTTATAAACCAGACTGAGGTTATATCTGAGGCTATAAAAATAGTGGTTCTCATGTCATAAACCAAACTGAGGTTATATCTGACTTTTTACTCTAACATACTGAGTCCCGTGTGTGGCACATGACGAGTTTGACGGAGACGTGACGGAAGTTGAAACCAGGTACCACGGTGATACAAAAAATAAAGTCTGGGTATCACTTTGATCACTTTGTAAGTTCGGGTACCATATTGTCAGTCACTCAAGTGTTCAGACACTGTTGGTGACAATAACCCTTTTTTAAACTACGATGGCTTGATCTTGCTGAAGCTCGATACGCACAGGAAGAATGAAGAGGAGAATGATCTGATATTAGTGGCCTCTGTTTGTTTTTAGGAACTTCTCGCTGCTGATCCTAACATTGATTTTATATGACGTCATAGCTTGGTATTGAAATCCAAGCATATCTCAACAAAACTTCTCCAAGCAAAGAAGTCTCTGTTTTGGTGATGGTTTGACTTAGATGTTATTTTAGCTACATTTATTGAAAGTTAAATTTAAATAATAAAATATGAAATTTCACTTCAACAAATTGTAACTAAACTATAATGACAATAGATATGAGATGTTTTAACTTACAGCTATTTCTTCTCTCCATTCTAGCTAAATTTAGTTAGAGAATTTAAGAGCAACTTTATCAGACTCTCTATTTTAACTTTTAACTATTTTAGAGAGCGTATTTAGTTTTTTGTTAGATATTTTCGGAGCTCCAACAGACTAGCCAAACTTAAAATATTTTAACTTTCAGCTATCTCGCTAGCTATATTTAGCTAGCGACATGACTCAAATGAGGCTAGCTATAATTTAATACATTCATTTCAAGATAGTTTATTTGATATATAAATACATTTAAACTATTTAATATTTATTTAAGAAATAGTATTGATTTAATGCTAGCTAAAATAGAGAGCATTGATGTGTGCATATTTCTAAAGTGGCTAGCCAAAATAACATTTTCACTATTTTGGGTTAAATCTGACTTAAAAATGACTAGCGTTGGTGAAGTTGCTTACAACAAAATCTAAATTTGTTGTAAGTTGTATTTCGTAATATCTAGTTAAAATCTAATGAAATTATTTAAAAATTGAAAAAGAAAAACACATACACCTGTCGCCCCTCATGCGCTCCCTGTCCCGCCCAATCAAAACCTCGAGATTGGTCCAAACCCCTCCTCAACGCGCGTCAGCCACTCACAATTTCCCTTTTATCGTTTCCCCAAATAACCCGAAAATCAAAAAAGAAAAAAAAATCAAAACAAGTAAGAAAAGCCTCTTGGTTTCTCCACCGTCCCTCCCCTATTTTCTCTCTATTTTTTTCTTTAGAAACAAAAGAAAGAAGAAAAGAGCAAGAAAATCTAGGGTTTTCTGGATCTCTCCAGAATTAGGGTTTTCTCTCCGATCCGTATAGACGGTGTCGTTTTGGGGAAAAGACGACGAAGACATGGATTCGGTTCCTTCCAACTCCCATGGCAACCTCGACGAGCAGATTGCTCAGCTCATGCAGTGCAAGCCTTTGTCTGAACAAGAGGTACCCTCGCTCATTTCGACCTTCGATTTCTTCGTTTTCTGGATCGGATTAGGTTAATTTGTGCATGCGATATGTGAATTTAGCTCAATTAGGGATTATTGGGGACCGATCTTGGTCTGTGAATCAGATCTGTTGTGGTTTTGGTTGTTTTCGGATTGGGGATTTCTCGAAATGCGTGAAGATTTAGTGTTGAGATTGGGTTTCTTTGTGCGGAAATGTGGGGTTAGATCTATTCCGGAGATGGGATTTGCAGAGAGAAATGGAAGTTTGCATCTTGACGTTTTTGATTGCGGAGATGGGATTGGGTTTTTTTATTGCTTTTGATTGCGTTTTTATTGAGTGGATTAATTTGTTCAGGAACTATGATCAATTTGAGTGAATTTCTGTGTCGTAACTAGTGTGACAGTGCTACAACTTTAATGTTGTTTCTAATGTGGGGTCACAAAGTAGGATGACACTGTATCTTCTCTTACACATTTGCATTACCCAAGCTGCTGGGTTGTTTAAGGGTTGATAATACCTGATTTTTGAGATGGTGTATCATGAGTTTTCATATTTGATGTTGCTGCAGAAGTGTTAGTGATACTAGTGGATAACTTACTCTCTCATTGTCTGAGTTTTATATTTAGTTATGTATCTTTTGTGTAGTTTCCTGGTTATTTCGATGGTCATGTTTGTTTTCATCCATTCATTCATCTAATCTATTGTCAACATTTTTTGCTCAATAGGTAAGGGGGCTTTGTGAGAAGGCTAAGGAGATATTGATGGAAGAAAGCAATGTTCAGGTTAGTTTTTTTTGGTTTATTCTTTTTCTGTTTTCTTTACATAACAATGTTCACTTCCTCAAGATCTTGAAACAGATTGTACGTTACGCATTGAGATTGTTAACGAGAGCTTTCACTTGCTTAAATCAGAAACTCAAGTATAACTGAAAAGTATTCATTCGATTTTTTTTCTGTTTCTTTAAGTGTTTCGGTGTTCACTCAAGGCTTTGAAGTTATCATATATTTTGCTATATATATATATATGTAATTAATCTTTTGGTTTTCATGTGTTGCAGCCTGTGAAAAGCCCAGTAACTATATGTGGTGATATTCACGGACAATTTCATGATCTTGCCGAGCTTTTCCGTATTGGAGGAAAGGTATTATTTTAATTTGAGTTGTGTTCTACTTTTGTTTGGTCTAAGGGAGTGTTAATAACATAGAAATTTTTATGAAGATGTTATGGGGATGTGATTTAATTTTTTACATTAGTATATTCAATCAACTTTAAAATTGTCCGAGAAGCCTAATGGTCACTTGTCTTGTGTGTTTCTTGTCTTATTGATCGTCTTGTGACTTTGATGTTAATTTGTATTTCTCTGTTCTATGTTTTGAGTATTTCACATTTATGAAAATAATAATTCTTGTTGAAATTTTGTAGTGTCCAGATACCAATTATTTGTTTATGGGAGATTATGTGGATCGTGGCTATTACTCTGTCGAAACTGTAACTGTAAGTATGAGTTTTTTTAACTTTCTGATTTTATATCTTTATATATGGTTCAGTTATTTATTTGAAATTCCTTTGTTGTTAACATACAATGTTTTTGGAATCTGGGACAACAGTTATCTGGTTAAAATAGTTGGGGGGTTTGTTACTGTAATTATTTTTATTATAGAGGGTTGGATACAAGTTGAGCTTGAGCTATGTGGGTGCACCGGTTGGCCTTGGGGAGGCTACAAATTTAGCATAACATTTATTTTGCCCTTACAAATTCAATTTGTTATGATGGAAATTCCCTATTTTCAAGGCTGTTACTTCATCTTGCCTTTTTCCTCATGTCTATTATTGCTCCTGACTCCTTTATCTGTTAAATCAGCTCTTGGTGGCCTTGAAGGTTCGTTACTCTCAACGTATTACTATCCTTAGAGGGAATCATGAAAGTCGTCAGGTGTGTTCTCTCTCTCTCTCTCAGTTTCATATGATATGCTAATGTTTTCACAGGTTGTTTATGTTGATAATGATATAGTATATTCCCAATGCAGATTACTCAAGTTTATGGTTTTTATGACGAGTGCTTACGGAAGTGAGTTTCTTAGCATCTCTTGCATTATCATTTACTTTTCATAACTATGGAGAACTCTACTCTCCATTTGTGGGCTCAGTTAAACATTGTATACTTGAAATGTGCCCTTTTATATTGACATGGAAGTTATTGGGTCTCGATTCTTAAAAAAATTAATATTTTCAATTTTTTATAAATAATTACAATTTTTAAGATCAGTTCTTGGAGTGTATTAAATCATTCAAGTTTGAGAAGATAGAATTGTTTCTCGTGATTAATGTTTATGTTTTTGAGTGGGATGATGTGTGGTTGCTTCAGTCACCTACGTATTATATATAGATTCACACTTTTTTTGCCCCATCAACTGGTCATATTTTTGTTTCTATTTGCAGGTATGGGAATGCCAATGTTTGGAAGGCCTTTACAGATCTATTTGACTATTTTCCGCTGACAGCCTTGGTTAGTAGAGATACAGTTTTTTTTGGCTTAAATAAATATAGTTAATTTAGGTTAGTGGCCATACTGGTTTGTATGTTCAAGGTAGTACTCCAGTCATCCATGAAACTGTAATTGTTTTGGTTGAAGATGCAGAACATTAAAATTTCTGGTTGCTTCCTTGTGTCATCTATTATGTTGCTACACAAATGCAGTAGGACATACTACTGTATTGCCATGTTGAAAGTTTTCTATTTGTTTTGTTCTAGCAGAATAGGTGGATAGCAATAAGCCTGTTGATGCTAAATTTGATATCACACTTAGTAGGATTGCTATACAGCTAGAGTACCATCTATCATTTTGGCAACTCTTTTGGGTCATAGGTGACATTTGCCATGTAAATCGTAGTTGATAGACTCAGGTGCCGGTGTAGCACTATGTTTCTTTTCCCATATAATGAGTATTCTCTTATTTTGTTTTTGAAGGTTGAATCTGAAATCTTCTGCTTGCACGGTGGACTGTCTCCATCGATTGAAACTCTAGATAACATACGTAATTTTGACCGTGTTCAAGAGGTTCCTCACGAAGGTCCCATGTGTGATCTTCTTTGGTCTGACCCGGATGATCGGTGTGGCTGGGGTATCTCTCCCAGAGGTGCTGGATATACTTTTGGCCAGGTAATTTTCTTATCTATTCTATATATTTCTTTGTTTTTTTCTTGGCTGGGGGTATTGGGTTGAAATTAAATTGAAGGTCCAACAAATTTTTCACCTGCTTCCTTGTATTAATTGAACAGGACATATCTGAGCAGTTCAATCATAGCAATAACTTAAAGTTGATTGCTAGAGCACACCAGCTGGTCATGGAAGGTTACAACTGGGGTCATGTATGCATCGATTTTCCTTGTTTGTGCGTTGGCAAATGGTTTTTATTGGGGAAGTTAAACTTGTGTGCTAATTTGTTTTTCTTGTGGCAGGAACAAAAAGTTGTTACCATATTCAGTGCACCCAACTACTGTTATCGCTGTGGAAATATGGCATCCATCCTGGAAGTCGATGACTGCAAGGGTCACACATTTATTCAGGTTGGTACCTCTTCTTTCTCTTAACCTCTCCTTTCTAGTTTCTCCTACCCCATGCCACTCCATGCTGACCAGAAATATAAGTAGTGTGACAAACTAACTATTCAATGATCCTGCATGTTCACATGTGATTTTTGCCTGTATGCCCAAACTGTATGGAATGAAATTGAAACCTTGTTTTCTTGTTTTACAGTTTGAGCCAGCTCCAAGGAGGGGTGAGCCAGACGTTACCCGAAGAACACCTGATTATTTCCTATAATTGGACTGTCAAATCACTAGCTGAATTACCTGCTGCTGCTGCTGCCCTGCTAGAAGGGTTGTGTTGAGGGTTCTACTAATTTAAGACTAACTTCACAACAGTGGTGGTCAATTGGAGATAATCTAGTAAGATTTGAAGGTGAGGCTTCCTTGAATTGTGTTCAAGTTTCAGCAAAGGGAAGCAGCAGAGGGTGGTGACACTGTTGCAGCATATGTATCATTTCCAGCAAACAATGTGGCATCTTCTGTTTCTGATTTTTCCTTTCCTCTCTTTTTTTACTTATTTTTTCTGTATTAGGATGGCTTTTTGGGGGTCTGTAGAGGAACAATGAGCTCACTTCATATAATGGGTGCTTTTATAATCTTCCCCTGGGTACGAATGAATGCTACATGTTATCCAATAGGTTCATTTTATTTTGATTATTTCATAGTTCAGTTGAGTAACATCTTCCCCCTTGACCTTGGAACCATATTCTATCAGTGTTCTTGATCTTGGGAGTATTTTAAGTTCCGTGATATGCTGAGCAGTCAATTATCCCCATTCTAGGGCGAGTAGTTCCTATGAAAATTTGATTGTTGATCCTGAAGGGTCCCCAGATCCCCCAACGACTTCCCTGATTCTGGTATTGAAAAACCTAGTTTGTGGATATGGAGTGATATTGTATGCCGTTGGTGTAGAAACTACTACTTTGACCTCAACCGTTGAATATCACGTCTGAAGTAAACACTTTGGTTACCACGTGACGAACACGTGATCAGCATTGTCGGCATCCTTGGAGAAAACCCTAGATTGGAGCTCAAGAAATCGGACATGTAAGTATGTATATATCTCTCCACCCTAGATTGGTTTTTTTTTGTTTTGCTCGGTTTTCGTGATCAATTTCTATCGCTGTTCCTAAACAGACGAGCTTGATTTCAACTCTCAAACTGTTAGCAATTAACGATGTCCACCGATGATGATCAATAATAATACTATTATTGCAACGCAATGCTCTCAGACATATCCTCAATCAAGAGTGATTGACTCAATATAGATTTGTATCTTTAACATAGTTTAGTAGAGATTTGATTCTTTGTAATTATAGACATTATTACTCTTTATTCTCGTGTCTAATTGTAGATCAAATGGTAGCATATATAAAGTGTACAATGTAATCAGATTTGATATAGGGAAATACAATTCTACAAACGCAATTCTCTGGAGATATGTTGTATTGAAGATAAGGATCAAAGCGTATAATTGGTGAGAATCCGAGCTTTTAACAAAGATTGTATCTTCCTAACTTGTATAGGAATCTTGTGTAATCCCTAATTATTAGGGATAGATTTCTTTTCTTGATATCTTGTAGAAAACCCTAATAATCTAGGGTTGTATCAGTATATAAGTTGTATCTTAGATTCTGAATTATGTATCAAATAGAACTATTTTCTATTGATTTCCAATTTTTTATGGTATCAAGAGCTTTATTTCAATCCTAGACCTAAAACACTAAATCACTCAAACCAAATTGACCTCATGGCCGGCGGCGCAATAGCCGATGTGAAGGATACCAAGTCCGACTCCGCATCCACAACAACCGCACCATGGGAAAACTCCAATCATGCTCTCTACCAGCACCATTCGGATCAACCTGCAGCTGTTCTTGTTACACAACCTTTGATGGAGGACAATTTCTCCGAATGGACACAATCAATGAGCATGGCACTCAAGATCAAAAACAAAATCGGTTTTGTCCTTGGAATACAAGAAAAACCCATTGTTAAACTCGATGAGCAACAACAATGGGAACGTTGTGATACACTCGTCAAAACATGGCTTATAACTTCCATGTCAAAACCGATTTCTGACAGTGTCAAGAACTGTAAAACCTCTCGAGATGTGTGGCTTGATCTTCAAGAAAGGTTTGGTCAAACCAACATTGTTCAGCTCTTTAATATTGAGAATGCAATTCATGCCTGTTAACATTCTTCACCAAACTCAAAAGCTTGTGGGATGAGAGAGACATCATATGTGATATGCAAGCCTGTGCTTATGGTGAAGGAGCCAAGGTTGGAAAGTATATCAAGAACCTTAAGCTTATGCAGCTCCTCATGAGACTCAACGAAAGTTACGACACTCTTTGAAGTAACGTAGTTTCGATTGATCACTTGTCTAGTGTTAACAAAGTGTATTCGATGGCGCTCCGCCATGAGAAACAAGCAGCAGCTGTTGGCAGCAACAAAGCTCTCTCAAACCCTGAGTCTGCTATTTTTTCGGTCAAAGGGGAGGCCGCCTCTCCTTCTCGAGACAATGAGCTAGCAACCAGGAAACCGTAAAGGAAAATGGTGTGAAAGGTGTAATAAGAACAATCATTCAACTGAACGGTGTCAGAGAGATGTAAAGTGCACCTTCTGTGGCTGGAAAGGACATGATACAAACTGGTGTCGTAAGAGGAAAACAGCAGAAGAAGCTGGCCAATCACGATCAAACTTTACTGCTAGTTTCGAAAAATCTGGCATGGTCCAATTCCCATTCTAAAGGAAGTGTGTGAGCAGCTTGTTGATCTTTTGAACAAAAACAAAAGAGGAGCAGTTAATTAAGTCGGTAATCCTTCTCTTTATGATGAGTTATCAGGTAAGGCATTCCGAGTTTCTCAGGATAATCAAAACAGTGTTTGGATACTCGAAAGTGGTGCTAGTGGTCATATAATTTGTAATCCTAGCCTATTCACAAACACCTATCCAACCCAAAGCCGATATGTCAGGCTTCCCAATGGAAACACCACTCGAGTCTCACAAGTTGGAACAATTGCCTTTTCTTCTCAGTTCACATTGCACAATGTTCTTTACGTTCCTTCTTTTTATCTCAACTTAATTTCTGTAAGCATGCTTGCCCATGATTCATTTTGTGTCACCGTGTTCCTTAAACAAATTTGTTTTGTACAGAACCTACGCTCAGGGAAGATGATTAGGACATGAATTGAGAAGGAAGGACTATACTGCCTCAACCAAGCTCAGCAGATCACATGTAATTCCGTTGATAGTCACTCTTCAAAGGTCTGGCATCAACGCTTAGGTCATCCATCTTCTAGGGGTTTATATTTATTTTCGTTTATTTCCAGTAAGACCTATGATACAAATAAGTGTTCAATTTGCCCTTTGGCCAAGCAAACTCGAAATTCTTTTTCATTGAGTACAAATTATAGTAAAACGTCTTTTGATTTGATTCATGTCGACATTTGGGGAGGATATCATGAACCTTCCCTTACAGGAGCCAAATATTTATTAACTATCATTGATGATTTTACTCGATGTGTTTGGGTTTATCTCATGGTTCGAAAGTCTGAGGCTCGAAATCACCTTGTCAGTTTCATTCATCTTGTTAAAAATCAGTTTGATACAAGAATCAAAATTGTTCGAAGTGACAATGGCCCTGAATTTAAACTTAACGATTTTTACTATTTAAAGGGCATTATTCATCAAACTAGTTGCATCAATACACCTCAACAAAATGGTGTTGTTGAACGTAAACATCGACATCTTCTCAATGTGGCTAGAGCTTTATCATTTCAAGTTAATTTGTCTAAGTCCTTTTGGGGTGATGTTATTCCTACTTCCGCATATCTTATTAATCGTACTCCTACACCTCTTCTTCAAAATCAGAGTCCATTCGAAAAACTTTTTCATAAGGTGCCCAACTATGATCACCTTAAAGTCTTTGGGTGTCTTTGTTTCGCCTCAACCCATCCTGCTAAACCAACCAAATTTGATCCACGAGCTAGAAAATGTATTTTCATTGGTTATCCTCAAGGGTAAAAAGGTTACAAAGTTTTTGATCTAGACACCGAACATGTAATTGTTTCTCGAGCTGTCTTCTTTTATGAGGATTCCTTTCCAGCTACCAATCCCGAAACAGTCCGCATGTTAGCACCAACTTCTCCCATAGAAGGTGGAGTTTCGGTTACTAGTCAACCTTGCACTAGGGTTTTGACCGAAGAAGGGAATACCACCTCATCTAGGGTTTTGATTGAACAACGGAATCCTAGCTCTCCTGGGATTTCTCTAGCGGATAACACACCAACTACAAATCCTCTCCCTAATCCAACAGAAACCGCTGATCCCATGCAACCTCTGCCATCTCAAACCCCACCGGATCCCATGCAAACTAATTTTTTAGACTTAGGATTTCTGTCTGGGCTTAAGCCTAGATAGCCCTTAACGTGGATCCGCCCCTGGATATGCATGATGCAAGTATGTAACTTGATATTTCCAAACCTTCAGAATTCTAGGTTGGAGTCAATCCTACAAACTTCCCTTATCTTTATCATAGCACGCAAGTTTTTAATCGAAAAGGAAAATGAAAATCCTTGTTTTTTCATCACAACGGCAGAATTATGAAAAGGAAGGGCGTAACATAGGTTCAACAAGATGATTTTAGCAAACAATTCATCAGACATCTCCAATTGAACATTTAAAATGACTACAAGGAGCTTTTGATTCTTCGACTATTGCTATAAATAGCCTGCAAAACCAATTGAAAACATTATTCACCAACAAAATAGACACTTTGATTTGGTTATCAGCACACATGGCATAAAAATTTCACACCCAAATTCAATCACTCAGAAAATCCAAAATCATCAAACTTTCAAAGTCCTCAACTAAGAAAATGCACATAATTAAGAACCTTCTGACCTGAATCTTCATGTACAATAATACATTCTCTACCAAAACAGACTCAACCTTTAAACAAATTCATAAACAAAAAAAATCCAACCTTCCCATAAAATTCACACAAAAACAGTAAAGTAACTATTTTTTTTCCAAAGTAAAAACCCCAAATTTACCTCACATTGACTCAACGCCAGCTCCTCCTCGGCAAGCCTTGCTCTTACAAGCAGGAACATCCTCGAACTGTTTCGCCGGCAATTTCTCCGACAAAGCACCAACGTAGAACTCAACAGAATCAGAACCTTCTTCCATATGCATCCCCGTCACGGAAACCCAGATAAACAGCTTCTTGGCTTGAATCCCCGATACATCAGAAACAGAGCCGAAACTCAGCTTCCCTTTGATGTCCTTGTTGTAGTAGACCAGCTGGTCAAAGTGGACATAACACGGGCTTTCGAGATAGATCTCGAAGGTTCCATCATCGGAGAGAGTGTAGGATCTTACGTTGTCGGGTAAGAGACCCCTTGGGAGGCCGTACTTGGGGAGGAGGTCATGGACGTCTGTGGTTGATTGGAGAGAGGTGGATGGACGGTTGGGATTGGGTTTGAGGTCTCTGAGGGATTGAGATGATTGTGATGCTGAGAAGATGGTTAGGAGAAGAAGGTAGAGAGAGAGTAGGGTGGTGGATGAGGCCATTGATGATGAGCTCTAGGTGAGAATTGGCTTTGGGTTAGAATAGAACAGAACAGAACTGAATAGAACAGAACAGAACAGAACAGAGGAGTAATTTAGAAGAGTAGAGAAGGGTAATATGGGAAGAATAATTGTTTCATTATTGGTGGGATTGGGCGGTTGTTATGAGGTTGCTTGTTGGAGGGAAATTTCCGAGAGAGCATGTGATGATGTAAGAGGGTTTTGTTTTGTTTTCTGTTTCTGGTTAATTACATGTTACAAGAATCAGAGTTTGGTTTAATCTTGGTCATCCAACATTCAAATGATATATGGAAAGATCCAAATAATTTGCATAGAAGGATTCAATTTGATTCATTTATTGGATTGAACACGACATCTTCTATGGTTGGTCGAGGAAGAAAGCAATATCCTTACAATTACTTTTGTTATTTTATTTTCAATCAAGAGTGAGATGACAAGTCATCTCGGTTACGTTAGCAAGCTAGACACACATAGTCAATATCTGAATTGAGGTCTACAAGAGTATTTCGACAAAGCCTCTCTCATCGCAAGTACGATCCCAAATGACTCTCAAACCTGTTGGCTAAAAACCGGTGTAAGCTAAGACTAAGAGATTTCATATTAAACAGCTCGACCAACCAAGTGTGACAAACCAAGGGGTTGATATGCTCGCACATGAAGACATGGAGATGTTTATGGACATACACTATGCTCAAAGTTCATTGTGAGTGCAATCAGTGCATACGAACATGATGAAACTCAAATTAGAAGCTAGCTAGCTAGGTGATTGCACCTACTTTGGTGTTTTCATTTGTTTGGTTGATCATGGCGCAGTTAGTTCTCATAATAATTCTACCTTTCTGTTTTCTTTTCTTTTTCAATTTTGAGGATGCAAAGTACTCGGAAGATAAATTCTGACTCTATGAACCAACGAAGACAAGCTGCTGATTCATGTAATTGTACAAATCAAAAATCAGGAAAAGAGAGTCTCTGTCACATATTAAGATATAGATTCCATGACAAAATATCTTCAATAATTTGTCTATTTGAAAATGACTTCTATCTTTCTTAAGGAAAATGTAATGCCGGTCAGACAGGGTTATGAACATAGAAGTATAGAACAGAGTCAACAGGCCTGCTAGTGCAACTTGATCACCAAATGACTAATGCATTCCTTTTCTTCTTTCTCTTGATCTTTTCTTCAAATATCGTACTTCAAAACATTCATGCTTGCAACCAAAGTGAGCGCAGCTCTTTGCAGTCGTTTGCTCAGTTTGTCATCTCCACAGTTGAATTGGACTTCTTCCGATTGTTGCAGTTGGGAGGGCATCACATGTAATCAGGATGGATGGATCACTCATTTGCAGTTACCTTCCAAAGGACTTAAACTCGAAGAAGGTACTTTTCTATCATCCTGGAAATCTCACACATCTCACCCACTTGAATCTCTCCCACAATTCATTTTCTGGTTCACTAGACCAAAGCACTGGATTCTTCTTGTCTGTAAATCATTTGGAGATTCTTGATTTGAGCTATAACCTTCTTTCCGGGGAGCTACCATCTTCGTTCTTCCAAAATGCTTTGAATTTGACTAGTTTCAATGTGAGGAACAACTTCTCAGGTTCTATTCCATCCTCTACTTGTGTTCATGATTACTCACCATCAATTAGGCTGTTGGATTTTTCCTTCAATAAATTCAGTGGCAATATACCTCATGGACTAGCAGAGTGCTCCAAACTGCAGGTTTTTCGTGCCGGTTACAATAACCTCTCAGGAATACTTCCCGTACAGATGTATTATGCTATCACACTTGAAGAAATTTCAATACCTGCTAATTATCTTTCCGGAGTGCTTAGTGAGAAAATGCTTCAACTTGTGAACCTCACAATTCTTGATCTCTCCTATAACCAATTGAGTGGTATGCTCCCTCACCAGTTTGGAAACTTCTCTACGTTGAAACTCCTGGTTCTTGCTTTCAACAGTCTAGATGGTTCTTTGCCCCCTTCTCTTACGAATTGCATGAAACTTGTTGAACTACGCCTTGCAAACAACTTCTTCGAAGGAGACATCACCAGGATTAACTTCTCTAATTTTATTCAGCTCAGTAAACTTGACCTGAGGAAAAATAACTTCACTGGTACCTTTCCAATAAGCCTATAAACATGCAAGTCCTTGAAAGCAATTCGACTGAGCTATAATAATCTAAAGGGAGAGATACAGCCTGAGATTCTATCTTTGAAATCCTTGTCCTTCCTGTCGCTTGGTAATAATAGCTTGACCAATGTTACAGGAGCAATGACGATATGGATGCATTCCACAAGTCTCGTTTTCTTGTCCTTGACAACTAGTTTTCTAGGTGAGGAACTACCAGCTGATCTTGGCATTGTTCAAGACTTTGATGGATTCCATAATCTTCGACTGTTGGATTTGAGTTATTGTGAGCTCACTGGTCAGATACCCTTATGGTTATCCAAGCTCAAAAAGCTACAAATGTTGAACCTGAATTCTAATAGACTATCAGGGTCTATACCAACTTGGTTAGGGACTCTTCCAATGCTCTTTTATATTGGCTTGGGTTTACTGTAGGATTTTTGGGAGTTTGTCTGATGATAACAGTGCGTATGCAGCAACGGCTTAGTAGCAACCCCAAATATTCTTTAGTCTTCTTCTGTCTGTCTCCTTCCACCATCCATTATGCTGTTTTTTACCTGCAACAGTATCAACACAGCATTACCAGTCCTGTAAAGAACAGTGCAAATCGCGACTTACCAACTATTAAAGTCAAGCTCAGGTAAATGAACAACTTCAAAGCAACACGACTATGCAGTGGCTTTACAAATGACTACAACCAAAATAAAATGGAATAAATTCAACGTTTACATGGGAATAAAACTCTCTCTTTCACTTGTCACTATGGAAGTAAAGTCCACTAAGCACTGGCTTCACACAAATGAAAATAATTGGAATCAAATGGATACTTCAACTTCTGTATGGGATGAAGGGAACAGACCTCCCTCTTTCAACAGAAAATACACACCAAAATATAAATCATACAAAATGCACACACACACACACACAACTTCAGAGTTTCTAAGATAAAGGGTTCAAGTAAAACTATAAAGCACCTACACACTTTGCACAGATAGATGTGCAGTTGTATCACCAGTCTATACTCCACTGCAAGATATGGTACATCAAGTACCCAGAAAATCAAAAACTTTCCAAGTCCTTTATGTACTAGCAGCAATACATACTATCAAGAACCTCATAGACTGATTTTTCTATAATATCACTATCTGAGATCAGACCCAAATGCTCAGAAGTAAAAAGAAATCCAGAAACAAAAGTTCCAGTCTTTTACCAACATAATTCACAAAAAACAGTAAAAGGCATTACTCAACACCCAGTTCCTTGAAAAACCTTGCTCTTACATAGATATAGTACCATACAACTTTAGACTTCACCCCACTGCATACAAATATCCAAACTCTTTTTCTCATGTTAACAGTAAATTTGACACAAGTCACTACCATTCATTTAAAACTAAGACTTGTGAATTAAAGCCTGGGAAAAACCAAGATGCACACCCATGCCATTTCATATATGGCAAGAAAAACTTCCTCTGATGATAAACTTTCATTTCTGCTTCTCCGACAGTGCTAGCTATCCGCCGTCTCACTCGCCCGAGTCTTCTCTCATCTCTGGAGAAAGCAACTCTCCGTGTTGATTCAGCTTTATTTTATTTTTATTTTACCCTTTGAGGTGAAAGGTGAGAAGTAAGTATTAGGGTAATTTCACTTAGGGGCCGTCTTGACTTTTCATCTGCAATTCATGTTAACGTCTTAGCTCAGTAAAACTTGGCATGTTCCCTTGACAGACTGAAGAGACAGAGAGAGCAAGAAAGCAAAAGGGTCTCCTTTGATTCTGTAAAACCATGAGGTAGATTCATTACATGTTTTTTGTTCTGCTCCGAGCTCATTTTGATGTGGTTTGTTGATTTTGGGTGTAAAGTTTCGATCTTGCATATTCTGGGTTGGGATTTAATGTAAAAGTTTGATCCTTTTTGGATTTCTTGCTGGATATGCACAATCTTTTGAGAATATGCACAATCTGAAATTCAAGGAGTTCAAGTTTTGATGCTCAGTTTGATACTGAAACATAGTTAGGTCAATTGGGTTTATCATGTAGCATATATTGATTCAGAGTCACTAGCTAGTATTCATGTGTCAACACTGATAGCATGTTGGTGTTTCGCCATAATCTAATTGGATGTTCTATTTCCCGTAATTTGTAAGTCCTCTGCTGTAAAGCAATTATGCCAAGTGAAATATGATGCTTACGTTTGTCTAAAATTTCTATTTCATGGAGTCTTCAATTTGAGCATGTATCTCATGATCAGTTTTCTGTTTGCTCAGACTTACCTTGGTTCCAACAAAGTGACGCAAATTGCTTTGGGCCGATCTGAATCTGATGAGAACAAAAGTGGCCTCATAAAGTTTCTGAGGTGAGCCTTTTATGCAGCTAATGTATTTAGTTTCCTCTCTTAAACAGTTTGCTGATCTGCATCTGCCTTAGGATCTCCACGGAAATGCTGGACTTTTACAAAGGAAGAGGTTGAAAGGTAAGAATTTAAGCGTTGATATTCTGTGAACAGTTAATAAGGATTGTGTGAGGAGTGTATTGTAGATTGCAGTGACACTCGTGTTCACAAGCTTTGGGAATATGTTTGATGTTATCTACCATATAATAATTACCTTTTCCCTTTGTCAATTACTTGAGTATAAGAATAATTTACTAGAAGTCCAAGCAATTTGTTAATGATTATAAAACAATGTGGATTGAGGGAAAAGTTGTTTGTGATTAGAGGAACTCGATGCCCCCTAGGTCCAATTTAAAAATTACAAGCTAAATTCTCTGATTCGAGAATCCATCCTCTGCTCATGTCTAAAATTCTTGAAATTCCATGGCTTTCAGTTCTTGGGATCACTGTAGGATTAACAGTGTGTATGCTGGACTATGCAATCACCACTAAAAATGAATAATGCAAATAAATTCAAGTGACGTCTATTTGGTGGAATCTGAAGCAAGAAACTCAAGCAAATAATTCTTTCGATCTTCTTTCAAAGTTCATAGTAGATTAATTGATTCAACTGCGGTAATGCATTCCAGCTAGAATGTTGTCTCAACACTAGAATGTTGCAGAATCTCTTGTAATGATCATACCCTCACATGAGACTCCAAAGAGGAGCAGTCCATAGTCAATACAGTGGTAGACTGATCAGTCTCATATACGGTGTTGCTGCATGGATAAGAACATCCAATTAAACAAAGGCCATCAATACATTTATGCTAGAGACACGGTAGAGAACAAACAAATGGCAACATGTAATGTTAAAACAGATCGCAGGCACAAGATAGGGCACAAAACAGTTGAAATGAGATGAAATTTAGAGTCGTAGATGATGCAGACCTCTTTTCCTTTCAGTTACCATTAAAATTGGATAAAGTTCTCTTATAGGCATGTATGGCATTGTTCAGAAGATTTAGGCCTTAGGGAAGAGGAAGCATAGAAACTTTTTGAGGTATGCATAAATGGATAGACCACTTCACATCCAAATCAATTTCATTTTTTTTTCAATGCAGATCAGTTACCAAAAGTACAGCAAAGCATAGCCTTCTTAAAATATGCAGATACTCGCAGGAATAAGATGCCAGAATGAATGAAGAAGTCATAGTATCAGTTTGAATCGGTGTAATCAAATCAGGAGGAAGCAATAAAACGTTGAAATGTATCAACAAATAAGTAGTTACACGGTACTTGTACTAGTATTCACTCATATGCGAGTTGCATAACGAAAGGCTGAGCATATGACCTGTTTAGTGGCTGTTGTATATCATGATTCCTCCTTTTGGGAAAACAGGCCAAAGCCAAAAGTCCAAGCTTTGCCATCCTGCATTTGGTATATGCAGATAGGTTACACATGAATAGATTCATGTGTACCAGGTAATGCAATAGATTCAAGAACAAAAGATTGCAAATGCAATACTGTTACGAACAGCATAAGCCTCGGATAAAAATTGAAGAGGGCACAAGATTGTCTCATAGAAACACTTAACTTAGTAAAACATTCAAAGATTCTTGACATGGAAATTAAAAATGAAAACGGAACTTCTTGACATTGAAATTAAAAACGAAAACAGAAAGCAACCTAAAAAGTTCAATTGGCAAGACCAACAAACTTAACTAGCATAACTGTAAGTTAAAGTAATCATCCCTCTCAGAAAATTCAAATAAACCAGACAGACTTCCTAAAAGTCACCACCCCGGAGACGAAGGACCAAATGCAAAGTCGACTCCTTCTGGATGTTGTAATCAGCCAGGGTACGACCATCCTCGAGTTGCTTCCCTGCAAAGATCAACCTCTGCTGGTCCGGAGGGATACCTTCCTTGTCCTGGATCTTGGCCTTGACGTTGTCGATGGTGTCAGAGCTCTCGACCTCGAGGGTGATAGTCTTGCCGGTTAGGGTTTTCACGAAGATCTGCATGATTTGGGATTGTATTTGAAATCGAAAGGAAATTGGGGAGGAGAGATATTAGTGTTTGTGAGAGGCTTTCGTTGGTGATTGTCAGAAGGGGACTGGAGGGTGGTTTTATAGAGGAGGAAGCCGACTCCATACCCAATTCTTATGCGAGAAGGAAGATGAATTTCGGTCCACAATAGGTCGACCGACCGGTCCAGAATCTTCCAGATGCTAAATCCAAAACCCAGACTATTTTGGATGTATTTTCCTAGGCTAAATCCAAAACCTAGGCTATAGTTAACTTCTGTTACCTTGTGGAATATGGTTAAGAACTTAAGATTCTCAACAACCCTATCATATCATATCCCCAAGTTTGTACTTGTCTATTTCAAGGTTGGGAGGTAGGTCTTGGTTTGGATTTTTGTTGATTGTTGTGTAGAAAGTCTAGAAACCAAACAGTTCCAATTTGTTTTTTGTTTTTTGTTTTTGTGGACTGAAGGTACTGATGAGGCAGCTTAAGAATAATCAAGAGTATGAGTAATATGAAGTTCGTTTCTTTCCATACACTGTTGGCCTGGCCTGAATGTACACCAGTTCAATTAGAAGTTTACATGTTTACATTTCAAGAGAAACTAGATGTTTTGTATTTGAAAACTCTTGTTCTAATAAGTCTTTTCGGCTAAAATGGCTGCTAAAGGGCCAATTAGACAGATTCTTACGGTCTAAGTAATTGTAAATATTTTTCTTTCTGTTTGTGGTTTGATCTGCAATTTGCTTCAGAATTTTTTCCATGATTTTCTTGGGAAGATTTCTTCTTATTTTGATCAAGAGGTTTGTTATGTCTTGATCCGTAAGGAATAAACCCTAAGTTAATTACTTAGTATATTAAGGGGTCAAAGCGTATGGTTCAAGACATCAATCAATATATAAACAAACCTTTGTATCCTGCAAAACAAAGCTCCCTAGGAGCACTTCTACTAAAAATATTTCTTGAGTCTTTTTGTTCCACCAAGCCCTATCCATAGGCATTCCCTGCATCTACATCATCAAGCCTCATCCATAAGTGAATAGTCCACCCACACTTCACAAAAACCTATCCGTATGCGAATCACAAACTCATAGGTAGAGTGAATAAGTCTAGCAAATATCCCAATTTGTCAGAGAACCCATTGGCGAACACATTGCAATCCTGATTATAGTTATGTTCAACCACACTGGTCTGAATAAGAAATGTCTGTTTCATGTGAAGAGAAGAAAACTCATAGTTGTTTCTCAGTTAGGTTGTGAAGAACCTGAGTGCCGGCTTGATTAGCGCCGGTAGGTCAGTCGTTTAAGAATGAGTCAGAAGGCGAACAAACACATCAAATAAGGTTGCACCTTGCCCAAAAGTGCTGGCACGCTCCAAAACTGGTTGTTCGAGAAAAACCATTTTCGCCCCAAACAAAGTCATTGCATTGCCTCATCGTGCACTAATATTAACTCGTATGTCCGTACAATTGTTAGAATTACATGAAGATAATGGAGAACAACAGTAGTAACACATTTCTAGAAGTTTAACTCATATATTTCCAACAAAATTTTGGTTCAAACAAGAATAACTAGTATTACAAAACCTATACTCTAAAACTAAGTAATTAACAAGTTTTCTAGCAGAATTCACAATGTCAACACTGGAGTTCTAATAACTATAAATTTCTTGTCTTGGATCCTAGACTCTACTGTGGATCCACCATAAGAGATTGGTAAGTGAGTTGCCATCGTCGAAACCTTTCAAGTTTCTGATCTTTGCCAAAGCCTCTTCTCTGTTATACATCCCTTCTAGAGCATACGCAAACCCTTTCCATGCTTCACTTACTCCCTCCCCACTCAAAGCTGGCATTGTCCAATCTACAAGTTCCCTGACATAGCTAACATTAGAGAACAAGGCCTCAGTGATAGGTGAAATGGGCAGCACCTGAATTCCAAGCCTGCACTCTTTTGACTGCGGAGATGCAAACCAAAGTCCAGAGTCTCTCTTGTTAGACCACACAACTCCAGTGATCTTGTTCTCACTTGCAAAAACATCCTCATATATGTCAGCTCCTTGGTGTACATGCCACCACGTCTGAGTGGCTTTGATCTCCAATGCTGCAAGCAGTGATCCGATGGTGGTGAGATTATTATCTTTGTAGGCTAACCCCATCAATGCAGCCGAGTAGTAAGCATTCACTGCCTCACTAGAACTCTCCTGATTGCGACCGTCTTCGAATTCTGTTAGGCCTCCTGCCCATGAATGCAAACTGTAGAGATCAAAATTTCTCAACCGCGTATATTTTGCCTCTAGTGTGCTGTTTAAGTTCATAAAATCTTCAGCAAGCGCATACGCGTTATCTCTATACTTCATCCCCCATGCGGGGTCCATTTTTGTAAGAACCGCAATCGAATAAAGAAAGTAGCCAATATGGTAATGGTGATCATTATACACTCCAAACCCGTAATCCGCACTTCTATCCAATGCTCCATTTTGAGTGACAAGTCCACCCCATGAACCATCATACAAGAAACCATCACTGTTGAAAGTCCTATCCAACCATGGCTCGATTGCGTCCTTCAAGAACTTTGTGATTGCTTGAATCACATGAACAAAATCCACCTCTTCAGCAATTAAGGCCAACCTCGCAGCTTTGGCAATCAATTTGCCATAAGAGTATGAATCGGTGTTTGAAATTGGTGTCGAGATTAGACCCTCAACATCTCTAGAAAGAGCGGCAATAATTTCGGTATATGAGGCTTTGTCTTTGACACCATTGATGGAATGCCAAGTGACCGGAAGAGGAGGTGTTTTCAACACCCAAGAGTTTCCCACAACGCCAACTAGGTCACCATCAATGCTTCTATACTTGAATTTTTCCAGCAAAGTGACATTATTTTGGAGAAGCTTTATATGTAGAGGATGAGCTAGCATGAGCAAATCTCCATCGGTTTTCTTCCATCTGTATTCCAAAGAAAACTCCTCTTTGAACACAGCTTCACCGGAAGTTGGGTAGCAAACACAGTACTGGTCGAGAACTGACTCATTTTCTGAACCCAGCAACAATGCAACCCTAATAATGCCGTAAAACTCATCTGCAGTGCTGACAGATGAAGGGTCGTCGTTGTTGGTGAAGTTTATTGCCGAGGACGAGTAGAGCAGCCATGTCTGGTCGTTATCGAGCTTGAGCGTGTGCTTGTTACGCGCCGTGTTTGAAGACAATGAGGTGATTGCATGAGTGGTGGAGATGGAAAGCTTGGTGGGATTGTAGACGAAGAATGTCAAGTAGGGGCTTCCGCGGACGAGAAAGAAGCGGAGATTGGAGGAGGGGAAGTCAAGTATGACACTGAAGTCGTTGAAGGATGACACCACGTGATGTTGTTGGTAGTCGGCGTAGTCTTGTGTGGCGGAGATGGTGAGGTCAGCGGTGAAGTTCTGGAGTATGGAGGTAGTGGTTGGGATGCGGTTAGGGTAAGAGAGAGATAAGGAGGAGCCGGAGGATTTGATCTGGTAAGGGTGGAAGTATTCAGGGTTGTCGCCGTTTCCGAGGACGAAGTTTTGGAAGAACGAGTTTGTGGGAAGAGGGGTTGAGAGGAGATCTGAGGCAAAGAATTGTGAAGGATCTGGGAGAACTGTGGATTGAGATTCGGGGAAGGGGAAACGTCTCGGTGTTTGATGGATTGCAGCTGGTTGAGAGAGCAATAGTCTAGCATCGGTTTGAGGGATGAGAGAAGTGAAGGTGATGATGATTAACAATATCAAAGTAATTGTATTCTTGGACGCCATTCTTAACTGTCCGATTTGTGCCTTCGTGATGGATTTCTTCAGTATGCATGGTGTTTATATATAGGGAGCATTGTTACTTCTTTACATTGAGGAATTAGGAAAGATACTTGCAAATCCATTGGGAAATAGTAGAAGGGAGAAAACACATTCCTTCCTTTGATAGGAAAACTCTACTCTCTTAAATCAGATAGTCCATGAGTTGATAGGAAAGTTATATTCTCCAATCTCTTGCTTGATCAACACTGGCTACATTCCTTCATCTGCTCTCCCCAATTGAGAATTCGGATGTAAGACACAAAATCCATGCATTTCCTGCTTTTTCATTTGGTACTTGTGCAGTTGTGCTTGAGCTTCAGACATGCGAACTCAGCAAATCCTTGTTTCTTTTTAAGCTTGTAGTTTTCAAGTCCATCAGATCTTAATCCTTGTTTCTACTGAATCTTATGGATAATGAAACTGTAGCTGATACGTACTTATGGGTTACATCTTGTAGCTGTGACTATACTATCATGGAAGCAAACACAAGCATTATGTGATGTGGTGATTAGTTGGTGGTTCTTGTCAACCTAAGAAGTTCAGAGATGTTCATCACCAACTTGACCTATCATCCATGAAATACGTAGCCTCTCTTTTCATGCCTCCCCTCCAATCTGCATTGCTTTCTCTTCAAATTTATTTCGGACTTTTATCCAACCTTCAAACTCATATAAACCTGGTACTCAGAAGTAGTTAGAAAATTAGTCTGAACAGCGCTGGAAACAGAGTAAATGTATAGAATTCCTGAATTTGTTCTCCCCAAGAATCCTGTCCATGAACAACTTTGTTAGTTCTTGTCTTGTTAATTTCCATATATGTATATTTTTATGGATCCAAAATATTCACTGTCCCAAAGTGACTTTCTTTATTAACTTCATATTTTATAGGCCTTGAAGTCACTGGTCATTGGCATGACTGCTGCTTTGTTCACTAGTGGGCAGCGATCTCCTTGACATTATTCTTCAAAGTCTCGCTTCTTGTGTCTGCACTCGGACTACAGAACTAACTGCTAAGCTGTGAGTCCAAATCTCAGATATTACTTATGCCTGCCACCATCCATTATGCTATTAGTGTTTTCTACCTGCAACAGTAACAACACAGCATTATCAGTCCTGTAAAGATTAGTGTACATCGCAACTTACCAACTACTAAAGTCAAGCCCAGGTAATTGAACAACTTTAAAGCAACACGTACGACTATGCAGTGGCCTTACAAATGACTACAACCGAAATTAAATGGGATATATCAACGTTTACATGGGAATATAGCTCCATCTTTGAACTTGGATTAGAGTTTTCTATCAAACAGCAAATACACACCTGAGGAATCTGCACATTGTTCATACAAAACTTTGTACTCAGAGAACAGAAATACGCCACGAAAGGGTTCCAAATCAACAGATAAACAAAGAGCATATAGCAACACATCACATATATGCAAATCAGCACACACACCAGATATGGTTTGATTCAAAATTTGAACTTCCTGCACCAGAAAGGCCAAAGATTGGCCTGATCTCTTTGGACCTTTTTCATTGTGATGATAACTGTGCAAATCAACAGGACAAAAAACATCAGAAGCTAGCTAGATTGTACATGCTTTGGTGTTTTGATTTGTTTGGCTGATTAAGGGGCACTTCATTCTCATAAATAATAATAACTCTAAGTAAACAAAAGACTGCTAGACAAATTCTATGAGCAAATGAAGACCCGTGAGCTAACATATGCTACAAAACTTAGAATCTTAGATAGAGAGTTCATGCCCTAATAACTTCTTTTATTTAATCTAGAAGAAAATGATAGCTATCTAACTCAAAAAAGATGTAATGAAGGTCAGACTGGATTATTGACTTGCTGATCCTTCTGGCAACCTAAGTGGTCAGCATTTAATTTAGCAATGCTGACCAGTTCCATATAAATACAAGCATGAGTGAGATATGATCCATAGGACAGACTTGCTAGTACAGCTCTGTCACCAAATGGCTAATGCATTCCTTTTCTTACTGCTCTTGATATTCTCTTCCAATATCATACTTGAGAACAGTCACGCTTGCAACCAAAGCGAGCGCAGCACTCTGGTGTCGTTTTCTCTCACTCTGTCATCTCCTCAGCTGAATTGGACTTCTTCCGATTGCCGCAATTGGGAGGGGATCACATGTAATCAGGATGGTTGGATCACTCATTTGCAGTTGCCTTCCAAAGGACTTCAACTCAAAAAGGTATTTTTCTATCATCAATGCTTGGAAATCTCTCACATCTCACTCACTTGAATCTCCCACAATTCACTTTCTGGTTCACTAGACCGAAGCACTGGATTCTTCTGGCCTTTGAATCATTTGGAGATCCTTGATATGAGCTATAACCTTCTATCCGGAGAGCTACCTTCTTCTTTACCATCCCAAAACATCCGAAAGCTTGATTTGTCCAGCAATCACTTCCAACTTCATTCTTCCAAAAAGCTTTGAATTTGACTAGTTTCAATGTTAGCATCAACACATTCTCAGGTTCTATCCCATCATCAATTTGTCTTCATTCTTCTCCCTTGATTAGGCTATTGGACTTCTCATTCAATGAATTTAGTGGCAATATTTCTCAAGGACTAGGAGAGTGTTCCAAACTGCAAGCCTTTCGTGCTGGTCACAATAACTTGTCAGGTTTACTTTCAGATGATATCTGCAATGCTACCACACTTGAAGAAATTGCTTTACCTCACAATTCGCTAAACGGAGCCATTAGTGATAGAATTGCCAACCTCACAAACCTCTCGATCCTTGACCTCAATACTAATGGATTGACTGGCGTGCTCCCTAAAAGCATTAGCAAGCTCTCCAAACTGAAACTCTTACTCCTTCAATTCAATAATCTTGAAGGTCCTCTGCCCCCATCTTTGATGAATTGCACAAGCCTTGCAGAATTGAATATGGGTTTCAACAATTTGGAAGGTAGTATCTCTGAGCTTAATTTTTCCAGACTGACCAGCCTCAGTAAACTTGATCTTGGGAAGAATCGCCTCACCGGTATGTTTCCAGTGAGCCTTTACTCTTGCAAGTACCTGAAAGCAATTCGGCTGAGTGCCAATGATCTAGAAGGAGAAATACAACCTGGGATTCTGTCATTGAAGTCCTTGTCCTTCCTCTCGCTTAGTCATATTAGAATGACTAATATCGGCAAGGCAATGAAGATACTGATGCATTGCAAAAATCTTGTAGTCCTATCCTTTTCATCTAATTTTGTAGGTGAGGAATTTCCGGATGATCTTGGTGTGGTTGATTTTGATGGTTTCCAAAATCTTCGAATGTTAGCTTTGGATCAATGCGAGCTGACAGGTCAACTACCTGTATGGCTATCTAAGGTCAAGAAACTACTGATCTTGGCTCTTCAGTCCAATAGAATCACAGGAACAATTCCTAATTGGTTGGGGACTCTTCTAAGGCTCTTTTATATACGTTTGGACAATAACCAAATTTCAGGTGAATTTCCGAAAGAGCGAGCTTTGTAAACTACCAATGTTAGTATCTGAAAGCTATACAGCTCAAGATGATGATATTTATCTTGAATGGCCGTTATATGGATATTACCCTCCAACATTACGGCAGTACAAATTTTCCTTCATTCCTCCTGCAATATACATAGGCAATAATACCATTAGTGGGAACATACCTACTGAGATTGGTCAATTGCAGCTTCTTCATACATTGAGTCTTAGCAATAACAAATTTACCGGCAACATTCCAGAGCAACTGTCCAACCTCAAAAACTTGGAGAATTTGGACCTCTCCATGAATCATTTGTCTGGAAAAATCCATTTTCATTGAATAGTCTCAACTTCTTGTCATCTTTTAATGTCTCATACAATAATCTTAAAGGAGAAATTCCAATACTCAGCTCCAAAGCTTCAATGCCTATCCCAAACTTTCTGGTCCACCACTATCAAATAAGTGCCTGCCAAATCCAAATAAAGGCATTAAGGCAGGAAAAAACAATAATCAATATCTTCTTGACATTAATGGGCAACAAATTCCATGGCCTTCAGTTGTTCTTGGGTTCATTGTAGGATTCTTGGGAGTTTGTAGTTCTATATATATGCATATCTGGAAAATGTACACAGTAGGCTTTATGTGATGATAACAGTATGTATGCAGCAACTGTAACTTAATGACATATATATCTCCAGATTTGTATTAAATTAGTCTGTTTCTTTTATTATATTCTGTAATCTTCTTCTGTTTGTAGTTTGGAGTGATGAGGTCAGAAAAGAATAAAATAAAATTATGTATCTGCTGTTCATATCCTTCAATCATCCGTTGTGCTTTTTTTCTACCTGCAACAGTTCTCTAAATGTTTGTAAGACTTGGCGACAATTAAAATCTAGCCTAATTAGCTCAATAGAACAGCTATGGAAGCAAGTCACTAGCACCGCCTTCAAAAAAATGAAAATAATTGGAATGAAATGGATACTTCAACTTCTCAATGGGATGAAGGGAACAGATCGAACTCCCTCTTTCAATTGTCAAGAGTTTTCATACAGAAAATACACACCTAGATAAAGGATCATAAGAAATGCACACACAAACAACTTCAGACTATCTGAGATAAAGGGTTCAAGTAAAACTATAAAACACCTACACAAGTTTATACTCTCTTGCAAGAAATTGTACATCAAGTACCCAGAAAATCAAAAAATTTCCAAGTCCCTTATGTACTAGCTCCATACATACTATCATTCATTCAGTGTAAAAAGTAAGACTTGTGAATTAAAGCCTGGGAAAAACCAAGATGCTCACCTATGCCATTTCATGGCTAGAGAAAGTTCCTTTGATATGATCCTCCAGAAAACCTTGATGACAAACCTCGAGTCATGTCTTCTGAATCCAGTTTCACACTTTGTCTACCACCTGCCAAATCCTTCTCACGGTCCCAAGGCTTCCACGGATGTTTCCCCACCCAGTCTTCCTCCTCTACCTGTTGCTTGGAGTGCTTCCTCTTCAAACGGCTCGCTCTAATCTCCTCTTTGTGCCTTTGTAACAATGACTTCGATCGTTTCTCTTTATTGTATCTGTCCATCAACTCTGCATCTAAACTCCTCTTCCTCTCCTCCTCATTCGAAGCAAGCGATGAAAACTCATTATAGGCTTTTAAGTAATCCATCTTAGCCTTCCGAGCTCTTTCAGTATCCCCACGACTCCTGCTAAACATTGTCGATTGCATTGTACTCATACCATGTTTCCTCTCAGGTGGTAGCTCTGTCATCCACTCATCTCTTCTTCGTGCCAATTTAACAACATTCACATCACCTGCCATGTTTCTCTTTTTGAATCTCTCCTGCTTCTCTTTGAGCTCAATCTTCTCATCCAGCGCTCTCCGCTTCTCCGGATCCTGTAACTCCTTAAACGCCTTGTTCAGCTTCACAAATGCTTGGCTGGCTTGAAGGTGTGAGCATTTATCAGGGTGCACCAAAAGCGACAACTTCCAATACCTTTTCTTGATGTCATCAGCAGACACATAGTGGTCTACTCCCAATATGTCATACAAGCTATCCTCCCCTGCTTCCATGATCCTTGTCACCTCTTCAAAACGATCACCCTGGTTAGCTGATTCAATTTCAGCCAGCACAACACGTGGCGCAGGTCCTATAAAAACCCGATTACCTTTTTCTTCCAACTGAGCTTCCCTCAATTCCGCCTCTGCCTCTCTCAATTTGGCAGCAGCTGCAAGTAGCTCCGGCGTCGGCATCTCCGGCCCAATTGGCCTTCTTCTTTCAGTTAGACGAGCATCACCATCATCATCTAAACAAGGCGTGATCATGGACCCAATAACCTCCAAAGTTGGAGGAACATGTGGAGGCAACAAAAAAGCTCCGTGATTTAGTTCCTTGAGATGCAAGCAAAGGAAGAGATCTCTGAGAGGCTTGATCAGAGATCTCTGAGCTATTCCGGTTATGTCCACCGCTTTGCCTCCATCGATCAATTGCAGAAGCTGCTTCAAATCCAACCCAATATTCGGAAACTCCTTCAGCAAGTCTTGCACGACCGCTTGCGGTTCACCACATGAAACAGAGTCAGAATCAATCTTCTTCTTCTTCTTCATGTCGTTGTGTTTTGGTTTCATTCTGTTTGGTCTGAAGTGTCAGCGTGGCGGTGGGGTTGAGACGGGAAGAGGATTATTATTCTGGATGGAATTTTGTTGCTAGCCTAATTTGATTTGGAGAGACACTCATGAAATCCGATTCCAGAATTAGTGGTAAAAGAAAATATAAAAGAAAAATAATTTCAAGTCGGCTAGAGAAACAGGGCATCTTAAAAAGACGCAAAAACACCAAAGTGCAGCCCAATCCAAACCACACAGACATAGGCCAATTTCGTCTCGTCTTCTTCTTCTTCTTCTTCTTCTTCTTCGACACCCTAATTACTGATCACCAAACCAACAGACCCAATCTTGAATATTGGAATAGCGAAGGAAACAGTTGCTGAAATCTGCAAGTAAATCTCCGATCACACTCCAATTCAAATCTCTAGTTTGCTTGCTTCGCTTTGTTTATCAGATATTGACCTGCTGCTTATGCTATGTTTATATCAATCAAAACCATGCCCTTCATCCTTAAGTTGTGGTTTTGTTTATGTTACTGATTTCTGTCAAGTTAAAACGATCGAATTGAAACATGCATGATGTTTAGGGTGGTAGAAGAATGTCGTGCACTGAGAGCCAGGGGTGCATAGATTTCTTATTTAGCTGGACGTCACACTGGGACCCCAATGGAAGTGGAATTGAACTATCTTGCATCAAAGCAAGAAGCATTGCTGTGATCAATTACATGTTCTTCAAGATAACTCGCCCCTTTCGTCTTTGGATTGACCCACAAAGTGCCCACATGATTCCCATCCACTTAAGGTTCTTCAACCAGTACCGAACCCGTGCCTCGATACGTTCTCCAATCCACATTGGGGAACTAAAACTATACCATGAACAACGGTTCATGGTCCCTGTCTCAGATGCCATACCTGAAAGGAGGGATATATGTATAGGGAGATCATTGAAGAGTTTATTTCCACCATTGTTATTCTTCCAGAAAGAACACAACCGAATGTTATGCGAAGGATATGCAAGGCGGTTGAAAAGGCTGAGCCTGGTTGGCCTATTGATGTACGTGGTCCTCATAGTCGTGACTGTTCACATTTTGGGCAAGTCTCTTAATCGCATTCTCAGCCTCCCAAACCTTGAATTCCTTGACCTCTATTTTAATGAATTCAGCGACGTGCTTCCACTCCATTTTGGCAAGCTCTTCCTATTTGGGCAAAAATAATATTTTTTAACGAATGCTGATTTTTCAAGCCCATTAGACTGATTCTTACGGTTTAAGTAATTATAAAGATTTTATTTGAAGTCATGTTTGGTAAGGATTTGCAGTTGCTTAAGGAATCCTCTAAAAATCCGAAGAAGGTTTGATATGCCTTGATCTGCAAGAAAGAACAAACTCTAGTGTTCACTATATAAAGGGGTCAAGGTATAGAAAGAAGGACATCTCAAAAATCTATCAGTCAACATCTCAATACAACACTGTGGTGTCCCACTTTCAGATGAGTGCTGGAAAACTAAGGACACTGATTCAATAAATAAGAACAACCAAGTTGCAGATATGAAGGATCAAAGAATTCCATGGTTTTATGTTTCTTTTGCACTTGGCTTTATTGTAGGTTTTGGGGAGTTTGCTGTCACCTAGTTTATTTGCAGGGACTGATTCCATAAAGTATCTAGTATATAGACTGTAGACATGTCTAGAAGACTAGAAGTCTAGATCAATCCCCTGAATGGGAAGACTTTGAATTCTTTTGTAGACAAAATTATCCAAGAGTTTCTTCAAAAATGTCTCTAATGGCCTGGCTCTCAGTTGACTTTATTTGTTAAGATTATATATATTTCAACATCTTCAGTGAATTATGGAAGCAGATATTCTAAAAATTTGTTAAAGCATCCATGAATAAGGTAGTCCTTCTCCAACCACTTGAAACTCTTCTAAAATTTATGTGCTTGTCTTTGATGTAAATTACATAGATATATGTGATACTACAGCATAGACGTACAATCGTACACGAGAGAACTGAGGGAAGGCTCTTAAGCCAGATTTCTGGTGCACAATTAATTGTTTATTTTTTTCCATTCACCTATGCATGGAACAACCCCAATAGTTGAAAAATCATATATACTTATCTGATTTATCATATATACGTATATGGTATATGAAAGCAACAAATTCATGGTATAATCCTTCAAGGCATCCCCGAAAGGGTAACACTTATGCTCAAAACTAACAGCATGCAAGAGTCAGAAGCACATTTTAAAACCAGTATTGTGTACCTGAGGGAACGTTTCCATGATAATGTCTTCCCAGAATTCATCTCTCTCTTGGTAAAAATTTGATGGAATAGCATTGCCTGAAGAGAACTGACAAACTGTCTGCAAAATGAGTTGTTCATTAAGCTTCTTTAGTAAGGTAACAAATTAAGACTCAAAAGACTACCCGTACACAACTTATCAAGTTCAATTGACGGTAATAATGTCTGCATGCCTTCAGATTAACACCATACTAGTCTATTTAAGTTGTGTCCTCTGTACTGAGGTTCTACTAGTGAAGTGACTTTGATGCTTTGCTTAGATCTTTTAGTTATAACAATGGAAACAACAGATTTTGATTCATAACTATGACAGTCGAGTCCCTAATAATAGAGGTTTTTCCCTGATTTCTAACAATTCTTTGACATCATCAAGATATTAGCAACCATTCAATATCACCACCAATATACTAGAAGATGATATGGACAATCAAAATGTGGACAATGATTATCAATTTCATGGTTTAATGTTATAGATTCCTACAAAAATATGCAAGATAGGCTCTACATGATGTTGATAATGATAAGGCGCGCTCAGAAGATAGCTGCCATCATGTATCTTACAACATAACGATGTGATATAATCAGGCATGCTAAAATTCTCAAGTTTGGCGTATCTTCACTGAAACCTTCGCAATGAGCCTTTACTGATGCAAGTCCCCAACAGCACTTGATGCAAGTGATATAGAGGGACATTGAAATCCTTATCCTAAATAAACTTGTTTTTTTCAAAAGAATTCCAATATCACAGGGGCAATGATGATAGTTATGCATCACGAGTCTCATTCCTATCCTTCGTATCTAGTTTCTAGGGCTGGAAGTTTTCAACTGGTCTTGGCATGGCCAATTTTGATGAATTCCAAACTCATTTGAACTTCGGATCCGAGTGGCTGCGAGCTCACCCGTCAAATTTCTATATGGTTATTGGTTACCTAAGCGCAAGAACCTAAAGGTGAATCTGAATTCCAATAGACCAAAATCACCAAATTCAAGTGAGCTTGGGACTCAGCAAGATCAAATTCCATGGTTTTATGTGTCTTGCACTATTCCGGGGAGTGCTTTGATTTTTAAAAAGATATGCAGAGATGCATAAATTTCAATCCTTCAAAATTGATGAGCTCTACTCTATGATTATAGCAGTGCGTATGACCAGGATGATGATCAGGAAAGCTTAACAACGTTTTCACTTTTCCGTATTATAATTACAGCTACATGAAGTAATAAAACGATCGAAACCACCGCTGCATGAAACTAACATCAAAATGCACAGATTCGAATCTAAGAAGATAATGAGACTCATCGGTATTACCTGAGGGAAAGAACATCTCAATCCGAAGCTCTGGTTGAACCTTCAACCATCGAAGATCATTCTCAACTCTCAAGTCATCAAGCTGCCGACTTCCAAAAGAAAAGGTTATCAAAGATGCAACGTTGTTCCACCAATTTAAGCTAAATCCTGAAACGGCCAGAAGTATCCGCATTTTCTTTCTAGGGTAATAAGGAAATGTGTCAAAAAGGAAATGGAGTTCTGTATAATGTCGTTTTAAAGTCGCTTGCTTTGCAAAAATGACAGCGTTTACTTTTACTTGTAGATTATAAGGTAAAGGTCCAGAAGGAAAACCTTCTGGTTTCAATTCACCACCTCTTCAACCACATGATATTAGCAGCAATTCAACATCAAAGTACCTTTGACAGCTTCACCTTTCAGCCAGAATGGGCATTGATGTGTACATGCAACATTCAAATTAATATACAAG
Source organism: Comarum palustre (assembly GCA_951800085.1). Taxonomy (NCBI): domain Eukaryota; kingdom Viridiplantae; phylum Streptophyta; class Magnoliopsida; order Rosales; family Rosaceae; genus Comarum; species Comarum palustre. Next base: position 32,676,584 of record OX637573.1, on the reverse strand, counting down.
GTTAAGTTCTTCATTTATGGTAGTGCTGTCGATACAAACTACACAGTTGCAACCAGTAACACTAGTAACAATACCCATGTGGGAAAATAACTATGGACCATGTCCATTAGGGTACATTAAGTTCGATTTTTCTACAACCAAACTCAACTGCTTGTGAGTCTAGGCTTCTGAAGTGTCGAATAGGACTTTGTGGGTTTTTGAGGCTCAACCACTACGAACACCTTAAGCACTTGATGGTGTCGGCTACTCAGTAAGAAGCATCTTTATATCTTCTTCCAGTGGAGATGGAAGCTGTAAATCATAACAGAGACAAAAACAAGTTATATATCAGAACGGAGAAATTCAACAAGGCAGTATAGAAAGCCGTCTACAAATTCTAACTAAATCTTATGCAATGCAAATACTCGGCATATCAGTAGTACACTGAATGATAAACAGTTAGAAACCCAGAAGTTTTAGCAACACTATACATGTCTAGTTGACACAAGATCAATGTAGAGGGTAAGCAATGGGTATGCCTTCATAGACCATGCACCTATAGCTACAGGAAGAGAAGTTAAAATAAAAGGTAAAAGACCCTGCAACCGAGTTACTATTTGAAGAAAATGTGAAGGAAGTGCATTCAAAATATAATGCGGCATATACTTAAACAGGAGAGGGTGAGATATAAGTGGGTGACCACTGAATTTTGGAAAAAGACAAAGTTGATGATGATAATGTAATGATAACCAAAATAACTAGAGTAGGCAAAAACTCAGACATTGGGGATGAGTCAGATACTATATCTATGAAAACTTCAGTAATCGTTCAGTTTGAAATATAACGCAATATAACTTCTATCTACAAAGTCTACCAAAGCAAGCAAAGTTTGGTCACTCATAATAACTTCATTGTCAATCAAGGCAAAATGTGTTTCTAATAGATCTTTCCCTTGCGTATTAAGACACCATATTCAACACCTGGTTTTCATCTCTTCCAAGGTTCCCAATAGAGCAACATGCCTTATCAATCATTGATGCCCTACACCTTCCTCAACAAACACATAAAACTATGGAACAACATAAAAGTAATAAAACTATGTCAACAAACACATTCATTACCGTATGATTAAAGAGTTCTACATCAATATAGATGCTCTCATATTCCAGTACTGAATTCAACCATTTTTCCAAACCGAACATACCTTAATTCTACATAAAACAATTGCCTAAACCCCCTCAAATCAGCATATAAACTACACACAAAGGGCAAACTACATCCACACTATATCCGAACAAACTCAACCAGAAAAGGAAATCAACATCAAAATTTGCACACATTTGTACTACTAACATCAAACAAATGAACAATGCATAACCCACATTAAATCGAAAAACGCATATAAACAAACCTCACACAACCATTACAACGAAAACATAAAAAATCCAAACTTTAACCATCAAAACATCAAAAAGACTCAAACTTGACTACCTGAATGACCCGTTTCAACGACCCGATACAAGAACCCGAACCCGAAAGCCCATCTCGGCAAGAATGAACACTCTGGAACTGATCCACATCAAGCTTCTTGTTAATAATCCCAACCGTGAAATAGATACTATCGGACGGCGGCAAATCAACGCGGATCTCATCAACATCGAACCAAAGGAAGAGTCTTTTGACCTGAATGCCCTTGAGGTCGGTGATGGCGCCGTAGCTAAGCTTTCCGGTGATCTGGGTCTCGTAGTAGACCAAGTACTCGAACTGGATGTAGCAGGGCTTGTCCAAAACGACGGCGAATTGGCCGTCGTCGGAGAGAGTGTAGGAGGAGACGGAGGCGGGGAGGAGACCGCTGGGGAGGCCGTACTTGGGGAGGAGCTCGAAGACGGAGGCGGAGGAGTCGGAAAGGGAGAGTCTTGCGGCGGCGGAGAGGAGGAGGAGGAGGATTGGGAGTAGACCCGGATTGGGAAATGGGGCCATGTTTCGGGTCGGGTTTTTGGGGAGAGGTTTGAGACCTTTTGAAGGAGAACGGTGGTCTTCTGTGGAAATTGCTCAGTTTGCTTTGGAGGGTTTTTATTGGGTTTTATATACAAGTGTGTCTTTGACTCTTGTTTTGATCTTTGACTCTTTGATTGGGGTGGACTTTTAGGCATTGAAAAAACTGAAACCGGTCAAAATCGTATCGAACCGTCATTGAATAACTGAAACCGAATAGAACCGAGACAATCGGTTTAAGAATTCACAAAAATCGACTAGTGCGGTTTCAGTTTGTGGTTCCGTGCTTTTTAAAAACCGATTAAACCAAACCAAACCAAACCAAAATATATTCATTTACTTATTAATACTTAATTTTACATTATTTGTCATATTCTTATTGATTATGAGTTACAAATAGTAGACTTTCACAAACATGTTTATATTTTAAAGTGTTTAATTCTAACCTAATTCTCTCTCATGTAGTATTTCCTATGTAGAGTTGGTTCATAGAGTTTGTATTTCTATGTTTCCATAACTTCAAGCATCCTAATCTTTTTTTTTTCTTTTCATTTAACATGTGTGAAAGTTATTTCAGAAAATATGTTTTGTAACCGAAACCGTACCGAATTTCGGTTAACCGAATGGTGCAGTTTCTTGTATGTACTTTACGGTTTTGGTTTTGAGAATTATGTAACAGAAATGCGGTCCGGTTCTCGGTTCTTCCCCTAAAACCGAACCGATCGGACCAAGTCCACCCCTTCTCCTTGATCTTGTGAAGTTTTTAGGGATTGTGTTTGGTTGAGGGTTTGTTTTTTTTTGATTGAATGGTTAGGGTTTGTTAGACAATGGATCAGCTAGCACGTATTACGAATTAGGAGGATGCTTCATGCTTGTGGTTTTATGCAAAGCAAAAAATGAGGTTGAAAGAATAGTTTCTTAACATATGTAGATAAGTTACAGTTAGCACGAAAGACGTTGTAAGTTTTATTTAGAGGTATTGATTATTTCATGAAAGTGGAAAAAAGTGATAACTCCAACTAAAACAATTTTTCATTACCCATTCTAACTTTTTAGACTAAAATTACCTAATTATCTCTTACCTAATTATCATTATCTCCATTCCACACCATTCAATCTCGATCTAAACCCTCTCTCTCACACTTTCTCCTTCTATTCTCCTCCTATTCTCTCTCTCAACAACCACCATCTGCTTTGCCTCCTCCAACGCCCAAACTACCAATCCTCCACCTCCATCAGCCACGTCAACGCCCAATCCTCCACCGCCATCAACCACGTCAATGCCCCCGCATCATCGTCGCTAGTCAAGAGTTGTTATCCCTAACCCAGCCCTTGTCGCTCGTCTCACGCAGTCCACCGCCGTCGCTCGTAAAGAACTGTCGTCACTGGCGGCGACGATGATTGCATGAGATGAACGACGAAGACGGCATGGACTCGACGACGACCATGAAGCCGAGATCTCAACGAGGATGCCTTCAAACAACACCACCACACCAAAAGACCACCACTCCTCCAACGTCCACTGAATTCTATCTCTCTATTTCTCTCTTTTTTTCTCTCTATCTTTCAATTTTATTAGGGGTAGTAAAGTTGGTTGTGCAATAGAAATGCGATTTAAGGGGTTCAGTGAGAGTTTATTAAGGGGTAGTAAAGTTGGTTGTGCAATTGGAATGAGATTGAATGAGTTCAATGAGAGTTTATTAGGACGTAGTAAAGTTGGTTGTGCAATAGGAATGTGGTTTAAGAGGTTCAACGAGAGTTAATTATGGGGTAGTAAAGTTGGTTGTGCAATAAGAATGCGGTTTAGGGGTTCAGTAAGACTTTACTAGGGGTAGTAAAGTTGGCTGTGGCGATAAAAATGTGGTATAGGGCTTATGTGAGAGTTTATTAACAGGTAGTAAAGTTGGTAGTGTAATAGGAATGCGGTTTAGGGGTGCAGTGAGAGTTTATTAGGGGGTAGTAAAGTTGGTTATGACGATAGGAATCTGGTTTATGGTTCAATGGAAGTTTTTTAGAGGTTAGTAAACTTGATTCCAGATTTCGGTGGCTGGTGACCGGAGCCAGTGAGGTGTCGGTCATGTCTACTCTCTCTTTTATTTTCTTTCTCTAAGTATGTTTTAATGGATGGGAGTAGAATGAGTATTGAAATATTATAGGTTGTTTAAAGTTATTGTTGGAATATGCATAAATTTTTTATTTTAAAAAAAAGAAGTTAAAATGGTTAATATTTTAAAAACACCGTTAGAATGAGAAATGAGATCTAAAAATTTATAGTAAAGGAACATTTTTTTATTTATATCACAAACAAGTAACAACGCATCGATAAGTATTAGTTAGTAATCAGTTTCATGATGACTGAGAGTTTATATGCATGTGTTTCGAATATGTACTTGTTAAATAGCAACAACGCATTTATAAGTTTTGGTTAAGTGATCGGTTTCATAATGAGTACGAGTTTATATATGTGGTCCGAATATTTATGTGTTGAATAACGAGTTCACCAACTTACATGTGTCACGAAAATTGCAGACACAATATAAAACCTATAATAAATTGGCCGTAATAGTCGCACTAACTAATAAATGCCAATAGAATTTACCAATATTTTGATTTATGCTCAGGATAATCTAACTTTTATGCATATGGCAAAAAATAAAGTCAATTTAACCAATTCTCGGAGCTTGCCTTCTCTTATATATAATAGAGCAGAACAAGCTGATGGAATGAGAAAGATAGCTGCTAAAACTGACCCTCTTTTTGTAAGGGAGAAAATAAGTGACCATTTTAGTTGCTAGTATTTTGTCCATTTTCTTTTATGCAATTGGGATAGAATAGGTTTTCATCGACTTGGTAACACTCATTAGATGATTCCAACTGATCGATCCCATCCATACACACAAACATATCTCCAATAATATCCAGTACAATTGAAGAAATAGTCAAGTCGAAATAATGAATGACATATAATAAGTTAAACAGACCAGAGCTAGAATCCACATCTATCAAACATAGAACACAAGATGAGAAATATAAAAGCACATTGAGGTCACAAAAAGCATCTCTATTCCCATCAATCCTTTTCCCAGGCTCCACCCATCACTCTGATCTTGAGCAACTGTTGTAGAGTTCCCTGTAACAGAAAACCAATCACCGGAATAATTAGACAACTAGAACAAAAGAAGAATAATACTGATGATGAACATAAAACTATGGATTGTGGGAGAGGAAGTGATTAGATTTGTTACCACTACTGGAAATGGAGGCACTAGTACTGTTAACAGCTTTAGTCTTCTCTGCATACCCCAAGAACATCTTGCCGTCTGCCGATTTCGGATCCAAATGCAAGAGATCTAATAGTCCATGACCAACAAACATTGTAGAAGTACAATCAATTAAAGTTTAACATATATGATCCATTTGTGTAGGCATGTAAAAATAAGTTACATGTAGAATTACTTACCAACACAGCTAGTTATGTTAACTGGTACATGGCAGGCACCAGGGAGCTTCAAAGCAAGAGTGGTATTGATGGTGAGGCCGAGTTTCGGATCATCGTGGTCCTTGATCAGAACACAGAGACATCTGTGGCTCTTTGCATCCACCTGTTTCAGACCAGTGCAGCAGTCTATTGTGGGGGTTTTGGCATCTTTGTCTCCCCCAACGTAAGGAAGACATGGAGCAAGTCCAATGAGTTGGTCTGCACATTGTGCCCTATCTTGGTCTATATCTGAGCTTCCGAAACTAGCTAGCATCATCACCACCACAAATATGCAAGAGATGCCCACACTTAACTTCTTTGTGTTACTCATTGCAATAATGATGCAGAGAAAGAGAGCAATCTGGAGCTCTAGATGGGGTTGCAGAGAATGTTGATGGTATTTGTGTAGAGGTTTTTGGTTTTTATGTATGTTTTTTTTCAGCTTCCCTTCTGGGGGATGAGACACTTTTGTATAGAAAAGTGGTTGGATGGTGGAAATTATTAATATGCAATGTTATATATGAGGCTTGTTCGCATGTGATTGTTTTGTCCTCAAATGTGAGCTAGCTATAGCCGTTGCGCATATGGCACACGAACTTTTACATCTAAAACTAGTAGCCGTGGACTACTGATCGATCATTGCAGCAAGAACTACCAAACTATGACCTTACCAATTCTGCAACTCTAAATGACCTGAGTTGGCATTTTAACAACTCAATCACTCTCGATCAACCAAAACATAAAGGACTTGTCGGAGTGAACTCGATCAGTGAAGTAGAGATAATCAGGATTTGGAGTACATGATGTTATTTGCAAAACCAATAATATAGACTTCTTATACTGTCAAAGGAATAAGTCGGTTTTGTATATTTACAGATCCGGAGGAGCAATGATGCTTACTTTCCACGAACCAAACGAAGCCTTATATGTACGTATTAGGAGGATTATGGTATTCTGATCAGAGTGTCAGAATTGATACCACAGTCTAGCAAATTACTAAGTTTAAGGTCAGTTGGGATCATTCAGATGGCAGAAGAATGATTTGCTTAATGGATAAACAAAAGAAAAGTTCATTGTCCTTTATCTGTGTGTGAATCTGTGATAGTTTTCTTGCTAGGGATTCTGGACCAGAAAACACAACAGGACAATCCCTATATAATAAAAATGATGGTTTCACTCAAAAATCATTATCTTCAACTACATAGTTTTGGTATCTCGTGATAAGCTGGGATTAGATTTCTGGGGACAGCCCGTGACCATTTCGATGCATATCCGTGATTAGATTACACTTACAAGTATTTACATGGGTACAAGAATACAAGAAACCAGAACACAGAATTCGCATCATGTTATGATCACTATTATTCTCTGGACTTCAGAGGCCGACAAAGTTATCTCTTTCAAATCGATAATTTGGACTTGTTCTACTATTTACCACTTTTCTTCCAAATTAATCCTCACGAGTAGACATGAGAGCTAGCCAATTACATTTCAATCAAAAATTAAGAAGCCCCATGTAGTCTTTATGTCATTAGAGTTAAGAAGACGCAAATCTTTATGCAATTATACAGTTAATAAGCGCAAATTATTTGCATAAAACTAATGGAGAACGTACTCTGTATACTAGCTAGTTAGGTTGATTCTAGTTTTTGGGTATGCTAGCTGAATGGACCGTTTGGATCTGTCTTTATCAAATATCAATGGGGATTGCCTTAAATAGGATCAGATTAATGATTTCAATGAACGAATATATGGTAGGTAAATTGGATCTATCAGTACTGGACTACTGGATCCTTCTATTATATGGCGACCTTCGCGAGCTCCGGCGAGCACCATTGGTCCCTGGCGACGCCCAGACGAATGTTGAGAAGCTATGGAGGAACTTTGCCGAAGCAGAGATTTGGTGTTTGGACTGGGAGAACCCGAGGTGATGTGGTGTTATTCTGGTGGATGTTTGGGTCAAAATATTATCTTTCGGCGAATGCTTTGGAAGATGGCCCATTGGACCGATTCTTGCGGTCAACGTTATTATTAATGTGTTTCTTTTTGATTGGGAGTCATTATTGGCAAGGATTCGTGGTTGTCTAAGGATTTCTCTGAGGATCCAAGGAGATTTGATATGCCTTGATCCACAAGAAAGAACAAACCTTAGTGTTCACTATATAAAGGAGTCAAGATACAGAGAGAAGAGACATCTCAACGATCCAATACAACTTTTACACACTGCAAAACAAGACTCTCCGGAGCACCTCTACCAGAAAGATTTCTCGAGTCTTTTTGTCCACCAAAACCCGACCCATCGGCATTATCCATTGCTACCTCACCAAAGCCTCATCCGTGAGCACTACCCGCTTCTACCTCACCAAGCCTCATCCGTGAGCGAACAGTCCATCACCACTTCATAAAGCCCTATCCGTAGGCGAATACCGTAAAAACCATTGTTGGAGTGAGAACTCTAGCAAATATCCACAGTTTGCCAGAAATCCTTTGACGAACGCACTACACTCATGATTTTTAGCTCTGCTCAACTACACCGGTCTGAGTAGGAACGTCCACTTCGCAAGAGGATGAGAAAAATCATAGTTGCTCTTCAGCTAGGTCTAAGAAGAACCTAAGTGCCGGCCTGACCAACGTCTGTACGACAATCGTTTGAGAAGAAGACAGAAGGCGAACAAGTATCAAGATCAAGGTTGTACCTGACCCATAGGTACTGGCATACCCTCAAGCTTGGTTGTTCGAGAAAATCCATGTTTACATCGAACAGTGGAGATGGCGACTGAGGCAGCAGGTACAAGGGTTTGGAGGTGCTGCATATATACGTATCCTATATACGTTGATTGAAATCATTAATCTGATCCTATTTAAAGCAATCCCCATTGTTGATAAAGACAGATCCAAATGGTCCATTTAGTTTAAATGAATTTAAGATGAGCGATGTAGGCTATAGTATAATGCCAGTAAGCTACATGTAAGAGCAACTAGATCCTTCCTTTGCTATTCTATCGCTGGCATGGATCTTCTTGTTTTGCAAATAGATGAACTAATCAGAAGAGCGCAAAGCATGCGATATTGGCGCAAACCACCAAGCAGAGGAGAACACAGATAGAAGATCATAAGGTCGATGGTCGATCTGCCCTGTGTTGCTAACCAACTCATGAATCTTCATGCAACTAGTTTCAGTATGACCCATGTAATAAATTGATCACTGATCTCGTTAGAAATTTGAAATGATGAACTTATAATTTCATGCACACTTATCTTTCAGTTTGTTCATGTAAAAAGCTGTACACGTACGTACGATATAAATGGAAACCTAACCCTGATACTACCAGCCATGTCATATTTGTATCTAAATAGTGATGCACTGTATATATATTGTACGTTTAACTGCGAGTCGTGACTAAAATCTGGGTTAAATATACTCCGAGTTGAGCGCAGTATATATGAGAATCCAACTGGCGGGTAATTCGATCTCTGGAGATGTTTCTGGGCGGTATATGTATTTATGAGCATGGACCTCCCATACGTACTGCAAGTCTCTGCAACTCAATTAATCGATGAAATTATTATTGCGAGCCACGTTTCATTCCCAGGCCAACGAATTTGAGGTCTATAATGCTTGCAAATCGATCGATCGGTAGCTTCTGCTCGAAAGTGAGTGCATCATTTGATAAAGTAATATACGGTTTAACTTTAAAATCAATTGACAATAGAGAGAGTAACACAAATTTTTATAAACTCACATATAATGTCTTATATTCCTGATGTGTGTATAGATATCTCAACACGCTCATGTGACGAATTTTCAAGCCCTAACATGTAAACAACAAATTAGAAAAAACTGAAATAAAAAGAAAACACAAAAGCAAAGATAAAATCAGAAGCACATGGTCACAGATCGTGATCATGGCTATAATGATAAAGTAGTATGAGATTTAACTTTAAACCAAATGATAATGGAGATAGTAACCGGTCCAAACCCTTTATAAACTCATAAACAATATATCTCATATTCCTGATGTGGTATAGATATCTCAATATAATTCTGACGAGAGATTTACATTTGCTTGCTTGATGATTCATGATTGATTGGTTCCATTCATGCATGAACTGTTATCTTATCTGTATAACACCAACGAAGCCTGGACTATGAAGTAAAGAGATAGGATATAAGGAAAGAATCCTTGTCAAATAAGGATGAGTAATCCTCACCTCTTTGTAATCACATGAGATCCGATATGCTTTAGGATTCCTCTTATCACTCCTACAAGTTAGGAGTTTGTTTTGTATATATATTGTGCCATTGATTGGCGTATTCACACAGAAGAAATATTCATCAATATTAGTTTCAATAGTAAGTATAATTTTCTAAAATGTTAATGAATTACTGGTACAATACCACTGACCACTCAATCACAGAAATCCAAATGACATGAATGTTGCTACATTAAGCTTAAGGTGGTGGTGAACCATATATATAGTTCAAGGGAAAGAGCCTAAACATCAATTTCGCGTGTTTCAGCGACTAAAATACCCAACCAAAACAAAATAAATATTCACAGAAAGAGTAATCACTGTGCACCACCAATTGTAGAAGAAACAATGGAAATATAAATCGATGAACTAGAGAGAGAGAGATGGATACCTGGCCTTCAGAGCCGTAGCTTTCGGGGATTGAAACAATGTCAATCACTCCTCCCTCTGCACCAATCAAACTATGCCACAGGTGCCGGCGGCGTCATCCGGTCATATGACGGCGATGGGTTCTTGAAGATGTTGAACTGCTTATACCTGGAAGAACCCTAAAATCCTACAGAATCTCATGTCAACATGCCGGATTTGTGATAGAGTTTGGTATTTATACCAAGAATATCAAAATCCAACATCTATTAAAATCCTTGAAAATCGTTCAATTGTTTAATACCATCAGATTTAGAAAGAGTTTTTCAAATGGTAATTGAATACCATCAAATTTTAATTTTTTTTTTAAAAAATCAGAATTGAATACCACTAAATTTTAAAGTAGTCTTAAAATATAAAATAATCTAACAGACTCCTAATTGAATACACCCTCCTTAATATATAATTCTTAACGAGGATCAGGACGGGTATGTAAACGTAATCCCTAATAAATATGGGTACGGAAATACCCATTATCTAACTACGGATATGAAAACAGATACGAAGATGAAACATGTTAAAAAGTATGGATATGATATTTTGATTCCTTAACCCTACTCCACCGATCGTCATCCCTAAGTCTATCAAGAAAATCAAAACACAGGAAAATAGCAGGCCACCTTGTAGGAGGCCCAATCCACATCAAAAGAAGAAAAGGAATCAACCCAAAAGAGTCAAAATCCAAAGCAAATGCCCAATATTCTTCGTGAGACTCCTTCAATCGACACGCCGCCAAATCTTTTTCCCGGCATCAATCTCCGTTCAAACCCAAACCCGAACAAAAATGAATCCGACCAAATCCCACCACGAATCCACCGTCATCAAATACGCAATCCGATCCAGACTCCTAGTCCTCTCTCTCATCATCCTATGGCGCACCCTCGTCACCCCTTACGACACCTCCGCCCCCATCAACCCCACTTGTCTCTCACAACAACAACTTCCTAACGTTGTTGCTGATGATGATCAACACGTCATCCTCGTACCTCGTCTCGCCTCGGCTATCGAGTCCAGCATTGTCTGGGACAGCGTCTACTTCGTTCGGATCGCTCAATGTGGTTACGAGTACGAACAGTCCTATGCTTTCTTCCCGCTTCTCCCTATCTGCATTTCATGGTTGTCTCGCAAAGGTTTTGATCAAATTTCTCGTTGGTTTCCCAATTTGGAAGGTTAAATATTTGTTGTTGTTGTTGTTAAGGTAGTTGTTGAGTGATGTGTTTGTGTTTTTTCCAGTTTTGGCGCCGTTGATTCCGGTGATCGGGCATAGAGCTGTGTTGGGGTTATCTGGCTATGTGATCAACAACGTTGGATTTGTGTTTGCTGCTCTTTATTTGTATAGGTGAGTTCAGCTGTGCTTTTCGGCTTTCACTAGTAACTGTTAACTTTACTTGCCTCAGTTTAGCTAGGATAAGAAGTTTTAGCCTTTGAGACAATGATTCACCGGAATTAATTGATAATCGAGAAGAAAGAGTGGAGTTTCCTGTTGTGATAGGCTATCTGGTGCTGCATCATTGTGGATTTTCAATTTCAATGCTTTGGTTGCCTCGGTATAGTTAATTGTTTTAGTTATTGAAACAATGATTCACTGAAACTAAGTTTTCACTGATAATCTAAAAGAAAGAGTTGAGTTTCGTGAATAGAAAAGTGTGATATTTGACAGTCACAAGGTTATTTGGTGCCGTGGATTTTTCAGTTTTGATGTTTTAGATGCTTGGCAGGGTCTTAATCAGTATACATATAGGCTTTGGTTCAAGTATAATGATTTAATCAAGTTCGTAATGCAACATCATTGCATCAATGTTTTCAGTTTATACTTTGTGTGCCAATTAAGTCTTAAAATTTGAGTGCGCTGAATATGTTTGAGTGAGATCCCTTTTGGTCTAAATTGTGATGGGTGTTCTTTCTCTGGTGGCTTTAACAGGCTCTCAGTTATCATTTTGAAGGATCAGGAAGCTGCATTGAGAGCTTCAATTTTGTTCTGCTTCAATCCAGCTTCCATATTCTATTCATCAATGTAAATAATCTTTCATTTCTTTCAAATTTTGAATTGATGAGTATGAAATTGAATCAAATGAGTTATTCTCTCTGCTGCTTATTTCAGATACTCGGAGACTCTGTTCGCCCTATTTTCACTTGGAGGAATGTACCATCTGATGTCCGGAAAGAATACTATTGCTGTTCTTTGGCTTGCCCTATCTGGATTTTCAAGGTCCAATGGAGTGCTTAATGCTGGTTATTTCTGTTTTCAGACTATGCATCAGGCTTATGATGCCTTTTTCTTGAGAAAGCATGCTTTTGTAAGGTTCAAATCTTTTTCTGCATTTATATTCTTACCTAAAAAAATTACAACTTTAATCTTGCGGAGTTTGTGTTCTCTATATAGTTCCGAAAAATTGACTGTCTTGGGAATTAGCAGACTAGATGCAAAATCTTCAGGTCTTCTTTTGTCTTTCAGTGAAATGAAAAGAAACGAAACTAAATGGTTTCTTGTTTTCTTATGAGGAAGATGGTTACCTAATAAGTTTCCATTTCTATACCAGTTGGCAATACAGGTTCTTGTTGTTGGTGCTCTACGTTGTATATGTATTTTTGTTCCATTTGTTGCATTTCAGTCATATGGATACCACAATATCTGTCTTGGGCATTTTCCAAATGAAATGAGCCCCTGGTGCAAAGCAAGAGTGCCTATGTTGTATAATTATATTCAAAATCATTACTGGTATGTCATCTTTTACTGTCAATGTTTTTTCATCGGCCAATTATTTCTTTCAATCTTTATTGGTGAAACTGGGATTCATGTATATGATTCTGCAAGGTGTGGTAATTGAACCATATCACTTACTGGTTAATTGTAATGCAGGGGAGTAGGTTTTCTGAAATACTTCCAAGTTAAACAGTTGCCAAACTTTCTACTGGCATCACCAATGTTGTCATTGGCAGTCTGCTCAATTGTCCATTATGCAAAGTCAAATTCGAAGAACTTCTACTCTTTAGGTTTCCATGCTTCTACTGAGGACAAAGACTCTGCTTCCATGCTGTTTACTTTGAGTCCTGGTAACCTTTAAATGTGCACTGGTTTGTGATTCACTATCTGACAATTATTACTGTCATCATACTTGGTTCAATGGCTCATTCTAAAATCATAAACTCATAATGTACAAATTTATAATTTAAATTGCCTATTTGAGTTGATTAATCAAAGGCCTGCATATGTTTGCATCAATCTAATGACTTCAAGGCTTGGTTGAAATGTACTGAGAGGATTCATTCATTTAGGATATTCAATATTCGATCAATAGTTCCCCTTTACTGTATTTTTCTTTTTTCCAGTATTTTGAATTTAGCAATGATTTGCAAATATGCAGAAAAACGCAATCTCAAAGCAAAAAAGAAAGTGGTCAAAGCTCCTGCTCTACCCCCAGAAGAATCTAAATTATCAGCAACTCAAGGATACACTTCTGTTGCTGCTCTCCCGTATATATTTCAGTTGGGATTTATGGCAGCCACCGCTTTCTTTGTCATGCATGTGCAGGTTTGAGTTTCATACTAAACTTTTGTTAAGTTGGAAATATTTTAGAAGTGCCGACTTTGTGAATCATGGTCACGGGTTATTCTCTTTGATTGATTGTCCAAAGAAAACTGGAATTCTCTTTGATTGCATCATCTTACTCTGAAAATAAATGGTTTTATCTTGCTCTCATTATTTTCTTATTGGGAAGATTTGTATCTGTGTAAGACTGTTAAAACAGTTCCAATTTCTGATGCTTTACGATTGACAGGTTGCTACTCGCTTCCTATCTTTCAGCCCTCCTCTCTATTGGTTCGCTTCATATATAATGAAATCTCCTGGTACTTATAAGAGATGGGGATATGTGATTTGGGCATACTCCACTGCGTACATTCTTCTTGGAAGTTTGCTCTTTTCGAACTTCTATCCTTTCACTTGATAATGTCTGGCAGTCTGTCTCAACCGAGAGCTTTTCCCTTGAAGTGGGTTTGTGCCTCGTTTCCTATCCCAGATTGAGCTCGCATGCTGTAAGACCTAACTATGTTGGAGATAGGGTTTTTAGTGTTGGAAAGCTCCACAGTTTACTCCTTGATGTCTTGGCTGTGTTGATATACATATTTTTCACTGTTTATTAACCCAAGGGGTGTTGTAGAGTAGAGGTTGGTAGGTAGGATTTGATACCGTGTTCTTCATTTTGAACTAATGTAAAGCAATTTTGCTATAATTTACCCACTTTTACCACGGAATATGAATGTAGAGGCAATTACTTTACCACCGAACAAGAAAGGCACTACTAATGCAACTATTACTTCATGGTTCATCATAAAGATTTGCTGGATTGTAATGAACTCATAAAATATCAGTCTTGCATTATAGACATTTTTGACAAGACATCAGTGTGACAGTGTGTTTATACAAGGCGAATGAAAACACAGTCGTGGAAAGATACGCCTGCCTCGAACAATAGAATGAGCTTTCCTTTCTTGAGTGATGTGTAGAAAATACGAAGGTAAGCATTACTGTTGGTATTGATATGGATGCATTTGGTTGCGTTGTAGCTTTGGAGAAATTACTTACATAGACATGGTGACAAGACCTTGAATCATGAAGAGTTGACAACGAAAAGAAGAAACGGCGGAGTAAGGCGGCGGAAGGAGGTGGTGACGACGGTGGAGAACTGAGCGGGTAGCGGCAGGAGATGGAGGGGGAGAAGAGCGAGCTCAGAGAAGGTTGATACAGCCATTTTTGGAAGTAGGACGAGAGAGCTGAGGTTTATTTTTCCAGTTTTGTCCTTTTTAAATGCATGTGCAGGTTTGTGTATAGTGTAAACTGCTGCTGTTATATAGCTTGTATTCTGGTTCAAGCTAGTTAATGGAAAAATACCTATCTACACCCAGTTAATGGCCTTTAAGTTCGACTCAACTGTAATTGATGTAGATTGCTATACTTATAGTCTAACAAAATTTATCAGTGTCAATTGATATGAAATACCAGTTACTTCTGTGAATCGCATATGGCATGGACATATTGAACATTAGGTTCTGTGAACCCTTTTCTAAGGACCTGTTATCAACTTCTCTGGATCATTTTTCTGCAGTATCGGGATTAAATCATGTATGCAACTCACTTCACTACATTGCCAGTACATAAAAAGGCCAATCTGAGCAACAGTTCTTCCTCTTCATTCATAGTTTGAAGAAGCGGCACGCCAGCCTCAAATCGTTTCCCCAAACACCGAAAATAAGTGTCAAAACAAGTCCTTGCCGCCGTTCTCTACTTCTGCTTAGATAGGCTGAAAGAATCAATGCATTTGCCCCAAGTGTGTTCTCCAGTATTGAGATCACAATACTCATGTTCCATATACTACCCCATTCCAAGTAATTTGCTAGCAGTGACATACAACCTGTCTTATATAACACTACAATACATATTGTAGTACCCAAAGTTTCTCAATAGAACATAGTTTACATCAACTAACCATATTGATCAAAGTACGGTAAGTTGATAAGAAAAGTACCCAGATGGATGTGACAAGATCAGTTCCTCTAAAGCACACCGCTCTGGTAACACTGCAACCACCGGAAACCTCCCTCAACTTCTCTTTTCCTTCTAACTTGGAGGCCAAATCGACGATCACAAAAGCACTGCAAAGCTCTAGGAGATGGAGAAGTCCCAGTTGTATCAAGTTGTAGTAGTATGAGCTGTGTTTGCCAATTGTAGTTGAGAAAATAAGAAATTTGCTTTAGAAACTGTAAGATTTGAACCTGGGTTCTTCGCAGGTGCAACTCATAGTAAATTGAGAAACAAAAAAAATGGTAGATCGAGATGTGATGTTTAATGAGTAACTCTTGCAGATTGAATACAGATATATCAAAGACTCCAAGCTAGAAAGCCAAAAAGGGACGGTAACCACCAGTCACCATCCTAACTAGTAAGCCACTACTAATGCAACTATATTACTTCATAGTTCATATTTTACGAAACAAAGTTTACGTGCAGAAACCCAGAAAGACCTCTCGTTCGTATAATATATCCTTTTGGATGATAAAGAATTTTGATTACTCAAATACTCAATATGATGCCATTACTAGAGAAAGAACTCAACGCAAAATATAAAAAAATAGACAAAATAATATGTTTTTGGATCCACACCAACAATACCAATCCCAGTCTCAAAGAGACTGATTAACTATAAAGTTGTATTGCCATTCGCTCTTTCTAATCTTAATGAGATCCAAAGGCATTCTCTCCACTGTAGGTCATGTATAGGAATCCATCTTCATCCTTGTGTTCTTCATAAATTGCAGACATCAAGGCACCTTGGGGAGGTAAAAGATTGTTGACAAAGATAAACATAGCCTTTTCTGCACCGAGCTCGATCCTATTGCGGACAATATAAGCAAAGTGTCCAACAGTCAAATCAGCAAGAACAAGGTACTTGTCCTTGTCTATGTCAGGGATGTCACTCTTTATGGCCTTCTCTACAATCACCGGTACTCTCTCCGGATACTTCTCCTTCATTCGCAAAGCTTCTGCCTTCCTCCTCTCAAGAGCATATTTTTTCTTGAACAAGCTTTTGTTATTGGCCATGGCTAAACTGACACGAAAAGTGAAGCAAAAAAACGATTTTAGGGTTTTAGGGGAGAGGAGAGAATGGGTGTTTATAAAGGAGCCTTGGCTTTTGTTAGGGTTTGGTTTTCGATTGCTTCAGTTTTAAGGAAAAGAAAAAATAATAAGCCAGTTGGGCTTTTAACGGGCTAGGCGGAGTCAGTACACGTGTAAGCGGGTTGGGCCGTGGTGGGCCTAGACGGGCTGGGACGATCCACCAAATAAAATCGGTTTTCGGGAAAAAAAATAACCTATAATCAGGTAAAACGTCAGTATTGCCCCCATGATCTAAGTTATTGACAGATAAGTATTCTGGCGTATCGGGCTGTTTCCGACCGTATACTGATGTATTGGAGAACTATTCTGAACCTAAAAGGAACCAGATACACGATGTTATGATAGAAAACCGTCGGAGACTGCCGGAAAATCTCGGATACGGTTCCGATAGACCGGATACGCATATGTATATAAATTTAATCCTGAGGGTAGTACTGACTTTTCATTTCTAATGTTTAGCAGTACTTGTTTTCAGTTTCATTTTTGTTCTAGCTTTACCATTTTGCAGTAGCACTCAGAAGAAGCATTCACTTCAGTTCAGTCTAATTCCAACCGCAGGTACACTATCTCTTTTGTTCTGTCTGTTATCTCTATACTTTGTATCTATATATATGTGTGTATAGGTTGAGGCGAGTTGGGTGTTACTATTTTCTTTATAGACGAACATTTCTTGATTGTGTTCATCTAACGCTAGAGGATTCTAAGGAAATTAAAGAATTGGGTATTCTGGGTTGTGATTAAAATTTGTTCTTTTTCTGTTTTGGGAGGTATAGAAGTCTTTGAATTGAGAACACCCAATTGGGTTTGTATGTTTAGCGAAGCACTGGAATTTCAATCTGCGTTTGTGATTTTTGGAGTCACTTTGTGAAAATTGAGGCAAAGTTTGAGTCTTTCAGTTCCATTTAGGATATGCAGGTGCTGTGGTAACGTACCAATTTGAGCTATTTGGTGCACTTTTGAGGTTTAATGGGATAAAATCTTGATTTTTGAAATTGATAGCTGAAATGGTATTTATGTTTGGCAGGATGATTACAAAGGTTGATACGTCTGGATCAGCAACTGGTAGCCAAAAGGTCTCCAAGTTTGCTGTGAAGGCTGGATTTGTTATACCGAAAAACAAGTTATCGGGTTCACTTGTACCCGTCTTTCGGAGAGATAAAAATGTTGGTGCCGGTGATCATGGTAGTGGGGAAAGTAAGAAACAGGTTCAGAGGAAAACGAAATGGGGTGCTGATCTGACGCAAGATGCTTCTGTTAGAAAGGGAAGAGCCTTAGCTTATCAGGTATTGTATGGATTCTTTGATACTCCTGTTCTTATTATCTTTCTTCTGAGTTCTGATGTTAATATATTCTCATAATTCTAGGATGCGAACCTTCTATAACCATAATTTAGATTTATGGACATAAAAGTACGGTCTTAAGGCATTTTGTATTGTAGCCCTAGTTTGTGGGGGGGGGGCAATGATTGGTCAGCTAGTGGCAATTTAAGCTTTCACATTCCCGTTGGGTAATAAAATGTTGGTCGGCGTGTTCTGTGTGAATGGTTCACATAGAATCCTTCTATTCCAGGTGCCACTAAGTGATATTACTGCCCTGTTTGGTGGTACAATTTTGAGCAGACTCGGGTGGATCAAATTACACAACAGCTGAAATCTGGAATATCAGAGTTTGGTAACAATGAGAACATGTCATCAGCACCTCAGGATCCAGACGACAAATCCTTTACGTATCAAGTTGACAAGGAGGTACAATTTACTTCAGTTTCCATACAAGTTACCTCTTATTTGTTTCATTAGTTACTTTAATGTTTGAACTATTAACTCTTACGACTGATTATAAACAACATTGATGTAGGGTGCAGAACAATTGGAACTCGAAAAGCGGGAAGCCATAGGTGTGCCTGATGGCTGAGTCAGAGTATACCTTCCTAATTCTATTGTTATGCCTTGATTGATTTTTTTTTGAGTATATTCAGGTGAGATACTAAAGTTAAATCCAAGTTACAAGGCTCCATCTGATTACAAACCTTTGTTGAAAGAGGCTACAGTCCCTATCCCTGTAAGTTTATCATCTGTCTTCAATTCCATGCAACACTTCTCTATTTAGTTCTTTGTTTAAACTGTACAGAAGAGGACAGATTATACATTGTTTTGATCAAGTGTGATATAAAGTGCACAGCAGAGAACTCAAAGTAGAATTGCAAAAAAAACTGTATATATTCTATCTAGACAGATCACTTGCAAGGAGAAAAGGGATCTTATAGATTCCAGTAAACCAAGGTTTTTATGTGATAAAGTTTGGGACAGATGATAAGAGTGTCTTAGACCTCAAAATGTGAATAGTTGTTTTTATTAATTGGGGTTGGAAGCTTAATTAGTAGTTCAATAAACACTGGGACTTATCTTGTTGGATATGTGGCATAACCTATATGCTTAACAAAAATTGTCAGATAGCCGACTTGAAACTGGTTATCTACTTCAAACCGTAATTGTGATATACAGATTAAGCAGCATTTTAAGTTTCTTGGTCTTGCTGCTTCTGCTAGTGACCTTTTATGGATCCAACAATTGTATGGATCTGTAAGCTTATGGTCTTTGTTGTTGATTAGGATTAATAAGTTTCAGTTGTCAGTTGTTGAGAATAGTAATAATAATATAAAGTTTTTGAGAACAATTTTCCCCAGGTGAGTATAAGTTTCTGATGCTAACATGTGATAAATGCTTGTTCAGGTCAAGGAATATCCTACATACAATATTCTTGGTCTGATTTATGGGCCTGGAGGTGATAACCAGAAGCAATTAGAAAAGGTAAGAAGTTTGTGTTAATACTCAAGTGAGCTATGTTAGCATACAATTGTTGATGATCTTTGTGTTTTATGTATATTGAAATTAATATATTAAATGGTCACTGTGATTCAGGAAACAGGAGCTAAGATTCAAGTCTACGGTACCAAAGCAGTGACAGGAGAAAAGGTAACTATTCCCCAAGTTTAAGACATTGAGGAGTGAATACGGAAACATGTTTCAGTTTTATCGTAATGTCTTCTTTTACATGTTTGTGTATAGTTGTATACAGAAAATCTCTAACATGGACTTGGTTGCAACAAGATGTAACGTAGTGCTCTGGCTTTCGCATTTACTTTTCATTCTTGAACTGAATTGCAGGCTGAAATAAAACAGTATGCTGGGAGTGAAATCCAGGCTGAATATGAAAAGTTATATGTTCATGTATCAGCTGATACATTTGAGAAAGTAGATGCAGCTGTTGCTGTAATTGAACTGCTAGTCACCTCCGTATCTGTGAGTTTCAGTATTTAAAAGCCTTCTCATGCATTTCCCGTGTTATGTTGTGACCAGTTCTTCAGTTACTATTGTTGTTCATTTGATCATTACCTTTCACTTAGGGAAATATGCCGGCCATTATGGGTGATATTGCTCTTCCTAGTCAAGGCCAGGACACAACCACCTCAGATGTGGTTCCAACTACTATCATAGACCAAGGAACTGTGCAACCAGCAACAGGAGGAACACAAACTCCGTCGAATGGGCAGTTTCAGTATCCTGGTCCATTTTACTCTACGGGCCAACCTGGCAGTCCAATGAATTTACTTGGCTTCAGCCCAATGAATTCTCAAATGCCAATTCTCAACAATGCGGCCCATCCATCAACACCTCTTTTCAACTCAACAATGCCAGCTCCTTTTTCCCATATACAACACCTACCACCACCGGTTTTGCAGCATACATATACCAGTCCTGGTTCTCATGGTGCACCAAGAAACTTCTCTATGATGGCTCCCCAGCCTTCATCAGTTCAATCTAATGTTTCAGCTTCAGTCACATTCGTGGGAAACCAACCCCCACCAACTGGCCAAAGGAATCATCCACTTGCAACACTACCTGACTGGCAACTGACACCTGCTGGAAGCTCTGGTGGATGGAGCAACCCACCTACATCTGCGGGTTTCAGTAATAATATGCACATGGCATCTAATCCTCTAAATCATCTCAATGCAGCTCCAACTTTTAGTTCTGTGCCACAACCTCAACATTCTTCTACTTCACCAATGCCTGCACTTTCTCAACCCCAACCATTTACATCTCTACTTCCTCCTCAGCAATCAAGAGTCCCTAGTTCGGTCTCTGGAAATGTACAAAATTTCAATCCTATCAAACCACCAATACTGACATCTCCAAGTCCTGGTGATTTCACTTTTCAGCCTCACCGGCCGCAAAGTCCAACCTTTCAAGCGGCTCCCCAACAAAGCAATCAGTTTTCAGTTCACAATGCTCACCCGGCTGAACCAATGGCGCGACATATGACTCCTCAGCCTGGCAATCAGGTGTTATCAAGGCCACAGGACCAGATTAGTCAACATTCAGCTCATTTTCCTCCTGTTCAGTTTGTCAGAAATTCATCAGTTCCTCCCAGACTGGAAATGTTTCCGGATGTCAATCCTGTTGCACCTAGAATTTCACTCTTGCCAATGAGACCAGGGAACTTCAATCAAGCTCACCAAATGCCCAATTTGCGCAGCCCTTTGCCTCCAATGCCAGGAAGTCGTAATCAATTTCAGCACAGTTATCCTGCTCAATTGGCTCCAAATCAACAGCTCATCAACAATCCATTTGCACCTGGCAAGTCATCTAATCCTGGAGGACACCAACTTTATGATCCATTCTCGCCCAATTCTGACTCAGCAGCTAGGAGGTAATCCAGCACAGATGGGAAAGCAGGAGAATGGTCCATACTAATGAATGCACTGGAAGCAGTAGCGTATAACTTCCAGTAATGTCCTCCATATATAACTTCCGAAGTGTACACAGATCATATATTAACAGGTTGTTACAGCTTTTAATCTAAGGTCTGGATTCTCAAAAAAATAATAATAATACAATAATAATCTGAGGTCTGGATGTGGACAGAATTTCATATTTACCATATTTTTTCACCCGGCAGTCTTTGCTGTAATGTAATTTTTCTAGTATGTTCTTCATTTTAGTATAACTATGAAATTCCATTAGATTGTGGGTGAAAGTGGGAGAAAAGTTAGAAAAGTTTGAGACACTACAAAAATGTGTGAAGGTTTCATGAAAACAGTGAGGGTTTACATGATTCTTAGCCTACTGTCCCTCTCCCATATGCTCAGTATCTGCTTGCGAAGGGCCACAACAGTAGCCCGGTGTATCAGGAAGCAGATGCTGAGCAGTGAGCACACAGGAACTGGCTAATCAAGGTGATCAAAACTACATCTCTTTCGGCAGAACCACACCTGATTATATGGTTAGTGCATTGGTGACTATATGTGGTTCTTGAAGGAGTGCATTGATGACTAAGATTGAAAACAAATGTAAACATGTCAAGGTCACATCATTTTCCTACTCGTCTTTGAGAGGGAAGGTTATCTAAAATGCCAAGAACAAAAGAAAAGAAAAGACGCCAAACTTCATTTGATATTGTGCTATGTACAAAGCTGAAGTGAATACAAAACAAGTGAAAGCAGTGAAAGCACAAAAAGTCCATGACTCAAATAGAAGGACCAGATCTGAGCACCCTCTCTAATTTCTCTGCTTTGGTGTAATCGTTTTCTGTAAGAGAACCAGCAGGAAAAGGAGTGATTTCCACAACTAGGTGTGGAGTTGGGAGCTCATCAAACAGAGCCCTCACATTGTTGCAACACACACTTTCTCCATGAGCAGTCTCCCTTCTAATCTGACAACCCTATTAATGCCAGAATTTGACGAGTGAGATCACATAGCTCTTCTACTATTCCTATTAAGAATTTAACTAAGAGGAGAGACACATGCAATCAAATGGGAAAGAAAAGAAAACAGTTTCTTCAAAATCGATCCACAGTTGTAATTACCTTGTGGGAGGAGGCATCTACAAAGTGATCATCATCCGACAATAAAGAGGCAATGGCTTTTAGAACACGCCGCCCTTCAGATTTAGATGGTACCCTGTAATTCCTTCTGAGTGTACCCTTTGTGGTAGGATGCCATTTGCTGACCAATTTCCTTCTATCAGCTGCGTCCTTCACTGATGAGAAAAAAAAACATGGTCTTAATAATGACAGTAAATAGAAGGAAAATGCAACACTATTGGAAAAACGTGTGGAATGGATACAACTAACCACAAGGGTCATATACATCTCATCTGTGAAAGCCTCTCATCTTAAATTAATTGTAAAACACAAGAACATTTTAGGTTCCATCAAGTAGTTGATCTTTTAGCTGTTGGGATTGTAGCCAAGAAGCTAACCAGTAAGAATTCGGGATGAGATACAAACAAAACAAATGGTTCTATCACTTGCATCATTTCATAACCTTGGAGATCAAACTAATACATATACAATATGATGTCAAATTGTCAATACATATACATATACTAAGAATATCTCATCCACTAAAGCATCAGTTAACTAGATCATATATCCCTTGGAACTTCATAGTCCCAGAAGCATTGGAACCCCATTCTAGTTATAATGACAATAACCAACATTGACCTCCATATTCCAAGCAGACACAAACTCGCATAATGATAAAGACACTTAGCCATCTAGCATTTTCTCCAAACAAGTGCCAAAAACCAAAAGATACCCAAGATTGAACTTAATTGCCTCAAGGGATACCTTATCTCTCAACAGCAAATACCATTTCAACAAGTTCCAAACTAAACTTTGCTCAAGTAAAGATATGCACACACAAAAAAATGCAGATATGTTTAATATGAGAAAGCAAAAAACAAAGAAACACAAACCTGGTTTTCCCTGTATGCTGTTCAACCACTTAGAAAAACCCAAATCCTCAGACTCAATACCAACACCACCACCAGCTTCACTCTCACACAAATCTGAGAAACCAATAAAGATCAAAAATTTATCAACAAAAAAGTAGAAAAACAACTAGTGGATTAGCTTGAACACAAATTGATTGAAAAGTGGGGATAACCAAGTGGACCTGAGACAAGTGGGTTAGCTTGAGATCCAGCTACACCAATCTTCAAGAGAGCATAGAAGATGCAAAGCCTACCAGCCCATAAGACTGGTGCTTCAATCAGAGAAGCATTGATGGAAAGTGATCTGGGTTTTGCAAAGTGTGAGCTTTTGGTGAAAAGGAGGAATCTTTGGAAGGCATCAGTGGTGGGTTGGATTGGAAAACCAAGAAAGAGAGTTTTGGGGGGGTTAGAAGTAGAAGTGGGGCTTAGAATCTTGAAGGTTGATGAGGAGGTGGATTGGAAAGGTGAGGATGTGGTGGTGGTTTGAACAAGAGAAAGAAGCATTTCTTGGGTCAGTGTGAGAATACCAAAAACGACTCGAAGTGAGATGGAGATCAGTTCAGTTGTGACATGATATGACTAGCATTATGTTAAGGCAAGGACGACGACGTTTGGAGGTGGGGGAGAGTTTAGTTATGTAAAGCTTTCCATTCGTCCACATTTTGGACCGGATACGAGTTATTATCAATTTTTTTTAGAAAGATAAATCTTTATATAATAATAACTAACTATCATTAAAAATTTCGATGACTGACTAAATATGAGTTACTTTGGTGATCTAAAACACACGATATCTCGTTACGCTTTCTAATGTATAAGATCCGCATACGAGGAGATGATATGGCTTTTATGGGCGAACATATCTCCTCATTGAAGCTACATCAGTGGTTAAGTATCCTTAAGTAAGCAAGAACATGTTTTCTATTTCAGGTTACCCTTTACTCTTAAATTAGTTAAATATTGTATAAACATGAAGTTAAGCAAGGGATCATCAGTTAGATTTATTATTACTTTCCATTCCTACAAAACAAACTTTGGCATATAAACTTGAAATTTAGTTAGCATTATTCCCTCAGAGAACTGAAAAATGTAAATCAGATTAATCCAGGGCTCTAAAACAAACAATTCAGAGTAATCCGGAACTCAAGTTCTTCCTGCAAAAAATAGATTAAATCCCAATAAAACTATCGAAGTCAAATTCAAATGCAAAAGAACAGAAGTACAAAAGGAAAAGCCTATATCAGTTGGTAAAGCAACTGACATGAAAAATGGCAAAAAATAATTGTCGTTAGAATATGTCACCTGCCTGTTGCAAAGGAATGCAATAGTTTCAACATCATGAAGAAACAGTACATATTCTGCAAGAAACAATAATGAAAAAACTAACAGGAAAGGCATCGTTCATCTATCATGAAAGCAGAGAAGAAAACTTCCCAGTTAAAAGTTAAAACCTTGAACACTATCACAACTGCTTCAGTTGAATTCATCAATTTGGTCATCGGAACTATGAACTTAGCTATTTTACTTAGAATCACCAGAACTTCCCAGTAAAACTTAGCTATTTTACTTAGAAATACCAGAACATTCGATATTGTCTTTATATTGAGTTTTAAGGCCCCAGCAACATCAACAACCCTTGAGATTATTGACACAGAGATTAGTAAAAGTGTAAAATAAGTATATAAACTAATGAACAGACCAAGTGAACAGACCAAAACAATTTTAAGTCTTAAAAGATTGAAGTCTCTTCTAAACTAATGAACAAACCAAACTACAAACATTTAAGTTCTTAAAAGAATGAAAAACATGTTAATTGACTTAGAGTATCTGATGCACAAAATGTAACATAAATCAACCACGGCGTCTACTAAGACGCCAAGAGTTGGGTTCATTATATCTATCATACAAGGGTTCAATACGTTCTTGACGCTTGCGCTTGGTCATCTTGTTAGGATCTGCAGCTTTGAAGAACCTGGGAGCCAACTCCACAAGCCATTTGGGATCAATGGCTGTCACCTCTCGCATGTACTCCATTGTAGTCATAACCAGCTCATTGTATATGACCCAACCTGGTTGCTTCTGAAAGAGAGCACTGCTTGGGTGGATGTACACCGGCTGGTTCTCTGCTAGTGTCGTGTAACCTTCCTGTGGATCCTTTCTAGCAACATGGAAGAAAAAGCCGGCCGCGATTGCCTTGGTGATCTTTGTGTAGTTGTTTCCGGCACTGACAACATCCAGCTTGTGCTTGTCCATGATGCTCATAAGCTGCTTCCGCACATCCTGCACGCACCTCAAAGACCGATTCTGAAGAAAGTTTTCAAAACACCATGGTGCTGAATAGTTTTTTCTTTTCCAAGCCTGGTAGACTGCAAGTAAAGTAAGATGGTCTCCTTCTGGCTGGAAAAACTTTGATCTCTTCTGATCGGCGCGGTCTTGTTTCTCTCTAGGCCTGTAAAACACATTGCCTGTCTGAATCATTGCTATGATGGTCAAGATCTCATCACTGCATCCTAGGTCCACACTTGCAAGTAGCATCTTCGAGAGGGGTGGTTCCAGAGGAAACTCAGACATTTTCCTTCCTAGTCTGGTTATGAAACCCTCTTCATCAAGTGATCCTAAGCTGTAATGTTTCTCCATGGCTGAAATGAGTGACTGCAGCGTAGGAGAGTCCATAAAATCAGAAGACAGGATATCATTTATCCCCATAGCTTTCATTGAAAGCACCGTAGATGCAAGATTTGTCTTCTGGATTTCACTCTCATTTTTGTATGCACTCTCAGTGTAGAGACGGTAACATTTCCCGGGGCTGTACACCCGGCACGCCCTTTTCGTTGGTTCGCTGATGCTTTTGAGATTGGAGTTATAACCAGTGAATCTAGCCCCATCTTTGGGTTATAAACATTCTGCTTTGCAAATCCAGGATCAATGACAATAATTATTCCATCAATAGTCAGAAAAGCACTTCATCAAGCATTATCACAGAATATTGTCTCCCTAAGAAGCATACCATCTGTCATGTACTTGATGACAGTATCTGGTAACCAACCTCTTAAGCAACCCTTTTCGCTACTGACATTGCTGCCACCCTACGAGGCTGTGTACATCCAATCCTACCCTTTTCGTGTAACCTGCTTCTGCAAGATACTGGGTTAGCTGTGTTGTCTTGCCAGAACCAGTCTCACCAATGACAATAAGTACTTGATTCTCATTCACTGCCTTATTCAGTGTTCCCTCAGCAAATAGATAGGCGAGCTCTTCCTTTGTTCCCGAATCGAAAGGCTTGACCTCTGCCGGAAACTAATAGCCTTCCCATAAGCATCTTTCTTCCACTCCGGTTCAACATGAGCTGACAAACCAACACCTCTAAGTTCCTGTGCAAGATGTCTCTCACCAGTCTCTGGCATTGGATCTTCCCACGGACGATTCAAATCTTTCGGTATAGAATCCAGCATAGCTCTTTGCTGCTGATCATGCATCTCTTTACACTCCTTGACCAGCGCAGATTGAAGTGCAGCTGCATGGCTCAATGACCCTTCTGGATTCTTAAAAATCTTTACAGGTGACATATCCATAGAATAGATGTCATGCCCTTGCAAAAAGGGTGGAGCGTCCTCATTGAGCTCAATTTCAAGCTCTTCCTCAGGTCTCTCATCTTCATGGACCATCATTATCCTATCCACTTCCTCGTCTTGATAAATCTCTGGATAGTCTCTAGCATTCAAAACGCCTGAAGCAATCAACTGTTTAATTTCCCACCTCTCCGGGGAGCTTAGTCTCTTCCTTGGCCTGCAAGTCTGGATAAAGCTATCCTCAATCCAAATCCCAGAAAGACTAGTCCTGCTCACGTAACCATCCCTTGACATTACCCGGTTGGAGTTACGAGTACCATAGTCTGAAGTTGTAATTGGAAGCAAATCCTTCCCTGTCCTCTGATCAACATCTTTCATTGAAAGACTCAACTTCTGTTTGGCATTCTATTTGGACAAAGTAATCAGGGTATTCAGCGCCATTCTCCTTCAGTTTGGCATTGAACTCCTCCACGTTTTTGCTGTTCAGTCCCAAATCTGTTAGGAACTCAGCTAGGACTTTTTCCCATACTCGGGCCCTAGATTGGTTTCAAGTTCCGAACAGACTTTCGAAATCAAGGAAAGATACTCTAGCTTCTTGAAATTAACATTCATTATTGAATAAGTTCAAATCAGAGACTAAATTATTCTTCTCCAGTTGGAGGATTGTATATCCTGAAAGCGTGATCAATCTAGATCAGGATTCCTAATTACATAGGGATCCGGTTACAAACGGAATAACACGTGAGATAAGAACTAAAAGGTCTGACGTATTAGGATTCCTAACTCCACAGGGAATACTCATTCTCAATCTACACTACAGGCGCGAGTGTGTATTAGCTTGACTCATGTTCATCCTGATCTATATTATCGTGGTATTATGGGTTGTAATTCTCTTTCGGGTCCTCACATAGTCACTACGGGCAGTCATCTTGAATCTTGAAGCAATCCATAATACAAGATTGGAATCAGCTGAAGTTGTCTCCCAGGAAAAGCTTAACATGGGAAAAGATGGTAAGAATAGCAAGATATCCTTGAACTGTTTACAAGCATATGTGTTATAAATGGTTTTAATAGTTACTGTACGTATGTTGTAGTCACACATAAGCCTAATGCTTGATTGCATTGCCTTTTCTAATATTTGCATTTAGTTAGTTTCAGGGGTTGTGAGATCATTTCAGATTCACCAACTCATTACTCCCTAGAAATACAGTTGTTTTCGTTGCTCGGTGAGAAGTACTCAGAATGGATATGAATCAAAGGAGTTTAAAAAAGCTGGAGGATATAAATGGTATGATACTCATATTCTAGGGAACTAGAGAATCATGGTAATTTCTTGTATTATTTGTAAATGCATGCTTTGATTTGCTGCTAGCACATATGATTGATATTCCTCACAGGAAACTGGTGTTTCATCCAAATGGAAACAAAAAGAACATGAGACATAAGAAAATTGGTATTTTTGACGTACCTGGACCCCTGGCGAAGTGTACTGAACTTCAAGATTGAACTAATTTTTGGGGGTTGTGATTTCAAAAATAATGCCGTCTCCCATTAGTGTTGCGGCAATAGGGTTTTGGAGGTGCTTTTTCTTTTTGCTTTTGATTTTCCACAGTTAGTCAATGTAGACAGGTTAAGACTCAAGATTATGATATAACAAGCAGAGGATGAACACTCTCCCTCAGCTGATGAACACTCCCTCAGCTGATGCTTTACTTAGTTACAGAGAAGCCTGCACTGGATATCATCAAGCATAGCATCAATTAGTTCTGCACTTTCAGCTTGCTTGCAAATATAATCAACCACTTAAATACAAGACTACCGATTTCAATTGAACCCGACTACTGAACGCAACAGAACACTACAACCATTCATACACAGGAATTTCCGAAAGAGGCCCCTTTCATCAGATTTTCGTGTATGATAAATACAATCCTAAGTTCCTAACTGGTATCAAAAAAGATGAACAAAAAGGTAGGGGCAAAATATACTTTATGCACAGCAAAGGTGAATTGATATTTAACTTATTGTTCTTTCCTTTTCTAATAAAAATTAGTCATTTACAACAAAAGAAACAGATTAACCAATACTAAAACTATATAAAACCACACCTTGGATTTATTGTCACAGCTAAAAATCAAATACTATGCTACTCACTATAAGATACTGCTTAGCAATGAAAAAATAGGGGAGGCCCGGCATTATGATAACAGGGTAGTGCTTTCATATCTTTACAAAGCGTATGTCACTCTGACCGAACGGAGTTCCACAAGCAGGACACTTTCGGTGACGGATCTCTAAATTCTTTTGAACACAATAATTGCAAAATAGATGAAAGCACTTGACAATAACCACCTGGCAATGAATTTAGGAACCAGAATCAATCAATTCATCAAAAGATTTAACCAGAGTAACAAAGCTGATCAGACGAAAAGAGAGAATAAAATATTCTTCCTTACCTCCTTGGGTCTGTCAGTACAAACACTACACTGCAAAATATTCTTGTAAAATTTAATTTCTGACTGGAGTTTCTGTATTGCAGCCTCTCCAGTTTCAGAACTCATCTCAGCAACCCTGCTATTTAATTCCTGTAGCTCTTCTTCAATATTCTTCCTCAAACTCCTACATACCCAGTAGCAAACTTGTCAGGACATTTAAGAACAGAGTATTACAACTAATAGATCACAAGGCAAGCAGAAATATTCAAAACAAGCAAAACCCAATCGAGCTATGCAGATAATAGCAAGAAAGTTGTATACAGTATATATCGCATCTGGGAAAGTTATACTACGTGCCAGATAGGATATAAAATTGCACAATATTCTTCTAATAAGAAAATGAACAAAAAATAACACAAGCCATTCTAATCAAAATGGAGAAAAACTACCTCTCATTGTCTAATTCCAATTGGATATCCTCAATGTCTTTTTTAATACGTCCAAATTCCTTTTCAGAAGAGGCAACAGCATATTTAATCCACTGCAACTCCTTATCGGCATCAGCCAGTTCCCACTTTCCAGCTTCTAGATTGACAGAAAGGTGCCTGTCTTCCTCAATAGATTTCAAGGCCTCCGTTAAGACAGCCTTCATCTGCAGGACCAAATCATGGTTGAGAACATGTTAACATATACCGTAACTTTGTCTCCATGGAAGAAACCATACCTGTTCTTCATCTTGAGAAATTCTCAATTTTAGAGATTCTACTGATGTATTTACTTGTTGAAGTTGTTTTGCCAATGCCTGCTTCTCAGAAACTAGAAAGCTTTGTGCTTGCTTTGTTTTCACACTCTCAGAAACGAGCTTGATATTATAATCATCCCTTTCTGTCACTAGCTGCAACAGATGCTGGTTTTGTGTCTGCATATCTTCATATGCCTGACCAATCGTCTGCAGGTAAAGAAAAGGAAGGAAGAATGAAAGTGAGAAAAAATCATAGGTTCAAGTATGGTGGACCCAGAAATGGATGGTATCAATTGGAAGACAAGCATTGATAAGGCACCTCAATTTCAAATATATAAGCTTCTGCCTCCTTGTCTTTAACTTGGATAGCCTCAGTAAGCTCCAGAACATCCCTGCAAATAAAAACAATAGCAGGGAGTTACAAGTTTTCCATATGCTACATAAGCTTGATCTCTAGAAGTCTCAATCTACACATATGCAAATTGAACTATGAAAAACACACACCTCTCAGATGCATCAAGTTTGGCCCTTGATACAGTTATTTCGTCTTCAGTGGCTGCAAGCCTTTGCTGACAAGCTGCTTCAGCTTCATTGGCTGCTTTTACCCTTAACTCTAGGCTATGTTCATCTAGTGCATTTTTGAACATGTCAGCTTGGGAGTGAGCTCTGCCTTCTGATTCTTTGATTTCTGACAATTCTCTAGAATGCAAAAAACAAACCTCACATGTACTGGGAGAAAATCAAAGGCCCACTTATAAATACAACAAAAGCTCATAAAATGAAAAACAGAAAACAATCATTTAGATCCAAACCTCAAATCTTATAAATAAGAAAACCATCTTACTCAGATTCCAATTTTAATGTAAAGATGACATATACACAGTGCACAAATTTATGAAGGTTGGAAACTCAATGCCAAATCAATTGCACCCCTTGAATTGTAGACAACTACTCCCTGTAAACACAGCTGTTTCATACTTTCATACACAGTTTTTTAAGATGTAAACCGTAAATTACAATCAACGGTAAGGAAGAAACAACTATAAGAGGTGAACATCTTAAGTTGGCAATTCCTTACACTGGTCCTATGTGTCTTGCATCAAAGGAGATATCATTAATTCATGGATTAATTGACACAGATATCACTTGCATATAATACAGTAACTCCTGCCCAAAAACAACATAATGGCAGCCCCCAAAGGTTGGAACATTAAGAAATAAATAGTTAAAAAATTAAAATTAAATCTTCAAAGTTTATACGTAGTAGCTTATGTTCCAACCACAAGTCCTGTACCACACCTAGCACCGAAAAAAACAGAATTACCTGTTTCTGTAGCTTTCCTGAGCATACAAGTCCAATAAGATCTGAAGTTCCAGTTTCTCCTTCTGCAACTTCTCAATCTGCAGTGAGTTACGATCAGTTTACAACTCTACACCCTTCAAATTCACAATGTTTTAAATGGTCAACATGTACTAACGACTCAGAGTTTCAGTGCCAATATCAACATACATCCTTTTCTCCCCATCTTAGCTCCACACGTTCATTTTATTAAATTCTTGACCTTTTTTACATAGATTCCTCCAATTATTACCAACCAATAGGTTTTACTGGATTACTACCATGATTAAATTAAAATAAACTACCATCAGAGATATTTTTGAATAATATGTCATTCTCACAGCCTTAGCCTTATGGCCATGAAGATCACTCTACATCGTTGTCACTGGAAATGGAAGTTCACGCAGCTTTACACAGGCAAATAAAATTCCACATATTTGATTTGACAGGGAAACACAAACTGAACCCTAAAGTCAAACTGAATATTAAATTCTTGAATTGGATAAGACTAATAATTAAACAACAGGTATTGACATATGAAGAACTTGCATGTCGACTGTAGGAGATGATAAAAGCTGACACATATGAAGGTAAATTTAAAGAGCATTCATTGGACTGGAAAATTATAATGCTCTATATTAAAAAGGTCAACAAAAATCCGTAGGCATGATGCATCCGAAGTAACGGCTACAGTAATCAAGAAAAGAAGAGGGCCTTACCAATTCCTTAAGAGACTTGATCTCAATCATCTGTTCAGCACATTTGCTTGCTAAGCTGTTCCGCTCATTTGTCTTCCAAAAAATAAAACAGACATACAGTGGAGATGTTCAGAGAGTAATTCCGCATTCAAAAACTTATCCAAAGTCAGACTGAAATGGATAAGAACCATAAAAATCCAAGCAGACGACTTTAATCAAAAAACTTCTTCACTCTGTAGTTCAGAGAGTATACTGACACCCTAGCTGTAAAAGCATACTCATCTTAATTAAAATGAAAGAGAAAGAAGAAAAATTGCACGTGTCAGAACTTTTTTTCTTTGGGTATGTGTAGAAACTTGATTCGCCCAAAAAATCATACAGATCACCATAACCTATTCTTTCTGTATGCACGGCCATGCTTAATCAATATTACACAAGGAACTAATAAACTATGACTGATGGAGGCAAGAGTAACTGGGAATGGGAGTAAACCTTCGTACTTAATGAAGCTTTCAAAGACTGGGATTTCTCACGCAAGGAATATGTCTCATGAGCCGTCTCCTCCCACTGCTTCAACTGAGTTTCCATCATTTCCATCTCTTTGGACAAAGATGAGGACATCACATGGAACTCTGATGTAATGTCCCTTCTTCCTGCAGTATGGAACATCTCTAAGTACCAAATGCTTTTCAAAAAAAGGAAAGAAAAAAACCCTAACACAATTTATTATGAAACATTATCGAACTCAAGTAATTTACCTGAATTCTGGACAGCTTCCTCCATGCTTATCTCTAAGTTATTTTTTTCAATTAAGCACTTCTGCAGTTGAAGCTCTAGTTCCTCAATCCTAGAATCATTTTCATTCATGGTCCTGACTGCTTCTGCAGACTCAGCCTTGAGATTTAATTCCTTTTCTCTTCTCATGACAACAGCCCTGTCAGCCTGAAAAATACCGAACGTCACTCACAGGAAAAATTTTTAAAGCATCTGCAAACACAAAACAAAAACAAAAAAACAACTTAACCTGTAAAGAACCAGTCAAAGCTTTGTATCTCTCCACTTCAGCATTCCAGTGCTGGAGTTGATCATTTCGCATAGTGTACAGTCGAGACGAGTGTACATATTTTTCATCCTTCACTTCATTCTGTGGTAAATATATCCCAAGTAGGATGCTTTAGTAAATAAGGAAATGCAAGCTTAATACAACTATTAACTTCCAAAATATATAAATAAAAATATATCAAAATCGGAGACCTGAAAGTCTTGCAATTCTTTTGACAAAGCTAGATTTTCTTCCTTTGCTTCTTGAAGCTCAGAAAGGCGGCTGGCTGCAAGTATCTGCAACATATACACAAAAACATTCGATAATTAGAGAGAGAGAGAGGGAGAGGGAGGGAGGGAGGGGGTCCATAAAAGAAATTTTGGGCAACACATGTATACCTTTGTTTCATCGATTGAATTTTTAAGGTCCTGCAGGCTTATTGTCCTTTCTGTTGATCTTTCAGGTGACAAAGTCCCATTCACTGCACCAGAAGTAAGGTTGTGCATCCCAGATGCAACATCCTTTTGCATCTTAAGATTGACTAGTTTCCTCCTGCTCTCCTCTAGTTCAGCCATGCTGTCATCGAGATCACCTGTCACTCATAACAGAACATGTACACGTCAAGACAATACCCAGCTGGAATCACTAAAATTCGGTAGTTTCTATATTTTCAATTAATTCAGAATATTCCCTAAAATCTACAAGTATTTAAAGATGGTGTTGAATCAACATATCTTGCTTCATAGCTTCAATTCCCAATTTAACAGAAAGCTATTAGGCACATGTGGCATCGTTATCAAGTGTACACAACTAGACATTTCTAACAGTACTAAGGCACATAAAACACACAGATATGTGGGAGTAACCATTTCATAAACCTGTAATTCTTTTAATTTCAGATCGATCTGTTGAATCGCCACTAGCGCAAGTATGAATCACATCAGCATACTCTTTATGCTTCAGATGAAGGATATCAATCACTTGATGTAGATTATTAGCCTCCCCTTCAATCATATCATCAATCTTGGATAATTCAATGATAGCATCTGACAATCACACAACAACAAAAACTAATTATAAGTCTCGTGATGCACTTGCTACTGCAAAACTTGAACTGGAAAGTGAAACATAAACGTACGAAATTAGGTTGTAAAGTTATCAGTTTATTGAATATCACATCTTCTAACCTTCTGAAGTTATCTTTCCATTCAAAGTACGGACTATGTTCTCTGTTTTTTCCCTCTCAAGAGTAATTGTATGTTCCAAGAGTTTCATGAGCTCCCTAGTTGATGCATGACGCAAAGTGAGAGCTTCTTCAACAAATTTAGCAACTTCATAAATGTTGTTAGCTTCTATAGCATCTCTTTGTAGGATTCTACAAAGAAACATCTCCTCCGCAGGGCATGACGGAATCAAACCTGAAATTAACTTCAGGTCAATTCAAAACAACTAAAACTTCAATTTTATAATTAGAAATCATGACGCAAAACAAACAGAGATGCATAAAACAGCTAAATGTACTTCGAGAATAATCAGCAGAATCCAAAATTTGCAAAGCATTTTGGCCTGCTCCAGCACATACTCCAAGAAGGGCTACATCGTCAACTAACTAAACAGAACACAGTGAAACCCCATCAGAAATACAAATTTCTGATATAGAAAACTAATGGAAAAGATATGAAACAAAACATTTGTTGTAACCTGATTCCATAGCTGATTCACTGTAATTAGCATGTCATCATAAGAACCTTGCTTTGCCTTCAGTTCTTTGATGTTTGATTCAAGATCTTGCAATTGGTGCTTCTGTTTTTCAATCTGCTGAAGCATCATATGGTTCTGGTACTGGAGAACAGAAGCATCGACCTGGACATGCATACATGAAGGAATACAAAAATATGAATCTGTATATCATTCAAATTATATTGTAAGTAGTACATCGAACTATAACCAATACACTAATCTAACTGCATGCGTATTTACAAATTCATGTCAACTCCAAAAATTCGTTTCCATCTATATTCCTGTGTCTTACACTTCCTCAACCAAACAAAACACAATAGAAACAATCACAGAAGCACATCCAAATCAGAAAATAAAAGCACCCAATAATTCCAATAACCATTATATCACACCAACTTAAACAAGACTGAAGCTTTGTCTAAAACCCTATTACCTATATCCAAAAGCACCATCTCAATTCTCTGCCCTTACACTTCCTAAACCAAAACACATCAAAACACAATAGTAACAATCTCACAACCACACCCAAAACAGTATATGCAATTCCCAATGCCTCCAATCACCAAAAATTGAACCTTTATCCCAACCCAAAAATCCCAGTTCTATCAAAACCCAATACCACCAATCCCAAAACCCCATTCAAACCAGAAAATCACCACCCAACAACTCCAATTGAAGCAAGAACCAAACTTTCCTCGAACCCAGAACTCTATTACAATCCATGTTTACATGGGCAAATTCAAAACAGTAAAAAGAGAGATGGGTAAGTTAGATTACGTTATCGTGATCACTGGGTGGGGAGGGGTTAGAGCTTCGGGCCATGGCGGAGGAGAACGAATTCAAATGAGGTCTCTTCTTCTCTGGCTCATCCGAGTCTGAATTGTTTTCCATTTAAAAACACAAAAGTGCTTCTCTCTCTGTTTTAGGGAAACCAGGGCACCATTAGAGCTTCTCAGTTCTCGAGGGACTGAGATTCTGAGTTTGAGAACGACGCTCCAGAAAATCACCGGGCAAAACTTGAAGTAGTTCAATTTTCTAAGAATCTTTTCGGTTTTCTTACTCTCTCCAAGGAGAATAAAAAACTAAAAGAACAAGCTTTGAGTTGGGCCTTGTAACTTGGTGAGTGAGGACGTCGCAGTTGTTACTGTGTACGTATACGGGTACATAATCGAGTTTCTAAGCATGTTCACCTAGTTCGTAATTGACTACCATAATCATGATTATTGAATTTGCCCTTTACGATAGAATTGGAAGTAGATCAAATCGGGCATCTTACAATGTAATTCATGTTTTAGATCTATTTCATGTTAATTAATTATTTTTTTTCTATCCAATTAAGCGAAGGTGAGGCAAACTAGTGACGAGGTGATGACTACTATAGTGAGGGAGGCATGGTTGGACACGCAAGAGGAAGACATGTCCGAAGCCATATCTCGGATCGACACTTCAGATCTTAGGGTTGGGGCGAGGATCATGGACACAGCATTCCTACCGCGAGGAAATAACTTCTAATGCTGGGTCTAGGAAAGAAAGGCGAGGGGGACTGAAGACCACTCCCGGATTTCAAAAAAATGTAGCCTCGACCAGCAACAGAATGACTCAGCTAGAAGCGGAAATTCAGATGCTACGGGAACACCAAGCTGCTTTACAAGAGTATAATGCGACAGTATATACCACCCAGCAGGCACAACAACAACAGATGTTCCAGTACTTGCAAGAGCTTTCAGCTGCCCAGCTTCAAGAACTTCCGGCTCTGCCCATACCTACGCCTATTCCTCTACCTCAACCGCTGCAATCTCCTCCTGGCGCAGATAGAGATTTAGATGATATAAATTTTTTACAGATTTATGCGTTTTTGAACAATTAATAAATAATTTAATGAAAAACGTTGAGACCACTTTTGATGGTGTTGTTAGTTATTATATGAAATTGTTTGTGTAATTTGCAGCTTGCTTGGACGGTAATTTAGAAATTTTGTGGTTTTTTAGTATAAAAAGTACTATGCCAACGAAATTTACCATAATTCGTTGGCTATAGTATTTGTCTATTTTTTTCAAGGTTTAGTCGACGACATATGGCTTATTTCGTCGGGTATAGTAGTATTTAGTCGACGAAATTTACTATATTTTTTTCAATATTAAGCTGACGAATTATAGTATATTTCGTCAGCTATAGTTATTTTTTATAAAATACTTTGACCGACGAAATATTTATATTTCGTCGGCCAAAGTCACACCTAACAGGCCTACGACAATATATTTTGTCGGCTTTAGTCTTACTTTAGCCGACGGAAAAATAGAAAAATAAGTCGTCGGCTAAGTGTTAAACTATAGCCGAAAACCACTTTTATTTTGGCGGCCAAAGTCATAACCGACGAGTCTTTGCCGACGACATCTTAGCAGACGAATTTGGCTAACAGGCCGACGAAAATTTTTCTAAAGTGCTAATCCTGGTAGTGTGAAACGATTACGGATGTTATGACAACCCTGAATGAAAGTGGAGGGCATAAACGCTTAGGAGGTATCTTGTTGCCCTCCCCACCAAAGCTGAACATCCCTACCCTGCTCATGACTAAACCTTGTACAGAGGCTCCAACAAAGAAGGTCAAGGTTCTTGAATTCACTAGTAAGTTGTCACTAAGCTCTCTTGGGCTTAAAGAGGCGCCAGCCGCCAGAGGGAGTTCTTATGCTTGCTGATACCCCAAGTGCAGTAAAGAGGAAGAGATGTTGTCCATTTGGGGCTCCAAGAACAAGAAACCTTCTGCAAAAGCTCTTACAAAGGCAGAGAAAGAGGCTGCAGGCATCATTGCGAAAGATGCTGCTCCATGGCACCATCTAAGGGCTATGTCTTTGTTGCTCCAACTCCTAGCCCTAGTGTTAAGTTAAGGAGAAGATCTAAATTTTGCTTTTTAAAACTTTGCCTCTAACTTTGTTTTTAATGCTTAGTTTATATGTTCTTTTTTGGTAGAGCACCTTAATATTTTAATGATTAGGTATAGTCTATGTATCACTGTGATCATATATCATAAACTCTTTATCTACCCATATGTCGGTAGAGGGAGGATATGTAATGATTTTTTCTGGCTTGAGTTCTAAAATATCATCAATATTTTTTCAAAAAAAAATTAATTCTCAAGTTTTAAGTTCTTCCAAACATCACAAATGAAAATGCTAAATTAATTTTATTCCATCATTGTAAAGAAAACTAGGCAACATGCCCGCGCCAGCGCGGGATAGTCCTATCAAGACACATAACAACACCTGATAAAACAATTTTAACATAGTGATAAGGATGTAAATGATCAAAACACATTATCTTCTAATCAGAGCGAAATTAAACATAGACTAAGTACCAAAGTTTCTAACATGAAAGACAAATAAGAAAACCAAATACAAATGTCGTCACATGATCCCGAAACAAACATTGAATACCTTCTAAAACACATTCATAAGGTCACGAAGAACATAAAGAATACATAAGAGCATAGAGTGCATTAAAGCTATCTTGACATCTAGAAAGATACAACAGAACTTCTAGACATCTTTTTTTTAGGGGAAAACTTCTAGACTTCTATTTAGGTACAAAATATTCTGACACCATTTATATAGCCTTGTTCCATTGCCTTCAAACTGTTAACGATACAGATAAAAGGAAACATACAAATTCGTTAATAACAAAACAGTGTTTTACTCTCATAGCAGCCCTAGTATTAATAAATGCATATACATTAGAAATTCATATGTTCTGCATTAAGAGAATTTTGTTTTTTAGAGGAACATAAATGTTCTGCATCGATACCAGTTTGTTAAAAAGATTTGAGCAAAACCTGGTTTTAGCAAACCCAACACCAGTCTGTCTTTGCTTACTTTGTGTGAATTTACTATAAATTGATTAAGTTTGGTTTGATTTGATGAGTATACAATTTTAGGATCCATGAGTATACAATGCAATAGAATAATATGCAACCCAGAAACCTTCATGCTAGCTAGAATCATTACTTCCTTCGTTCTCTCATGAGCAGTATTAGTATTATTCTCAGTTTATTGTAAACAGAACTGATTCAAAACACTTGATCAATATCAAATAAGAATGGCATATATAAAGTAAACAGAGCCAATCCAAAGCATTTTTCAATATCAATATCGAAAACAGTCTCAACCACTTCAGGAATCATACAGCTCTCTCCCAAAATTGCGAAAATACTTGAACCACAAAATCAAATAGAAACTGAAAACAAATTACGTACCTAAGAAATCGTAGAGTGAAATTTGCCAAGCAACACCTCTGATCTCTGAACTTACAAACTAAAATAACCAAACAATCTGATACCCGAAACAACTGGGCATGAAATATCTATCACACGAATGTGGCCTTTTTGCCACCTAGGCACCCAACCCAGCACGTAAGCAATAAGAGATCATGAGAAAAAACATACCAATTCTTACCCCATATGAGGATAACTAAACCCATACACATTATCTGTTTCAAGCCACCATTGAAATTGTACACCTATACAATAATTTAATAAGTAGATAGTTCTACAGATAAAAATGAAATTTGAACTTCAAAACCGTACATCTACTTTTGAATCCAATACATAAGTAATAATATCATACCAGCTACTGCATATACACAAATCTAACAAACACCTTGCAGAGTAAACATGGCAAAACATTCCAAGCCATGATAGTTTGCCCACTTCACATATGTGGCTTCAGCTTGGTCCCTGAAATAGAGCAACACACATGTATATAAATACACACACAAACACACACAAATTATACAGAAAGAAGTTACTAAGATGATGA
Organism: Comarum palustre; assembly: GCA_951800085.1. Taxonomy (NCBI): domain Eukaryota; kingdom Viridiplantae; phylum Streptophyta; class Magnoliopsida; order Rosales; family Rosaceae; genus Comarum; species Comarum palustre. The sequence continues at coordinate 32,636,629 of OX637573.1, read as the reverse complement.
CCTCATGATTTGAATTCCATTCACACAAAGTCACAAACCATCAGTGTGAATTAACATGGGTTCAATTAGAATCTAAATGTTCCATAGACAATGTTTATGCAATGTCTGTATCTACACCAGCATACCAGCTCAGAAGTGATTCATTTTGCATATATAATCACAAACAATTCTATTATAATGCCACAACCATCCAATCAAAGTCAACTCAGTGGACAACCAAGGCTCATGCAAACACACTGCATTTGGTCTACATACCCATTTCATACAACTGATTTCATGTGACATATTCAGAACCCAAATAGTAAACACCACCTACAACACAGATACGACTAACCAAATAACTAAGTAACTTCCTGTAAGGAAAACCAATCGCTATCCATAAAAAGTAAACCTCGGGCCAAAAACTAAAACCCCCATCAGATCAACAACATACAACACAAAATTCGATCAGAAAATGTTGCATCTGCAAGGTAGAACCAAAAAAAACGTACCCGTAGATGATATGCGACTGACAAAATCGATTACATGCAAACAAACACCGAACCAATCGAACAGACAAAAATTCTGACAAAGAATGAACCCATAGTCCGCCAAAGATATGGGTTGTGAGCATGAAGATATGGAATCAGATACCACAATACCAAATTGTGTATAAGCATTTACCTGAGTAAATAATTACTTTTGCAACTTGAAGCCATTCGGAAAACTCTAGAGCAACCTGAAGTGCCATGGACAAATCTACAGCAACCACAATACCAAATTGTGTCCCATTGGGCATAAAATTAAAGCTGAAATCAATTATATGCAATCAATAAATCATTTGATCCATAAAATTTTAAGATATCAGTAATAGCCTAAAACAGGAAGTAACAAATTTCCAAGTTAGAGTACCTTCTGATGCTCAAGAATTCTTCTTGAGCAAAAGGTCTGATGCTCAAGAATTTTTCCTAAGCAAAAGGTGAAAGAATGTAACAACCTGAGCAATACTCAAAAGGAACTCAATATCAATAATAAGAAGAGTTGGATATATATATATATATATATATATATATACATATATATATATACATATATATAATGTTTACTGCTTCAAATTAAACAAAAGAAGAAACAGTTTAGGAACAGAAGCTATTACTGAAATGGATACCAAAGCTTTCTAAACAAAAAAGTTTCCTGTCGAAGCAACTAATGAGCTTCAAGTGGTCACAGAATTAGGTTCTTAGAGGAGATTTATTGCCTAGACCCTCAAATTATCACTCATTTACACTATTGATACTTTGCCTTTTGAAAAATTATAAAACTACTGATACAAATATATTAATACTTTGTGACCTTGAAAAGAAATTTTAGGTGTTTTTCCTGCAGTTGGTTGTGCAGGAAAAGACCAAAAAAAATTCTGGGCCTCAAACAATTGTTAAGAGTTGTCAACAGACGTATTATTTTGGGAATGCTTGAAATTCAATTCAAAAGATTTATGGATGGAGGATATCAAAATTGGAACAGTAATTGAGAGAGGAAAGTCATAACCTTTAACAATTGAAACAGATGGTATGTGAGGAGAACTTATGGGCATTCTCTCGTTGCAAAGAAAACTGTGATTTTTAATAATAGGGCTTTAGCAAAGGGCTAAATATATTTAAACAGTAAGAAAAGAAGCCAAATAAAATACAAAAGAAGTAAAGGGTAGTTAAACTTAAAAGAAAAGGAGATGGAATGTGGTTTTGATTACAGTGTATAAGACCCTATTGCAGGTGTTCTTTCCAGAAGAGTCTTACCTTTTATCCACATCTTCCTTGACCATATACGTTCTGAAGCCAGTACTTATCTTTAAGATTCTAATATCACCATTATCCCACCTTTAGCTTTTCACGACCCATTAGAATCTGTGAGATCAAACATAGAAGGTCAGCGATCATTAACATGGGAAAAAATAATCTTTTGAAGCTAAAGTTAAAGAATTCTTTTCATTGCAGATATAAATGTTTCTGATAGCCATTGGTTTCAGAGAACCATAGATAGAGCATAGAACCCAAAAAACATGCAGTTCACATGTTAGCAGAGAATACCGAAACTTAGAGATATACCTGTATGGTTGAAGTATTATCTGTTTATCTGACCCGAAAACAGCACGAAATTCAAGTAACTATAGCCAAGAAAGAAAACTACACATTAATGAGAACAAAGAACCTGAGAACATATTAACTCAGTCTGTTACACTGTTATAATATATATAGGAAACGTTATCAAAACAACTGCTCAGTATTGCTTTTACCCATAAAAAATGAAAGATAACAAAGGAGCGGCAATGATGTTAGATTGAAGTCCGGTTTCATGTTTTAAGGGACAGGTTGGGTTAGATGAACTAACCGTCTTGATTCATAGTGGATAAAGATTGAAACAAAGTCCAGAGTTCTAGTCATATTCAACTTTCATATACTACCAAGGCAACTTCTGTTCCTAGCTAGCATGATCAACTCTGCTCATTCCTCTTTTTCGAAATTGATCATCTCCTTATCCATATCCAAATCCGAAATTGAATAAATTTTCGATACTTTCAGTTAAGCAAATCTTCTCACATTCGTTACCATCATGGATAAGAAGAAATATTATCAAATTTATTCATCTTCAGCCTAAACGGGGTATATAGTTTCCCCTATCATTTCATCTTTAGCTTTCCTTATCAAGCAATTTAGGGTCCCATTCAATGAAAATTCAAAACTTTTTAACATCAAAGAAACCATAGTTCACTGAATAGTTCTACATGACCAATCAGTCAATCAAACCAATGTGTAGAAAATGCAAAAAATGGGGGTTTGATTCAATACCTTTGAGTAGGGAGGAAAAGAGCAAACTGTTGTTGTATACTTGGCTCTTTCTTTTATTGAACAGAGGTGCTACAGCTGAAATGAAAAAAAGATGTGATCATGAAGATATGGAATCAGATAGCAACACGTAGTACTAACCTTCCCCCCCAATCCAGGGCTCCAGGCCTCTTCTTTTTCCTTCATGGAAACCTAGAAAACAAAACTTCTTATCAGTCATAACTGAATCATAACTGAAGGAAGTCGATGATATCGATGTGGAAGAGTAAACATACTTGATATCGATGTGGAAGAGTAAACATACTTGATATCAATGTGGAAGAGTAAACATACTTAATGTCAATGTGGACTCACCAGATATGCTAAATAGAAGATGTCAATGATGAATTCCAAAACTGAATTTGTAAAAGAGAAGAATCTGCAATTCAAACACAAAACAGATGCAAAATGATCAAACCCAAATAACCGAAAAGAGCACCGATTGCCCACTGACTAAATGTAATGGATTCCACAAAGAGCCAGATGCTAAAAACCAAGATACAGAAGCAAAAACCCACCAAGCAAATCACATAACCAGTTAAAAGTGAAGAGAAAAAAGGAAGCCCAAAAAGGGTACCTGCTTGAGTGAGCAAGGGAGAGATGGGTTCTGAAAGATCAGAACTTTGAAGGTGCGGTGGCCGCCCACTGTCCAGAGGCAGTTTGATGCGGTAAGACGGCGGCGTCGCTGCCCTCTTCTCTTTTTCACGAACTCTCAAGCAAAAACAGACCTCCACATGTATCGGCGACCTGTATCTCGACGGTCAGAGGTGAGACCGACGTGCATCTCGACGGTCATGGCGTCGGCGATCTGCATCGTTTCGAGGCCGATCTCGGCAGCACCAGATCTCCATTCCGAATTGGTCCCGATGACTCGGCGAGGTTGGCTCTTTGTACCCCGATCAAGACCTAACGCATCCACCTCCCCCGCTGTCACTGTCGGGGTCGCGACGGTAGGGTTGATGCAATCAACGGTCGCAGCCGAGCGAGTGGTACCGGGACCAGTCACGGTAGACGAGGCAGAGATGGTGTAAGACTGGTTTGGGATTAAGCTTGAAATGGAATTTAGATGAACCTGCTGCTCTCTCGCTTGATAAGCAGTTAGCAAGAGACCGGTGTGGGTGGATAGTAAAGATGGGTGGTAGGCAGGAAAGCGAGAGTTGGTGGAAGAGGGATCTTGAGGCGCGAGTCGATGGAAGAGACAGTGTGAGAGTGGGTAGAAGAATGCACAGAGAGAAAAGGAAAAGACTCACCGAAGAAGATCGATAAGAACAAAACCGAAACCGAAATCGAAACTGAAACAAAAAAGATTGGATTGGGAGATGAGGTTTGTAAGACTGGTTCGGGATTGAGATTGGGTATCGCTGGAATAGGAAGGTATGGTTATGCACAGAGAGAGGGAACAAATGGCAGGAAAGCTGTTCTCTTTTCTGAAGACTTCGAAAGATAAAGATAAGGAGAGAGCAGGTAAGAGGGATGAAGATGGCTGTGAGGCAGGAAAGTGAGAGTTGGTGGAAGAGGGATTGTGAGGGGCGAGTTGATGGTAGAGAGACTGTGAGAGTGGGTGGAAGAAAGAAAGACAGGCGAAAGAAAGATGAAGCTCGGATAAGAACAGGAGCCTGTGAACAGCGTCGGCTTCCGAAAACAGAGCCGATGAAGGATCGGCTTATGAACAGTGGTAGCACGAATGTATTATAGGAAATGACTACAATTCATTTCCCATCAACACATTCTAGTCGACCAAACAGGACCTTACAATTTTTTTAAAATGATCAAAATATTGTACTGCTACCCTCATAGGCACTTACATACACCGGCCTGTATACATTGTAAATGATGACGATGGATCAATATTATTCCATTAGCAAGTGTATCACATAGATTAGGTTTTTGGGTTGAGCAAGTGTATCACATAGATGGCGAACTGTAAAGGTTTCCTTATCCACTAATAAGTTCGGTTAAGCAAGTTGCTTTACAGAAACTTGAAGTCAACTCTTCGACAACTACTATGATTTTCTGATCAAATTATAGGCAATGAGTGGACAACATCAAGTGTAATTGTTCCACCCGTCACAAGTGACGTACCTGGTTAGAGAAGATAGCCTAGGACTTTCTCAATGTAGCACTTCCTTATCCAACGCGTACAAATTATAATTATTAATTAGTGTCGCTGCCAAAATTATTGCCAAGATAATCATACTTCATCCAAAATCATTCAATTTGATGTCCATTTGATACTTATTTTTTTTCTGGTACTAGCAATGCGGTTAAGAAACACAATTGTCATGCAAAGAGATTATCTCAATACATGATATGTACGCCATAAGTAATATGCAATAAAATTAAAGAAAAAAATTACAAATTGTCATTGAGTTTTGAACAGTTCAACACTTAACTCATTGATATTTCAGAAATATTATTTTATTCACTCACTTTCGATTTTGTCTCTCACATAACTCACTGTCATTAAATCTTTCATTTAACTTGAGGGTATATTTGTCCATTTAAAATGCATTTCTATTTCAATGTTTTACTTTCTAAAGTTAATAGATCATTTTCCAACTTTCTTTCTTTATTTTCTGAAATATTTATTGACAAAAAATTATAAAATTTGAATTTATTTTTGAAAAATACCTATTTGTAGTTCTTTTCTTCGTAATAAAGAAAGTTAGCTTCAAAACACATATTTTCTTCTTCTAAAGCTTTTAAATCATTGTGAAATTTTTCTGTAAAGTTTAGAGAATTTCTAATACAAAATAAATGTTTTGAAATCAACGTCAAATGATGAGGAAATGATGTGATTTAATTTTTTTTCTCAAAATAAATAGAAACTAATCATTTTTAGTATTTAAACAAATATATCCTCAATTTTAACAACTTGTAACAGTAGAGTTAACCACAATGAGTTAAATGAAAGACAAAGTCAAAAGTGAATGACTTAAGTGATGTTTTTAAAATGTACGTGAGTTAAATATCGAACAGGTCAAAACTCAGTGTCATTTGTGATATTTTGCTTCAAATTAAAACAAACTTGTAATGAAACTAAATGAAATTTAATTGACAATTCCAACAGCTAGCTCTCTCCGTCTTCAATCACTGATAACTTTTCCATTTACACACACCAACATATAGGTCGACGGTTTAGGCTAAATACCCGTCAATATTCAACCAAACAATTTCCCACAACAATTCTTCCCTTCTTCCCTAAATTCCCTTAATTGTCCATCCACAAATCTCCCCTATAATTTAATAAAGTGATAGCCATTAATCTAATCAATTTACACGCACATGCCTAACCACACGAACAATGCTTCATTCGATCCAATATCTACGTTGCACATTTCATTTTCTACCTTTCCCTGTCTATTGGCGCTAAGGCTGTTTTTCCCATATGAGTCACAAAGCTCTTCGGGTCACCAACATTGCTTCTCTTCTGAGATTCCACATCATCGTCTTCTTCAGATTCACGGTCACTTCCCAGACTAAAGTACTCCACCTTTTCACCGTAAAACTTAACCAAAACCAAATAGAAAGCCACTCCAAAAACGGCGATCCCAATCAAGAACCAACTGAACAGAAGATTCACCAAGGACAGGGCTCTGTGATTTGCCTCCTCGCTTCGGCACCTGACTACTTTGTGACCCTCTTCATCATTTAGGAAACAACCTTTGGAAATCATCTCAGGTGTCCAAAGCATAAACCCCATGACCATAAGCCATACACCTTGGAAGAATATACTGAGCGACCTCACAAAGCTGACCAAGAAGCTCTTGGGAAGACCAAGTCCCATTAAGGTTGTGATCAACGAGACAAGAATCACAAGCTGAAGAAGCAAGTGGTATTGTCCCTCAGGTCCCATATGGTCAGAAGAGTGAAGGTGAAAGAGTAGCAGCTGCTGACCAAAGGCTACGGCTCCGAGGAGTTGAGTCAGACCATGCTGAGCTCTAGGTGCTAATTTGTCGAGAACGATGGCCAAGGCAGCGTAGACCAAGAAAGTCATGGAGATTGAGGCATGCTCGAAGTTGTGGAGATGATTTGAAGGGATGGTTCCGTCGTCGTCGAACGGTTGGTGTTTTTCCGGGCTGATGAAGAGTTCCATGGCGACAGAGGCTGATGAACCTAAGATGATCAACAAGAGCTCCAAGTACTTGAACTTGGAGGCGGGAAACCATATTGGTGCTGTGTAGGAGTTGGGATGTCGAAGATGGAGCTTGATGTGGTTGAAGAGGTGCCATAATCCAATTAGAACAAACCCGAAGCCTGGTACTACATGCCCAACTAAAGTACCCATAATTTCAAAGAGAAGGAAAGATCAAGTAGTTGTTGTTTGAGGCTTGATGAGGTGAAGAAAGCTATGGAGGGGATGATGGGGAAGGGGTGGGAAATGAGAGTGGGGGGTTTTAAGGGATGATTTTTGAAGTTAATTCAAAAGGGTGTCTAGAGGCTTCTGAAGAAAGGATGTTACAAATTTTGAACTTGTGTATGGTGGCTTGATTAGTAAAGATAAACAATAGTTGACCAATGAGGCTATGACCATTACTCTAATTAAAAGTTCGAAGAAATGAAAATAACAAGGTAAACCAGGCTTCTAGAATGGTAGCCATAGCAGGAGCACAATTTTGGTTGTTCATATGTGAAATGACAAGACTGCCCCGCCATTAATTGATTTGTTGGTTTAATCAAGTCTCTAGTCTACACTTTTTATAAATGTTATTTAGTCAAAGAAGAGAGACCAAAATAAGCAGTCAATAAAGTGGATATATAATCAACTTATATTAATCTTCTAATATAAGTTGAAAGATCTCAAGTAAGGGTATACAACTTTTGAGGGCTGTATATAATACAAGCGGGCACAGCAGACAATCCCTTTAAGTAAACTGTGAAATCTTATGATGGAGTTAAAAACACATATAATAATTGCAATGTATATCAATGTATAAGTACGCACGAAAGGATAAAATTGTCATTACAAACTAATGAGGGCGACAAATCAATATTTTGGGAATAGGTACGTAAATAAATGGATCATGAGATTCTTGGTCCAAAGTAGCATTTATCTTGTGGGAAGGTTCACAATGCTTGTACATCTACGAACACGAAGTCACGAAATTTCTTGGTCAACTCCAAATTAGCTAGCAGGAAACATACATGAGTGGCATATTCGATCTTGACACAGTTTAGAGAGGAAATAAATGAAAAAAATGAGCAAATTCACTACACACCCTGCTAAACTGTTCTCTAACTAGGAAGACAATACTTGTTTACCAAGCAATTAAGTGTTTAGATCCGAAAATATACATACGTCTTCAAATGTTTTTTTGATACGATATGTCCTCAAATGGTCATATATTTAGTTTTGCATGAATTGAACTATTTTATAAGGTACTCGGATACTCTGCTTCACTATAACGAAAACATGTATTGTCATGCAAGCCCTTGATCAAAACCCTAAACTCTAAATCATAAATTGAATCCAATCTTGTAGTAATGAAAATCATTTCCCTAAAAAACAAATTGGTGCTTCTGTCGACCTAGTTATCATCACACAAGGTGCATATAACTGTCAATCGAGCTATCATCACTCATCACCTTGCGTGTGCCACTACCAGGCATAGAATCAAGAACGAAAATTGTTCATGTATACACATCAATCTGTTTTGTATCCAGTTCAAAAGAGTACGATCTTTTCTTTCTTACGCTGTATTCCTATTTCGAAGATTTATCCTTTTCCGAAGTTGATATGGATTACTTTGCTTTCTTCTCCTGGGGAAATGGCATGGACGTCTTTCTTGAGGAAGAAGGTTACTTGCTACTGGCCACAAGTACTGTTGGTTTATCTTGGTTTCTACTGTAGACTTACTACTGGCCGCAAGTACTCGCGTATGAAGATATATCCACAAGGAAGAAAAACAGAAAGAAAACGAAAGAAGCTGGCGGCTAGATGCCTGTGACACAAGTTATCTAATAATGACATGTGTGCTGACCAAGCTAATTAGCGATCAGTATGTCTGACTAATTAACATATGCAACTGCTAATTAAAACACCCTGAAGCGAAAGATGAAAGGGACAAGATGAACAACTCCGATCTCAAACTGCACGCATAAAAGGATTTATTCTTCAAACCTGTTCCTCTTTCTTTTCCACGTAAACTAATTGAAGAATCATATATAGCAGCATATACCTGCAGATAATTTAGACTTGGTAATTCGATAATACACCAAACCTTATTAGAAAAATAATTACAACATGAGATTCCTATCAATACACAATATTCAAAATCATACTATAAATATGAATCTCGCCAACATGCAGGCGCGGAGCCAGACTATCTCTTGGTAAGGCTCAAGCCTAACTGAGAGTTTGATAACAAATATTTTAACGTGTACACCGGAGGCATAAAAGAGGTTTCTGCAGGCTTTTAGTATGATTGCTAATAATCTCATAAGCTGGGTTCGATTCCCAGTTCCACAGCAGTGTTTTTTTCTTCTTTTTCTTTGAACATCGGCCCCACAACTAATTTGAAGCCGCATCCTAGATCCACAACTGCCAACACGATCAACTATCTCTTCATATTGAGGTAAAGCATGGTTATTTTTCTTGTGCGGATAATTGTTAATAGCTAGCAGAAAAACGTAAGTACGTAAGAAAATCTTATTGTTCTTGATCCGTCAAACCATTTTTATTTAGGTCATCAGTGACGTTGGCCAAACCTTTGTTTTGATTAATCCAATAGCCTCACGTTTTCAACAATTAATTTGATTCATCTTTCATAATATAGTTGTCAACTTTAATTTTCCATCCTGTCCATATCGTTTCGCATATGTCGTTAAATTACGTATGTAAGATACCGGCCTTTTCATATAAGATGTATTATTTCGTTATCAGAATCATGGTTATTTTGAACGTCGAACGTACCCAGCAGCCCCTTGCCTAGCTAGGGTTTCTATCTTCGACACGTCATATGCTAATACAGGATATTCAGCTTCCATCATACTTGCTTGAACAATCAAGTTACGCTTATTGGTCGTAGTGCCTCCAACTTGCATATGTACGTGTTGGAGAGTAAAGTACTCTTGGTTGTGAATATGTAATAGTAAGAACTAGAATCCGATCCTCGATCATATATTTCCCCGCAAATCAAATAAGTGATGCTTTAAGCTGCCAGAAACCTACTCCCCTGGCCCAACTGGCCTGGAAATCCCATGGCAATGGTGATTCTCAAGCTAATGGAGTCGCTTCTCCCGACTTGTAGTTGTAGACTTGTAGTGGAGATTTATGCTCTGGATGGAAACTCACTATATATAGTTTTTATTGATTACCGGATACCTCTTCTTATTTCAGTGATACTCAAAGAGGGTCTGGACGTCCACTTCTGCTTCTACAAACTCCGGAATTGCCATTACGTCGGACAAAACTATAAAAATTGAGTTTTCACTATCGGAAAATTATGTTGTGCCGATCTGTATGGCATGCAGCAGAGACAACAGACAGCCCACCAGCCCCGTGCAAAGCACGTGCTCCCCCTCACTCCATGTAAAAAACCAGTCAGTATCAAATACCGATCAGTACAGCAGACATGTCCACTACATAGCTATTTTTGCTTTTGTGTAATTTAGGAATTTTGATATCTAAAACTCAAGGCCTTGATTAAAGAGCAGAAGGTCGCAAATGGGCCGAGGAGAAAATGGCTCAGGTACAATTGGGACTAGAACACTGCAACCATAATAGTCAGCTACCTTCTAATTTAGGCCTGCAACTTCTTAGTGTGCGTCTATAAAAAAACCTCTTAGCTCCAGCACTCATGTTTTGAGTTTCGACACAAAAGGCTGTCTGGTGAGTGGTGATTCACTCTTTTGACGCTGTTTGCAGCTTTAGTGAGGCAAGTGAATAAAAGAAGAAAAAAAAGGCCAGGGCATGCAGGCATGATATGTGATCATTGATCGATCAGCATTAGCTTCCAAGGCAAGCATATATGAGAGTTTCATTTGTGCTCTGTAGACCTGTGTCTATAGTTATGATCGGAGAATATTGTGATGGAGTTCTGCAACAGATATTGTTTATCCTTTATCGATACACAGGCATGCTTAACCTAAAAGCAAAATGCAGTGCCTTTGGTCAACACAATGGATTGTGAGATCGTAATAATAGCCAACTATTTGCCCTGAAAATTCGTAATATATATCTCGACCATTTTCTTTGAAGTGAAAGAACTAATTAAGAACATATATACTATATATAAAATTTCACAAAGAAGGGAAGTAATAGAGGAAACGACATCAGGCTTCTTCAATTCATGTCCGGCCACGGAGAGTAATGAAGAATCAGGTTCACCAAACGCAATCGAGACTTTACTGTTTTGTTGTGGAAGATCTGTGTCTTTCTTTTGGTCTTATTCACTTTACTGAATTACTGATCGATAGCAAGCTATAACAGATGGGAATGTGAATAATTTAAAATTGAATGTTATACTAATTTCATACGTACGTAATATTAGCAAAGTTTAAATTTCATAACAAATTTAAAATACAGAATAGTACACTCGATCATGTCTAGTGTGGCAAAGCATACTGAAGGGTAAATTCTGAAATACTCGATCATGTCCTGCAAGAAGGATCAGCCAGCATTTTATTCTATCAAAGATCAATCATCCACTTCAATAACGTCGCCGATAAATAATGCATGCAAATTAAATTATACCAAACTTTATACGCTAAGGTATGGTGGCGATGATCGATATCATAAGGAGACATAACCAAAACCTTCTCTTAGTACATACAACTAACTTTGTTATATCATAATCAAAGAAGTGTTGTAATGACAATCTCATACTTAAAATTACAACTCATAATTTAGGAAAATGAAGAAACAATCTTCATATAGGCTTACTTGAGAAACACAGTGTATACCAGCAGTCTAAAGTGTTAGGCACATCAACACATGACCAAACAAAAGTGAAGAAGTTGAACCATGTCTAAATGTTTACCATGACTTAAGGACATGGGAGTTACATAGGCGGGAAAGTTAAACAGATCGACTGCAAAATTGAAATAAATTATGAGCTAGAGTCGCAGTCGGTGGGCAGATCAAATGTTGAGGTCAAGCTGGCATGGATATGACCTACTGTACTCGATGATTTCACTATATATGTGGTAACAACCATCTCATAGGAGAAATTCAGCAGCTGGTTCCACCAATTAATGGCCAGAATAATATCTCCCATCTTTGCTACACAACTCGTAGTTCTCTCCTTTCTTCATTTGCCCTCATTCCGGTCCTGGCAGAAGATGATCACGATTTCGTGAGAGCCATGGACGGGATCTCTTGGGTCTCAAGAAGGAAAAGCTCACCCACTTCCGGTTGTACTGGCATGACATTGTGAGCGGCAAAACCCCAAGCTCAATCACAGTGGTGAAATCACCTGTTAACTCATCAACGTTCTTTGGATTTGTCAACATGATCGACAATCCTCTCACTGAAAGGCCAGAGATGAGCTCGAAGCTGCTGGGGAGGGCACAAGGGTTCTACGCATCAGCTTCTCAAGAGGATAAGGGATTTTTTATGGCCATGAACTTTTCATTTTATCCAGGGCAAGTATAATGAGAGCTCCATGACTGTGCTGGGGAGGAACGAGGTGTTCAACAAGGTGAGAGAGATGTCGGTAATAGTGGAAGTGGTTTTTTCAGGTTTGCAAGAGGTTATGTTGAAGCAAGTACTCACACATTTACTCCAAGCACTGGAGATGCCATTGTTGAGTACAATTGCTACGTGCTCCATTATTGATGTTTTTTTTTCTTGGTTGCTTTCTTCTTTTAAGCATTTCGTGCTTGCCTCTTTTGTGGTCATAGCTAGCTACGCGTTCTAATCATGTTGCTATTACCGTACGTCTTTCTACAAGTGAGGGCATAACTAGTATGATAGCCAGACGCATTTTCACCATCTTCCCCTAGGATAAGTGGTGGAGGAAGAAATATATGTATGTGGGCAAAATCATTTCTTATCATTAATAATACTTCAATTCAATACACCTCTAAATTTGCAACAAGTCTATATACTATTCAAAAATGGCTTGTGACACAAAAGATAGCAAGTCTCTTCTATAAAGAACAAAACAATATCTTCTTATAGGAATTAGTACGTCTGGACTGTAAAAAAAGTGCACCTGATATAAACATATACTTGTCACCAAAAGTTGGTTCACTCCAATATTAGTGAAACCAATAGCTGCCTAGTTCTTCATTCTCAGAGTTAACAGAAACAAGAACTCCAACCCTAAAATACATTGAAAGGAAGTAAATATAGACACAATTTGTTCTATGGAAAGCTTCCTCACATATTATGAAAGATCATCAGCAACACAAAAAAATAAAAGTGGCACATCAGAGACACAAATTGGCTAAAGGGTCATCAGCAACACAAAGAGATAAAACTGGAAACTATATGTAATTGATCAAAGTGACATGAAGTCTGGACAATAAGTATTAGAATGAATGTCATGTATATACTTATCATAACAAGTATTTATACTGTGTATACTTGTTATATGTATGGACACTAGCCTTTTGAAAGCATATTCATATCAAAAGAAGGTATTATATACTAAGAATTGCTCAACGTTCGTTTGAAACATTTCTTTCTCAAGGACATTGATTTCCTGAATGTCAAAATAAGTTTAATAAGTTCTCACGTAATATGACAATTAATGATCTAACACTAGCAATGCAATAATTGAGATATTCATTTGTCTCCAAGAAATTAATATATAAACAAGCACAATATTCATTTTTATACCTGATAAAGTCATCTATAGTTATTGAAGATATCTTTCTGAAGGTACACATTTAAGTTATCATTCAATCACTTATCTTCCATTCGATTTCACATTCTATTTTTTTATGATGTTCATGACAGAAAATGTTCTTTCAACCGTGATTATTGCAACTGATGTACCAGTGCCAATGTAAGACAAATGGATATGTCTTATTCTTTCCTTTCTTAACAAGTTTTTGTGCTAGTTTAGAAATTCCTTACAAGTCTTGAAACTTGGTGTTAGATTGCATATATATATATATATATATATATATATATATATATTGTTACTCTAGTACCAACAAGTCAGTTGTTGAAAAATCAGCTGGATAAAAGCTAGTAAGAAACATCAAATGTTCGTTGTTGAAAGCAGAGAATGAATGATTCAGACTCAAACATATAAGACAAATGAGTAGCTTTGTATTACCCTCATTGAAACGATTGTTCAGCTCTTGAAGTTGAAGATCTATCACAACACAAAAGAAATTAACACGATAATAGTGAAATTTGTGATTTCTTGACTTTTACGCTTTGATTTTCCTTTACATAGATGATACTCACTCATGTTGGGGACCATGATATTCTCTATGCCACAAAAAACAACAACTTATCCCTCATATCCTCCAACTTTTTCTTGTAGATTTTTACTAAATCCATTGCATTTACTATATCTTGATCATCTCTTTGCAATGCTTGCGACAAATCATGACTAATACCAAGTACACTCCTTATCAAGTGCAAACTGAATATGTAATCAAAAGATTGCAATAACCCTAATGAATTATATGCATCATGTTTTGATTAGAACCTACTGTGTCAAATGCAATTTCATCTAGTACATGGACTATGGAAAGGAACATGGTAGTAAAGTTTATGAGCATACCATAATATGAGTTCTAATGTGTATCAGCTGAACGTTTAATCTCCATTTCTTGATTCAACTCTTTTCTACTTGAGAGTTCTCCAATTTTCAATGCTTGAATAACTTTGAGAGCTTGCTTTTCTCTAAGAATGTCTCAGCATTTGAAAGAGGCACCAACAATATTCACAAAATTAGAAACTGGTGTGAAGAAAGCACCTACGTGCTATGATTTTTTGCTACAACTACCAAAGCTAACTGAAGCTAATGTGCAAAACAGTGGACATAGAAAGCAGTGGGATTATGCTTCAAAATAATTTTATGTCTTTAAGCCATTCAGTTCTCCACTTGGCCACATAAACTTGATGTGCTTAAACCATGTCTAAAAAGTAATGCATCTATACCTTCTTTAAGTGTAATTGCAGTGGTATTGACAACATGTACAATGCCAATAAAACATTCTATCACACACCATTTCTTGTCCACGTAACGGAAAATTACAACAATTTGCTCTTTTAAAGAAACATCTCTAGCTTCATCAACTAGAATGGAGAACAATGCATTATCCATGTCTCTAATAATAACATTTGTTGTTTCAACTGCAACAGGATTTACTATGTCTTTCTCAATCATTGGTGACGTCAATTTGAGATTTTCTGGAGCATTTTTCAATGTCACAGCTCTAACTTGTTCATCATGATCAGCAAGAAATTTTAAAAGCTCAAGAAAGTTATCTTGATTGGTCGAAATGTCTGACTCATCATGGCTCCTGAATGCAAGAACTTGTCTTAGAATAAACCGTATACAATCTACTGATGCGGTGAGTCGAATTTGATATTCTGTTAGATTTCTTAGAATTATGGATAACATTTCAAATGTGTTGTCTTTCATTCATGAGGTTTTCACACTTTCTCAAAGCTTGGTTATGTGTGCTATTGAGGTCTTTAACATGAACATTTAATCTTAATTTCTCCTTCCAATTCTGACAACCCTTATCACCACTGCTTGTTCTTCGATATTTGTTTTAAATAGGTAGCAGCACAAGCAATATGCACAATCCTTTTCTATACTCTATTCTAACCAATTAGGATAATCATTGAACCAGTCAAATATCAACCTTCTATTCCTCGCTCCACACTTGGTCCTAACAAGATTGTGATATTTAGGCTGACAATGACCCATTTGCAAATATTCTTTTTGAACTTGGTCTCGAATACTTAAAAGATAGTCTGAAATTCTTTTTTGCAATCCAAGATCTGAATAAGGAAGATCTGCTAAATTTATCTTTGTCCCAACAGGAATTTCCTTTGATATTTCACAATTTGCAGGGCGTTGTAACATGTATAATTTTCTTTATAGAATCTTTCCATGACTTGTTCCTCACAACTTACAACTGCATCAGAGTTTTAGATTCATAGTGTAAGTTAAGACTGCTAAGTTGACTTGAAACTAAAAAACGATAAGAATGATTATGATGCACAATTTTACATGAGTACAATTCTATATACAGAAACAAAAGAAGATAATAAGACAACAACAAGATCAAAATCTTCCAACAAAAACCAAGCAATCAAATTATCATGATATCATATAAAACATTAGAAATTCATAATCATAATACCCAGTTGAATACATATATAGAAACATCAATCATGGATCATGAATTCAATTCACAAAATTGTCAATTGAAAACATACAAAACAAAAGAGAATAAAGCTAGTATAATGATTTTGAATGACCTAAATGAGAAGGTTGGTCATGAATCAAAATTCATATGAACTCGTATCAGCCATATGCATATTGGGACTTTGATAGAAGACAGAGCATTGAGAGTCTGAGACTTATGCTGCGGTTTGGGGTTTTTTCTCTATGAAAACAGACTCAGACTGTGTATTAGTATTTAGAGTTTGAGTCTGAGGAGACAAAACAACAAAAGTTGGATTGAACTTTTCAATTAATTAATTATATATTAAGTTAGAGTATAAAAGAAGTTTTCTTTCTCTGTTGTATGGTAACTAGGTAACAGCCCCGCGCCAGCGCGGGTTGGGTCATTTTTTCTCCATATAATAATAGTGGATAAAATAATTTTGGTATAGTAATAAGGATGTGAATGGTCAAAAATATTATATTCTAATCGGAACAGAATTAAATTTAAGCTAAACACCCAAGGTTGTAACATGGAAGGTAAGTAAGAAGACCAAATATCAACTGTGTCTCATAAGTCTTAAGTGAACAATGCAAACTTTTTCAAACATATTCATAAGGTGTCGAAGAACATAGAGAACACATAAGAGTATAGAATGCATTAAAGTTACCTTGACATCTAGAAATATACAATCAAAGATGACAATGCTGCTTAACATATCATACATGCACAATTAGTCTGGCTAAAAGTTTTCACCCCACAGTAGAAAACTACACAGACTAAGGGCAGTGGACAAAAGTAAAAAGCAAAAACACGGTGGCCAAAATGAGGACATCAGGTGTGGTAGAGCTGCTAAACGTCCTTCTTGTTCTCCTCAACTGTAGGACATGCCAGGGAGGTTGACAGAGAGGTCGCAGCTTCGATGTCCCTGTATTATGGAAAGATACCGAGCGACATAAGATAAAAATCCATGTATATATGATGTAACCAGTAGTTGGGTTCAAGCATGGATCAGGTGGTTGGGTTCATGTATATATGGTTTATGTTTTGTATAGAAAGTATAAGCTGATCAGCATGCTACTCTTAGCACAGAGGTGCTTCTCAACAGTAATAAAAGCCATTAGCTTATACGTCCCAGACAAAACAGGAACAAATCTTTTTCCAATTAAGCGGTGGGAAACTTTCCTGAACAGTAAGAATGGATTCATTTAAGAGTGGCCATGCATTTCGACACTTATGTATTCTAAAATGGTCTAAAGGAAACTTATAGCTCTGATGGAAGCTCATTCAAAATCTGAACCCAATGAACCTTTATTTAAAGACACGGGAAGAAAGTTGCGAGCATTGACACTTTGACAATATCAAACCTATGAAACACCAACTGAGGAAAACATAATAGAATTTTGATCAAAGCAGGAGACAAATGTAGCTGACAAACAGACGGGAACGATTTCTTATCACCCTACACAGAAAACCACTAATAAACTTATTGAGAAAAGCAAAGGTATGATGCATAAATATAACAGATAACCAATTAATTTCAAAACATAACAGGTGCAAATTGAAAAGCAACATAACCACAGACATAAAATTCTAAACTGAAGAGTTAGGGTTAAAATCAACGAAGCAATACCGTTGGATGAACGACGACACTACAGAGAACACCAGCACATCCCAAAAACAAAGCAACACATTCAATCTCTAAAGCCAAACCAAAGAGAACAAAACCAACAATACATAACACAACATACATAAACAAAACAACGAAAACTCAGCTCCAAAAAAACCACAAAACTAACAAACAAACCAATCACTCTCCCGAGCCACATAAATAAAGAAGGGTATGGTTGCCCTATGTGCAAAAGCATGAAAGCTAAAATCCTGGGGAATTGGGTTTGTACATGCAGTGATGCTATATGTTTTAACATTGTAATAATTTTTTGAGGCTTTGATGAAGATAGCAATGTCTATTTGGATGTGAGGCTTTGTTGGTACTATAGATAAATTAGACTTCTTAAACAATCGTTATTGCGTTTGAGATTTCTATAAGGACATATAAGACATTTTGATTTATGTTATGCAGCAACCTTGAAGAAGTTATTGTAAAGTGTGAAGCAACCCGCCTAATGAGTCGCTAGTGTTTAAAGTGATAATATGGTCTTAGGAAGAATAGTTGTCTTTATAGTTTTAGTTTTGAAGAATCACAACATTGTTATTAGTCTTAAACATTCCTTGAAAAAATGGCTTGAGTGCTCTTATAACGTTGATGATGTATGGCTTTATGTTGGGCTTCTTGAGCTATTTGTGTCATGTGATAAACCCAGATTCATATTTTTAGAGGTGGCTCCTATTGGGTTAGTATTTATCCATTTTCCTTTGTGAGTGCAATAATATGTGCCATAATACATATAAAGTCTTCATTATCAGTTGTTGCCATATTATCTCATTTGTATGTCATCTATAAAATGACTGTAGCTGTTGTGCAGACTTATACTTATTTTAAGTGAACTGCACATGTCAGTCACTGTGTGCATGGTGAATTTTATGTTAATATTTTCTTTACTCATTTATGGTCAGGATTTCCTGACTTAACTGATTTTTCCTGGGAAAACCTATTTTCTTTGGTTAAAGTGATTCATCAAACAATAATCTTATCTTTGGTTAATCAATAACTCAATTAATCCCTTCTGTTTTTCCCCAGCATGTTCCCTTGATTTTATGTGGGCAAAGATTAATTTTGATTCATTTTGATGATCAAAGATAAACGAAGCTATATTATGAAAAGAAATTGAGTTGTTGGTTTGTGCAAACCTTCTTGATTTCTTGGCGGAAGAAGACGGAAACAACTCTTGGGCAGATGTGTTGTCCAGTCGTTTCCTGTAAACCTGGTGTTTTTCTGGAGTTTCACTGGTTGGTTGGAGATGATCTGGTCCTTGTGGAAGAGTAGCAGTGGGCGTCATGGTCTTGATCCTAAAGTTTCCAGTGTTCTTTATTTGAATCTCGAACACAAATGCGTTGCCTTCTTGCTCGATTATCTCCTCTGGGAGTGTCTGTTCAGTGGGATACAGTCTCCTGCCAAGCAATTCCTCACAGCTGGCCTTGAATAATTTTGCAGCTTCCTTGCCCATCAAAGTAACTGTGGCTTGGCTGTCTTGATCCTCGATGATTAGAGACACCAAATAACTGCATGGACAACAATCGAACATTTCATTAGCAATAAATAAGTAAGGGAACATAGACGAAGCCTAGGTGGAAGTCTATTCACAGCGTATATGTTCTCTTGCGCACGAATTTCCACCACAGGATTTTTCTCGCTAATATTATTGAGCTTGGGAGTGAAATTTTTACATGAAGAAATAAATGGTAGAGAACAGTAAAACGGGTCGTTACCTCGGTTGGGGGCTCTGTAGCCCATGGTGATCACAAAAATACTTGTTATCCTGCTCCTCTTTCTTTTGCAGCATTTTGAAACAGTTGGGGGTTGAGCAGCTCCTGTACCACCATCCAGCTCGGTTTGAAAATCTCCGGATCAATCCACTGCACCGGACCGTTTGGTCCTAGAAAAATATGGCTGATCAGTATTTCTAGAAAAATGTTCACAGATGTATGGACCTCGAATAACTGTGTTTTTTGAGCCGATAACAGAATACATAAAATGTGAAGATATATTTATTTGTTTGACCTGATACGCCTGGGGATCGATTGCATTCAATTGAGCGATGGTCTTGAAATCTCCTGACGGAGACAGCTGACCTTGACGCTGGGTCGAGCCTCCATTAACTATACGCATTATGTCACCCGGCCTTGAAAACCTGAAGAGATTGATTAAATGGTTAA
Organism: Comarum palustre; assembly: GCA_951800085.1. Lineage (NCBI taxonomy): Eukaryota > Viridiplantae > Streptophyta > Magnoliopsida > Rosales > Rosaceae > Comarum > Comarum palustre. The sequence continues at coordinate 32,616,623 of OX637573.1, read as the reverse complement.
CAGGTCTGCACACGAAGGTACTGGAATATTTGAATGGAAAACGGTGGAAGCTGGGAACAAATAATGGAAAAGACACTATAGATGACGTACTCGGCCTTGTATTGGTTAGTTATGGGAAGTTCTGGATTGATGAAGCAGCATGTGTGGTTTGTGGAGTTTGCTGTAACTGCTTCTGCCAGTAACATAAACAACTTGTTAATGCAATCATATAATGGATATGGGAAACGATTACAAACTGTTAAAGAGTGATAAATTATCCTACTGAAGTGGTAACAGCAGCTAGCTAGAAAGGTAAAGATGAGAAAAAGATGAAGCAAGGCATGGCTGGAATGCAAAAAAACAAACACAGGCAATAACATAAAATGGTAAAAAAACATTTTCAGTTAGCAAACAAAAGCAGATAAGCAAAAGAAGATAAACTGATAAGGAACACAACACAACTGATTACTTGGCTGCATGAATCAAACATTGTTGGTTATTACGGATTGTTGCTAAGGATTATCAGTAGCATACGCTTAACTGTGAGAGGCTCCTGTTTGGCTAGTGTTGCAGTAAATATATAAAGGAAATGTTGATGCTAATTGTTGGTTCCGTTTTTCTTGGTAAATGTGGTTTGATAAAAGCAAATAATGCTGGATATGTTATACAGTAAAGCTTGACTCTTTAAAGGGTAACAGATGGGAGAGGATAATGCCTAAAGATGTGAAGAAGAGAGCCATGAAATATGAATGTAACATAGCTCGAGGCTTTTAGTTGGATGCATTATATATGATCTTACTTGCATGTATTAGAAAGAAGCTGCACACGTTATGTACGAAGATTTCACTGGAATCACTTGATGAACTAAGAATTTCCACAGGAAGCCACATAAATTAGTTGTATGCATGAAAAAGTAGCAGGCCTACTTATTTCTCCCAAACCCCTCACTTTAGCTCCCAAGGTCAGATTAGAAAGTAGTCAATGATTTCTATGAAATGTAACTAAATTTGATGCATGTCTTTCTGCTCCCAATATGAATGAGCAGATTGATAGGCTTAGCTTTATGCAGCAAGATCTAATGCACAATGTAGGTGGGTTTCTAACCTAAGCTCGTAGATAAGCTAACTAAATTTGTGTGCAAAAAGACAATCAAGTGCCTGTGCATGAATGATTGGAAAGGTTAGGTGCATAAGCGAAATACGTTGAAAATGTGAATGCAAAGAACCAAGATTTTCATAACTCCAAGTCCAAACAGGTTTGAGAACTAATGTTATAATTAGAAACAACTTACTGCCCCATTCACCAAGCTTAAGGGTTGTGAAAACAGCGAAGACTGGTTTCAATGGATCCCATAAGCTGTCAGGATTAAATGCCATGGCAGCATCTCCCCAGAGCGTTATACTAAGGGTCTGTCGTCTGCAAGGTAAAGAGTGAATTGGTAAGGATTTGCAGATCCATACGCATGAAAACAGAAAAAGATGTACACACGGAAGGCTAATGACAGAGGAAAGATCGAACATAAGTTTTACCTGAGATTTGTAAGTGTGATGTCACACTTGGTCTCAGTTTTTTTCCTGTTGTTCACAGCTTTTTCATAAGGTATGTTTGTAACGGTGATGCAGCCATACACATCTGACATCAGGGGACACAAAAGCGTAAACAGTTGTCAAATACGATGAGATCTAATGGGCAACACAGTTATCAACTTAGAATGAAAGAGTTTAACTCGCCTGTGTACGTCTGTTGGTTTTCTTTCTCTGCTGCCAAGGCCTCAAATTCGAGGAGTCGAAATGAGTGGTTTGGGATTGCAGTATGGTTGTTGTTTTGCTTAAGAAATGCGGTCGAACCATTAAGCTTCAACTCAACGTCTCCCGGGATGATCTTAAGACGGCGCATGTGGTTGGAAACTGTTGCGAAACGAAAAATGTCATATACCGCACCTGCTTCAACAGTTCCAGCCATATCATCATGTTGCAGCTCATCAATATAGGCATGCACAGAGGTACCCTGGATTCAGCAAGTTAGTAGGAGATAAGTTTTTAACCGCAATTTTTACTGGGCAGAAGGTTTTCAAAAAAAATAGCGTTACTTTTTGGCTGCATTGCACAGCCCTGACATGAAGTCTAAGTAAACCAGGCAAGGCTGGTGTCAACGTAAGTGTATGCAGTTGTGTAGCAACAATTTTACGGAAAGCAAGCGAAGCAAAAAAACAAACATGCTGACACCAAAGTGTTAGAACGCACCCTAGAACAAAGAACACATGAATTGACCCTACCTTCTCAAATGTGGGCATAAATATGAAAGTTAAGTTTATTGGAAGCCAAAAATCCAAGCGAAGTTACTTAACAGTGACCCTGCCAGCATTTTAACTATCATCTACAGAGGTAGAAACTGTTGAGGTCGAAAAGATGCATAACACATCAAAAAGTTCAAAATTTGTTTTTGTAAACACTTGAAACAGAACCTATTGAAGAGTAAAGTCAATAATACAATTCCGTCCAAAGCACATCAAACGTTGTCGAAATCGAACGATGCAAAGAAGATTCAAACTTTAAACCTAGCAACTGCCATTTTCGATTATCAAAACAACCTGGGAAAACTTCAAAACAGTACACAAATAGAGTAACAATATCTACACACAAACACATACGAAGGAGCTATAGAGTGAGTTTGAGCAGGGATTTTGGAAAAACACTAAACCCCAATGCAAATAACTCACATTGATATCAGTAAAGATGTAGTGCACGCCGTCAAATGCATCGCTATTGTAGGCACGTGGTCTCCATATTCTTGTCACACGGACCTGGATTCTATACCGGTATTCATGGGGCTTCAGTGCATTCAATGGGGTGATTTCCATAGCATCTGAAAGGGGAAATGTGAAAAAGGATCAACAAAGGCACGATGAGGGTAACAAACAGAGTTGATGGGTGAAATGGGTAAATATAATGTAAGATTTGATATAAAGTTGTGTGTAAGGTTTAGGGAGAAGCAGCAGCTCATATATTAAGATGGGAAAAGTTGGGTAAACTCTTTGAAAAACGATAAAGGTAAAAACGCACAAACTCTAAACAATGACATAAACGTGTTGACCCTTTGCCTAAAGACAAACCGGAAACTAACAAAAATAGAACCAAAGGGCGACAAAATTGAAAGGGGAGTATCCAAATTGTTAAACTGTAAATCAATTTAAATTGCCAAGCATATTTATACACCAGGTCATCAAAACTGTGCTGCGCATTAATCTGAAGGTAAAAAAAATTTGCCCAGGTTAAAGAAAGCATGCAAAATAAATCTAAAGGTCTTCCAAATTGTGTAAACAGAACATAAACATTAACCTGCTAAGTGAATGACATATTAGCCACCGTTGACAATAGATCGCAGGTGATGAACTCGTACTGGAAATATAAAATTTAAAATCTAAAAGACAAAACAAAAGGACCCAAAACTTAAAGGCAAAGATGATAAGCCAAAGCCCCTAAACTTTTGCTCAGACCTTGGGACAATTTAATTATAGCCCAGATAATTTTTGCTCCAGTTGCCCCCTCATTCCCAAAAGTTAGCTGCAGTTTCAGGGACAACACGATAAAACCATATGGGTCTTTGGCTTGCCTAATTTTTTTGGCATGTGGCTTTAGCTGGTGTCCGAAGCAACCCAGGGAGCAGCACAATTTGAGTGCAATGGTTTGCTGTCGGATGAATTTTAGGGGCTGAGCTGTGGATCAGAGAACTTATTGCATGTTTTTTGTTTAACCAATATCCAATTTGATAAAAGCTGACAGGACTATTTTTTTGCCCGTGTGCTACTCGATTTAATTATGCGAGTCACGACCTAAATGGTGCCACACTGAATTTGGGTGTTTTTACTGTCTTGGATGAAATTTGGTTTGGAATAAAGTACTCGGCGTAAGGACGTACATGTTGGTATAGCTAGTAAGCAATGACTGTGAAGAAAGGTAAAAAGAAGATAGAAACATGGAATCAATGAAAATAATGATCCAGAAATCTAAACGCATTAAGCCAGGCATAACCTGAAGCAATGCAAAAATTTTAGGAAACTAAGCTAGGCAGCATGCCCTTGTAGAAGAACCTATGTAGTAATCTCAAAGCTCTAAGGGCTCAGAAACGTATATGGCACAGTCTCATAATCAGCATTAAAACTGCAGCATTCAATTAACATGGAAAGCACCAAAACAATGCAAACAGCTGGCTTATAATAGTAGCAGAATAGCAAAATGATCAAGCCTTTTCAGAAGGTGTGCAAAAGGAAAACATATTTGGCAACTGATCACAACAGGGAAAAGGAAACTGAAACCAACGAAGCATGATACTGTAAACTTGACTAAATATAAACCAAAAGAAAGCATGTGTTTACATGAGTATTTAAGCTGGATAACGAAGAATTAACACCCCTTTAACAAATAAACACCAAGGGCAGAGATAGTATCAGTTTTTAGGAAAATAACTCTGTAACATTGATATGAAATTTGCGAATTTGTTGCTGATAAAGTAGATGTTAGAATTGAATTTGTGGCCTGCAGTTTAGTTAACATATGTATTTGCCAGCTCTTATAGGCAAAAACACCTGCCTACATAAGGCATGAATCTCAAAATGCAATGAGCACAATTTTTGAGTTTCAATTGACGGTCAACACGCAACATGCAGTGAGTACAATTTTTGAGTACAATTATTGAGTAGAATTTTTGAGTACAATTTTTGGGTACAATTTTTGAGTGTCATGATCAACATGCAATGAGTACAGTTTTTGAGTTTCAATTGATTTCAGATACAGCCTATATATGTCAAATTTATGAGGAAGAGCCAATGGCCTAAAACATATGTCAGATATATACATGCAGCCTATACATGTCAAACTGATGCCCGTAAATCATATAAGTCTGACTGTCAATGTCTCTGTTGAGAATTTGTTGTGCATTTTCATTTACGGAACAAACCAAAACTAAAACTAAAGCAAAGCGAAATAAAAGTGCAGCAGAGTTGGTTAAAGAAAAGTTGTACCAACCAACAGAAACTAAAAAACCAAACAGAACACTTATGTCACTAAGACATTGACAAAACCATGGATCTACTTGTCCAAGAAGTACATGTTTCTTGAATCTACGGTGTAACTGCACTACTAATAAACTGAGAGTGGAAAACTAAACAGTAAAGCAGCTGTCGCAAGTATATAGAGTTTCCTATAGTAAATAAGTTAAAACCAAACAAATCAGGATGTCGCAGAAGTTGAATCCAGCAAGAACAGAGGAAAATGTCCTCGAGCACCAAGCTTACCCAAACTCAACACTCAGCTAAATTCAAATCGAGATGCAAGTGAAATTCAATTACCAATCAAAGTGAAAACCTACTGAAATCCAAGGCAACCAAACGGAAGGAAAATACTCACCGAAAAAGAGCAGCAAACCCAGCTGCCAACAGCAAACAGATCGATGTGAGCGAAACCGAAAACGAAACCGACACTGAAACAAAAAAGATTGGGTTAGGAGATGAGGCTTGGAAGGCTGGTTTCGGAGCAAGATTGACATGGGATTTTGTTCAAAACAATAAAGGATGGTACTGTAAACTGTACAAAATCTAAACCAAAAGAAAGCAGGTGGTTACATGGATGTTTAAACTGAACAACGAATAATTAATATCCCTTTAACAAATAAAGACTAAGGGCAGAGATAACAGCAAGCTGTAGAAAAATAAATTTGTAATATTGATATGAAGTTTACGAATTTGTCACGGATAAAGCAAACGTTTGAACTTGCGTCCAGCAGTTTAGTTAATATATATATTTGCCAGCACTGATACGCAAAAACACCTGCCTACATAAGGCAGGACTCTCAAAAATGCAGGTGACGAAATACACACAGATTGAAATGTTAATGAACCTGGCTTAGAAGATATAGCTTGTTTTTATAGACTGGATGTGGGTTTTTCCTCTTTTCAAGAGAGGTCATAGAAAGCAACCAAGCAAAAACAAAAAATGCTTAGAACTGTCATCATTAACATGCAATTAGTACATTTTTGGATTTTCATGTGATTTCAGATGCAGCCTATATATGCCATATCTATGATGAAAAGCCAAATGTCTGAATCCTAATGTGAGTTATCAAAAGGTCTGAATTCAAATCCCGAACAGGTTAGGGCCCTTGCTCTCTTTCCTTGTGTATTTCTGTCTCTTAACATTTTTTGTCGGCCTAACCATAACCTGGTGGGAACCTAAGTAAAAGTCATACGGTGACTGACTGCACTACCGCATGGGATGATGATGGTGGCTGCTTGAAATCTAAAGATAGACCCTTTATTAACTCAATGGACTTTCTACTTGATCAACAGAACCATTCTTGTTAGTTAGATTCCATATGAGCAAACCAACTCCTATAAATCATCTCCATTACACAAAACTCTGCAAACCGATAAAACAATTCAGTACCATTGCCAACCCTTCATGCAAAAGAGTCCAATATGAGAAAGATTAAAATAGCATTTCCAATTTTAAACGGTCCATAACGACCTCATATAAGAAGATGATTAACCGTGCATCACAACCTAAAATTTTAGTTTCAATGGCTGGCCACTGCATCATATAAACTGCAATGTACACTGAAATGACATATGGTTAGCCACTTGACTCTCCCGACCTTTTCGCAATCTTTACCTTTTAGCAGTTGGTTAATAACGCTGTGTTTAAATCACATAAGACTGAGTGTCAATGTGTCCCTATTGTTTTTTTGTGCATGGTCATTACAGAACAAACCAAAACCAAAACAAAATAAGACCGCAACAGAGTTGGTGACAGGAAAGTTGAAATAAGCACAGAAGCAAAATAAACCAAACAGAACTTGAATCTATGGTTTAACTGCATCACTAACAAACCGAAGCTGAAAGCTGAAAGTAAAGCAACTGTGGATGTCGCATAAATTGAATTCAGCAAGAACACAAACTCAACCCGTGTCTAAATTCAAACCGAAATGCAACCGAAATTCAATCACCAATAAAAGTGAAATTCAACTGAAATCCAACACAACCAAACGGAAGGAAAACACTCACCGAAAAAGAGCAGCAAACCCAGTCACCAACAGCAGCCAAATCGATGAGAACGAAACCGAAAGCGAAATCGACACTGAAACAGGAAGAATTGGTTTAGGAGATGAGGTTTGTAAGACTGGTCTGAATTGAGATTGATATGGGATCTTGATGACAACCAAACGGAAGGGAAAACTCACCGAAAGAGAGTAGCAAACTCAGGTTCCAACGTCAGCCAAATCGATGAGATCGAAACCGAAAGCGAAACCGAAGCTGAAATCAAAGCTGTAATCGAATCAAAGCGAAAACCCAAAAACCCAAACTGCACAAAAAGCAAAAAACCCAAGACCAACTGACCTGGAACTGTCTCGTCGGCCCCGCTGTCACCGTCGGGGGCGCGGCGGCAGGGTTGACGGAATGAACGGTCGCAGTCGAGCGGGTGGTACCGGGACCGGTCGCGGTAGTCGAGGCAGAAGCGGTGGAAAACTCGTCTGGGATTGATATGAAATTTTGATGGACCTGCTACTCTCTCGCTTAATAAGCAGTTAGCAAGAGACCGATGGGGGTGGGTAGTAACTGGTCGAGCCCGGGAACCATCACCAGGCATGGGTATGGGTACAGTCATAACCGTGACTGACACTGAGGGTCTGGAGTATGGCTGGAACAGGGAGGTATGGTTCTGGAGAGAGAGAGGGAACAAAGGGCAGGAAATCTGTTCGAGAGCAGGTAGGAGGGATGAAGATAGGTGGTGGAGAGGAAAGTGAGAGTTGGTGGAAGAGGGATTTTGAGGGGCGAGTTGATGAAGAGAGACTGCGAGAGTGGGTGGAAGAGGGATTGTGAGGACAGGAGAGGGGTTGCAAGTGATGGTTGGTAAAGAAAGACACGCGACAGAAACACAAAGGTCTGATAAGTTATAAAATGAGGCTGTGAGCAGAGCCGGCTTCCGAAGACAGAGCCGAGGAAGGAAACGGCTTATGAATAGTGTAGCACGATTGTTATATAGGGAAATGAGATACGTGGGGATGTTGAACATTTTTAAATATTAAACTTATACAAAATACAATATTTAAGACTAAAGGTTTTTAAGGGTCATAATATGGAACATTATATATTTTTGAGAAGAACATACAAGAATATAAATTATAACCATGAGGGATAACGGTAGTGGATATAAATTACTCATTCTCCACCATATCTATCCTAAACAACAACGATTACAGTGGACAAAAACCGATGTCAATAAAAGTTCAACTGTAACCTATCTTAATCCAGAAATCTTGATACATTTTTACAGTCAACCTCAAGAAGAAACAACCCTTTCAAATACTACATGTCAAACGTACCAGCATATATGCATAGGTAACCTCCTCATTATATTGACAACAAGAACTAACCGACTTCAAATAGTTTATGGAAACGACATCATAATCTTGACTCCTCCAACAACATGACTAACACTCCCGTACCAGAATCTCAAACCCTCCTGGACGCATTACATATAAATATATACTATTTGTGGAACATTTGAAATTCTGATGTGGGCAAATACCCTCACTCGTTGTGAATTGCCTCCGCCACTGCATAGGATTCCCTTCACATATTATCAATTATTCTTGCTCGATCGAGAAATCTAGCGGAGTACCTAATTTTGTGAGTTTTAAATTCGTTAAAGCTGATGAGACATAATTACCAAAACCATTTATAAACACATACAACCTACCTTTGTTAGAGCATTTGCAGCGGTGCTGCTTTGGGCACGAGCAGAGGAGCCAAGCGGTGGGCCACCCGGAAAATAGCAGGAGCAGAGCTGAAGCTTCCGTGCAGCGGTGAGGCACGGTTCAGGCGACTGCTCGTTGACGAGGAGGTCGAGCAGCTGCTCGAGCAATCTTTGCTCGCTCCGTTGCTCGTCCGACTTGGTGGAGCCCACGCACGTGGTAACACCCTCTGAAATCTAAAGTTTGAGCTCCGATCTATGTCAAACTCTTCCAACCCCATTGAAACCCAAAAAGGAAACACCTTTTTGCTTTTTCACCAGTCTGGAACCAAACCCATCTACTGGGTCTGGATCTCTCTGCCAACAAGTAAGCTAAACATTTTTCATCTCTGTAATTCCGTACTTGGTTTGCTTCACAACAAGCTTCCATTTTGAAATCGGTTCTTCAATTCACTTTCGCTTTATTTGTGTTTGGAATTCCTCTATGTTTTGACGGCTGAGAAGTTCTTGAGAAACCCAATATTAGCTTGTTCTTGTATTTCTCTGAAGCCAAACGAAACTTACTTTGTACCCAGTGTATCTTACCATGCTTGATTGAGTTGCTTTGACGTTCGTTTTGAGCTGAGTTTTAGTAGAAAAGAATTCCCTTTTGAATAATTGGTTAGCCTTGGATTGTGGTTCATGTAGTCACTTTCCTGAGAACTGTTTTCCAGTAGCAAGTTTACATACTATTTACATTTGTGAAATGAATTTGATAGGTTTCTGTTTATCGTTATAGAATTCATTACCTCAAATCGCCAGAAACTAGTTAACTTATTAGTTATTGCTTTCAGCCTATGAGTCTATGACATTGTAATGTGAGACTATGTACAGGTCAGTGTGTCACCTAATACTAGTTTTGGTAGAAAGAACGAATAATATCACTTGTATTTGACTGCCCAGAATTGTGCCCAGGTCTTATCAAACTGTGTGTTTGGCAGTGGATGAACAACCATCTTCGAGTAAGGAGGAGGATATGATAGAGAGTTCAAATGGTCAAGAGGCAGCTGCATTTGAGGGAAGTTCAGATATGGAACCGTATGTGGGTATGGAGTTTGAAACAGAAGAGGCTTCCAAGGTTTTCTATGATGCATATGCAACACAGTTGGGATTCATTATGCGGGTTGATGCCTTCCAAAGATCATTGCGTGATGGTAAGGTAGTTTGGCGTAGACTTGTGTGCAATAAAGAGGGATTTCGAAAGACGAGGCCCAAAAGAAGTGAGAACAGGAAGCCTCGGGCAATCACAAGAGAAGGTTGTAAAGCAATGATAGTGGAAAAAAGAGAAAAATCTGGAAAATGGATTGTAACAAGATTTATAAAGGAGCATAACCATTCCCTGGTAGTTACACCTGCAAATGGTCGCCGGACTATGCTTCTTTCTCAAACACCTGTGAGTTCTCATTGCTCAATAATCTTTCTCAGTTTAATATGAATTGCTTTGTTGGTTTCCTTGTCTAGTCTGTGTTTGTGTCTAGTCTGCGTTTGTGTGCAACTCAACTATGGTTTTTGCTTAATATGTTATTCACTGCTCAGATGTGTTGTGCATTGTGTGGCTTTAGATAGTGGCTTATCCAGTTTTCATCACTTCAACCTGCCTTGTTTTGGCCTTCAAATTACTGAGTTTTCCCTTCCTATTTTGCAGCAACATCAGAATTTCTTTCGGTAATACAATTCTTTCCTTATTAAGATTTTTTTGACTCTATTTGTTGAAGATTGTTGTTGGGATGCACTTTTTATTGTTATTTAGGATTGGTAATTCGATTTAGATGCCTAGAGCTAAATTTGATTGGGTTTCACCAAGTGCACACCACCTGTTTGACAGAATGCCTCAAAGGCATCATCAAACTGAACCAGTGGTCTATTCTGTGATTTTTTGAAAAATCTATACTTCTCTGTTTAATCCAAATTTTTAACAGTTGAAACCCAGTAGACTCTTTCATGATCGTTTCAAACTTGGTTTCATGCAAAACGGAGTTGATTTGAGAAACTTATGTTATTTTGAAGTTTGTACAGTGTTTCAGAAATTTCTGCAGAAACTGTATTTTACAGCCACTTTGGATATCTATTTGACTATGCAATTGAACTCCAAACGACTTGAAATTTTGAGAGATTGTAGTTTTACATATCTATTTTCATTCTGGAGATTTTCAGTTGAAAATATTGAAAGCTCAATTGTTGGTGAATTTTCCATTCTTACTACCTGTTTTCTAAAAACTTCTCAGCTTTGCAGCTAAATGTTACAGAACAATGAATTTGAGATTCTTTACATTTTTCTTTCACACATTGATCTTTGACAAGTATATTCTGCAATTTTTTCACACAATAAATAGTAATAGGAGGTGCTATTTTTTCTCACCGCTGCACGAAAACACTGCACTGCACCTCCTATTGCTCAAATAGTAATAACACTTGCTCAAATAGTGCTTGCTCCAACTCAAAATAGGAGGAGCAAGCCAAAAACGGGTGCATATGCTCTTATATCATAATCAAAGGTGCTGTAATGATATATTCAATCTGAGACTTAAGGGTACAATGTAGCTCACAATTGTAAGGGAAATGAAGAAATAATCTTCATCTAAGCTTACTTGAGAAACACATATACCAACAGTCAAAAGTGTTAAAGGACCTAACAAAAGTGAAGTTAAGCAATGCCTAAATGTCTACCATATTACGTGCATGGGAACAAAAAAAAGCGAGAAAGTAGAACAAAACAAAGTCCAGAAATTGAAATGATACTCCATTATATATATTAACATACGAAACAGGATGTATCTAATTATTTTAGATTAAGACCTAAATTAGAAGATGCCCAAAAATGAATTAAACAAAGCTCTCTCTTAAATATAGTATAAATGAAAAACATAATCGGTGTGGTAAATGTTGGTGGATCGGTGTAGCCCAAAAACCCCTATGTTTATCTTTCGAGTCTCAACTTCTAGACGTTTGTGATCAATTAGCAGATTTGAGAGGCATTTAGACTTCATGTGTGTGATGGAAAATTAGTACAACTTTATTGTGATAATCTTGAGAACAGTCCAAATAAGAACTGTGTGAATGTGTTAATAACTTGATAAAGTATTTTAGATAGGTTTATTTTATAAACTAAATATAGAATAAATATGGAAACATGAATTAGTTGACCGTATCAATTATTGTCTATTATAATTGTTTCCAAGTGTGTGAAATTTATTTTCATCATTAATATTTTTTATGATTATAATATTATATTTTATCGTATAATAAAATTCTTATTATCTCCATAAAAAAGTACCAACGAAAAAGACTAAGAAATTATGAGTCGGTAGTAGGTGAATGATGGAGTCAAGCTGAATGGCGTGCTCTACTCGATCATTTCACTATATATGTGGACACAATCTTCTCAGTTGGTGAAAGTAACTTCCAACAATGGCCAGAATAATATCTCCCATCTTTTCCACACAACTCATAGTTCTCTCCCTTCTTTCTTCATTTGCCCTCATTTTGGTCCGGGCAGATGATGATCACGATTTCGTGAGAGCAATGGACCGCGATCTCTTGGGTCTCAAGAAGGAAAAGCTTAGCCACTTCCGGTTGTACTGGCATGACATCGTGGACGGCAAAAACCCAAGCGCAGTCTCAGTGGTGAATCCACCTGGTAACTCATCAACCCTCTTCGGATTGGTGAGAATGATCGACAATCCCCTCACCGAAAAACCGGAGCTTAGCTCGAAGCTGTTAGGGAGGGCTCAAGGGTTCTATGCATCAGCTGCACAACAAGAGCTCGGGCTGCTGATGGCCATGAACTTTCATTTTACTCAGGGCAAGTATAATGGAAGCACCATAACTGTGTTTGGGAGGAACCCGGCATTAAACAAGGTGAGAGAGATGCCAGTGATCGGAGGAAGCGGGCTTTTCAGGTTTGCAAGAGGTTATGTCGAAGCAAGAACTCACACATTTACTCTGAGCACCGGAGATGCCATTGTTGAATACAATTGCTATGTGCTCCATTATTGATGCGTCTTTTTCCTTAGTTGTTGGACCTCCTTTGAGCTTTTCGTGCTCGTCTCTTTTAATTTGAGGTCATAGACTCATAGCTACGTTCTAATCGTGTCAGCTATCCACCTTTGTCTACTTTGGAGTTTAGTGGGGTTTGTTGCTAGCTATTACCATCTTTGTGCAAGCAACTTTGTATAAAAAAAAGCAAGGGCACATAACTTTGTATAAAAAAACAAGGGCACATAACTAGTATAATAACAGGACGCGTTTTCACCATGTTCACTTCTATTGTAATTATTCTTACGCAAGAATTCTACCGGAGTACCTAATTTTGTGAGCTTTCAATATGAGGCGAGCTTTATATCCTTTGTTTTTCTCGTTACGTTTTGTAACTAAGATTCATTTTTATCCAACAAGTTTTATGTTAAAGGGTGTTGGCGCTATTAGTCAAACACCTTTTTCTCTGTTAGTGAATTTAATTCAACATGCATGACATATTTGATCTTTTAATTTGGGTGAATCTGTTCTATGTTAACATTCTTTAACGAACGAAATTTGATATAATCTGAATATACCTCACTCAAAAGAGAATTTATGAATACATCATCATGTTGTAGTTTCTAGCCCACGTCTCATAGATCTCCGTATTCTCTAGAATTTGTTATGACCTTAAGGCGGTCAACAATGATGTCTCCTGGATATAGTCATGATCCAAAATGTTCTCATAAAACATAATTTGAATGTTGGTGAGTAATAGATTATGTTGTGCCAAACTCATACTTTTTAAGGCGAGAATCCATCGAACCTAACGGGCTTACCATGCTAACCAACCCCGTTGTTTGTGTTGCTACTTTGGTGCCTTTTTCGGTGACTTCGTGTACGGACATCAATCCTTGCAAACTCATTTGTCATATGTATATGTGACCTTGTTAATTTAACAATGTCACTATGTGAGCAAACACATTGGCATAGAATTTTTGACATTTAGTAGATCTATAATCCTTCGTATTTCAACTTTAGATTGTGCATTACGAGGATAAAGATGAGACAAAATGGGGACAGACTACTAAATTTTTTGTCATTCTTGCTGAACATTGACGTTGTTATCCCCCTTAACGATTGGAAGAATATCATATCAAAGTGTCAATTCACAAATCTAACGGTAAATAGATTTTTTGTCAAGGAAATTATATGAAATATTATAGTTTTTTTATAATAGACGTTAGTCGTTTCATATATTGATAATTGAAAGTAGGAGTATAGCATAAGTACGATCCGCCCTTGAGGGTAACCATGGAAACACAACTTAGAAACTTAGGACCGAAGAACCTAAGCTATGTTAATATCATAGACCATATGCGAGGTCGACACAAAAGTCTGCATTGGTGACAAAAGAACTAGGTAACCGGCTACCAAGACACAATGAGGAGGAGACAAAACCTCTATCTATCATTATTGACTATCTCTGGGACCACCCTACGTAGAGGGGATTATCCTAGAGCATCAGAACACCAAATTAAAGGACTGAACTAGGGATCAACATTTGGCCCTCGGGCCTAAAAATCCGTGGATGGCCCGTCAGCCGAAAGGGCAAAAGCTCGACCCGACCTGTAAAAAAAAGCATATCTTGCCCTGGCCTATATGGCATAAGGCCGGACTAAGGCTGAGGGTTCAAAGCCTCAGTTCGAGCTAGGCTAGCTCGTTACATGCCAGTCTAAGCCCGCTCGGTCTGGTCATAAAAAGTCTGCCAAAAGCCTTTTCAATTGTTTATTAATATTTTTATGAAGTTATTAGTTACATATATGAACTAATTAAGACGTTAAATCATATTTTTCATTAGATTTTTATTATATTTAGTTCATTCATTAACAAATCTTAATTTTTTCATATTCTTTTGTTTTATTTTGATGAAAGTTTATTAGATATATGTATATAATTAGACCGACCTGACCTATTCTAAAAAGCTCGGTCAGACCAGTCCTAAAATTTGCAAAACATGGTTAATACCCAGCCTAAGCCCATAGGACTTGAGCAGGGTCAAGCCAGGTCAGGCTTTTTGACGACCCCTATACTAAACCCAATAACTAAGAAAATAGTCTAGACCGGCAAATAGTCTAAACACTAATTAAACAATAATTAAAAATAAAATAAAACCAAGACCCAGCCCAACCAACTGCCTATCCTCAAGCTCAAGGGCCCAGCTCCTGATCCATGCCCACACTGTATCACCGCTAGCAACCAGCATCGATCCTCCCAAGCTACAGTGCCGCCGCCGTCGCCGCTTCGGAATCAGACCACCCAAACTTAGACACCGAAAGACCCGTCACAACAAAGCCACTTAAACCACCCCAATCTGCCAGATCGAACAAAGGATCCACCATCTACTACACAATCTGGGTTCAAGCGTCGACCAAAACAGTCGGTTTCAACCAAGATCCATGAGGATCTGACAACAACCACCGTTTAACTCGGACGCTCGCAAATGAATCAGGCAACATGAATGGATCGAGGACCTCACAAACACCTACTCTCGCTTACACCGTCCTGAATCGAAACCAAGGGAACAAAGGTTCCTCTCAGTCCTTAGTAACTGCCATGCCGGCTCGTCGTCATCCCATTCGACCGCGCTTGACGAAAAACTCTTTTCTTAGCGCGTGGGGACGCGTTCTGGGTTTCTTTTGTTAAGAGGAATATTATTGGTTGAGATTCATATCTAACAAAAAATACCCAACAAAACCATTCCAATCCAAAGGCCCTACAATGCCCTTCCTTCCGGGTCCTGTTTACTTTCTTGCTCCTTGTTTCTCTATATATGTGGAAACAACCCTCTCAGTTTGAGAAAGCAGGTTCCAACACGATGGCCAGAATAACTCCCATCTTTGCCACACAACTCTTAGTTCTCTCCCTTCTTTCTTCCTTCGCCCTCATTCTAGTCCAGGGAGAATATGATCAGGATTTCGTGACAGGCATGGACCGCGATCTCTTGGGGCTCAAGAAAGAAAAGCTCAGTCACTTCCGGTTGTACTGGCATGACATTATCAGCGGCAAAAACCCAAGCTCAATCGGAGTGGTGAAATCACCAGGTAACTCGTCAACATTCTTCGGAGCCGTGAACATGATTGACAATCCCCTCACTGATAAGCCGGAGTTGAGCTCGAAGCTCCTTGGGAGAGCTCAAGGGTTCTACGCATTAGCTTCACAAGAGGAGTTCGCGCTGTTGATGGCCATGAACTTTCATTTTATCGAGGGCAAGTATAATGGTAGCACCATAACTGTGCTGGGAAGGAACCAGGTGTTCAACAAGGTGAGGGAAATGCCGGTGATCGGAGGAAGCGGTCTTTTCAGGTTTGCAAGAGGTTATGTTGAAGCAAGAACTCACACATTCAATCAGATCACCGGAGATGCCATCATCGAGTACACTTGCTATGTGCTCCATTATTGATGCTTCTTTTTACTTGTTTGTTTTCTTCCTTTGAGTTTTAATTTCGTGTCTGTACCCTCCTTTGAGGTCATGGCCGGCTACGTTCTACTCTTTTCAGCTACCCACCTCTGTCTACTTTCAAGTGTAGTGGGTGGGGTTGGTTGCTAGCCATTACCATCTTTGTACAAGTGAGGGCATAATAACCAGACGCATGCATTCACCATTTTCTCTTGCACGAGAATTACACTCGAGTATACCTTCTGAGTTTTCAAATTGTTAAATCTGATGATCAAATAATAGACCACCAGTTACTTAAAGAATTCAGAACCTCACATGCTTGGGCATCTTGGAATAGTTGTCTTTCTTGTGCTTAGTATATTTCCAGCCAAATATAGAATCTCTTATTTTATATCTTCCAATTGGTAACAGATTAGCAACCCGGGCATGCTAATGGACAGACTCACAAGAGGAACTATATAATTAGAAGTACAGTACTTATAATCAAACTACATTGCCGCCCATTTTGTGTATACAATAATTGTTGAATTATTGTTAAAACACTTGATCAGATCGATTTTGTTTTTGTTAATGGAGTACAAATCGGGATATGCTTTCTGTGATAAATCAATTTTTTTTGGCAACTTATGAGAATCAAATTGAAGGTAAGGGTTGGTGAGACAACCCTATTAGCTCCACCAAACTTGAATAATCTTTCAGCATCGGCCGTGTCGTTCAATCTAGAAATCTATCTTGGTCAAGTTCTTGCACTAATCACAGAATGCTTTGTGGCAGTTCGTTTATTTCAGTGAGTAGTTAGAACATGAAATTGATAGATTAGACCAGACTTGGAAAAGTCTGGTACGTCAATTCTATGCAGGAATAGAAAACTTTCAATTAACAAAATATGAATAAAAACCACGCTTGGTATACACTAATATTATCATTTAGTTTTCAGTAAAAGTTTCTCATCGGCTTTACATAAATAGAGTTTTTATACCCAAAAGTGAAGGTTGGAGAGTTAAGGTGATTAAGGAGTTTCATGAGGTTTTAATTGGAGAACATACTAAAATTAAAAGGAACTTTGTTTTGCCAAGCATGATATCTGATATTAAAAGCTGCATTGCAGCTTGCCATAGTTGCCAGGTTAACCACTATGAAGCCACTCTGCCTCCTAGTCTCTACATTACCAGAATCAGTAGTTTGGCAGACGAAAAATTTTTGTCGGCCTGTAAGCCAAATTCGTAGAATAAGATGTCGTCGGCAAAGACTCGTCGGCTATGACTTTAGCCGACGAAATAAAAGTGGTCGTCAGCTATAGTTTCACACTTAGCCGACGACATATTTTTCAATTTTTCGTCGGCTAAAGTAAGACTAAAGCCGATGAAACAAATTGTTGTCGGCTTCAACCAAAGACATTGGCCGACGAACTATAAATATTTCGTCGGCCAATTTAAAAAACTAAAGCCAACGAAATGTACTATAAATTGTCGGCTAAATATTTTAAAAAATTAAAATAATATAGCCGACGAAATATAGTACATTTCGTCGGCTAAAAAACAACTATAGCCGACGAATTAAGCCATATTTCGTCGGCTAAACGTTGAAAAAAAATACTATAACCGACGAATTATGGTAAATTTGGTCGGCTATAGTACCTTTTATACTAAAAAAACTATAAAATTTCTAAATTACCATCCAAGCAAGCTGCAAATTTCATATAACCAAAAATATACACCATCAAAAGTAGTCTAAACGTTTTGCATTAATTATTAATTTATAAATTGTTCATAAACCCATAACACTAAATAAAATCTATATCATCTAAATCTATATCCGCGTCAGGAGGAGGTTGCTGTTGAGGAGGTTGCGGCGGTTGAGGTAGGAGAATAGGCGTAGGCATGGGCGGAGGCGGAAGTCCCTGAAGCTGGGCAGCTGAAAAATCTTGCAAGTACAGGAACATCTGCTGCTGTGCCTGGTTGGTGACATATACTGCCGCAGCGGCAGTATAGACTCTCTGGGCGGCTTGTTGTTCCCGTAACATCTGAACTTCTGCCTTTAGCTGAGTCGTTCTGCTGTTGGTCGAGGCTGTTTTTTTTTTGAAATCCGGAAGTGGTCCTTATTACCCCATCTCCCTTCTTTCCTAAACCCCAGCAGTAGAAGTTATTTCCTCGCGGTGGGAATGATGTGTCCAAGATCCTCGCCCCAACCCTGAGATCCAAAGTGTCGATCCGAGACATAGCTTCTGACATGTATTCCTCTTGCGTGTCTGGCCATGTCTCCCTCACTATAATAGTCATCACCTTGTTACTAACCTGCCTCACCCTCGTCTAATTGGATAGGAAAAAATAATTAATTAACATTTTGAAATATATATATATATATATATATATATATAATTTAAAAATTTGAAAACGTAAAACGACTTACAATATCCTCCTCGACGTCAGGATATGTCTTCGCGTACGTATAGACGTACCGGTTGACTTCTGGATGTTCCTTGACCGCCTCATCCATCAACGATGCAAACGGTCTAGAACCGGCATGATGGTTCTTTATGTTGCGTTGCCGGTTTTGAGCGTTCGCCCGGGAAACGGCCTACAAAGGAAAAAAAATTAGTAAAATATTTTAAAACGTACTAATTAATAACAATATAAGAAATTATTTTTAATTACTTGTTTATGAGGGTTGTTGAATTCAGATATCAGAAACCAACGTCACTCGTATTCCCTGAACTGGAACTCAAGGGTTGTTTATGAGGGGTACTAGAATGTTCGTTCTCATGCGTAGTCCAGTGGGTCCGTAACTTGTTCTTCCACTTTTTGTACCTACAGATACGACAAAAATTATAAATATTATTAATTACACATAATTTTGTTTTTTCATTAACTTTCCAACGTACCGTCCCCCATGCACAACGTCCGCCCAGGTGATCCTCAGGTGCTGGGGAACGTCAAACCACACCTGCATTAAAACGTTTATTAGTTTAGTTTTTCATAAATCCACAATGTAATAAATAATGGTAATTGTGAATTTTTTATACTTACCGACATTACGTTGTGGACCATGTCCTTAACCTCCTATGAGACCTCGCCCAAGTCTGACCACAACATAGGGACTCTATCCTTAATGAGCGCTCCCACGCGGCCGGAGTAGATCCTCGCCTTCTCCCCCCGATACTACGTTCCCGTCCCCGTCAGTATCGATGACGATCCTTCCCGAGGTACTCACTGTCTTCTCGAGTGCCTTCCCTGTGATGGGACCTCTCTGCTTCCTTGTCGGCTTGGCTCAGACGGTGCCTATCATAAATTGATTATTAATAGATTATTCTTATTATGACATTATAAGAAAACAAATTATTTATATATTATTACCTGAGGGCGTTGGGGCGGACGCGATGGATTCCGACTCTGTCGTAGATGATGACACCCTCGCAGAAATTAAATCCGTACCAAAATGCACGAATAGATACGCCACTGATGGGGTCACCTGCGGGGGCAGTGGATAAATCGGCACCCTTGAGTCATTGACTGCCGGTAATGCCAGTATCAACCTCGGAAGGTAGAGAAGAGGCGGCGGCATCTGTTCCTTAGAAGACTCACCTTCCGAAACAGAAGGGCCCAGAGTCGGTGTCATGTATATCTCAGGCATACGTGGTACAGACACCACCGCCTGAGTCGGAAGCCACAGCTGCCTCGAGCAGTGAGGGACGTCGGCTGCCTCGTGCGAGGGGCGTCCGGCTGCCTGGAGGAATGTGTGGCCCTCGGCTGTCTCTGCATCGGCTCTAGAAGAGACGCACGTAGGGCTGTCTTTGGGCCCTGAAACGATGTCCGAGGGTTGCTAGACGTTTCCTCAGACGATTTAGACCTTTGGCCGTTTAAACTCTTAGATTTACTAAACAAGTCATCCATCATGTTTATTAAATAATTAGACTTTTTAATTTGTACAATTAATAACAATTACTATTTTAATACAAAAATGTACCAAATTATCACAAATTAACAACATTATCACAAATATATTAAATATACCAATTAATATTTTAATATACCAAATTATAAAAAATTAACAACATTTATTAAATATACCAATTAATATGTTAATATACCAAATTTATTAAATATACCAAAGTGATAACAATTAATATTTTTATACTCAAATATACCAAATTATAAAAAATTACCAACATTATCACAAATATATTAAATATACCAATTAATATTTTAATATACCAAATTTATTAAATATACCAAAATTTCAATTCAATATATACATCAATAAATTCATATAATTCAATATATACATCAATAATTGAAAATAATTATATAATTTAATATATACATCGAATCGCATATCTTAATTGCTTGGAGAGGGCAGTAGCTGTGGGAGACGGAGGAGCGGAGTGGAGGCCGAGGAGATAAAAAATGAGTGGAGGCCGAGAGGAGAGGGAGAAGATGGAGTGGAGGCCAAAAGGTTTGTCGAGAGGAGAAAATGTTAGGGTTTGTCGCTGGGTTTACATATATAGGAAGAATTATAGCCGACGAGATAAAAAATTCGTCGGCTAGTTACAATATTATAGTCGACGAATTTATTAATATTTCGTCGGCTATAGTACTTTTTATACTAATTTATTAAATTTATGTCCAATTTATATGTTTAATCTTGTGAAACGAAAATTCGACCGTCAGATATCATCATTATGTTGAAACATGTGTGTGGGTAAATTTTTAGCTTGATCCGACAAAGTTAAGGACTCGATCCGGATGGTCAATCCAGTGAGTCAAACCCCTAAACGAATTGAAACGGTAATTTGACCGTCTAAATTACGTATTCTGCCCGGACCTTCAACTACAAATAGTTTCAAATCGATGAGACGCAACTAGTGGTATAAAAATAACAAGAAAAATACCCATCAGAGTTGGGGCTACCTCTAGAAAGAAAGAATGAAAAAATGCATTGACCGCAACTATTGGCACCGAAACTTATCGTAATTACGTGATTTTTCAATCGTAGACATATTTCATCGTTCCGGTCATATCTAATTTCATGACTTTTTTTTGTTTGAAGCTTCTACATATAGTTTGTTTTTGAAACGGAACATTTACTTAACACTTGGTAAATTAGTTATACAACATTAGTAGACATGTTGTGATTGTGACGATCACTCTTGTGAAACGAAAATCCTTCAGATATCATTATTATGTTGAAACATGTGTGTCAGTAAATTTTCAGCTTGATCCGACAAAGTTAAGGAATCTATCCGGACGGTCAATCCCGTGAGTCAAACCCCTAAACGTAAAGAAACGATAATTTGACAGTCTAAATTATGTATTCTGTCCGGACCTTCAACTACAAATAGTTTCAAATGGATGAGACTCAACCAGTAGTAAAAATTTTTTATTTAACTTTAGCCGACGAATACCCTAATTTTTCGTCGGCTATAGTGTAGGGTTTAGGGTTTAGCAGACGAAAAATTAGGGTATTCGTCGACTAACCTAGTTTTAGCCGACGAATATATCATTTTTAGTCGGCTAAAACTATCTTAGCCGACGAAATATGGTATATTTCGTCGGCTAAAAATGAAAAATAGATAAAAAAAACATGTTGTTTAATGTAACCATACCAATTTCCTGTTCATATATCACCAAAATTAATCTAAATTATGAATTCAACAGTTTGTAGCATATAAAGCACACATCAATTTATATTAAAATTCAAACTAAGAAGGCTCATAATCGGAATCATCTGATGAGTGTTCTTCGGTGTCAGAATTAATTTATGGAAATCTATGCATTTCTTCATCACAAGAGTCATCGTCTGTTTCTTGATTTGGATCCACATCAATAAGCCTTGCGTCTAAATTACGAATTCGAACCGAACGACCAGCTTTAAAATTATTAAGACGAATTGTAGAGGAGTCAGGAATACCTATTGCACTGGGCTCTTGATACGCAACATCTTCTTCCTCGTCTTCGACCTCTCCAAGTGTAGCCGCTCGATAAATATTTCGAGGGTGCACAAGGTTGACGACTTTCCACGCGTCACCCTTAACAAGGTCATCAAGATAAAACACTTGTTTTACCGATGTCGTAAAAACGAACGGGTCATCTTCGTAATAGCTTGTAGCAGTGTTCACCGATAAAATCACGTACTGATCAATCTTCATGCTCTGTGGGCTTCTAGTATCAAACCATCTACACTTGAAGAGGTGCACTGTCATGTCTTGCCCATAAACAAGTTTCACCACTGAATCAAGAACACTGTAATAATCAACTCCATTCCGCCAACCATGCGCCATCACCTCAGAATTTTGTGTTCTCCGTCTGTTGTCTCTCTGTTCACATATAAATTACACGCCATTCACCTTGCATATCGGATAAACTCTTGACATTTTCGGCTTCATCGCTAGAAGTCTTAGTTCGCGCGACCAATTTGGGTGACCATCGAATTGAATATGGTTCATCTGCAACCAAATATTCAATGTATTGTAAATATGAATAATTGTGCAATGAATGAGTCATGAACAAAAATAAAGAATTACATACCCAGCCGCCAAAATAGTTCGCGAACTCCTTGTTGTGGTAGTCGAGATCACCTTGAATGTCTGGACAGTATAAATGGATGTCTTTCCAGTATTCAACTTCATGACAGTTAATCAATACCCACCAATGAGCTATGACTAGCTCATGTGGTTGCAACTTGTAGGAGTCTGGTAAAATTCCATAAACTTCAACATCATTAGAGACTATGAAAAGGTTGAACTTCGGTACATCTACAGGTATACTTTGTGGAGTTTCCTTCAACACTCCTAAATACAACTTCATGTAGGTGACGCACTCGTACGCAATATATGCTTCAGTTATACATCCTTCAGGTGCAGATTTGTTAGCCACATAACGTTCATCACACTTTCAAGAACCATCTTCTGACAACCGGGGTACACAGAGGTCTGTTAGAAAGCAAGTAGTTTGTTGTACCTGTCAATACCAGCAGTGCTGACAACTCTAGGGAAGGGCTGCACCGGCTCAGGCATATATGGTCATTCAGAGCATACACCGCTCTCATAAGGAAATATATCGTTGACGAAGGCCGTTGTTACATCGTTGGATGTACTGCCCATCTCAGAAAATTGCTCATGATCATGCGGACCCCCTGATGATGTTTCACCGTGATATATCCAACATGTGTACTTCTCCCAAAACCCATTACTCTTAAAGTGTTGCTAAACCTTGTCAATTGCAAATCGATGCATATCGCTGTGACACTGACATTTATTGCACGGGCAATAGAAAATTGTATTTTCTTTAGCATTATCCATCACATATTCAATAAAACTAATAACTCCTTTACCATATCTTTTGTCCCATTTTGGAAGTGAAATCCAACTCTTATCCATATCCTGAGAAGATAACATAATATATATGTATAAATTCTAATTAATCAATTAAATTTACAAATCATTTAGTATTCTATCTACAGTTAACGTACAATTAATTAATATATAAAAAATTAATAATTAACATATATATCTATATATATATATGCATATATATACTAATTATATAACAATATTATATATATATATCAATTAACATCAATTATAATCAAAATATTACTTATTTCATACTATATATATGCATGAACACAATATCAAAATAAAATTAATATATAAAAATCCACTTTAGCTGACGAAAAATAAACTTAGCCGATGATTTTTTGTTTCATCGGCCTGTTATTTTTTTTGTCGACTATAATAGTTATTCTGGTAGTGCTACTACAACCTACTTTCATTCCTGACAAAAAATGGACCATAATTACTATGGAATTTATTGATGGTTTACCAGTGTCTAAAGGTAAAACTGTGATTTGAGTGGTGATTGACAGGTTAACTAAATTTGCTCATTTTGTCCATATGTCTCACCCCTACATTGCAGCATCAGTAGCCCATCTCTTTATGAAGGAGATTTTCAGGTTACATGGGATGCCTAAACAAATTATTTCAGATAGAGATCCAATATTTTTGAGTTTGTTTTGAGAGTCCTTTAAGTTATAGGGTACAAAACTAGCTAAATCATCTGTCTACCCTCCTTAAACTGATGGTCAAACTGAGAACCTTAATAGGACCTTAGAGCAGTATCTAAGATGTGTTGTGGGAGAAAAACCACACACTTGGGTTGAAGCTCTTCCTTAGACTGAATGGTGGTACAATTATGCATTTCACTCAGCTTTGCAGATGACTCCCTTCCAGGCTTTGTATGGTTACACGCCTCCTTCAGTGGTTCCCTACCTTCCTAGTTCAACAACAGTAGCTCATGTGGATACACAACTAAGAGTAGGGATGAACTACTTGCTCTGATCAAAAATGAAGGGTTTTTATGACAAAAGGCATGTTAAAATAGAGTTTGTGGCCGGAGACCTAGTTTATCTAAAGCTTCAGCATTATAAGCAGCATTCCGTAAATCATGATGTATGGCACAAATTGTCTCCAAGGTATTTTGGCCATTTCCTGGTGCTGGAAAAATTGGGAAGGTTGCTTGCAGGCTAAAATCACCCGCCACAGCCAAAATTCATAATGTTTCATGTGTCCTTAATGAAGAAGAGCGTTGGAGAGTATGTGCAAGCGTCTGCTCAGTTGCCTCCAGTTTTGGATCCTCTTAACCCCAAGTGGACTCCAGCAGTGGTTTTGGGCAGAAGAATTTTCAAGAAGAATGGTGCTGCAGGGACTCATTGGCTGATTCAGTGGCTTGGTACTTCTCTTGAAGCAACCACTTGGGAAGATGCTGACATTATATTGGAAAAGTTTCCAGAGATGCAGAGGGAACCTTAGGGACTAGTTCGTAGTGGCTTCAGTGGGGGTAGCCACATTGTCACACTTGAGGTCAAGTATGTGGTTAAGGAGGGAGGATTGTTAGAGACGTAACTTTTAGTTTTACTTTCCTGCTGCAACTAGGAATAGAAAATGTTGTAATAAGTGATGTCTAAACTCAGGATTAGTTAAGGATTAGTTAGTAGTGGCTGACAGTTGTCAGATCGGTCAGTGTAAGTAGCTATCAGGGTGTAAGTGGCCAGCTAGCATTCTCTGAGCTATCCTCACTAGTGTGCTAGCGCAAGTGACCCTGTTCTTAGCGTCTCATTATATTAGAGGCTGCAGGGAGTAGACTGCTGCAGGCATCATCTAAGAAACTCTTTCAATTTCAAGTTTTAATCCTTATTTCTCTTGCATTTCTCTCAAATCCAGTAGTAGGAATTTGAACCCTAACACTCGACGTGCTAAATCATGAGTCTAATCGATTTCTTGGCAGTTCAATAATTTCAGGGATTAGTTATTAGGGCATGAAATTAATAGATTAGAACATAGACTTGGAAAACTCTAGAAATGTTGACTATTATATAAACAGAGATAATGTTTAGAATCTGTTTTATATATACAGAGATGACATTTTCGATTCTTATTTGAGCATTACAGGTCGTTGTTTAAATGTTACTTAGAGGACGTTTGGTAGGGCTTCTGGAGGCTTTGCTTTGTAGCAAAGCAGTGAATGGCGTTTGGCAACCAAAAAAGTTGGCAGCTTTGCTTTAAAGCACCAGCTTTTTCTTGTAAAAAGCCGAAGTCACCGAGACCTGGCTTTTGGAAAACGAGAAGCGCTTATGTAACTGTAGCGCTATACTGTTCATTAATGAAATTTTCATTTATTCCACTTGAACCCTCGCAGACCAGGGACTCACACTTTCGCTCGCCATTCCTCTCACAACTCCAGCCTCCTTTCGCTCCTCTCTCCAGTTTTCTCTCCCAAATCGCTCCTCTCCATCGGTCCAGTCTCGATCTGATTCGTTCTCTCCCAAATCGCTCCTCTCTCCAGTTTTTTCGTTCTCTCACAAATTGGTCATCTGTCCAGGCTCGCTCTCTCTTTTCTGAAGCATCACAGTCGGACCCAGATCAGGATCGGAGGTACCTACTGATTTCCACATGTGCTTGGTTTTGCTGTGATTTTGGTTTTGAATCTGAAATTTTCAGGATCGGAGTCGCACCCAAATTTTCAGGATCGGAGGTACCCAGACTGTGCACCTGTGCACCCAGACTCCTCTCCCTCTCCCACTCTGCGTTCTCACCTTCAGCATTTCATTTCCTCAGTTGCTAAAAGGTTAGTAAAAGGTTAAACTTACCAAGGTAAACTGTTGTATCATTGATGGAGTCATCCGGAAACAGAAAAACAAAAGGGTTAGTAGATCGATAGCTGTAGGAGTCATGGGTAAATGGATAATAAGAATATTTTGGCTACCTGTCTTGCCTTTCACTTGTGGATCAGAATTATCCCATAGAAATGCTTCAAAATGTCCTGGGTACCTACAGCAAAATATGTAGTTTCATGATTCTGTGTTTCTTTCTTTTATTTTTTTGTTGCCGAATGTTATCAGAACATGAAAGTATTAGATCCACATAAAGCTAGTCTAGAGTAAATCATTTTTGATAGTACGGCAGGCAGGTTATGGTGATAACCATAAACTTGATGTTCAGTTATAAGTCTGAGTTTGTTAGAAATACCTGTTCTTGAAGGATTAGTTTCCTTATAAGGTAATATTTGTTCGAAAATGTAAGTTTGTTCAGTTACCAACATTTACACCTTGAACTTTGATTGTTTCTGTGTACACTATGCCAAGAAAGAACTAACACTTTGATACACAATTTTGCATAGAAATAGCCAAGTAGAACCTAACTTACCACTTCTTATCAAACATAGAAATGGCTAAATACCCTGCTGAACTATATTGCATAGCTAATTAACATCCAATTCTAAATTTTTACATTAATTTCAGAAGACAGCAGTAATGCTTGATACTCAATAGATCAAACACCAGATTGAAATCACATTCAAACTTTACTTAACATTCCACTAAAACAAAAACCAAGAGAAGACAACATGAAATTTACCTAGTTGTTCTCATTTTATTGCTTCTGAAATCATGTGCACATGGACAACATACATATATAACAGTGAAATGAGTTTCACTTATAGCAGCCAGCGTCCATTTTTTTCTTGTGGAATATTCCTTTCTGTACCACACTCTAAACCCTTCCCTATTCAAAACCAAAATGAAAGTCAGCGAATTATATTCAAAACCAATTTTTGGATGCATATAAACCTAGTTCAAATTTTGGATGCATATAAACCTAGTTCAAACCCTTGCTCTTGCTTGAGTCTGAACTGGATTCCACAAAACCTAGTTCAAATGCAAAGATTTACTGCAGTTGGTTAAATCTTTACAATGTATAATGATATAAATCTTTACATCAAACATTTGTGAACATAGCACATATATAAATCTTGACTTGCCTGAACA
This sequence comes from Comarum palustre, assembly GCA_951800085.1. NCBI lineage: Eukaryota > Viridiplantae > Streptophyta > Magnoliopsida > Rosales > Rosaceae > Comarum > Comarum palustre. The sequence continues at coordinate 32,589,122 of OX637573.1, read as the reverse complement.
TAGCACATCAATATGTTCCATTTATTTATTTTTGCTTTTATTTGTGCTAGATGGGAAAAGAGTCTGCTGTTTGGAATGAACAATTAGTAGAAATATTTTGTGACTTGTGTGTCAAGGAGGTGGACAAGAATAACCGTCCAAATACTCATCTTAGTAAAGAGGGATTTGATAATCTTATACGTAATTTTGAACAAGAAACCGGTAAACAGTACACCAAAAAACAAATGAAAAACAAGTGGGATAACCTTAAAGAGCAGTGGAAACTATGGAAAGACTTGAAGGGTAATCAAACTGGTCTTGGTTGGGATCACAGGCTCCAGACTATAGATGCATCCGAAGACTGGTGGCGTGAGAAAATCAAGGTTTGTACTTTATTTTTTCATATTCTTTTAATTAATTTCATGTCTTGTTACTAGAACATGTTTTAACAAATCTATTTTATTTTGTAGGATAAGCCGGAATATGGAAAGTTACGGAAAAAAGGAATTGCACTTAATTTTGAAGCCAAGTTGGATAAGTTGTTTTCAGGAGTTGTAGCCACTGGTAGGTATGCTTGTACACCAGGTTCTTCACTACCTGAACCAATAAGTCCGGTTCATGAAAATGATTTTGAAGAAAGTGGTGATGAGTGCGATATTCAGCCTACATCTACCCAAGGTATACGAAAAAGAAGTGAGAGAATTGAAAAAGGCAAAGGAGTGGCTACAAAAAAGGGGAAGTTGGGAGGTGCAGTTCTTTTGGCTAGCAAAATTGATAGAATGTGCGAGGCAATTGAGAGTAGAAGTACGGCAACTTCAGTTTCTAAGGGAGGCAGTAGCATCAAAGATGTGATGAAGGTAGTTACGTCGTTGCCGGGAGGCGAGCCTCGTTCTCCATTGTGGTACTTTGCCACAGATTTGTTTGTTGTTCCAGAGAAAAGAGAGATGTTAAACACTATGGAAGATACTGAGACGAGGTTGGATTGGCTGGAATATGAGAGAAGCAAATTAGGAAAAAAAATAGTGCTTTGTGTGTATGTTATTGTGTTGTTTGTTTGGTTAGATGTTTGTTTCTGTTCATCTGGATGTTCTTTAGTTATAAGAACCAAAGACTTATGTTGGTGTGTCTTAACCTTTGAAAACAATTATGAATTATTATCCATACATTTATGTTTCATTTGAACACAGTAAACATGTATTAGTTTAATAATGATTAATGTGTGTAGAGATTTGATTATGCAGGTGTTCATTGAAGTATGAGCAACTGTGGAGATGATGATGATGATCAGATACTCATGACTTGTGTTCGGCTAAATACTTTGTTAATCCAACATTATTATGAGACTTACATTGACAAGAATCCTTGTATGGATTCTTCTCAAACAGGTAATAGGTGGGTGATGGAAGTACTATAAGGGAATAACACTCGTTGTTATAATGCATTTAGAATGAATAAGGATGTATTTTACCGTTTATGTAGTGATCTGGAAACTAAGTTTGGGGTGTTTGGTTCAAATAGAACGAGTCATGTTGAAGTAGTAGGATTGATATTGCATTTATTAGGACATGGGTGTGGAACTAGGTCAGAAGCAGAGCGTTTTCAACATTCAACAGAAACTATTAGTAGGTATTTTGGAAAGACCTTAGATATTTTGTATCAATTTAGTGAAGAAATTATCAAGCCAACAGATCCTCATTTTAACGGCATTGCCCCAGAGATCATGAATGATAGGAGATACATGCCATATTTTAAGGTAATAGTCAAACTTTACTTACTTTTATGATTTGAATTGCATTGATTTTATCATGTCATTTGATTGTAACTTTTAACATTTATAGGATTGTATTGGTGCTATTGATGGAGTGCATGTTCCCGCTTCAATATCTCCTCGATATCAAGTACCGTTTATCGGTAGAAAAGGAACATCAACCCAAAATGTTATGGCGGCATGCAACTTTGATATGCAATTTATTTATGCATGTGCCGGATGGGAAGGGTCCGCTCACGATACAAGAGTGTTTCTAGATGTACTTCGAGATCCAAGTAAAAAGTTTCCTAAACCTCCACCAGGTAATATATATTTGAATATAGTAACCTTTATTAAATATTGAATGTTTTCACTTAAGTCGCTTCTAATTATTTTAATTAACAGGAAAATATTATGTTGTTGATTCGGGATACCCACAAATGCAGGGGTTTTTAGGACCTTATAAAGGAGCAAACCAACATTTTCAACAATACCGTGGGCGAGAACCAAGAAATGCAAAGGAGGTATTTAATCAAGCTCACTCTTCTCTAAGAGGCGTTATAGAACGCACATTTGGAGTTTGGAAAGCTAAATGGCACATTTTTCGTAACATGTTAGGTTTCCTATTTGAGAAACAAGTGAAGATTGTCATTGTCACAATGACACTTCATAATTATATAAGGAGACATGCACGACGCGATCCTGATTTTTGTGATTCAGAAAGGTTGGGTAACATTGGTGACATAGAGATGGATGATGATGAACAAGAAGAATCCCATAATCATAGAGCAGAAGAAATGGAATTAGTAAGAGATAGGATCGCTCAATGTTTGATGAGTGCGCGTAATAGGAATGTTTGAAGGTAATATGAAATGTTTGTTGTTCATATGAGCCAATGAAAGATAAATTATTATTAATGTATGGAACAACATGTAATTCATATATTTATGATAGTGTATAATATTATTCTCTTGGTAACCATGATTTATAAACTCCATATATAAATCATAGAAAATATATAGACATAAGGATTCATGAGCAATTATGTTATAATACATTACCAAATAAATAAAGCAAAAATATATTATAAGGGTAAACTGGTAATTTACAAACTTAAAGCACTTTTAAAAAGCTAGTTTACCAAACAGTTTACCTCTGCTTCTACCATTCACAGCACTTATAAAAAGCCAGTTTACCAAACACTCAGCAGCTTTGCTTGTCAGCTGCTTATTCTCAAAATAAGCCACAGCCAGCTTATTTTTGAAGCCACAGCTGTACCAAACAGGCCCTTACTAGGTTGGTTGGCTGGGGGTTGCAGCGGGTTTTAACGGTTTCAAGACTATGAATTGTAGCTATTTTAGATCCTGCTTGGTTTCAATATACAAAATTGATTGGAGAACTTATTCCTTATTCAAAACTGAAATGTGTAACATATTGTCATACCGATTTGAAACACAAAGCATGTGTTTTACATGAATCATATTGCCATATTGATTTCAGTTTAGGACCAGTAGCAGTCATATGAGTTGACTACAGTCCATACAGTCCTAAAATAGCTACAGTCCTGAAACCAAGCAGGACCTAAACCCTAAGGAAAATTCAAAACAAATTAGCCAATTAAGAAGCTTACCTGGAACTCAATCTATCAAAAATATAAAGATTGTTCAACCACATCGTCGATCTAATCAATGAATCAGTTCAATTAGAAAACATGGAGCAATGAAGAAAGAGACGAAGAAGCTTCAGCATCTAATGAAACGGTGGACAATGAGAGGAAGGAAGCCCTTCGGACGCGTGGTACAACGATTAATTTTTAGAGTTAATTACCAATAACTATATTTTTGGGATTATAATTATCATTAGCAAGCATGTCTTTTATTTTTATTAATAATTTATTTTCCATCCATTTTAACTCACATAATATGTTCACATGTAATTACCAAATTGTCATTTTATTTTTTGTACAAAAGTATTGAACGTCAGTAGTATTACGATATATGAGTATATTGACCTTCAATAGGACATTATTGAGTGTCAGTAGTATTACGAGATATGAGTATTGATTCAACCCTTTTATCTTTCTCTTGTAGATAAGTGAGAACTTGAGGTTGTAAGAAGACTTCATAAAGTGATAAAATACACAATTTTTAGACAATAATTTACGTAGTGTTGTTAATTATCGAATTTTCACATTAACAATTAATCCGACAGCAACGCGTCAGGGTTCTTTGCTAGTCTCTATATATTAAGCGAAGGGGATTACTGTTTACGTGATCAGTGTCCTAACCGTTTTGCCCCTCACTTACTACCATTTTTACGTCCCTATCTGCCCAGACCGAACTGACTGCTTTACCCTTTGTATCATTTTACATCAAACCTTCCAAACCAAAATGACTATTTAATATCATTATAGTTTTACTTTTACGCGTTTTTTTTGTGGAGAATCGAAGTTGGCCGGGTTGACAAGGAGAAACAAGAACTCCTTCTCCAACAAATTTTATCAATTATAATAAATCAAGATATCTCAACTTATTAAATATAACCTAGAGATATCTGTTTATTGATTGCTAATCAGGTTTCTTTCAAAATAAAATTTAGATTTAGTGTTGAAGTCGTTTTTAATTATTATCCCACTTAGTTGATGATTTTACATGAGTTTCATAAATATGTTGTTTGTGAAAACAGCATAATATTTGATCGAATAGCAAAAATGACACAAAAATTGATCGGATAAAAGGAAACAACAAACGTGTGTGAGACAAAATTTAAAGTTTAGAGTTTAGGGAGTTGATATTGTAACTTCATACACTCAACAAAATGTTGAACATGCAAATTTTCACAATAATTAATGCCTTTTGATCCGATCTATAAGATCAACTTACATATTTGAAAAAAATGTCATGTGCTCATATTTCCAACTTGGGTTCACACTAGATTTGACACTAATTTTGACACCATTTGCTGACCATCAGATTTTAAAAAAATTCAATGGTCTAGATCATTTATAGATTTGATGTCAATTTACAAATATTGACGTGGCATGTGACGTGGAATTACACAATTTCATAAAAAATTAAATTAAAAAAAGGGAGAAGGGAATAAAAACTGGAATCTAAAGTCTATCTCACTGATCAAAAAAAGAAGAAAAAGAAAAAAAAGACGACAGAAGACCAAAACGCAGAACCAATAAAAATAAGAGGAGAATACAGAGGAGAACAAAAACCTAGACGTTGATCGCATCTTCTCCAACTTCAATTCGCATCTTCTACAACTTCAACCAAACTAACTACAGGTTATAGCTTATCTTGTTTTCTTATGTTTGACTGAGTATACCTGTATACAGATATCTATACTTAGGGTTTAACTGATTTTCAAGTTTAGGAAAACGTAACAAAAAAGGCGTTGATAAATCAATCAGAGAAAAATTGCCATGGTGCTGTATGATTTTTGGTCGATAAAACGATATGGTATGAATTCCGAAAACTAAAATCCCCCTATGTTGGAATGTTTTTTGAAACATTGGAAGAGCCGGAAACATTGGCTATAATCCACTAGCAAAACAAAGGCATAAGCCTAAACACAAGAGTTTCTACTCTTTTTTTAGTTTTCTTATTGATAACTTCAATCCCTCAAAAATACAATATAGCAATGACCTTATATAGACATAGAAATAAACCTATTCATACTAGAACTAGGAACTTAAACCTAATACAATCAGAAAACATAAATTGAATAAAAATAAGATACAAAATACTAGATACTAAAGAATATTACTCCAGATATTTATTCGAAATCTCAACCAAGATTTTGCTCGAGAATCCCGATATATCCAGAAGAGTAATTTACGATTAACACTGTCATTAAGAAGTCTATTTGAATACCAATTTTGAATATTCAAATCATTTTTCTTAATATGATGATACTTCTTCATATTTGAAATTCTTTGTTAAAATTCTTTAAATTCTCGTCTTGTATCAGTTTCACAAGAAGATGTTATTGAGTCGATCTCAAGGTAATGTTGTCCAAGATGAAGCAGCAAAGATGTATCACTAAGTCCTCTGAGTCATTGATTCTAGATCCAAATATATCAAAGACTAAGGGTAGAAAGAAGGTTGTGAACAACAAAAGAACAACAAAGGTTCCAAGAGGATAAAAGGTGGTATGGAGTTAGCTCAAAGCAAGAAGAGAAAATGTACAATAAGCCAACAACTAGGACAAAATAGGCTTACTTGCATCTTAAATTCAGATGCAAAAAGAAAAACAGTTGTTTCTACAAATCAAAGTAAGTTAATTTTTTTTCATTTATCAGATCACATAGTTTCACTTGAGATATAAACTATGATAGTTACTAACAAGCATTTTTTGTCTTAATATGTATTTGTAAAGAATAAAAATATGCTAGAGCTGCTCACAATTACTGACAAGGAAGATTCAGACAACGAGGATTTAGACGAGGATGATTCAGACAATGACAATGAAGAATAAATTTTTTTGGTTACAAAAATGGTGTCCGGGTGGAAGCACCACTCCGAGGTCGGGAGCAACATGGGTAAGACCCCTTCCCATAAGGTGTTTTTCACTTACGGATGATCGAACCCGTAACATCCTATTTTCAAAAGTGTCATTGTCACATTCGCCCAACAAGCAGACCAATTTGCTTTCACTAGACCAAACCCCATGGGTACCATGAAGAATAAATTTACCTTCATATTGTTTCTTTTTCTTGTTTTTGGTGACTACAATTTTGTTTAAGTAGTTTTGGTTAGTTTTGTCATTTTAAGAGAATGTTCTTTTTCTTCTTTTTGATGGCCTCATATGTTCAATTGTTTATGTGACTTTGGACGTTGCTTTTGTTGTTGTAAATGTCTAATGGTAGTCAATTGAATTGTATGGTTATTCAACTTTAAAAACTTACATTGAAATATGAGTTACCTACTTTAGGTGTGATCACTATAGCTCCATTTGCTTAGTTATGAATAATCATTCATCAACCAAGGATTCTATAATGCGCATCTTTTATTTAAGACTAACACTAGAGTTTTTTTGGCAAATAACACTTTAGAGTTTGTATATTGAAATTTATTATAAGTTTTAGAATGACCAACTGAAATGGCTTGACGTGGCATTTGTATATTGAAATTCTTCGCTATCAGCCCTTGATATTTTGAAGTGGGTGATAATTTTTCTTTATGTTCTATCACATGGTACCCTTGTGATACAAATCTGAAGGGAACATTATTATCTTGAAGAAGGCCCAGACTTCTGATTTTGGAACTAAGCAGACCACAAAGATGAGTCCTTATCTCTGTTCTTCGCTTCCAGTGAATATGTTTTGGTCTTCTGTTTTCTTTTTTCTTCTTCTTTTGATGACAGAGATAGACTTTAGTTTTTTGATTTAGATTCTGACTTTTTATTCCTTTCTCCCTATTTTTAATTTAATTTGTTATGAAATTGTGTAAGTCCACATTACTTGCCATGTCAATATTTTTAGTTTGACATCAAATCTATAATTGATCTAGACCAATAATTTTTTTATCTAATAGCTAGCAAATGGTATTAAAATTAGTGTCAAATCTTATGTCTCACAAACCAAACTTTTCTAACTTAGTATTGTTTAACGTTCAACTTATGGGGAAGAGAGTTTTTTTTTATATATTTATAATTTTAGATATCTTAGTTGATTATTATTCAATTTCCTTTTAAAATAAAATTTAAATTTCAAAAACTGTTTGGCTTTAAAAACAACATAATAATTTATCAAACTAAACAAAATTACACAACAATTATCAAAATAGCAGAAAACGCACTTCCGCACAGCTAGCTAGGAGCATGAATATTAAAGTCATGAGTGTGATTCCACAGGTACATATCAAACTACAGGAAATGAGACGTGCTAGATCGAAATCTGATTAAAGGTTTCAAAAGTCGATCATTTGTAATTTGATTTATGGTGTATCAGATCAGGCATGTCATCATGTTATGATATGCTGATGCTTACAGGGATCGAGTAGAATATGGCACGACTCGAAAACTTTCAAAGTGTTTTGGTATATCCTTTGGGGACACTTTCCAGATTTTTTTGAACAGGCCTCTTTCAAATTAAATTGAGTTGATGAATTATAAGAAATTAGCGGAGTAGGCTCCAAATGATTTTATGACGCTTATGCGTGTTTGGTTTGGATACTTGCGAGAAGTCTAGGCCTCAATTTTTCAATGGCCATTGGCCACATCCCACATTATTACCGTTGAAGTCAAAGGCTTTTATGGTGGGAGTCGATTTAAGAGACACAAGGCCACCTTAACATTTGAAACATTTTAAAAAGGAAATAGAATAACGTACAGGTAAAGGAGAACAACGTACCAAAACCCTCAAATTATATAGGAACAGGCTAAGGATAAACTAACTAAAACTATCAAAATTAGACTTTCCAAACGTTGGCTCTAGATCGAAGTGCTTATGAAAGGAGGAGGTAACTCAGTTCACTAGAAGTTGAACTATAATTGGATGGTGCATCTGCATCTTCATTCCTTTCCCGAAAGATACGTCAAGATCGTAATTGCATATGAGAAATACGGTACTAGCAATTGCCACTCTAGTAATATAAATTTATCCTCGATCAGTAACTTTAAAAATCTCCTTATTCGAACATCAGATCATTGATCTTAGACTAATGAGCTATCAATATCTCATCTCGTTCTTTCTAATTTAATGGAGTTGAAAATCCATACTCTTTCTTACAGCAGATTTTAAACATAATCCACGTACATATATACTTTGTAAAATTAGTCTTGTTCCGTAATACTTTAAATTCATTTCTCAGAGACAAAGATTCAACAACCGTCAAGCAACAGCAGTGTATGAAGATGCATACATCTCTCCCTTTCCTTAGCTTGAGATTCCTTCACAACACACAAGCAATGCAAAGCTGAATAATATTTCTGCTTAGCAAGTTTTGCCTCTCAGGTCGATCACTCAAATAAAATCCCTACTGCTCCTCTCTTACTTTATTCTATCCTCTCCTCCACCCCATATTTCTGTCCATGGTCGGTCGTACGTGCCCCTTCTCAATTGGTCCACGCCACTATCAAAGAATCTTAACCACGAAAACAACTCGATCTCACCGTCTTTGGAATTACCCCGATGGATCTGCAACCCTACATCTCCAAGTGAAGAAACCCTTTACAGTTTACGCCCCTATATAAACCAGCTCATGCCTTTCATCAAAATTCAAAACCCAACATACAAATATTCATACTCGAGCTAATACAGTTGAAGTGATTCGTGATTCATCAATATGGCCAGGAACGACAACGAATACTACGATTCTTACTGGGATTACTTCTCCGTCCCTCTCCCCCTTTGCGTCGTCATCTCCATCCTCTTCTTCATCCTGGGATTCACATGGTACATAAACTACGAGTCCGTCTTCGAAGACATGATGACTCAGATCAAGCTCTTCCTTATGATCGTCCCCGTGATTGTGCTACTCGTCGTTCACTGCTTGTCGGGTGGCGTGTCGTCTTTGGTGCCGTCGCCGGAGCAGGACTCGCTGAACAGAGGCGGTGGGTCTCCGTGGGGCGTCGCGTTCGTGCTGATGTTCCTGATGATCGTGATCTCTTACCAGTCTTCTTTCCATGAACGTTGGTTTCCCTTACACGCTAAATAGATTGATGATGATGAACATGATCGACATGGGGTGTTTATGTATGCTATAATTAGCTAGCTGCCTAGCTGTGTATAAAATCTGCCAAAAGGGTAATCTTTATTTAACGGTAATTTTTGTAATAGTGATCAAGAGTGTACTTAAGCTTTGGCTTGAATGGCCTTTCCTTGTTCTTTTAGGGCTTACAAGACTAGAATTAACTTGTATGTAAGTACTGGTGTTTCTGGAAATATATATGTTCTATATACCTGTGTAATTCTATCTACTTGTAACTTATGATCGATTTACGAGCTCTTTCCAAGTTCTGTCAAATCCTTTATTGTTTCAGAATGTTGGCTAATTGCGCTTGATTACTTTGCTCTACCTCAAGCCGTTAATAATCCCAGTAAAGTAAGTGATAGACGTGAAGAAATTAATAAGCAATAAATCTGCAATCCCCAGAATTTCTCCCTACGTTAATTCTGAAGATTCATATCAAATGCAAGATTACAATGCTTGTAACTGAAAATCCCAGAAATGCAGCTGTTCATTATTCCTTAAAATGTAATAGCAGATATGTAGGATCTAAATTGTATGGCAGCAGTGTGTTTAAGTCTGTATCATATCAATGAGAAAAATCAAACAAAATGTTCTTACCAATTCTCATTTAGAAATAAGTGAAATAATATTAGCGACAAGTTAAGATCCGATCCGATCCGATCCTCTGCAGAACAAGGGCGATTAAAATCATTGAAGACAAATGATCACGGAAGTAGAAAATATGTTCCAGTATTTTCCCATCAATACAGCTTTAATGTTTTGATCTTTTTCTGTACGTCAGTATGTGGGTCTTCCACTCTTTTCAGTCGTTTGGTCTTCTCTTTGATGATCTCACATTAGACGAGCTATATGTGGTAACATTTTCTATGGCTAAGAATGAAGTCATTTTAATGAAGACAAGTTAAGGACTAGTTGAGGACTTTTGAATTAATTGTTTATTAGACCAACTTTTTGATCAAATTTTGACATCTTAACCGTTGAAGTTGTAGATTTATATAAGTAGATCAATCATACAAAATTTCAGCTAAATTGGTGATCGTTAAGAACTAGTTGTAGATCAAATCAATGGACGAACCAAATCTGTCAAACATGAACCGTTCAAGTTTGTAATTGGTAAATCACACTTATGAATTCCTTAACGATTTTCAATTCAGTTGAAAATTTACATAAATGATCTACTCATAAATATTTATAAAATGAACGGTTAAGATGTGGATATAAAATCAAAAAGCAGGATAAATTGAAAAGTGCTCAACTTAAAAATTCTCACTAAAAGGGCTCCCCGTTAAAAAAGTGTGATTAATCAGATAAAGCACAGCTCATGGGCGGAAGAAAAATACACAAACGAGCAACCTCTGTTAAATCATAAGTAAAATGATTGAGCAGATAAAATACTAAATTAGTAGTGCATATGCTGGTTTGGATGAGGTAGTAAGATAAGACATTCACGTTAAGAAATTAATTATCAATTTCTGCAACCATGTCTTATCCTAGCTTTTCTCATCGAAATCAACATTCACATTATCAGTCGTAAACACATAATATGATATTGATTCTATACAAAGTTAAATCCGATTGTGTATTGGATTTAGATTTATGCACTCTTTTAAGTGATAGAGTTATAAAGATTTTTTAGATTTATAAAATTTATTAGATTTATATAGATTTTAAAACCTAATTTTTTAGAATTCAGGAAAACAAATGATAAATTTACATGGATTCTTGTAGAATTAAACAAATATTTTATGATTCATCACTTATTATATAAACATGTAACATGAGTGGATAAACAAAAAGTAATAATATAAAAACTTCTCAATGTAAGCTCTACATGTGTACTGCACATTCAGAGACATATTATAGAGAAGGAATAAAAAATTCTTATTCATAAGATATCATTTTGAAATTTATAGACCAATGTCAAAACACAATAAAAAAGACATGTTTATTTTATAGTTAAGTTGTATGTGACAGCTAAAGAAAAAATACTGATAATGATTATATTTATCTATATCTCTACTGCAATAAAACAAAGTTCAAAATTATAACAAAAATGTTGATAGTCTATGTTACACATATTGAATTGAATGAAAAAGTTAAATACATGTTAACGAAGCAAAAAAACAAGACAAAAAAATTGTGTAGTATATATAAGACATGTACAAAAACGAAGTAAATGAGTATTGTAGTAAAAAAATAATAAGATAAAAAACATGTATAAAAAAGAAAGAAGAATGGTAGTGACAAGGGAAGAGGGAGAGAGTTGAATACATGTTATAAATTTATAATAGAGTACGAAGTAAAAAACAAGACAAAAAATCGTGTAGAATATATAAGACACGTTCAAAAACCAAGTGAATAAGTATTGTAGTAAAAAAAATAATAAGGTCTAAAAACATGTATAAAAAAAGAAAGAAGAAGGGTAGTGACAATGAGAGAATGAGAGAGGTAAAAAGAGATGAATAAAATAAATAATAAAAGATAAAACTTGTAAATCCACAGAAATCTTATGTCTAGGGGTTAGATTGTTCACTTCATAATTTACATTAGATAATCTGTGTGACCACCATTTAATAAATTTTTAACAATTTGTGTGTTTCTTGAATACTTTCATACTTTTGTGGATTTAAAATTTTTAATTAAAAATCCTAATTGAATACCCTCACACTTTTATAGATTTTAAATCTTCTATTATAAATCCTAATCGAATACCTCTAAACTTTTAAAATCCACAAAAAATCTTTTAAACTTCATAAAAATCTAACTACAATACACCCCAAAACTCACTCACACAATTAGGCTTGGATTGAATCTAGCTCATGAGAATAACCGTCGCTTTACTCAAATATAGTTTAGGGACTAGATCACCACTTGTGCAAAAGAAGAAAGTGCAAGAGTACTCTTATTCTAGCAATCAAACTAGAAACCTCAGTATCTCACTTGAAAAAGAATAAGGTATTGATCAGGGACCTAGTAAAGATCCCCTAATATAAAATTAGACAACACAATACCAGTAAAGCACAATGACAAGTGTTGCTTTCAACACGTGTCATAGGTGTCAGCAGCACGTGATTTTGGCCTGAAGCAGGGCACTAAGTAAAAGCCGGCCCACGAGAACAGTACGGATGGTCAGGACCTGACCCATTAAAGGTCATCAGAAATTGTAACCAAACTCCACTATGCAGATTTTTGCCTGCAGTAATGGAAGGTAAACCTAAACCCATTCAAACTTCATAATACTGCCTAGCAGAAGAAGCATCAAGCTGAAGCGAAAATCTAACAACACTCTTAGGTAAGGAGGGTAACTATGCATGGTAAGCTCCTGCCATGTTATAAAGTAAAACAGACTCAAGCATGCTCTTTGAAATATTAATTACTGAATATATATAACAAGCATGGTAATAGGAATTACATAATATATCAGCTCATCAGATAGAAGCCAACATTACGTTATTCATACTTGCCTTCTTGAACACAAAGACACTGAGCTACACAAGAAGGCCAAGGAAAGAAGGCTGACAAGATATGAGAAAGAAAAGCAGTACTAGAACAAAGGCCACACCCCAAGGTGATCCTCCAGCTCTGTGGATAGCTCCTGGCTCAGACCCTGGAATCCCAATGTTGACCTGGCTGCCTGCGGATAGCCAATGAACCACAATCATTAAAAGCAAAGGCGAAATCACCAGTAAGCGTTGCAGCAGCTCGGACACAGTGGCCATTACAGCATCGTAAACAACATAACCTGCAAATACACAAATGAGTGTTGTAGTAGCAAGTAGAAGCCAGTTCTCTGTGAGATTGGAAAGCACAGAACTTGATCTGGGAGCTGAGGCCATAAGGAAGTGGTTAAGTGTTGAAAGAGGGTGAAGGTAGTGCAGGTGAGTGTGTTTAAAAAGACTTAGTAGTAAAAGGCCATATACATGTCCTTCAGTTTGTATTTAAGTTTGTGGACTAGGCATATGGTACTAGGCAGCAGAATAAATAACTGACACTGTAGTTTTGCACCTTTCGTTCTATTCTCCATTTTATAGTTCATAATAATTACCAATCTAGTTGGATTGTAACCCTTCTCCTACATGGACTGAGATACTCACCAGAAGACTCATGAATTTAACCGTACTGCAAGCTGAAGCAGTAAATTTAAATGATATTGCATAGAAGTGTCAGTGTTAAGAAACTTTTGGTGGGGAGCCGGTGGGATGCTTCACATGCTTGGAAAACAGCAATTACCTCATGGTATTAATCTAGATTTAGTGAAGCATCAGATTCAAGTAGCTGGCCATCCAGCAGCAATGAATGGCACACGTTAGGCAACTAGACAATGTATAATAAATCTGAACCAGTCATGCCTGAAATAAACTAATGAGCAACTTTGTGCTCTGGAGGTACGGTGAACTTCCAAAATATAGCTAGAAATGTTCGCTGGAGGGAAGATGATAGTTTGCAACTGAGGGATAAATGAGGAAGAAGCATATTCTGAGACTTCCATATCTCATTAGGCCTCACATCCAAGTTCATCATGAAATAACTAGAATGGATATTTTTTCCAGCCTAAAGGGAAGTTGTTCATCACTCATAAGCTAAGCGATGGCAGGAATATATGATACTATCGTAAAAAGGTCAAGAAAAATAATATTATCATGGAGTACATGAATGAACCAGAATATATGCACTACTATATGAAGTATTGTACTTGATTGCTAGATAGCATCATGATATTGGATTTATATGATCCAAATTAGAATTCTCACATATAGATTTTCATATGTGAAATAAATTGAAGGAACTGCCTCACACATAAAATATTCAGCCAGGCCGAGTATTGTAACATTTGATAAGAAGCGGGAAGCATCGAGAATGTATCAAGATTGAAGTTTGTTTTTCAAACATGATTCATCTCCTAAGTTCTTAACTTCCTTGCTTTCTGTTTAATTTTCTGCAGGTAAATGCTTTGTGGGAAGTAAAACAGACTCGACCATACCTTTATAAATATCCCCACAAAAAAGTATGGCAATCAACTTAGTCTATCTACCAGTCTCTCCATGTCAGTATTTCAATAGAAAACACAACAATCAAATGGAAATGAAGACGCTAAGGAGATGCAAATATTGAATAAAAAGGCATCTATTAAGCTAGAAAGAAGGCAATGCAAGGAAGGTTAGTAGGTATGAGAAGGGAAATATAAGTAAAAATCCCATTGAATCGGAGTCACTAGAAGCCAAAGGAAAAATTACCAGCAAATGTTGCAGAAGCTTGGAGCTATCAGGGTATCATGGTACAAAATAGCCAACAATCCAGGAATGAGTTCCAGAGAACCATTGGGACTTGAACAAAAAGAAAACAAAGTCAGTATTCAACTCAAGTCATCTGGATTAATAAATATCACTATGAGTGAGGCACGACAATCATACTTGTCCATGAGGCTGTACAGGAGACATATAGGCAACTTGTTGATGAAGTATTAGTCGGTAATTTTGTGCAATAAGATAAGGGTGACCAATCATTACTTCTACCTAGCTTTCCTGGTAATTGAGATTTCAAACTCTGTAGGCTTAATCAACTAGAAGCAAATTTTTTGGTTACTTCGATGACAGGAAACCAATTTCTGGATTTCCAAATCTCATTTCTTGCACTCCTCGGGGCCTGCTCCTTAATCATATGTTAAATCAGGATATTGGACAAAGATACTCCTAACTGAAGTTTACACGGCATCTGGCAAAAAAATTAGTTTAGATGTCAATCCTGCAGCTCCCATATTCCAGGCTCTTTCTGCACATTTTTCAGAAAAGCAATGATACAGCACCAAACCCTTACTGCTTAATGATTGAACTTTTGACCTTCGATGGGAAATTAGCTTTCTCAGCTTCACGATTTGAACAGTAACTCCTACCCAGGTTTCTTGTACGCTTGTTTGTCAATCTTGGCTCTCTCGCTTATCCCTTGTATTTACATTGAATCTACCCTCAGGCTCTTCAAAAATAACTCAAGATGAACTACCACCCACCTCCACAGTCCACCCAACTGCACCCAGGAACCTTTACCACACCCTTCTGTTTCATGGATACTCGCATATCAGCAGCATCACTCCAACAACCAGAGACAGAAGATACATTAGCTGCAAGTATGTAGTTTGCTCCAAGGCGAGTCTCTGATGTAAGGACTTTCCTAAAGTTATCATCTAAAGTAAAAACTATGTTGTGCTTCCTACAGGCACCTAAGAAACTCTGTAGTAATACTGAATTCGGCTCCATCGGCATGTTTTTGATAACCTCATAAGTTTCTTCAATCAGACCAGCTCTTCCAAGCAAATCTACTACGCATCCATAGTGCTCCATTGTTGGTTCGATATTATATATTCTTACCAACTGATTGAAAAATTGTCGACCCTCATTAAGGAGGCCCAAGTGGCTACAGGCTGACAAGATAGCATAAAATGCCATGCTGTCTGTTGCCAATCCAGCTTGTTCCATACGACCAAACAACAAGATAGCATCGTTTCCACGACCATGATCGGCAAGACCACAAATCATAATATTCCAACACTGCAAATTCTTTTCACTCATTGAGTTGAAGATATGGAAGGTTTTCTCAACATGCCCACATTTAGAATACATCTCTACCAGAGCAGTTCCTAAAGCAACATCTACCTCTATGGGATGGACGACAATGTACAATGAATCGACTTCCCAATGCTAATATCGTGTCGGGTAAAGGCAGTAAAAGCAAGCTAACCAAAGTGACCGAGTTTGGTTTCTCATTTGCCAGCTTCATCTCTCGAAATACCCTCAAGGATTCCAATGGGTAGTTGCTGAAAAACACAGAAAACAACAACAATCATAACAATGTACTAAACTTTGGCTTCATTTCTACTAAGCGACCACACTACCAAAAGATTCTAAAGTCTAACAGTAGTGATCAAATGACTAAACTTGTACGTAACGCAAATAAACGAGTTTAGATTGAAATGTTCATACCAAGCAACATATCCGGCAATCAAAGAGCTCCAAGAAAACACATCTCTCACAGGCATTTCATCAAACACCTCCAGCGCAACCCCAACCACACCGCAATCAGCATCCTGAAAACCGCATTCCCTATATACGGATCCGAATCCAAACCAGATTTTACAATCGAACACTGCAACATCCCACCAACTCCAACCATCCCACATCGCCCACAGGCCTTCACAACAAAAGGGTAAGTAAAGTTGTCACCTTTAAGCCCAACCCTGTGCAGCTAACAGAAAAACTTGACCGATTCAATCGAAACCGAGCTCTTTGCATAAACCCTAATAATCGAATTCCAAGCAAAAAGCGGAGGTTTTATCGGTACATAACCAAACACCACTTTCGCAAACTCAATTGAAATCGAGCTCGCTAAATTCAAATAGCCATTAACGAAATCTGGGTTGTGATCAAGACCCGTTTTGACTACCGGAGAGTGGAGCTGGAGAAGATGAGCAACTGATTTCGAGTGTTGAATTAGGGAATGAATTTGGCGGGAAACCATTAGAGGACTTTAAATGTGTGCAGGGTCAGATCAATATTTCAGTCTAATATTTCTGATATTTTTTCTTGAAGTATGGAGCAAGTAGCAAAACGGCGTCGTATTAACGAAGGGGAAGAAGAGTTGAAGCCTTTATATATAAACCCTCAGTTTGACTGTTTAGAATTGTCATCAGGAAAAATGAAGGGTTCGGAGTCAGGGGCGAAGGAGCAGAAGAAGACGACGAAGCCTCAATTCGTTCCGGCCAAAGATGACAGCAAGCCTGTGCTTCAAGACCCAGTAATTTTTTCTCTGTTTTTCTTTGTGTGAATGTTAAAGGTGTGATTTTTAGGGTCTGGTTTTGATTTCTGAATTGGGGTTTTTGTGTTTGGTAGATTCTGAGGTCGGACCCAATTGAGACTGAGGAAGCTGTGCTGAGATTGCCTCCGTTTTCGCTATTTCCAGAGCATCAGGAGAAGGCGACGCCAAAATGGGGTGAAATGATGTTAACTTTTACTGCACTCTTGTTTTTACTAGTTGAATGTTCATTACCTTCAATGAGATTAGATGGTTCTGGGTTTGACATTTCTACTACAATGTGAATTGGATTTGTGGGTTTCTTAGAAGTCGTTGAAGTGTTGAACTAGTGTTTTGTGTGTGTAAGATGCTGAGAGTTGCAATGAATATCTGAGTTTCTTTGTGAATCTTGTGAAAACACATAGTTACAAACCATTTCACTACTTGTGAGTTGCTCTGTGTAATGGTCCAGGCTGGTGAATATCCAGCTGAACAAGTTTAGATTGCGTTCTTTGCATTTCTGAAGTGATTCGATTATCCGTGTCATGAAAAAAGCTTAGGACTTGATATGCCATAATACCACAATCGCTATGAATCTTTCTTGCTTTCATCTAATGTCTAGCGCAAGATTAATGAGTGCATAGTATATGTTTTCCTCCTCCCAATCAGAGTTTGCCCTAATTTTATCCCTTGATTCTGATTCCTGCTTGTAATTGATTAACCTTGGCATTTGTAGAACTGTGGATTGTTAGTATTACAGTTACAACTACTTGCTGGTACTTTTGGAACTTAGTTTTAGGTAAATACTTGATGAAGAATTATGGATTCCCTAGTAGTCTCGTATAGCTTGTACCTTGGACTTAACTAGAGTTTGAGTAGGCAGCACGGGATCGTCCTATTGTCATAGTAAAGCTGAATGTGGATTAGAGATAAACTCAGCAATGTCGGACTTGCAGATGGAGGTTTTATTGAAAGTGTCAATGATAGTGTTGAACTATAGGTGCCTGCAGGAACTTTTTGAGTTGTTGTGGTGGTATGAGTTAACTAAGGCTGAAACGTTGGCTTCTGATTTAGTCTCGAGTTGGCTTTGAGCTTCAGTTTGTATTCCACCTCTTGGTTGAAGCGGACTCTGGGTCTATTGTCCGAGCAATTGAAAGTGAGTGGACTTCTAGTCTCTTGCATGTTTGGTTGCTGAAAGCAAATGTTTATGGCCGGCCTGGTGACTGGTTTAGCTTGCAGCATACAACACAGCTGCTGTCAATGGAAGTTGATCGATGACCTGGGCAGTCCTTGGATCACTCATGTGATAATCAAGATCATAACTATAACTTCAGCTGGTTTTGATGACGATTGTACAGCTCTTACCATTCCTAGAGTACTTTGTTTACCTTTATCTTGCATCTTTTGTGGCTCAAATCATGGTATATGTCGTTCCTCAGCTTTAGCAGCTAAATGATATCTTTTTGCCTTGTTCGGATGTTGCCCAAATCTTGGTAAACTTACTAAGCGTTTGGAGATTATCTTCATTTGGTCACACAATCTCATTATGTTCGAGTGTTATTACATGACTGGCCTCCACCCTCATAGTGACAGTAGGAAATACACTTGAGATAGCAGTCTTAATGCCAAACCCAGTATTTGCAGATTTGATGGGGATAAAGGAGTGAGACGATGATAGTAATTGTGAGACCCCCACGTTTTTACCGTGGTTAGTGATTATTGAGGTTTAAGTCGTGTTCGGTAACTTCACGAGTGAATAATCACGTTTATTTTTGAGTTTTTCAAAGTTCTTCAAATTCGTCATTCAATGACTCGATGTCATAGTACGGTTCGACACGAGTCTCCTGGTATTTTCAGAATATTTTTCGGAGATTTCATTTGTTTTCTACGAATTTTTGAAGTGTCCAGAAACTTGTAATTACTATTTCAATAAATAAGTTTTTATCATTTCAGTTTTACTTTTTACCCTTTATTAAATATGGGCCATTAGATTAAGGCCCATGAATTTGGGTCGTTCATTTCCCCTATTTAAAGAGAGGATAAGTTTTGACTTTGGTCAAAACTCTCCCCTCTCTTTCTCTCTCTCCCTCTTGACTCCTCTCGGCCGAACCGGCGACCTCGACGGTGCTCCGCCACCTGGCCAGCACTGGCCGGCGAACCGCCGCCGTTTGACTCGTCTCCTTCTCCTCTAGTCAGCCCTGCCCTCTGCTTACTGAAGCAGCCATCATGGAGGGAGATCGACCTAGAAGAGGCTCGGCGGTCAACGCCAAATTTTTGACAATCCCGGCGGCGTGAGGGCGCATGACTGGTACGGTTGTTCTCCCTTCTTCTTCTTCTTCTTCTTCTTCTTTTTCTTGCCCTTGAATGTTGATTCGAGATCTAATCTCAAAATCCCTCTTTCTCTGTTTATTGTGTTTTTCTGGGTTTTTGGTTCTTCCTCTCGCGACCGAGCTCTTTGAACTCTCAGTGGCCTTCTTAGCCTCCTGGTGTCAGCCTAACTGCAACATAGGCTTCTGGAAAGAACCCGCGGTGGTGAGGTGCTGGTTTGGTGGAGGTAGTGATTGAGGCAGTACATAGGAGTACTCAGAGCTCCTGCCAATCGAGTCTGAGGTTGATAGAGCTACTGGAAGATCGATTTTGAAGGTAATTACTGTTTCCCTAGGGCTACTATGTTATGGTTAATTGTTACTGCTGCATGTGTTGTTGTTGGTGTTGATCTGTGTGATGAATTGATATTGTTTTGTTGTTGTTTGTCGATAACTTGAAGACGAAGAAATGGGGAAACTCTGGCGAATTTTCGACAAATTGATCGGAATCCGGCAAGTTGCTGGAATTCGGTGACAAGTCTGACGAGGTAGTGAATCCGGTAGAAATGCCGAGAGATAGTCTTCGACTCCTTAAGAAATGCATTGTTTTCGTTTAGTCAAGCTAAAGAGTCGAAATCGAAAATTACGTATAAGGAAACTTGCTAAAAACGGAAACCAACCATAATTGAGATCTTTCCATTTTATGAAACTTCTATTTTTGGAAACTTACTAATTTGGGAAACTTTCCATTTTGGAAAAGTTTCCATTAAGAGAAAGTTTCCATTTTGGGAAAGTTCCATTTTTGGAAAAATAGTTTAGTAAAGAATTGAAGATCGACGAAGTTTTGACAGTGTTAAATTGTTATCGAAAAATGATAACTAGAATTATGGAAAATGTCAAGTTGATCGTTTTAAGTAAAATTGTGATTCACATTCTCGATAAATCGACTCAAGGAAAATAAATTGGTTAATGTGACACGTTGGGTGTCTATAGTAATTCAACGAATTATTATTTAACACCCTAACGTCAGATTAAAATGATTAAGAGAAGTTCGGAAGTTAAATCGGACTTCCAGAAAATAAGTAAAGAGTCGTTAATTAGAAAAACAAGTCAAAAGGTTAAAGTGACATAAAAAGGAAATTGGTTGGTCAACTTGGTCAATGTGGTCATTCCTGGTCAAACTAGCAATGCTGAGGTCATTTAGACTGTTATTGTTTCTTAGGTTCTAAGCTACTCTATTCTGCAGTGAATCTTTGGACGAGGTAGCTTACGCGATGACATCGGTTTACCAAGGCGGTTCCTGGAAGCTTGGAGCTTACGTAAGAAATGACTATTCTAGGTAGGGAAGCTAAACCCCTTTTGTTAGTGGTTTTGCCTGATAAATGAAAGTGCATGATTTTTGTATGCTCATGGTCGATGCCTCGGAAAAGTTTTCTTTATATTATGTGATAAATGATTTATGATTGAGCCAAGAAAATTCGAGGCTAGACGTAAATGATTTTTATGTGATGACTCGGATCGAAAAGTAGTACCGTTGTCCTGATTTCTGATGCTTGGCTTGAGAGTGGCAGAACCTAGTATATAGTACTCCCATGGTGTCGATGACCGTGAACCTCCGGAGGGGCAATGCACTGTTTATTTTATTTTCCCACTTACGCTTGTCTCGTACAGAGTTAAGCGAGCCGTAAGTGCGGTGTGTATTGCGAGTGATGTGTTGGGCATTAGCTGTAAATGGACACTCTCGCTACTATTCGTTTTCGGACGCATAGGTAGTTGGCCCCGGTTTACTGTATAGACAAACCCGAGATTCGGTCGTCTAGATCCGTGAAGCCCTGCAGGCTGTATTGTTCATTGAGCGCTCTGACCCCCTGTTTTAGCATACTACACAGTTTTTCCCGAAATATATAAAATGATGATTTTGTGTGTCAAAGATTTTCTAAATGGTTTTATTAAGAGCTCAAATCTATATGTATATCTATATGCTTTTATGGTTTTCAAACCTATCATTGGTGGGCCTATATGTGAGCACTCGAGAACGACGCTCACTCCTACAACAAATTGTTTGTAGGTACTGTGTATTGTGAGGGGATAGATAGAGAGAGCTGTATGTGTGGAGCCTCATTTTCTATTCGATGTTTGGTCTAAGTTGTACTCACTTTTCATGTTTACCCTTCAAGTCATCTACTAGAGTATTTAACATAAACAGAAAATGGTATCGTCCTGAATTGTTAACTCTGTTGTATGTTTTTATTGTTGTCGCTAAAGTTTTTAATTGACCCTTTAATTTGTCCACCTTCCGCGAAATTGGAAAAACTCTGATGAATGTTTTAAGAAATTCTTGTGGTGCCACTTGAGTTAAAGTGTAATTTTATTTTACCTACAAAATAGCCTGCAACTTTAGGTTAATAAGTTGTTGACACGTCATTCGGACGTGTTGGCTTTTTATTAGCTTAAATTCGTGATCACTGTAGTTCCTCCTCCCGGGCCGTTACAGTAATAGTGCAAGTGACCAATGACGTAGCTACATAAGGGCTCCGGTGGGCTACAACCTAACTCAAATTTTGAAAAATCATTTATTTCTAGCTAAATTTTAGTTTAAAAAAATAACGAAAATTTAAGATCTAGTACACCAAAATTTTTTAAATTTAGCATTTAAGTTATTAAATTTAGTCTATATCTAACATCAATTAGTACAGATTAATTTTTAATCTATCCCATTACAAAATGGTGGCTCCGCGCAATTGACTCTCGCCTAAAGTTGAGTAATGTTAGTGATAGTGACAACAAGCCAGTGATATAACTGATAGGGTTGATAACTGTAAATGGGTTCAGGACCATGTTCCACCGGTTTAACATACTTTTACGTCAATTTGCCTAACTTGTGGCTGATAGATCAATTGACATGTTTTTTCCTTTTTAACATGGGATTCTAATGTGTTTTCTACGGTCCGAGTATGTGATACGTATAAGGTGAGATATTCTAACATTTTACTAACAGAAAACACTAATTATTCTTACAAAATCTAGCAGACCACGAGTATTTAGCGTAAACTCTACTTTTTCAAAGAAAAATGATGTTTGAATTTGCGTTCATAGGATCCTAGTACATTTAATGATTAGATTGTTAGTGATTTTTTTTAAGATCCAAGTATGCTACCATGTAACGTAAACTAAAAATTTAATTATTAGACTGTCTTATAGACTACAAACACGAAACCATGATTTTTCTATGAAATCTAACGAATTTGAGCATTTCATATAAATACTTTTTGAAAAATTGATGCGTGAATCTACATTTAGATGATCAAATACATTTAATGATATGATCGTCTTATAAAATAAATAAGAAACACGAAACAATGATTCATTTTGAGATCTAACGTGCCCAACCATTTAACGTAAAGTGAATTCTCTTTAGAAAAAAAGACAATTTGTCAGCAAGTGATGTTTGAATTTATTAAAACAAAATTTCAGATTCACTAAACGAATACATAATTATAATCTTAAAACTACATAATTATAATCTTAAAACTGTGATTATTCTTTCAGATTCGACGACCGTGATTGACCGCCCTACACAAAAACAACACGAACGACATGCACAAATCACACAACTCAAGTACTCAACAAACTAAAAACATCAAAATCACTTATATAGGAATCAATCTTCATGAAATATGTAACACATCTTCAAAAACTTGACAAAGAACAAAAAGAAAAGAAGATGCAAAAGGTAGATAGACGAGCCCTAAATAATGTGTCACTCACCAAAATTGGATTTGACGAATAGGCCACTAGTCCTCCCACCACACCACACCACACGGTCCACGCCCCCTCAAAACCAAACCCTCCTCTCCTCTCTCTGTTTTCCCGCATCGTGTCGCAGTTGGAGCCCCTCTCTCTCATCTCTCAACCAAACCGTAACCCCCAAAATTTCCAATCTTCCACCACACCAAACCCTAAATCGAGCCCCAATCCGACTCAATCGACCTCTGATTCGACCGATTCATGGAAGCTTCGTGAGGTATAATGATCGAGTCGTCGCGCCACCGTCAGAATTCATTTTATGGGTTTGAGCAATGCCGGAGCTTCGAAAAGGTGTCCGCCGTGGTCGTGCTAGAGTAGCTCACAAGCCTTCCGACCCACCGCCGCCGTCGTCGAGGAGGACGCGCGCCGCCATCGCGAGGGAGGCTGCTGTGGTGAGGCCGAGAACGAGGTCGGCCGTTAAGAAGCTAAAGGAGGAGGAAGACGTGCCGGAGGTGCCGGAGCCGGTGAAGGAGGTTGAGAAGGAGAAGGTGATTGTGAATTTGGAGAAGGAGGACTCCGATTCAGAGAGCGAAAAGGAAGAAGAAGAGGAAGAAGAACAAGAAGAAGAGGAGGAGGAAGAAGAGGAGGACGAAAGAGCTGAGATGGCTGACGATAGTGGCGGCTTGAGCCCTAATAAGGTGACCGGAGCTGAAGAAGAGGGTAGTACCGCCCCCTTTCCGGAGAAGGTATCAGGAAATTTCCCCCCTTTATAGTTTTTGTGTTTAATTCAGCTGATGAAATGTGCTTAATTATGTTTTCGTTGTTGTTTAATTGTGCTAATGGTGGTTGTGATGTTGATGCACGAAGCATTTCTGTTGTTTGATTTATTGATTTGATGTACATTTAGCTATGGATTGTTTTGGTTGAGGGGATTGTGTTTAATTTATAATTGATATATGTGCTGGGCTTGACTTGTGAAGGTTCAAGTAGGAGGATCACCACAATATAAGGTGGAAAGGAAGCTGGGGAAAGGTGGGTTTGGTCAGGTGTTTGTTGGTCGTCGTGTTACAGGTGGAGTTGATCGCACAAGTGGTCCTGGTGCTATCGAGGTTATTTATTTTGCAAATAAATTGTTTGGTTATTTTGTTTCCTTTGTAAGCAAATTGTTCTTGATTCGGATTTTTTTGTATTTATCAGGTAGCATTAAAATTCGAGCACAGAAACAGTAAAGGCTGCAGCTATGGTCCTCCATATGAGTGGCAAGTTTACAAGTGAGGCCTTTTGTTTCCCTTATATCATTAATCTTTCCATTTTTTTCTTCCTTTCAACCGTTACATTCATGTTCCAATATATGTTACATACTTGTTCAAAAGTTGATTATTACTTATTGTTTCGCAGCACTCTTGGTGGTAGTCATGGAGTTCCCAGAGTACATTATAAGGGAAAGCAAGGGGACTATTATGTTATGGTATGATCAACTATTCTTCTGCTTTTAGAAGAGAATCTCCTATTTTCTGTATCAAACTTCTGTTATTGATCGAAACTCTTTTGTTGAACTTTCTAATTTTTATATTTGCAGGTTATGGATATGCTAGGACCCAGTTTATGGGATGTATGGAATACTTCAGGGCAAGCGTGAGTACTATGAAATTACATCCACTACTTTTGTCCATTCAATTGCTGTTATTATAATATTTTGACTCAACTATGCAATTGAGCTGGAAACGGTGTTTTAAATTTCTGGGGCTTACATTGGGGGGGGGGTGGGGCTGCTTTACTGCTGGAAAATCTCTAGAAACCTGTTTCAACACATGGTTTTTTTTCTTTTGGAAATTCTTTAGTGATGGATGATTAATGAGTTTTCCACTTTTATCACAAATGGGAATTTCTTAATGTTAATGGTGGTTTTACGGCCTTATAAAGAATAGGATACACGGACACGTTTGGCCAGTGTTTACTTCTTTATCTATGCACTTTCTTATCTGTTGTGGTATGTGATTGTTTCTTTGTGAATATACTGCATTATATGTGTATGTGGCATTATTGGGCTCAGTTCCTGTGCCCCTCGAAACCACTTTTACTTGCAAACTTTCTGGTTATGTTCTCAGGATGTCTGCAGAAATGGTAGCTTGTATAGCTGTTGAATCTTTATCAATTCTGGAGAAGATGCACTCTAGAGGGTATGTCAATACAGTCATATCATTTCAGCACTTTCATGGTCTAATTTTGCCTTTTAACAATATAAGATCTTTACAAACTTGTTCTTTTTTGTTGTTCTTCACTTAAAAGGAACTCTTCTTTTGATTTTGAAATCAATTTGAACATGGTTTGTTCAATATCAGGTATGTGCATGGAGATGTGAAGCCAGAGAATTTTTTGCTTGGTCAGCCAAATACCGCTCAAGAGAAAAAGTTGTATCTCGTTGATCTTGGACTAGGTGAGCAGAATAATATTTTCCCTCTTTCTAGTTATATAATATAATCTAGTTTCATATCTCATGGATTATATTACAACTTTATCTTGCAGCAACAAAGTGGAAAGATAGCTCAAGTGGGCTTCATGTTGATTATGATCAACGTCCTGACATGTTTAGGTGAGCTAATACCTGCCTTTCCTGATTTATGTTTTGCAAATGGATATCCCTCATCCTTATTCTCAAATCTGTTCACTTTCATCTCCAGAGGAACCGTTCGATATGCTAGTGTTCATGCTCACCTGGGAAGAACCGCAAGTAGACGAGATGACCTCGAATCACTTGCATATACACTTATTTTTCTCCATCGAGGAAGGTTGCCATGGCAGGGCTATCAGGTATACAATAATCTATAACTGATTCTGGTTATTTCTTCAAGTGATTTTGTACGCTTCATCTGAACTTTGCTCATGTTTCAGGGTGATAACAAATCTTTCCTAGTTTGTAAAAAGAAGATGGCATCATCACCTGAAATGCTGTGCTGTTTCTGCCCTGGAGCCGTAAAGCAATTTCTTGAGATTGTAGTGAACATGAAATTTGATGAAGAGCCTAACTACTCAAAATTGATATCACTGTTTGAGGGATTGATTGGTACAAATCCTGCTGTTAGGCCATTAAAAATTGATGGTGCTCAGAAGGTACTTTTGATGCAACCTGTTATACTGTTATAGTGTTCTTTCTAAATGTTTATGGCCTCCTAATGTTGTTTACTACAAATGCTTGTAGATTATTAGCCAGGTTGGTCAGAAACGGGGCAGATTGAATATTGAGGAAGATGATGATGGGCAGCCAAGAAAGAAAGTTCGGCTTGGAGTACCTGCTACGCAGTGGATTTCAATTTACAATGCTCGGATGCCTATGAAACAAAGGTATAAATTCAATTTATGTTGGGCGGTTTATTTTGTAGTCAAACAGATTCAAAAGACGTATGATGTTTTGAACAAGAGTCCCTGCTATTTGTTCCTTGTTGCCGATTTATTTTTAGGTACCACTACAATGTTGCTGATGCAAGGTTGGAACAACATGTGGAGAGAGGGATTGCAGATGGTCTGCTTATAAGTTGTGTGTCTTCATGTTCTAATCTCTGGGCACTTATTATGGATGCTGGAACTGGTTTTTCAAACCAAGTTTATGAGCTTTCTCCCTTTTTCTTGCACAAGGTTGTTCTCTTTGCATGTCTATACTTTGTACAAGATATACTCTAGCAATTGTCGTACTTTTTCGTTTTTGCAAAGATTTGTGTCAGACTTGCTGTTCTAATTACAGGAATGGATCATGGAACAATGGGAGAAGAATTATTACATCAGTTCTATTGCTGGTGCTAACAATGGGAGTTCCCTTGTGGTGATGTCTAAAGGTATGCTCACTTTTATGATTAGGTGTGGTTTAAACTGTAATGATGAGGTGCATGAACTATGTGGACGTGTGTTCTGTAAAGTTAGATTTCCCTTGTAGACAGCATGACTATTGTCCAGTTTGACATCCACATCAGTTCAATCCATTTTTCAGCCACTAGATAATGGAACTCTGATCCTGATTGTGCAGGAACCCAGTATACTCAACAGTCCTACAAGGTGAGTGATTCTTTCCCGTTCAAGTGGATAAACAAGAAGTGGAGGGAAGGTTTTCATGTAACCTCAATGGCAACTGCTGGGAGCCGGTGGGGTGTTGTAATGTCCCGGAATGCTGGCTTCAGTGATCAGGTGCCTTTACTCATCTTATACTCAATGGCTGTTCACCCAATAGGAATATTAGTGTTTAAATTGATCACAATCTCAGGAAGGGCACAACTAATGAATATAGGGTATTTTCAAGTGAACTTCTGATAAAGAGAAATGATATTTTAAAGTAACCAGTCCCAGAGATCTATCATGGGCTATTGCTACTGTTCATGCTAGGTTGATCCTGTTTTTTACAAAGTGAACCCAGAGTATGGCAACGTGATGTGCTACTTTTTAAGTATCTGACTACAGTCGGCAGTATACACTTTGTGTTGTGTCCTCATTTGTCATTATTGCTCGTCTTAGGTGGTGGAACTGGATTTTCTCTATCCAAGTGAAGGCATCCACAGACGCTGGGACATTGGCTTCCGGATAACATCAACAGCTGCAACCTGGGACCAAGCGGCTCTAATCTTGAGTGTTCCCAAGCGCAAACCTGGTGATGAAACACAGGAGACCCTGCGGACATCACAATTTCCTAGCACACATGTCAAGGTATAAAATTTTGTGATTCTAGATTATGTAGTATCAGCTTGAAGTGCACGATTACATTACTGATTTTATTTTGAAGACTGGTATAACATTGATCTTTGACTGACTTTGTTCGTCTTTTGCACAGGAAAAATGGACAAAGAATCTGTACCTTGCATGTTTGTGTTATGGACGCACCGTATCTTAAACTCTGTTCAATTGCATGGAGTTTGCAAGTCAGAAATGATGTTAATGTCATTTCTTTTTGGTCCCCTGGGTCAATATCTGTAAGGAAATTTGTTGTAGGAGTTGGCTGCGGCAGCACCAACTCTGTTGTACCATAAGTGTAAGCCGTATTAGTGGCCTTTTTATTTGAGATGTTACTCCCCAGTAATTATTAGTAAACTACAGTGCAGTGTAGTGCATTTTCACCATTATGATTCTCACAATTATGCAGAGATGTAATGATGCTAATATTGCCCATCCTGTCACAGATCTGTTTCAAGCCGTTGCGCATTTGCCTTCTCACAGTATTGACTATTGAGGATGGGTCACAACGATTGATTTCGTCAAGCTATCTTTCTCTCTTTCACCTATAAACAAGATGTTTGAGGCATGTATAACAGTATAAGAGGAATACAACACGTCGGTCTTCGAGCTTAGCCTGTGCATGGAAAAATAACTGTCAATTGCTTTACAAGATGAAGTTATGATGCTAGAGGTTTACAAAACACGACATGAATGAGTTATTTAAGATCAATCGTGAGAGTAAAATGAGACAAGACGAACTTATGATGCTATGATAGTTCAAAAGATGTTAAGAGGTCCTTTATACACCAATGAAAAAAAAACAAAAACTTCTACGTCTAAAAAAGTGAAATATCAGATTCAAAAAAAAAAGTGAAATATCACAAAATAAGTGACTCACATTGAGTGAAATTTCACAAAAGTGACTCACATTGAGTGAAATTTCACAAAATAAGAGTGACTGAAATTTGAAAGAAGGGTTAATATGTAATTGCTGAGGTCTTTATTAGATGAATGAAAAACATGACAAGCTTGAAAATTCACTTAATATCTTTGAAAATAACAATTTCAGTAGAATGTTTTTTAGCTCAATGGTAAATAAAATGATAAAAGACAAAAACCTTATGCTAAATTGGCTGTCATCACACTAATGGAAAAATCCGTGAGATCCCATAAAAAATTGAAATTTGCAGTAATGAGGCCTTGAAGGTTGAAGCAAATAAAAAGGAGTAAACATCTAGGGGTCTAATTTGAAAGAGAGAGAATATGCAGGGACCAATGGAAAAAGAAAGCAGTGGATCATTGAGAGATATGGTATCTAAAACCAGAAGCTTTTCTCCCTCCAATTCAATGTCCACGTAGTACGTTTCACTCTTGTACGTACATAACAAATATCACTTCCAGTTACCACACAGAGATAGAAGAGAGAAGATGGCTGCCTCTTCTTCCTCTCATCCCTCAGCCATACCACAAAGCCTGCCAAAATCCTCACCGGCCCACTGTGAGTGTTCTTTCACTCTCTGAGACTAAAACCCTTCATATCTTATCTGGTTTTCTGTTTCTTTAGTTACATGTATCTATGAAGGCATGTATTCAGTAGCATATGGTGATTAGTTGGTTAATAAAAAGACAATGCTTCAGTACCATTTGTATGTGTGAACTTTGGCAGTGAACTCAAAGTCAGTTGGGTTTCAAGTAAGATCCAATCTTGACAACGAGAGTGGCAGTCAGGGGGATTCGGACCATCCAGCTAAACCATCAAAGGTATTGATTAATAGTGTTGGACTATCTTCGTGATTATAAGCGATTACAACAGATTTGTATTTTAATATTAGTTTGAAATGTGTAATTGGTGTTAATGGCTTCCAAATACATTATTGAAAAAGTTACCATGGATATTTTTTGACAATAGACATCTCAGGTTTTAGTCTCTCGACGAGTGTGTCTCACATGTCTATGCTCAACTGCTGCTTTGATAAGCAACTCTCCAAAGGCAATGGCACTGAATGGAAAAGACAGACCACCTGGCTGCCGGAATTGTGGGGGAAGTGGAGCTGTGCTTTGTAAGAATACATGTTGTTTTTTGTCATCCATGGTTGAAATTTGGAAATGATCTCGATTTCATTATAGTGGGATCTTCTATAAAATTCTTTATATATTTTAGTTATCTTCATGTAGGCAAATAAACTGCATCCATCCTTCTGGTATTGTATTTCTAGCCAAACATCCGCTATGTATAGATTATATTGGTTGATAGGTTCAACAAGAAAACAAAGTCAAGAGTTTGTTTTTTCACTTCATACATGAGTTCCTTTTTTCTTTGTTGGTAATAGGTTATCGGTTTTCTTTAGTGGTTATCTTCATCTCAAAAATTAGTTGTTCTGTTAGACTCGTGTAATTGAGATGCTTTAGATTATGCCTCAAAGTTTTTGCTTGGAATACAGTGCTTCTTCTCCTGTTACCTATTATATATTGAAAAAATCTGGACATACATACATTGCTTGGAATACATACATTATATCAGTGTCCTTTTCCCTTGCGATTTAGATGTATCATGTTTTTTTACTTTGTCGATGACATGTTCATTTGCTTCTCATTTAGGTGATATGTGTGGTGGTACAGGAAAATGGAAAGCTCTCAACAGAAAACGAGCTAAAGACGTGTATGAGTTTACAGAATGTCCAAATTGCTATGGTATGAATTCCCTTTGGTACTTATATTTCTGTTTTTGTTCCATATTAATAAACATCGATACACTCACACTTTTGTTGCATTTGTAGTCATCAGAAACTGAATCAAGTAAATAAAAAAAATAAGTGTTATAAACCATAGAAGATAGTTGTGAATTTGGAGCCGTTGTTTTTCCGTCCATATCAGCATTCTGTTGTGTCGTATCCTTTTGCTATGGATATCATTGTCTTGATGAGTGATTGGTTCTATTCTTGTGGTCAGGTCGTGGGAAGCTCGTATGCCCCGTGTGTTTAGGGACTGGTGTACCAAATAACAAAGGTCTTCTCAGGAGGCCTGATGCAAAGCAGCTACTTGAGAAGATGTACAATGGTCGGCTAGTACCAAACTCTTAACAGAGAAGAGTTCATTTTATTTTATTTTCGGCAATGTGACCTTTAGTTTTAGTTCCCACTTCACAGTAGTGTTAATCAATTAATTAGATTGGCTAAGAAGGCAAAGATATGTATAGCTAGCTGTAGTTTCCATTACTGTTTGTGTTGTAACAGCAGAGGGTTTCCCTTTGCAAACTATGTAAGCATATTTTTCTGGTTTGAGTGAATACTTTCTGAGGTTTCTCTATTGGAGCTGGAGAGTGGTACTATGAAGCATGGTGTGTATTCTTCTAGGCTTAATATGCTGGATCAATTGGAACTGTTTGATCTCTTTTCGCAGATGCTAGTCCTCCTTTGTTAACTCTTTCGTATAGATTGATGGATATTACATTTGAACTCCAAAACTTCATCTTTCACCTCTGACATGGTGAAAACTGTGAAGCCAGCAGCCATTATGTTTTGTCATTAATCTTATTTTTAGCAGGTATTATGAGCATGACTGACAAGGAGAAGAGTAAATATTGAACGAAGAAGTGGTATTTAATCAGTATCGATTAAATACCACTGAATCAGTATCGATTTTCATCACCCTCTTCCTCTAGACTAGTTCAGAGGAAGAGGGTGATAAAACTATCCTATTTGACTTGCGAGTACATATCATACTTCAAGAAGGAAATCCATCCGTTTATCCTTTCTATTGTTGGATTTGGTTTTGGATTCTATTAATCTTACCAACCCTTGTTGGTTTTGGATTCTATTGTCCTAGTGCATCTAGGATTCTGCAAGCTTTCCTTTAAAATAAGATACCAGCCTTACGTTGCAGTACGTGCGAGTCTATATATAGATAAAGACGACTAGTGATCCCATTGATATGAAGAACTTACCGAATATGTTTCAAGATTTCAAATCAATGAAAGCGGATAGAAATCCTGCAACTAGCAAAAGGAAAACTAGTGAAGTATCGGAACCTTCATCTGATGATGACCTACCACTATCGAAGAGAAATAAGAGATTATCATCAATCAATGATAGCAATACTGCAGCCAGCAGCAAAAGAAAACATAGGGAAGTATCGGAACCTTCGTCTGATGATTACCTAAGACAATCGAAGAGAACCAAGAGATTTTCATCAACACATGCTGCAAGAAACAACAAAAGAAAACATAGGGAAGCATCGAAACCTTCGTCTGACGATGACCTGAGGCAGTCGAAACGATTAGAACCGGAAAGAGCATCATCAACCAGTATAAATGATATCCCGAAGGAATTATTAGTTGAAATCCTTTGTCGACTGCCTTGCGCAAAATCTGTGTTTCGATGCATTTCTGTCTCAAAGAGTTGGAGCTCACTCACGTCGGATCCTGATTTCATCGGCCGCTTTTTGTGGCTCCAAAGACAGAACCAAACCCTAATACCTGGTACTATTATAAACAGGTGGGGTTATGAACTCCTTACCACAGATTTGTTTGCAACATTTAGGAGTTTTGAAACCGAGAAGATAGAGAGATTAGAAGTGCTAGCTACATGGAACGACTTGGTTCTCTGCAGACCTCTTCGCCGACATATGTGCGAACGATCTTGTAAGCATGATGATGGTCAATATTACATCTGCAATCCAAGGACGTCCAAGCAAGAGATGCAACTTGTTAAACTTCCTTGGATCCATGAATGTGGTTTGTACTGGGATCCTATTGTGGGATTCATCTGTGAGCCGTATTATAAGGAAGAAGAAGATGACCGACATGCCGACAGTAGTGCTGATCAAAAAGAAGGAGAAAAAAAGATGGTAATTAGAATCAAT
Source organism: Comarum palustre (assembly GCA_951800085.1). Classification (NCBI taxonomy): domain Eukaryota; kingdom Viridiplantae; phylum Streptophyta; class Magnoliopsida; order Rosales; family Rosaceae; genus Comarum; species Comarum palustre. The sequence goes on along the minus strand of OX637573.1, from coordinate 32,556,303 downwards.
CCCGAGTATAAGTTCAAGGTTGTGAGAATAGTTCATCCTGCGGTCGTACTAGACCATCATGATTTTTTCAAGATTCAGGTCTTCTCTAGTGAGATTGGTGAGTGGAGAGAGTCACTAGTATCATGTCCAGACCAAACAAAGGAATTTGTTTATGACCAACTCATTTATGACAAACCTGAGCACCAGCCTGAGCACCCTAGAGGCGCCTTTGCTAGCAATGGAATGCTATACTGGATTGCTAAAGAAGGTCATCTGCTCGGGCTGGGACCTTTGATGATCAACAACAAGAGCACTACCGATTGTTCTGATAGTATTGCTGCTGGAAGTGCTGATGATGATTCGGGATATCAATTTCATCTTATTAAACTTAAAGATGAAGATGGAGATGGAGATGTACCTCGTTATGGAGATGAGGAGGTACCTCGTTCATTATATCACCTCCAGTCGCACCGTGGACGTCTCCAGTTGGTGCGGATGGATAGGAATGAGGACGGTAATGGAGTTAGGCTATTTGTTTGGGAGTTAGAAAAAGAAGAATTAGAACAAATGGCGGTACTACAGGGTGGAGAACTGGGTCAGAGACACCGGAAAGTTTATTCGATGGACGGGGTACCATATGATAAGCTATATACTTGGATGCAGTATTTCGGTTGTGATCCAAACGATTTAAATAAATGTTTTGTGTCTGTAACCAAAAAAAACAGGGAAAGAACATTACAGGTTACAAAAATGAAAAAAACAGGTCCAAAATATATAAAAACAGGTTACAAGTGCGACATTGATACAGGGGAATGTTTCGAGATGGAGATGCACGATTTTACTGGAATAACATTTCAGATTATGCTACCATGGTGGCCTACTCCACTTCCTAAAATACCTTCCCATGCGGCAGAGACCTCCAGCGAGCAAGTAATTCATTAGAGAAGGTTTCCAAACCAAAATTTGCGATACGTTCCCATTTGCAAACTCATAAATTTTCTTTTTTCCTGAATATCATAATTTAGTGATTACTATTATATGAAATGTCAACCAAATCGGTTATCGTTTCACATACAGATGCTATCATTTTATAACGTTACCTATCTTTTCAAGTGCAACATGACTTATAAGTTCAAGTGCAACATTTTATAGGATTAGTGTTCTCCCAACAACCCACGTCTCAGCAACTATATTAGAATAGTTCAAACAAATAGAGTATCTGCTTGCATTCTCGATCTCAATGTGCTCAAAGGCAGTGGCTCCAAGATCTGAAATAGTTCTGCCTCAAGCACATATTGCCTCCGGCCACCCCCTGTGTGAGAGCTCAATTATTTAGGACTCGAAACAAAGGGGATTGTGTAGTTAGCAAAGGAACTACACAATCCACAGTGGTAACTAGCTAACCAAACATGTCATCAATCACACCACAGTTTAAACACAATCCTACTGTCAAATCGTGCTAAAAGCAATGTTCCATGCTCAACAGAAAACAAGCTAAAGATATGTGTGAGTTTACAGAATGCTCAACATTATCTTAGCATATCATTGTCATACATTAACAAAAAAAATACTAACATAGATGCATATATACGACATATATAGCCTCTGATAAACAATAGCTTGGGAAAATGGTGACATGCAGCAAGGACCTCTAGGATCCTCAGAACTGGTTCCATTTCATTTGGTCCTCACTCTTGCTCTTTGCATGTGTAACACTTAAAATTTCCTACGACAAAAACATGTTAATAACCATCAAACATCACGCTAAGCATATTTTTGGCTTATTATTAAAGTGAAATGAATCAAGCATTTAAAATGCTCACATGTATTAAGCAACAATACAATTTCGCATTCTGATATAAGATCCATTAAGACACACATCTAGAGTGAAACACAGCAAAAAGAAGATGCAGAATATTATGCTCATTTCGAAGTTTTAAGAATTTCAGAGACCATGGACAGTTGCCATTGGGTTTTATGCAACACCAAAACTCAAGTGTCATAATACACATGGCCGTGTCATCTTGATAACATTCAATATGAGGGATTAAACATGCTACACATTTTCAAATTTGACCCAGTCCACTTCAATGCAAAAGTTGATACAGTAATTCAACTAATTTTGCATGATTTAATTCTAGGGGCATATATATAAGTTTACTTCTTTCAATTCATTATTTCAGTGGAACAATAGGGATCGAACAATAAGTAAAAAATCAAAGAGATCACACAAGAATTGTTTGGAATCACTTGCAGTGGAGTCAAATGATATTATGCAGACCAAGTCCATAGCACTATACTACAAACAAACAAACAAAAGCAAAAGCAAAAAAAACTAGAAGTATCCAGCAAATCTAAATGAAGAAAGACTAGTCTAATTTTCAGTCTCGTTAAACATATCCATCTTCTGTTGGAGTTGCATCACAATAGAAGATGACTGGTATATCATACCCCTTTTTCTTTTATTCCCCTTTCTCTCCCTTCGCACTCCTTACTATATGCTAAGAACGAGAAGAATCTGTCTTTGGATTTGCATTGCATGCAAGAGATTGTTCACAAATCATTTGTAAATCGGTACATTAGATTGAGTTGGCACCCAAGTGATCGAACCGATAAGTGGTTGGGCAATCAGAGACCATTGAACTCCAGTTATACAGGTGCAAATGAATTAGGGATCTTCAAATTTTGGTAGATTTTTATTTGATAGGTTGTGCTGATTGCGATTTTTCTAGATTTCATATGTTTCTTTTATAATTTTTTTTAGTTGGTGGTTTGAGGTTTCTGGAAAATTTGGTCTTCACTTTTCTAATTATTGGTATCGATTTCCCATTCTAATAATAATTGTACGCATATTTATAATTTTTTTTGGATCTGTGATTTTTTTCTCCCCTTTTCAAGGATGAGCTTTCTATTTTGATTCTGAATATAGAAGGGTTTAGAGAGAGGGACCGGACAAAAAATTGGATGATGTTGTAAGGAAATCTCATTGGCATAACTGAACATTTTCTCACCAAGGTATACTCAAAGTCTTCCAAATTTTAGTATTACTTTTATTTATTGTGTTTTGTATGAGTTGGGATGACAGTTGATACATATTGTCAACTAATTACATATAATTGTAAATTCTCACTTTTGCTTTATCACACAGACCTCTTCTCTCTCCTTTCCTATATATAGTCTTTGATATGGTTTACAGTTGACAATAATTCATCCAAGTATACTAGAAACCCATGATGACAGTTGGCAATAATTCATACTATATGTTTGTATTGTTGTTGCGATTAGTGTGTGGTGGCTGGTGAAGATTAATAGAGTATCTTATTAATTTTGTTATTAGCTATAAGTTTCATAAGTAAACACTGTTGCTGCAAGTTTGTTTATCTCAAGTTTACTGTATACTAAAGCAGAGTCAGATACAGTTGATATTAATTGATCTGACTTGATCAATATCAAATGGGTGGGGGTGAATGACTGCATGTCTAGAGGGATATGTGACGGTTGGAGGATCAATGATGGCAGAGGGGCACTGCAGGTCTGACCTGGGCTTTGTTGATTTCGGTAAATCAAAAGGCAACAAGTTGATATTGATAGGTGTGTTCTTCAAATTAAATTTAATGATTTCTTTTATAAAGATGCACTTGAAATTGATCTACTGTAATTATCTGACATTGTATGTATATAACGAGTGATTTCAATTGTACAACGATCTATATAAGGGCCAGTAACAACGATTTTTCATTATTGATGCAGGTCACTGATGTTTGACTTACCAAAAGCAATCATGAAATTTAAGAGAAGCTAGCAATAGGTTTCAATCCTTTGTGTTGGATCAAGATTGAGTGAAAAAAATCTTATATTGTCACATCTGTGTATGGTATTTGGTTGCATTTTTATATTTTCTCAGTTAGATCAAGGATTTAAATCTTTTGGGTTAATTTTGTTACAGCTAAATGTGGTCTTGGTGTGTTTGATATTTTCATCTGTTTTATTGTGCAGGAAAATAAAAGAGTATTTTCTGAGTTAGAGTAAAGATTAACGACCAAAAAAGAGTTAGAATAAATATTAAGTTGATATTAATTTTTTCTTAAGATGGACGACATCAATTGCTCTGTAAAGGTGTTTGTCCTTTTAATTTATAATGTGTGCTCTATTTGCGTGACATTCCTCAATATTTTGTTTCTGATAAATTGCACATTTTAGTTTTTATGTAGTTCTGGATTCAAGCTTGTTGTTGCTCTTTGCAGCTATTATAAAATGTATGTCTTTTCTTCCAACTTCGCCTATTATAAAATGTTTTCTGGCTCAGCTGTATGGTTTGAATGGTGTGCTTTACAGTGTTACCATACTCAATTGGCTTACCATATTACCTCTTTTTCAAGATTGATTATATTCTTTTTCTGGTGAGTAATCTTCAAAGCTTGCTCATCTCCACTGCTTTTTCAAAACTTTTGCTCATGAACAAGCAACGAGCTATGTAACTCATCTACAGTTAGACTATCAATGTCTTTAGACTCTTCAATTGAGCATACAATGTAATTGAATTTCTCGGTTAGAGACGCATGATCTTTTCCACAATCTTGACATCCTACATATCTTCATCAAAAATCCTCATGTCATTGGCCACTAAAATTACTCTGGCAAAGTAAACTGTGACAGATTCACCAATCTTCATCTCTAGCACTTCAAAGTCCCTGCGAAGGTTTGAAGTTATGCACGCTTCACTCTGACATTCCTTTGGTACCTGACCTTCGTGGAGTCCCACAGTTGCTTGGAAGTATCCTTCTGTGTGATAGTCTTTAGATTGGATTTGTCAATTGATTGAAAAATGTAGTTTTTAACCTTTAAGTCCTTCAGCTTTATCTCATCCAGGATCTTCCTTTGTGTAGCAGTTAGAATATCTCCAGCAGCTGGCTCCACGAACCCTGTCTCCACAAGATTCCAATACTCCTTTGATCTTAACAAATTTTCCATGAGCATACTCCAGTGCTCATAGTCTCCATCTAATTTGGGAATTTGTGGTTGCGTAAAATTGCTTGATTCTTCCATGTCTTTTAGTATTTCACTCAAATTTTATCTCTCTCTTACGTTAGGAGACTGTAGTTCCTAACCTTCACTTGATCATGCCCTTTTGAATGAGGCTCTGATACCACTTTGTTAGTTCACAGACTTGTAGTTTACACAGATGAATTCAAAAGCAAATCTAATAGTTTATTCAATAACAAGGTTGGCTTTTATACAACCAATTACAACTAAAACAACCAAGAAAATGACTAGAGTTATCACTTGTCTAAAGACAATAACAAACTATTACAAATTGAAAGACAAACCTGATCAGGAACAACAGAGTAGAAAATTAATCAGCAAAAACGAAGTTGACCTAATCCAATGACTACTTTTTCTAACGGTCGAAATAGACCTAAAACAAACTTAAATCATTCTCAACATCCACTTCATATCTGAAGGTTGAAAACAAGACACCTCAGCAGTAAACAGTTAAAACTCATTTAATGCTTACATGAATGAAAATCGCCGTTTAAGGACGTCAAGTTCTCGATTTACCTTCTCCTCTTCCTCATTCCTCCACTTGTTGGCACCTCTTTTGGAGTTCTGGAGATCTGTTTCTTCCTCTAATCTTCCCTAATTAAATTCATTTCTTCGTTCAATTGTTTTTTTTCCTTCAGAAAATTAACTGTTGTCCTTCTCTCTCTAAATTCTCACACACATCATTCGATTTTTTTTTCTCTTCCAGATCTAAACCATCTGCAACCATCATATATAAGCTCATTTTCTTTCTTCTTCCCCAACTTTTCATTCTATTGTGATTTTTTTTCTTTCTCAATTAATCCTTACCATATTGAAGTTCTTCAACTATATTCAATCCAAATTTGAGCAGCAAAACAAACGAGCTTAAAGAAGTTAGATGAGAGCCGTGCTGTCAGACTAGGTAGGAGTCTGCTAATGGTAATTATAATAATATAATTGTAAAAACCTCATTAATTAGTTGGCCTTTCATTTCAAACTAAAAACAAAACAAAGTAGTGGGCCTTTCAACTGGTTGAAATGGTCAATTACATGCACCCTCAACTATATAGTTGGTCAACTTCTCAGCCTGATCGAAGATCGATCATGTTGTCCTCCCAAGCATTCATCATATCCTCTCAATTTAAGTTCAAACCAAATCACAGCCGATTCAATAACCCCTCATTTAACAAACTCATCATTCAATCAGCTTCGGTTATCAAGTATCCCCAGCATGCTAAATTTTTCAAACAATATGGATTCCATCTCCGACCAGTTCTTGGCAACAAACAAGGCAGAGCATCTTGCTGTTCCTCCTCTTTCTCTCCCATTCATGATCATCACTCATGGACATATGATGTCTTTCTCAGTTTTAGAGGTGCGGATACACGCAACAATATCGTAAGCCACCTGTGCAGAAATTTGGACCAAAAAGGAATCAAAACCTTCATTGACAATGTAGGACTCGGCACAGGAGATGAGATATCACCTGCCCTTCAAAAAGCAATTCAACAATCCAGAATTTCTATCGTCATCTTCTCGGAGAATTATGCTTCCTCTGGGTGGTGCTTGGAAGAACTTGTCAGCATTCTTGACTGTAAAGAATCCAAGCAACAACTGGTTTACCCTGTTTTTTACAAGGTAGATCCATCGGATGTACGACATCAAAGAGGTGGTTTTGGCCTAGCACTAGCTCGCCACCAAAGCAGATTAAAAAACAACTCGGAGAAAGTCACGAGATGGAGAGAAGCTCTTACAAAAGCATCAAATCTCTCTGGCCTGCATTTCATTGATGGAAGGTACAAGAACTGCTCTGCCTGCATGGTAGCTTTAGTCTTCTTTGTAAGCTAAACTCGTAATACTTGCTATACTTTTCTGAACCAATAATCAAGTGCTTCTCATTGTCAGTCATGAATCTACATTCATCGATACAATCGTGGAACGGATTTCAGCACAACTAGTAGATCGCCTTCAGTTAAGCGTGGCAAAATACCCTGTTGGAATAGAGCCTCGTGTGGAGGATGTGCTTAAGCTTCTACGTGTTGGAGAAGATGATGTCCGCATGGTGGGGATATGGGGAATTGGTGGAATCGGAAAGACAACGATTGCTAAAGGTGTGTATAATTCAATTGCTCATAACTTTGAAGGTAGCTGTTTTCTGGAAAATGTTAGAGAGAGATCAATCAGATATGGAGGCCTAGTTGAATTGCAAATTTCTCTTCTTTCTAAGTTTCTCAGGGAGAAAGAATTAAGGATTACTAGTGTTGATGAAGGGATCACTCTCATAAAAGAAAGGTTGTGCCATAAAAAGGTTCTCTTAATTCTTGATGATGTGGATGATTTCAACCAGTTAGACAAATTAGTCGGAAAGTCTGATTGGTTTGGTTCAGGTAGTAGAATAATCATCACAACAAGAGATAAGGGTCATCTTACTGCTCATGATGTCAATTATATATACAAAATGGAGAAGTTGAGTCATCATGAAGCTTTAGAGCTCTTCAAGTTATATGCCTTTAAAGAAGACCAAAAAATGGATGACTATGTTGAACTCATTGATAATCTAACTCTTTATGCTCAAGGTCTTCCCTTAGCATTGGTAGTTTTGGGTTCACATCTCCATGGTAGAAATGTAGATCAATGGAAAGTTGCATTAGATGGTTATGCAACAAAACCAAAGAAAGAGATTCAAGAAATCCTCAGAAGAAGCTATGATGCACTGGATGGTTTGACAAAAGAGATTTTTCTTCACATTGCATGTTTCTTTAACGGAAAAGCTAAGAACTACGTGATAGATATTCTAAGAGGATGCGATCTCAATCCTGAATATGGTATTGAAGCACTCACAGAAAAGGCCCTCATAAGCATCAATGAAAAGAATTGCATTTTGATGCATGATCTGCTAGAGAAAACGGGGAAAGAAATAGTTTGTCAAGAGTCTCCTACTGAGCCTGGAGAGCGTAGCAGATTATGGCTCCATGAGGATGTTTACCGAGTTTTTATGGAAAACACAGTAAGTGAATTATATATCCCATATCAATAGTTGAAGACTTGAAGACCATCTTCTCTGTACAATACAGAACTGAGAATATATGTGAAATTCTATGAGACACATTGAGCTTTTAACAATGTTTTTGTTTTTTGGTTGTAGGGATCGGATAAAATTCGAGGCATCATGCTCAATGACCTGAATTGCAGGGGAGAAAAGATACATCTGAACACTGATAGCTTCTCAAAGATGAAAAATCTTCAAATCTTTGTAAGCCCTCGCGATTTTTGCACTGGAGGCTCCTTCACTGGAGATCATATAAATTATCTCTCCAACGAATTGAGGCTCCTAATTTGGGATTATTGTCCGTTATTGTCATTTCCGCCTAGTTTTTATCCCAAGAAACTTGTTGTACTAAGGATGCATCATAGCCGCCAAACATCACCTTTGGGAGAGGCACCGAAGGTAATTTTTACTATAAATGGTCTAATGCTGTTTGATTCAAATGATATTATAATTTCTTTCTAATATTTTCACATATGTAGATTATGCAGAATTTGAAATCTATCGACATGTCAAATTCTTATGGTGTAAGAAAGATTAGTGGCTTGTTTATATTCCCGAATTTAGTGGACTTGAATCTAAGTCGTTGTACAAATTTAGTTGAAGTTGATGTTGGAAATGCTAAGAATCTGGTCAACCTGAACCTCAGTGGCTGCGAGAAACTTCAAAAGTTTGAAATTGTCGAAGAGATGAGATCCTTGAAAAGCCTGGACCTAGGGCGTACTGGCATCAAAGGATTTCCTTCATCAATTAGATTTCTCGTTAATCTTGAAGAGCTACGTTGTGACAAACTGCTGTAGCGTAACAACTGTTACCTGCAGCATTCTTGAGTTACAACATCTGAAGCACCTTGACCAAATAAGCACCTGCAGCCTAAGGGTATATACTATGGGAAGGGAGTTGAAGTATACAAGTTCAAAATTTGCAGGGACCGAATAAGCTATAGTACTTTGATGAGAATACGATTGTGTATCAGCAGGGACCAAATCTGACTAAATAAACAGGTAATACAATGACAGTTTCTTCCATCAAGAAACTGTCATATCTTTACAACTGTTCTTTTAATTCAAAACTCAAATCAGATATCATGTATTCAACTGGATATCTAATTCTAACAGATTAATGAGTTTGACCAATGATGATTTTGCTCAGTCTTTAAATTCATCTTCAATGCTTGAATTCAAATACTAGTCATATTATATCTACACTCTTCTTAATACAATGTCTAGTTCCCCAAGATATCTTACACGGTGTACCAAACAACAAAGGTCTTCTCAGGAGCCCTGATGCAAAACAGCTACTTGAGAAGATGTACAATAGTAGGCTGGTACCAAACTCTTAACAGAGCCTTCCAACAACACCGGTGAGTGATCCTCCACAGAAGAGTTCATTTTTTTAGTTCACACTTCACAATACCGTGTTAATCAGTTAAATTAGATTGGTCAGAAGGCAAAGATATGCATAGCTAGCTATAATTTCCACTACTGTTTGTGTTGTAATAGCAGGGCTCCCCCTTGAAAACTCTGTAAAACATATTTTTCCGGTTTCAGTGATAACTGATAATCCTTTCTGAAGCTTCTCTTTTGGAGCTCGAGAGTGGTACTGTGTTGCATGGTGTTCTAGAATTAATATGCATCAATTGGAACTTGAATTTGGTAACATCATTAGATCTCATTTCGTAGATGCTAGTCTTTTGTTAACTCTATTTTCTATAGATTGATGGATTTGACATTTGAACTCCAAAATTTCATCTTTCACCTTTTTTGAAATGGTGAAAACATGTTTTCCTATATATCTCTGATATTCAGTTCACATCAGACAGTCTCCGGTCATTTTTTTGTTTGTTTGTAAATGTTGGACGACCCAGAAGATCCGCCGCGGTGTTGACCGCCAAGACGTGTACCCCGCTACAAGTCCAATTAGCTATAAATTAATTAGTTGGCCTTTCATTTTCCCCAACAAAAAAAAGAATAGTGGGCCTTTCAACTTATTACTTTTACACCCCCAACGGCCATGGTTGGTTAAGTTCTTCGCGCCATCGAAATCGTCTGAGACAGTTGATCGATCATGTTGTCTTCCCAAGCTTTGATCATCTCCCCTCAATTTAAGTTCAAACCAAATGACCGCCGATTCAATCACCCCTCGTATAAGAAACTCATCACTACTCAATCAGCTTCTGTTACGGACATATGATGTCTTTCTCAGTTTTAGAGGTGAGGATACACGCAACAATTTCATAGGCCATCTGTACAGCAATTTGGTCCGCAAAGGAATCAAAACCTTTATAGACGATGAAGGACTTGGCACAGGAGATGAGATATCACCTGCCCTTCAAAAAGCAATTCAAGACTCCAGAATTTCTATCGTCGTCTTCTCGGAGAATTATGCTTCATCCAAGTGGTGCGTGCAAGAGCTCGTTAAGATTCTCGAGTGTAAAGAATCCAAGCAAGAACAGGTTTACCCTGTTTTTTACAAGGTAGATCCATCGGATGCACTGGACTGGCATCAAAGAATTTCCTTCATCTTCAGTTAGATATATCAGTAATCTTGAAAAGCTATTTTTGGAAGGAAGCCGTAATCTAACAACAGTGCCCTGCAGCATTCTTGAGTTACAACATCTGAAGCACCTGGACCTCTCCTATTGTTGAAATTCCAGAATGGTTCACCTGCCGTATGAGCTTTCAGCTTTCACGTATGTACGGTGGAAGTGTTAGAGTTCAAAATTGACATTCCTGGAAATTTCAAATTATGGGAGAGCAAAGGAGGATTGGCGATCTGTCTACATCAGATTGATGTAAGCTTCCACGAATATTCATCTTTCAGATTACGCACAATCTACATTAACGGTGTGCGCATCCTTCAAAGGCTGGAAGATGACGGCCATTGGTGGGAGTTGGGATGTGATCATGTGTGGTTGCACTATATTCCATTCGATACAATATTAAGACGGCTCAGCGAAGCTGGCATTGGCTTACATTCCCATAGCTTTCTTGTTAACTTTGAGTTTGATTACAGCGGTCTCTGCTGCGGGACGCACTGCTGCGGGGTTCATGTGGTGCTTCCAGAGTTTGATGAACATGAAGGCGTATCGGTAACTAGTGCATAATAGAGATAAATCAACTGGTAAGTTATTATCCAATCTAGTTAAAACTAGATTTATTTTCCCCCGAATAGAGATAAATCAACTTCAACTATTATGCTGAGATTGTCCTGAGACCAAATCTAGCATACCTTCCAACTGATCGATCACTTGACCTTTTACATCCCAATAACTTGGGTCACTGAAACCGCGCATCACAAGCACCGTGCTAACTGCATTCTACTCTTTTTGTTTAACATTTTATTAATAACTCACACACCTTACATATATCCGTGAGGTTCGAACCCGTGACCTCAAAGTTGTCAGTTAAACACTTTAACCAACCAAGCCCCGGCTCTCCGACGTTAACTGCATTCTACTTGCTTTTAGGTGTCCGAACATTGCATGCTGCATTGTACTTGTCTGTTTGGTAGGAAACGTAGTGCAGAATACATAAGACTGTATTCTCTCACACCTCTTCCTCGTTTATTAAGGTGTCAGTACAAACTATGCAGTTTCTCCCGGCGGAACACATTGTCGAATGGAACGAAAGTGGTCGACATGCTAGCTCCCTGCATTGTGCACTTGACATTCGAAAATCAGAAGGACCTTGTATTCCATAAAAGATTTCAAAAGATTTTATTTGCATCTGATTTGTTTGTCACGGTACTCTTGTCTTTCCCCGCTGTATCTCTTATGAACATGCACACAGTAACGCATTGTTTCATCTATATTTGTAATTGGTAGATTGTGTTGTCTTGCTATATTGTTCTGTAGCCACATTATGCTTATGAAAAACTACCATTTAGTCAAGCAGTAGAGCATTTCAGTAACATCAATATTTTATCGTTAGCGAGGACTGATATGTAAATGGACAATTTTTTTTGCGAAATAACCATAGCTGTTTCTTACATGTATCTGTAGACAGTTCATCAAAGCAGAGATGATGTTCACATCTTCATGATCATTATAGCTCCTTAAAAGGCATCAACTGGTCAAACACTCCACTGGTCACTACAATAATTCTCTATGGGGCTTACAATCCAGAACAATAGAAAGCATCCATACAACCAGCATCCGCATAATAAATCTTAGACAACACACAAATGAGAATCCACCTCTCCAAATTCCGGAAAAAAATATGGTGCAAGGCAAAGATATGTAGCTAGCTGTAATTTCCACTACTGTTGTATTGTAATAGCAGGCTCCCCTAGCAAACCCTGTAAGCAAATTTTGCCAGTTTCAATGGTAATACTTTCTGAGATTTCTCTATTGGAGCTGGAGAGTGGTACTATGATCCATATTTTGTATTCTTCTAGGCTTGATATGTGGTCTTATCTGCCTGTGAACACAAGTTATCTTACGTTGTGGATGCCGCATCAATTGGAACAGCACGGCTGAAACATCATCTTAGCATATCATCATCTTTAGCTCCATGCTCAACCGAAAACAACCAGAAGAGTGAAGAGAACACATTGATCACACAAGATTTGTTTAGAAGCACTTGCAGTGGAGTCAAATGACATTACACAGACCATTCAAAGCCCATAGAACTATAAAAAAGCAACAACAAAAAACTAGAAGAATCCAGCAAATCTGAATGAAGAAAAACTTCTAATTTTCAATCTTGTTAATCATATCCATTTTCTATTGGATCTGCACCTTAATAGAGGATGACTGCAGGCATATGATACGAGATCATATCAATTGAATACACTGTGATGTATTCTAAAGCTCTATGGAAACAAAAGGAAAAATAAAAATCAAGATTCAAATTGAACAGATCAAACTCAAACCTCTTGATTGCAAACAGTGATCAACCAGAATTTGAATGCACAGATCAAACACTTGATGCAATCATCAATTTATATAGGCAACAATTAATACTTATTATCTGTATAATGGTATAACATCAAGCAAAAGCAGAAAAGCCATTTGCCAGGACACCGTTCAAATACAAGAAATTTAGAACAACTAGGAACTTTCTACCTATATTTGATGTCACAAACTCAAAAGTTACAGAAGTAAATGGCACATTCAACATATATTTAACAAGAAAATGAGTAGCAGTGAGAACCGAATCAAAAACACATTGAACAGAGAGGAAATGAGGAGCCACTAACCAGAATTTGGATGCAGAGAGTAACGACTTACTCAAGACAAAGTAGACTCTCTTCGTAACCAATGATTTCGCGCCTATATCAATCCACATGAACCTCTTCACACTTCTCTTCCTTACGATAACTTCTCACCAGCTTCGCCAAGCAACTATAACATCACCATAGAACCTCAGCCAATGAAGTGCCTCGTTTAAAAGAGTCCCCACAAATGTCATTGCCAAGTCCGAATATCGGGAATCCTGAATCTCATCTGTAACACCAGGATCAGGTAGTTTCTGGGAGAGTCCAGTTGATGGGTTCCATATGTACCTCTCTATCTTCTGCACCCCTTTAAAAACTTCAAACACCAAACCACGGCAAATACAGTACACGAAAACAATGCTGTGAGGTTTCTTGAACGGGCAGTGAAGGTCTGTCTTCACCACCGGAGAAGGAGACGACATTGTTTGAGACTTGAACAGGCAGTGACAGTCGCAGAAGCAGACACTGACGGAGCGTTTTGTTTTGGGAAGCGATTTGGTAATGGGATGTGGCCAAGTGAGGGTCTGAGAGAAGGTGAAGCGGATTAAGGATTTCACAGGCAACCTCTGGAAGATCTTCGCTATCAAATCTTGAAGTATGTGCTCTGCCATTTTGCAATCCCCACCGAAATCTTGAGGTATTTGATATGAGATCATATCATGTGAGTGTACTGTGCTGTGTTCTAAAACTCTGGAAACGAAAGGAATTATACAAATCAAGAGAAAAATTAAATCTAAGAGATCAAACCTCATCTTCTGCAGCTACTGATCGATCACAAGTGATACCTCAACTTTCCTAATGTTGTTTAAGTGTCTAACCATCTTGCATCAGGTACTTCTTAACCATCTTACACCTCAAAACAGATGATTAATATTGTGCTGATAATGTTATCTAAGCATTCATTTACTGATAAATGTGATTAAGAAGAGGGTAAGGATTGAATTAGAATTTAAAAGGGAATGGAATGATAACCAGGCCACAACTTCTCAAAAACAAACTCGGTTCCAGTTTCCTTATTAATCCACAAAAATGAACATAGACTAGTGCATACATGTGCAAACAGTCAAATCTGAACTACACCTTGTTGCTCTTCTTTCATTCCTCGCCAGCTCCACCAACGAGGTACCTCAGTACATACCTCACTTTGAAATTGAGATATCAGATAGATCACCGCAGCAGCTCAGGGCTGGCTGTTTGGAAGCTTAACGAGTACATTGTGTTCTGGTTTATGGTCGCATTCAAAGTCGAGATGAACAAATGCTCGCTCAACTTCTGGAAGCTTCTCAAGTTTTATCTGGAGGCTCTCTCCAATGGAATGTGCTTCTTTCAAGGGCAATTCCTCTGGGAGTTCAATGTCAACCTGTTTCAACAACACAATTATTTTCATAACAGTTGCATCATTTTTTTGAGTCATTATAACGTCACATAAAATTGTACTATTAAAGAATCGCCTCTAATATGACTAACCTCCACAAAATAAAGAGCACCAAATGTGTATGCACGAACTGTGTCAATACGCTTCACTTTAGGGTGCCTTATGACAACATATGTCAACATTTGTAGAAATTCAGGAGGGGCCGATTGTCCCACCAGCGAAACTGCAAGTTTCAGACCACGGTTAGACTAGTCGAAGTAGAAATACAACGAAGAACTATTGAATTCATTCAAACAAGACACAACACTATCACTGTGTGCACTCTAAACAAGGATCAAGATCCTCTGGAATAATTGGGTGCAGTTTTTGTTAAGTTAGTTAGATCACCATCACCATCTTCCAATTCACACTGGGAAGTCTTCCTGAGATCAAACTGCAATGAAGAGAAGCTGGAAAAAGTACCTGCATTTTCCATGACAGTTTTGGACCAATTTGTGATCGTGTACACAGCAAGGATAATAGCACCAGTAGGATCAATCCACCAATAATACTTATCAGCAAGTACAGCAGCAACTAACCCCACTACATTTGTTACCACATCGAAATAGTGATCCTGGTCATTGGAATTGAAAGATGTCAAACAACTTGGAAAAAATAAAACACAATCCCTTTGTGAAGAAAATGAACAAAAAGGAAGAAGCACTAACCTCTGCATAGGCACGGACAATCTTATTTCCTGAGGTTCTGCAATAGAGCCACAGTGCAAGTTTTACCACAGTGGCAAACAACATTATTGCATACAACCACACCAATTGATCTGAGTTCATCTTTTCAGTGGGATCATCTGAAATTAATTGTTCTAACGCCTGGAGCAATATCTGAAACCCTGTAAGGAGAGGAAAACATAGAAAAGTGAAGTTGGTAGTTGTTCATGTATGAAATTTAATTTGGCTTAATCGTATTTGGAACTTAACCTTGCAATCAATTAGTGGTTAGAAAATGAAAATAGTAATGGGAAAAAGAAGGCAATAGCATCACATTTTCTGAAAGACTAATTTTACAGTTCATTATTTTGAGATAAACGTCATGCATACTGGAAATAAATGGCAAGAATGTTCACTCAAAATCTCTATGTGCAGATAAAAGTATCAGTAAGCAGAAGAAATGAATCTTTGTTTGCCTTCTTCTCTGGCACCAAGATATAGTACATGTACTTTCAACATTTGATACTCCTCTAGTCATCTAAAATCGCTTTAGGAATATCCTAAAATATGTCTGCAATAGGAAAATATTACGGTAACTCCTCATAAAATGTCCAGTCTGAGCTAGATTGGCCACTAATCCCACTATTCATAGTCTTTGATGTTACAATTGCTTCCAGACTACGGCAAAAAAATGTTAAATGAGCCAGAAGTTGGGCTTCCTTAACTATACTTATCAATCAACAACAAAGATCACAAAATAAAAAATAGAAACTAAAATATGATAGATCAATTTAACTAGCAAAAAAGTTTAAAACATATTATGACATACTAGTACCAATTTGGTATCATATAAGGGGAGTCATATAAGGGGTGTAAGGGGAAGAAAAACCACAATGACATACCAAGTGTAGCCATGACAGCGGCAAAGATGATTATACCGACAGGCTGCACCCTCAATTTTCCAATAGGATAGTGGTAGATATTGACGTTCTTCATTGCCAGGTGAGTAAACCATAGTATGCCACCCGCCATGAGATCTAGTAATGAATCTAGTGTTGAAGCGGCAATGGCTATGGACCCACTTTTTACAGTAGCATAAATCTGCACATTCCAATAATCTTATAATAATAGAAGAACCAAACTATTTAACTTTCTATAAAATCATTCTATCCCGAAAAGCTTTCTAAAACATATTTTCTGTTGAAGCAAATGGAAGTGACAAATTACCTTAAGCGCCAAGAGAATTACATTTGCATAGTTGGAAATCTTCATTGCTCTTTCATGTTGTAATTGTTCTGTAAGATCTTCCTCATCAATGGAGTTAGTGGAAACTACTGCATCAACTTCCTCAAAGGATTTAAGGGTTGCAAATTGTTTTTCATAGTATTCCTTCTCTCCTGCAATTAAAAAGATGTCAAATGAACATAGAGAGACCCAAATGGCCAATTCAAGGCTACTTAGTTGCACATCTGCTTGGTTGCAGAGAAAACCAAAAAAAATTAGATATACAAAAGACCAGGATAGTCAATTTGACACCATATACAAAACCTTCTACACGGTTCGTTAGAAAATGAAAGAAAACACTATAAAATGATAGGATAACAAATGATAAAGGTAAAACAATTCCACTTTAGTGAAAGCTTCTACATGCATATTTGAGGCCCTAAAACATTTCATGTCCAAAAATGCCGATGATTCTACATGCAAATTCATCCTGAAAGTCTTGTTCATCTTGTCAAAATCCTTCGAATATTTTGGGCCCTAATCAGATACAGCACCCAAGTTGAAGAATTTTTAGAGTTGTCATTACTCTATATACTTTTGAAATAAGAGGATATTCGAATTCCACCAGAAACCAAACCACAAATGAGCTTCCTAAAATGAAAGAAAAGCCAAAACTTAATCACAAATACAAAGCATTTCTCTTCCAGAATCACTAAGCACAAAACATACCTTTTGTTTGTTCCTCAGTAAACCAATTATAGGCAAAAATTTGACCACAGAATCACAAACATTATTTTCCACATTTTCCCAATTTTATGAAAACACATAATCCTAAGCACACCACACACAGAATTGCAGAAACACATGCAAACACCAAAAACTACATCTTCCGGTTAATTCAAGAAAGCCAAAAACTTTTAAGATTCACAACTCACAAGCACAATTTTCGTCCGCATTCACATAACCACACCCCCTTTCTTTGGTTTCAAACAAAACTAAACAAAGACAAACATTTCTCTTGTCCTCATAAATCAAATCAAAACAAGACAGAAACTTTATCAGATAATCACAAGTGACTCATTTCATAAAAGCAAACCAATAAACCCAAAAATCTCCAACCTTTGGTTAATCCGGAGGTTCGTGAGCAGTTGATGTCGTCCGGCGACTCGGGGTCAACACCAGCTCGGACCTTATCCGGCAGCCTCGAAACGAAGTCGTTTATGAGGCTGCTGTACGAGTTTCTCCGACTCAGTCGCCGACTACGTCCACCACTGCCTCCCAACAGCGACTCCTTCTGACCGGAATCAGACTTGTCCCCCATTTTTTCCGACCACCCAACAAAGGAAATGTGTTTGACACCCGATGAAAACGTAGTCTCTTTGTCTCTCTATCTATGTAATTCTAAGAAGTAGCAAATGTTGAGGACAGAAGGGTTGCAACTGCGAATTAAATTTGGCACCAAATAAATCCCACCATCTTCTCTGCTCTGTCCGAATGCGAAAAGACATGCAAGCGACACGTAAAAGACCTTTCTATACTTGTCGTTGTCCAGTACCTCATTAATTATTGAATTATTGTCTCTATTTTTCTGCGATTTTCTTCCATTTCTGTTATGGACTTACTGTAAACCAGAACATGGAGTGCTCAGCTGATAATTCAGAAAAATAATTTTATGAGAGATATGAGTCATGCATGAGGTAATAATTCAGAATATATTGTGAAAGTGATCGAGAGGTAAGAGATAAGAAGTGTGAGGAAAATATGTAAGGTGTGCCATGCAATTTGCTCTTGGAGTCTTGCCTGTCTTGGTCTACTACCTTCTAACTACCCTTGGTTTTCCTCTCTCAGCCTCAACTGGGTTACGGCGGTTGGTTGTAAGATATGGGCCGTGGATTTTTATGTGATTTGTGTGTTGAAATTCGAACCTTTGATTTAACACTTTTCACTATCTTACCGGTTGCTAGCGACTACAACGACGACAACATAATATTACAAGTCGAAATAATAAAGGGAGTCGAACTAAATTAAATATGCATATGTATCCCTTTTTTCAATGGAGTTCTTGTACATTTTTAGAAAAAATCATCACAGCTTACGTTTGTTAAGCAAGAATCTAATCGAAGTTGATTGACAATATAATCTTAATTTATTTTTTAAAAACTTTGTACTCTACCTCACAGTTTATTCTTCCAACCAAGGGAAAGGGAATCAATAATCATCATTGCCAAGAGGACAATCAAGTACAGTTGGTTTACCAACTTTGTTTAGTGTTACGTAAATGAAATCCAAGAAGAAGTAATAATGGACTCATGGTATACACTAATGATGACAAGAGTTTATTGACTAAGAATCTTTGATTTATGATAATATACTAACAATGTCTCCCAACTAGTTTAGTAATTGTTGCAATGTTGCATGCCCAACCGGTCTAAATTTACAATTTTTATAATGAAAATCTGATTTGTTTTATTTTGTAATCCAACATCACTTTCTGATTTTCAAAACCAGAAAAAATAAGAGGAAAGAGGCATCATGTGACATCTATTATAAGGAAAATTATAATAGCATCTCCCAATAATAGTCTTTGGTAAGGATCAATAAAGTAATTTTCTTTATGCAAGCCAAACTAAGTCTGGGCTCACATTGTTTCTGCCTAACTCATGTTGTTACCTAACTTTGTTTTTCATTTAAGCCATGCTTTACTCGGCATGTATCAACTAATAAGAATGACAAATCGAACTCAGCCACACATGACTTTCATTGATGGAAACCATCAGCCCTCTATGATAGGCAACAGCACCGTACGATGATGAGCAATGTTAGGTATCACAGTTACAGTACTACCTTTCATTGGCGCAGAGAGGGACAAATTAAACTTCAGCTTTGTGGAATGGTTCAAATGCCCACCATGTGCTCTCAAGTAGGCACTCTCGTCGTGTAGAGGAAGTTGGTCCATATGTAATAAGCAAACAGCCAAACATAGGTGCTAGTTTCAGACAGCAAAATCTGCTACTCCGCCCACCCTTTGATCTTATAAACAAGTTTTATATGATACTTGAACTATGCAAGGAGAATTTGTCCATAGAAAATGCAAGAAGAAACCAAGGCTCAGAAATTTGATCCTTGAATTTGTGAATTATAAGGTTAACATATCAGGTCCCAAACTAATCTATCTTTGCCATTCGAAAATTAAGGGAACCCTTCAACTGAAAATTTCTAATCCTTAAACTTACAAGGTGTAATTTACAAGGGAAAAAAATAATACACAGTAACGCAAGCCACGGGATGAGAAACCCATTGAAACCTGGCTGATGTACTTGAACCATAGCTTTCATCCTTAAGCAAGCTGTCTTTTACTAGCAATGCAATAAAGCTTTTCTTTATACTGTGCCCGGCTGAAATCATCCCAGTTTGGATTGGATGTCAAAAGTATGTAGTTTCACTAGCATCCGTCACTCGTGTGTAGTGCAAGTGATCAACAATAGTTGGAACACTTACACATATCCTTTCCCCAGTAGCACTTCCAGTCCTATAAGGATGTTCAGCCGAAACAGTTCTCAATATAATATTAGCAGGTGACAGTCCTTTTAGTGGTCGATTTGTTTCTTCTTCTCACCTTGACGCTGTGACTTATTTGAAGCTTTGTCAGCCTTAGAGACAATTTTAGAAACTGTAAACCCGGAGACTTCAAAATTGAATGATCTATTAGGAAGCAATGAATTGCGAAGAACAACATCAATTCCATCATAAGTCCAAACACTCAAAACTGCCTCTCCTTTAAGTCCAACAGCAAACCAGCCAAGACCTGCAGCAGCAATGTCCACCGAACTTGAATCCCAGCTGTTTCCACTGATGCGAAACTCCTTTCTCACCCACTGTCCAAGCTCCTTAACTCTATTCTCTCCGATTGGTGGCTGAAACAAGAACCAGTTCATTTATATACAAGTTTATCATTCATTTTCCTGAAAAATTAAATGAACATATGAGTCATATCTTTCATTTTAGACTCACCTAAACGACAGAGCCACAAACATCATATTTAGGTATGTTGTTGAATAAGTTATGGATACTTGGAAAATTTGCATTAACAAGGCACGTCCGCACATGCCTGATCTCTTGATATTGAGCTTATTAACTGCCATCCAAATCCAGAAATACGGTTTCCTCTAAAGTTATTTCTAATCAAATATTTAAACATCCAGGCATTATACAAACAGAGAGAGGCCTGTAGAAGCCACAATTAAAATGCTGGTTGCTTATTCGTGTTTGTCAGTTGAAAGGCTCCAACAGTAACATCTTGAAGATGAATACGATTAATGATTATCAGACAAGATCCTGGACAACAATCAATTATTAATGATTATCAAACTGGTGCTAATCATACCTGTAACTGACGACCAAAATGTTTCTCTACCATTTCGGATGCATTTTCAGTCTTGCCCATGTGTAATGGAAGATAAGGAGATGCCCATGCTGTAACATAAACAGAATCAACTGATGATTCTTCTATATCCAGCCTCATAAGCCCAGCAATATGAACTGAATAACCATCCTGCAACAACCAAGTATAAATTAATATAAGCCAGGACTAATGATAAATGACACACATTTTATAGGTCACATGGAGCTGTCTAAGTCTGCAACATAGTGATCCTGGATCCCATGATGATCTATGCATTAGAACATGATCCAAATTCCAAAATGAGAGAACATTTATTAATGGAGTAATTTATCTTCTAATACCATCAAGTAATCGGTTTTCAAATGAGCACACAATAACATACAAGATAAATTAGTAAAAGGACTTCTGAACATCAATCACTGGCTTCCATCCAAAAATAAACACAATCTTATCAAATCATTAAGCTGGTTCATGATGGTCATGAACTTTACATACTCCATATGTACAAAAATGAAGTTGGAATGCTATAGTTTAAACAAGCAAGATCGTACTAATTGAAAGCTAGCTGCAACTCTAGAAAACTTTTTTCACAACTTATACTATGATTGGGGTGCCTTAACTCTTAGTTATGTTACCAAGGAACATTTACTATAAACTCAAATAAGTGTCAACTTCAGCCCTTAAAGCCCTTAGAAAGTTAAAGCCATTTATTTGGGTCATACAAATAATCAAACATGTAGTCCTTCAACTTTGTAAATGTATCAAAACAACAAAATACGGATCAAAAACATCACTACTACAATACACTGTCCATAAGATAGATAGTGCACTATAAAAAAGAATGACTGACCTTGATCCTATAGGTCCTCGGTTTCAACTCCTTGCTAATGTTTACAAGACTTTGCTCTTCTCTAGTCAACCTAGTCGTAATCTGATGAGGATTCAAAAGCCCCGGCGTATCAAACAACTTAGTCTTACCAGGAAGCACACCTTCCACTCTCACAATCCCCAATGTAGTTCCCGGCACCGGCGCTTCTGTCAAATGAGTAACCTTCCCTCCGCCATACTTCCCTATCGCATTGATCAAAGTACTCTTCCCTGCATTCTGCGCCCCTATCGCCCACACATTCCCTCTCGGCCCTGCCAAGCTAGCCACATCCTCCACCAGACTCCTCAACCCCCAATCCCTCACCGCACTCACCAAATGCACACTCGTAATCTTCTCCGCCCCGCCCTCCCTTGCCCTACTCCTAACCCAATGCTCCAACCTAGTAGGCCCCAACGAGCTCGGTAACAAATCAATCTTGGTCACAACCAGCACCACTCTCGGCACATTTCCTGCTTTCCCCTGCTTCCAGGCTGCTGCATTCTCCTCAATCGTATCCGAAACAAGCTTAGCCACCTTTTTAGGAAACGACCCATCGAAATCCGCGGCATCCACCACCATCAGCACCACCTGCCTCGTCCCCGAAGCCAATGCCACCTTCCTCCCGACCGTATGATAGAAATCGAAATCCGGCAGCAGATTCTCCACCGTCGGATCCTTCACTCTCCCGTAATGCCTCAACGAATGACACCTAGCACACACCACCGGCTTTTCCGGCTTCGATTCCTGCCCCAGTTCACCCAAATTCGATATCAAACTCAAGTCTTGAGGCTCGATTACGAAACCCTTCTTCAGGGCCCCGTTGAATTCGGATTCTAGAGCGACCGGTTCGAGGTGGGCCCCCAGTTTGTAACTTCTCAGGTCCTTTTTCGAGGGTTTGAGGAAGAAGCCCGGGGTTTTGGGGTCCGAATCTTGCATGTGGACCCCGCAGCCGGGGCAGACTGGGGAGGCGGGGGCATCGTCGTAATTTCCGTCGCGGCTGAGAGAGAGGGGAGGAGGTTGGGAGGAGGAGGAGGAGGAGGAGAAGGGTTTGAAGAAAGATAAAGGTTGAAGCTTTGAGGGAGGTTGGAATTGGGGGTTAGGGTTTGGAGGGAGATGTGGGGATGGGGTTGGTTTGGATTTGATGGATTGCGAAATGAGGGAGATGGAGATGAGGGGCTTTAGCTTTGAGAGAGAGTGAGCTCGAGACATCATCATTTTGGGGTTCAGTTTATTTTACAGTGAAAAGGGTTTAGGGTTTTAGCTTTGGGAGATATAGATAATAAAACGACGCCGTATTGGTTCGTCTAATTTTTATAAGGGTTTATTTATTTATTTTATTTTCCTTTGACTGGGCTGCACATTTTTTTTCTTTGTCTCTTCTCAGCGTCAAGTCTTTCGGTTTCACTTGGCAACTGAATGAGCTGCATTATTGGCATCTCTAGGTGTATAAGCAAGTCTTTCAAAACCAGAGCAACTAATAGTTCTTGCAGTTGGGTTGTGTGGTTGGTCCAAACTCCAAAGAATGAAAAAAAAATGGTACATAACTTAGGATAGGAAATCTTTCAAAAAATGGAAAGCAAACGCAGGAGTGACAGGACCATTGTGATACTGCAAAAGAACATATTCTTGTTGCAGACCATGTTGCTTTGCATATATCACATAGAGTTGCTTGGACATGCACCACAAGTGGCTGTAAACGGGCTTCACCGCCCCAGAAACCGCCTCCGATGGAGTTGAAACCAGCTGCGTTCTCTTCATATAGCACACTTGCCTAGTTAAACCCCTCTTAACTGGTCCGGTTTAGTCCTGGGTGAACCAAACCGTGCACCCGCAATTGCATTTAAGAGAGATGTTGGCTTCCGAGTGAAAATATGGGAGAATGAGATCTTCAAAACTCAAAAGACTGCGGACTTGAACCAAAAACTTCAGCTTCCAAGGAACACTTTTCCAATGATCAATGGCTTTAACTAGTTTCCAAATCACTCCACATGCTTTGGGTTTTTCTATTCCTTAGAACCACTTTTCCAAAGAGTTAGCATACTTGGACCAACGCAGGTTCCGGTGCATTTTCATTCAATTTTACGAACCTTTTATCAAGCAACAGATGGATCCTTTTACACAGACATGCCTGAATTTCCTTCCCATCTTTTTATTTTTCACAGCCAAAAGGTTACCATATGTTTGAACAAGCTTTTTGATAAATAATTATACATCTCAGTGTTCTTTCCATATACGACCGGCCACTTTCAGCTTCAGCTCCTGCCTATTACCACCAGAGAAGAAGAGTGCTAAGTTCCTCTGCATGATCAGTCCATCTTGACTGTCACGTACTTTTCGGTGGCTATCACGAATACTCCTTGGAATTCCTTGCCACATGAGCTTCCTGCCACCGCCACCAACTTCAAGACTGTAAGTGAATTGCTTGGCCTCATCATCATCACCCATGAATCTAAGGAAGGCCATGTATACAGGTGCTGTTCCAATATGGAATGCTTCGAAATGCAAGCAGAACTGATGGCCAAAACAGTTAAAGATCTGCAGTACAATTAAAAATTAAAAAATCACAATGATTAAAATAGATTGATACAGGTAGAACTGATCCAACAAAGAACAGACATATGCATTGTTTAATTCACAGAATCCAAACAAGCAGAGTTTATTCATGTGTGGAAAACTTCAAGGCCAACATATCAGTTGAGTTATTATTTCGCTGCGAGGAGCATATGGTAATGAGCTATAGACAGCCTATCCAAATACAGATTTACAAGACTGCAATATTTTGCATCTCTTTTCACTTCTTCTCATCAATTAAAGAAGTCAATGCAGCTCAAACACGAATATTAGCATTCAGATAATTGTCCTTCTAACGATCAAGAAAAGACTTGGCAAATATGATTTCTCTATTCAGGAACAGTCTTTACTCTAAATACTTGAATATGAACAAAAATATCATCCTGAGATCACGGAAGGCACTTCGACTAGTAAGTAGAAATATGATTTCTCTATTCAGGAACAGCCTTTACTCTAAATACTTGCATATGAACAAAAATTTCATCCTGAGATCAAGAAAGGCACTTCGACTAGTAAGTAGAAAAAGAATTGTACTGCTTAGTTTTTCAAAGATGTAATCTCATGGTTGCATACACCATAAATAACTTGTGCATGCAAAAGGGAAAAAGAGAGACTTACGGTCAACATCCACGTAGCATTTTCAACTTCTTGTGGATTGGACTTAACATATCTGTGGTTAAAAGTAGATCCATCATGCATGTCAACCTTGTGATCATTTTTAAGATGCATCATAAGGAATTGGATATCTCCAGTAACAGAACATTCTGCTCCCGCATAAGGGCAGTTGTAAGGACGATATTTACAGACTTTCTCATGCCTTAACTTGCTGTAGTAATGGAATATATCAGGGCAACCATAAGTTTGATATCTACAAGGAAGATCCAGGGACTCTGCTACTTTCTCCAGTGCCAAGCACCTTATATTTCCAAGCTCATTGCGACACGTGGGGCAACAGTTTTGCACTCTAGTCTTACAGCTTGAGCATAAAGTATGGCCATTTGGACACTACAATATAAACTTCAATTAGATCTCTCAAGGATCAAATTATCTACATTAACAGACTTATACGCATGTACTGCAATCATATGATCAAACAATGTCAGTGCATATGATGGCATTTGAGTTCCTACCAGTAGCAATAGAAAGTAAGATAAAGACCTAACATACCGGGACTACATAAAAGATACAATGTTTTCATGCACATAGATTTACCATGGGATATGATGTGTGATTCAGGCTTCAGAAGAGATTTTCTGCAGAAATTTAGTCTTCTGCTATCAAGTCTATCAATGAATGTGAGAACTTAAGGGCATTTAATCTAACGATCACGTATTGTCAATGCATATGACAAGAAATGCAATTAGGTAGCGATTGAGACCACACAGAGACATTTATTTGCTATGAGATTAAATTAAACACTGAGCACTCTAGAAACAGGACGAGTAAACCTAAAGGTGTATCTTTGTATTAGTTCATGTAAGTTTGTTAAACAATCAGGTAGTTCAAAACCTATCAAACATAGATAATGTTCATAAACAAAAAAGATTCTCCCCCTGTGTAGATTTTACCATTGATCATACATACCTGGTGAATTGGAGGACACATTAAATTCATGCAAACGGGGCACTCGAGTAGGTCATACACATTCTTGTTTGATGGCATTCCTGCTTTTCCATTTAAACCAGGAAGAACTTTTCTAAAGGGGGAAGTCCGTAGATCAGCAAATGAAGTCGATGCATCGGAATCAGCCACCGTAATATGACTCTCAGCCACATCCTCGCAGAAGCGACCTCCAGGAGACATGTTTCTTCCTGAAATGTCAATGCTTGGCTCTCCAAACTGGGATCAATAACATAATCGTTTCTCCACTTGGTTTGCTTTCCTCAAATGCCAATTTACCTGTCACACACCATCAGACTTAGTGTCCTGTGCAACTCCTTTTTTAACAAAACAGATGTGCATAGTTGATGTTAAATACAAGCAAGGTATATAACTATCTGTCAACCAAAAGCCGTATATAAATATGTCAATCTACAGCTTCAAGAAAGCCATCAAATTGCAACAAAGTCCCCTTTACACAAGTGAAGGTGTAACTCATCGTGCATTTGTATGAGTGTGCACCGGGAGTTGGAATTTGGATTTAAAAGTGGGATCTTAGATTCTAAACTCCCATCTTGAAATAGCCTTAAACTGGCAAAGGAAACAAGCATATACTATAATCAATGATTATCTTTGTTTCTTATGTAACACTAGGTCTCAAAATAAGACAAAAATACCTAATTTGATTGTGAAGAAAAGTTGAAGAACATTCTCTGACGCCTATAGGAAATTAACTAAGTTCATAGACAAAGTAAAAAGCAGTTGCATTTGTATTCTCAGCTGTGAAGTCTACAAAAGCATCTAACTTCACAAATGTCCTCCACATGATTCATATGAAGACGGCATTTCAAACTTACAAACTTCTAAATCATCACAAACAGTATTAGCTGTTTCAAACTGAATATATAGCAAAGTTTCACATCTGAAAGCAGATTGCAAGAAACTGAAGCTGAACAGTGCATACTACACACTCACCTGAGTAGAATCAATGAAATAAATCAAAAGTCTGAAACTTTCAATCCTCAATTCAACTGCACATCAAACCCAAATCACACTCTCAATCAATCTAAAAAACATAAACCAAAAACACGAACACACATGAACAGACAGAAAAAATCTTACCGAAAACTCAAATCCCCAGATGAGAATTCGAACCAAAACACTTCACCCACCAACAAAACAGTCCCAACTGAGCCAAAACTGAAACACCCAGATGAGTTTCTGGGTCACAAATGCTTGAACAATCAAACTTCAATCCACCACAGCTTCCAATAATTGCATCAATTTTTCCTCCAAAAACCAAAGATGCAAATCACATCAAGTTGTGTCCAGGTGGAGAAGAGCCCGTGAAAGCTGGCCCGGATTGTGCGTGTCTTAGATTGATTTGGGGCATGACAAAGTCTCCAACTTCCCCCCAAACAGTGAAAGTCTCAGAGATGGGATTATGGATTTTTCACTCGCATGGTGATTATAAAACAACGAATCTCACAACTACAAATGTCTCTGTTCCTCTAAACCACCTAAGCACAATTTTCGATTTGAAATAATAAATGGGGTCTGCGTTGTCCTCTTCAACAGTGCTTGGCTTTTTTGGAGCTTTCTTTGTTTGGTCTTGTAGGAGAGACTTCGAGTCACATTGGGAAGGGTGACATTTCCCGCAAGCAACGTTTTGAATATTTTTTGTGTTCACAAACCAAAAACAAAATGAAGGCCTGCAGCAATCTGGCCGTTCAAACTTGAAGAGTGCTTTTTCTGGTCGCCGAGGTTGAAAAACTGGTAAGTGTTTTGCAAAACGGAGTGGGGGATGCGTGGTGGTCGGGTGGAGGAGTCCATGGGACCTTCGGCTCAATACATAGTTATGATTGGTTCTAGTTTTGGGAAAGTCAGATGAAAATGCTGGATCCTATGCAGCTCATCTGATCGTTCGGTCGTTCCTCTTTTGGAAGAGACAAATTTGTTCTTCTATGGAATTCACGTGATGTTGAGGTTATGTGATCATCGATTAGGTTTTGAAAATAACATTTATACATCCCGAATTCGAAAAAAGTTTTGGTCACAGGAGGTGAGGTTATAAATAGATTTAATATCTACGACACAGCGTATACATTTATGAAACAATAATCGAGAGAAATCAGAAGAGAAGTTTCAGATATACAAAAAAAAAAGCAAATTGTAATTTCCTTCTAAAATGAGGGCATAATCTTTTTTACACTGTCGTCTATGAACAATGATTTCACTATGACCAACAAATGTATATATAGTAAATTACACATTTTTCGTAATGAATAAAATTTATTCTAAATAGTTATACCATGTTGAATAACTTGTTATCGTCAGAACATCACGTCACACTTTATAGTTTCTACAAAGATTCATAGTTCTGTGTTTGTCACCAAACAACGTCTATAGGTTTAAAGGTCTCAACTCCTAACCAATTTTTAAACGAGTTATTTAATATTAAGTGTATATACTCTTAAGAACCTATATTATTTTAATTTTATTATAATCTTACCTCTTAAACATATTTAAGGAATTTAAGATTTGACTAGAACTTTACCGACTCCGATCACCGGACTCTAGTGACCAATTGTCCGACTCAAGTAACTAGTTGCCGAACTTCGGTCGTGGTCGTCGGAATCTTGTAGATTGCCTGATTTCGGATAATGAAATCTAGTCGTACTTTAAAACGTCACAGAAATATCACCGAACCTTACCGAAAAGTTGAAAAATAACTTATTGGGGTAGTAAACTTTATATGACAACTAAACTGAGGACAATAAACTTTATAGAGAAATTTTACTAGGTGCAGTAAACTTTATATGAGAATTTTACTGAGATCAGTAAACTTTATAGGAGAATTTTATTGAGGGCAGTAACGTTGAAAATAATTCAATAGAGGCAGTAAACATGTTATTGACCTTACTATCCTTAGTAATAAATTTATTACCGAGAGTACTAAATTTACTACCCTTAGTAATAAAACTATTACCTCAGTAAAACATCAAATTTCAGCAGAGTTGACATTTTTAGTTGCTCTCAAACGGCAGAGCAGACCTCCACCACCAGATTTCCTCCACCTCTTTCTCTGATTGACAATCTACTTCATTCTTCTTCCTCGCCTTACCTCTCCAGCCTAGAACCCTATCAATTTTCTCATGATTCTCTATCTCCACCTTGGATTTCACCTGAACTTCACTATCAATGGCTTCCAGGTCTCGAAGCTCGCCATTCATGTGTTCAGGACTTCAGGTTCTGTATCATATTTTTCAGCGTCGTCGTGTTGCAATTTGGGGAAGGCGGTGGAGATTTCGGTCGTTCCAGTGTTCAAGTCATCGTCGATGAGCACGTGAACTCTGAAAAGACGTCGTTCCCTTGAAGTCCTTAACAAACACGGTCTGGTTCAGCATTTCATCACCACGTACGGTGAATTGGATCTGGAATTCCGTTTTGATTTTGAATATTCTCGGCTTGAAGCTTCCGAGATCGAGGTCTGCATCCTTTGGTGTCGGCTTGATCCCCTGTTCGAAAAACTCGATCATGAGTTTCCACGGTTTGGAAGAAAAACCATATGTGGTAGGAACATCTAATGATTTAGTTTTGTGCTGCCGAACTCCAAATTCCTGAAACCAAAGTGAATTCTACATTTACAATCCATGTACAAGGCAATGGGTTGCTCTTCCTCCCACCACATGCACCAGTTGGTTCATATGTGATCGCTACTATGAGGAGGAAGATAGTATCCTTAGTATTAACAAGGACTACGGGAGGTGAACATTGCAAATTCATTGTTCAGGTATTCTGTTTTGAGACCTTCCCCACTAAGCATCAGTTTTGATGATAGTACTGGCCTTGCCTACAATGGAATCTTGTATTGGACTTACAAGACATATGAGCCGCGTCACGAGACCGGGATTCTTTGGCTGGATCCATTTATGATCGGCAATGGCAGCAGTGCTGCTAGTGGTAGGCTTAATGGTGATGAGACTGTTGATGGTGATCATTACCAATTTCAACTATTTGATGCAGTTGATGAAGCTATAAACAATCCAATTATATGTGTGTCGAGGGCGTCTACAAACGTGGTCGTGTAGCCGGATTCATGAAATTGTTGTTTGGGAGTTAACACCTGACAAGTTATATATGAAACAAGTGAGCTGCTCTTGTAGCTTTGGACCCGAATGATGAAGATATCTTTCATGTAGAAAGCTAAAGAAAAGTAAGATCCTATTTCATGTACAACACTCGTACAGAAATGTGGTCAGAAGTAAACACCGGTTATGAACATTGGTCGGACGGCTATGTCTTCCGATTGGTGTTCCCATGGTGGCCAACACCTCTTCGTAGACTACCGATATCGATGGTCCAAGAATTACCCAAGATCTAATTAGTACGTATACTCTGGAATTAATTAACTCAACTTCTACTATATATGTTTGTTTTCCTTCCTGGTCAGTTGGTTTGTAGCTGTGAACAATAGCAAATTAGTACTCCATTTTTTCATGTTTACGCAAAAGTACTGTTTTGATCTTACTTTTTTCCCTTAATTTAGGTCCCTACATTGTAGAGATATATATTAGAAATCTGAATTCAGGATTCCTCAGTTTTATTGCCAATAGCACCCACCTAGTTTACATTTGTTTGGACTCTGCTTTCATGATCATCATCTTGTTAAAGATGGAGAGGTAAGTTAATTGCGAGTACCCTGTTTGTTTTAAACTTGTACTTGTAACATACTACGTATCATCTGTATAAGATGATGGTTCGTCGTGCGATATTCTTATAGTCCTAATATGATCGAAGTAGCTTCGATTCATTACTACCAGTACATTCAATACCAAACAAGAAAAAGCAACATAATACAGCTTAGGGATTTAAACAATGAAAGAATGAGGAACAATTATGATCAGGAATCATCTACACCAGAATGAGGGAGATGAATCTCTATTTTGTACTTGTCTACTTGACGCAGTTGTGGATCGATCAAAATGGTGAGGAATCCTGATCAGTGGTAGTAGATCCACAGGTTAAGTCGTCAGAGATGGCCCCGAGAATTCGGTTGATGCTAGCAGAACGAGCAAGTTTGAAGCTGTTGTTGAATGACCTGAGTTTGTTCTCAGAGAAGAGATTGGATGAACTGGAAAGGATTACATAAACCAAAGCTTGAACAACCACAAACATCCCCACCTTCATCAAGCTATCCATCAGCGAAATCGACTCTAGGACCATTTTTTTTCTTCCGAGAGAAGCAGTTTGATGATCGAGAAGGTTTGGAAAGCAAGTGTTGTAGTTTGTAAGAAGAAGAAACAGATAATGATGATGAAGTAGTTGAGAGCTAGACCGGCCTTTGTTATATACAGAGGAAACAGTAAGGGCTGCTTCATATGCAGCTTCTAATTGACTATTTATTTAAAGTTTGCTACTAATTATTGACCAGAAATTTATTTTATATGGCATACGTAAGACTTGACTGGACAAGACTAGAGAAATGGTATTTGCTTTTCTTTTCTTTTCTTTTCTTTCGTTCACAATCTGATTGGATGAAGATTTGATTTATGCTTAGGTTTGTGACCCCAGATTGTTGAATTGTGCTAGGTTGAGTAAGCCCTGACGAAGCATGCCTATCAGTGCTTGTGTAACGCAACCTAATGCTTTTGGCCTATATTATACCAAAGAAACCAATGCCAAGCCTTGTTCATTGTGTATACTCTCCCTACCTTATCTTTTCTGCACATTACTTGAACGTGCAGAAGAAGCTACCCTCATGAGGAGAAGGCACAAGAAAGTTGGGAACACGCATTGTGTTTTCTTTGTTCCGTTTTTAGTTATTTGACATCGTTATTATTTAGTTATCTTTAAACATGTACACAAATCAAACATGTGCAGTTGATTATCAAATCTCTTTCAATCTTAATTTTTATAATATATTCTAATTTATACACGTGTATCTAAACATATATAACACATGTAATCATGTATGTAAAGATTTCCCCCAAAATTACACCGTCATTTATACGTCCTGCGTACAATCATCTCTGAGCCCAAAATGCTTTGCTCTCTGTACCTTTGTTTTGGGGGAAACCCTAAATCCTTAGTTAAATTTGATGGACTACATGTTTCTTACTGTAGGCAAACATTTACAGTTGCTGGGTAACTTAAACAATGGGGCATCAAAACAAGAACCAATACGTGGCAACAGACTGTAGGGTTCTGTTCCCTATATCAACACGGTCATTAGGAGTTCTTATCACAGCAAGGCACCTGTCCAGCAATGTGATGACACAGCAGGCCACGCGTCGATCACTCAACCCACTTCAAGCTCTATATAATCTGCAGTAGCTCTCACTCCCTTCACATCAAAGCAAACAAGAAGAGACGCACACTCAGAGAAGTTCAGCTATCACTCTAAGAAGTTCAGAACTTGCAGAAGCAAAAATGACATCCCAAAGACAGAGCTACAGAGCTGGTGAAGCCAAGGGCCAGACTGAGGTATACGTCGAACTCTTTCAATCTAGAATGCATCAACAACTTTGTAGCTCCCAAACCATTGTGATTTATTTCAAAATTGTGTAATGCTGTCCAGAATACTATTGAGGCTATTATCTACTTACCAATTTGAATAACTATATACATTGTGATTTAATCCTGATCCTATTAGGAAAAGACGAACCAGATGATGGAGTCGCTAGGGGAGAAGTCTCAAGCAGCCAAGGACAAGACCTACGAGGCAGCTCAGACAGCCAAGGAGAAAACAAAAGGTGCTACCCAAACAACTACCCAAAAGGTCCAAGAGAACGCAGGGGCTGCAAAGGATAAGGCATGGGAGAACAAGGAGGCAACTAAGGATAAGGCCTGGGAGAGCAAGGAGGAAACTAAGCATAGGGCATCGGATGCGGCGCAGAGAACCGGAGATAAGGCCGAGTGCGGCAAAGATAGGAGTGAGGGGTTTCTACAACAGACTGGAGAACAGGTGAAGAACATGGCCCAAGGTGCTATTAATACTGTGAAAAACACACTTAGTGTGGCCGCGGATGATGAGGAAGATGAACATGTTTATTATAAGAGGGACAAGAACTAGTTTGAAGTAGTTTGTAATGGTGTTTGTTGTTGGTGTTTTTCTTTTCAGCTGTTGTCTCTTGTTGTTATAGCCGGGCATGTTATACAAGCCATGTGCTTCCATCTCTATGAGAATGGAGTGTTGCATTTGGTTTTTTAGAAGTGGAATTGTAATTTTCAGTATATGAAATGCAATCCCACCGTTTAGTTTTATGCCTTGTGCAAAATTTGATTCATGCATATGGCGCTAACAGATTATCAATTAAGTTTGATATCAAAATTGCATCAGATAATCACTCATGTCAGAACTAGATAGGTGTGTTACGATCAAAGTTCTGAAAAAACAATGGATAATGGAAAAGAGTTGTCCTAGACTAAAGCATCTAAGTTGTTTCTTTGAACACGAAGAGATAAAAGAAAAAATTGCAATTGCGTAGTCC
Organism: Comarum palustre; assembly: GCA_951800085.1. Lineage (NCBI taxonomy): Eukaryota > Viridiplantae > Streptophyta > Magnoliopsida > Rosales > Rosaceae > Comarum > Comarum palustre. The sequence goes on along the minus strand of OX637573.1, from coordinate 32,522,800 downwards.
CACTAACGGCACAAAATGAAGGCAAGTTGAAAGTCTTCAATTCTTTTGTTACAGCTTAGACCAGTTCTGTACCAACTTCCTTGTCATCTTCATCTTCCATCTTTGTCCTCATAAATGGCCAAATTATCATGTCATCTCATCATCCAGTTCAAATTTGTTGATTCGAATGTTGCATTTAGTTAGTGGTGGAATTGAAATAATTGTAATGGGCAGTCGCTCAGTGAATAAGAAACTCATACAACCGATGTGATTTTATAAATGCTAATGTGATTGGTAGTTTGGTACAATTCACTAATACGTTGATACAACAATAATGCATCTCAAAATTTGGATCAATCGCTCAGGTCAAGTCCTTCAATTCCTTCAAAATCACTGACTACCAAATTCGGCATCCAAATCCTGGCCATCTTCATTGTCTTCATCGTCTTCATCAGTCTCCATGGCGTCCTCAGATTCCTCTTCATCACTATCTTTGTCCTCGTAAATAAATGGACCCGTGGTGCCATTCTCATCATCCAAATCATCAACAACCTGCAAAGAAGAGTATAATTGCATGAACTATATATCTCAGAGCATTTCACTTGCCACAATTTCACAACTACAACCAATTTTTACCCCTGTATACAGCAAGTCCAAGACACTTGATAGTTGAACAGCTGATGAAAAAGTGGAAACTCTGGACTCAATGAGCTGCATACACAATGAAACATTCTGTTAACGGTTGAATTTCAAACTGCTATGATACAAGACAGTCCGCTATTCACATTGTAGCCTTTTCTTGTACAAATGAGAAATGCAGATCAAAAATCAACTTGTGATGAAAGATAGATATGTTTCCATGAATTTTCAGTGACTATCAATTGAAGCAGTACAGTAACAGGGTTTGTATTAATCAGAAAGTTGATGGTTTTATATTAACTGCTACATTTCATACTGACAGTTCCAGACCTGATATAAAGAGTTCAAGGCGCTTAATGAAGATTCTTGAGACACTATTCCACTTGCATGTTGAAGAAGTAGACTTCTCAGCCATGGAAGCGCACATGCCAAAATTGCACCCCTGGAGTGAAAAATAAATCACACATTCATTATGTAGATTAACTAACATAGGAGTTTGAGTATTGGAGCCACTAAATACAGCATATTGATTCATGTTCATTACCAGAAGAAGGGATAGAGCAAAACACAATAAAACTTCCTAATTGTCTTTCAAACACAAATCTGTAGCATGATTCAGCATCCAACCACCCAGAAAAAAAAAAGAGAAACTATTACACAACGTACAGACTTCCCAATTCAAATATAAAATCTTTTAATCTCCAAGTAATAAAAAAGATTGAGAGATCATCTAGATTTACAGCATGCTGCTAGGTAACTTACCTTGACTCTATAAGAGATATGAGAGATTGTAAGAGCTTCAAGACACCAGCTGGATTCAATTGAGAGACAGACTTTGCAATGACCTAACCAGCAGATATAACAAGCATATTAACACTTACCCTTAAACACCAACATAAAATAACTAGAATGAATATTTTGGAGTCATTACCTTCTCATCTTGGGTGTATAGGCACTCTAATAGAAGGGCACGGTCATCAGCATGCAACGCTTGCTTAAGCAAAATATGTACAGAGTCTGCACTTGGAGGTTTTGCATGGAGAGAAGAGCCTTCTTTATTTTGACTCTCCACTCGATCATCCGGAACTATATTCAAACTAGCAAGTTTTTCTCCCATGGTTGGTTCATTCAAATCCTGATCAAGAAGGACTCCATCTGTAGCCTCTCCATGACCTACATGTATCAGAACACGCATATTCAACAAAACAGATGTACCCCGGACCAGTATTTCTACTCATAGATTAGATTATCGGAAACAAATTAAATATCAAAACACCTACTCAATACTCATGTTACAATACTTATAACAACAATATATGCTTCAAAACCTCAACTGGCACTCCTGGTTGTATCAAGCAATAGAAACCTTACCAACTTCAGTCTTCTCTTTAATAGCGGGACTATCTAGCTCCCTTGCCGCCCGCTTCTTACTTGACTTTTTAGTCTTCATCTTCTGATTCTAAATCATAAATGAAAAACTAATCAATGACAAGGCTATCAGAAAAACATGCACTTCAAAATGGGCTTACGATAGATGACCATCACATAACTGATAGACGACAACACATGGAATTCAGAAATTGTAAGTCCTTCACAAAAGCTTTTCAAACAGTACTCACAATCACCAAATGGGAATTGGAATACCAAAATGAATCAGGTAAAAATAGGAACTTCAGATGGCTATGCATATATTTATATGTAAAAGCAGAAGAAAATAGGTCATGCGTAGCAGCAATGACTTGAACTATGAATAATTGTAAATCAAAAATGCACAAAAACGCATATGTAGTAAGCCAGTAATTCACAAACCAAGCACTCTAACTACAAAAAATGGCAAAGGAGTAAAGATTAGGTTTTTATATTTCTAATGTTCCGAATTGAGTAAAGGGTACCAAATAAAGGGATTGAAATCTCAATTTCAGACACATCTCACTACCCAAACAAGCTTGTATCAAGAGTTTCATGACAACCCAAATCTCCAAAGATCATAAAAGACTTGTGTAGCAATAATCACAACAGATTTGAATTTATTCACAGAGGGAGTTGGAAAAAGTTACCTTAACAAAGTGAAGCTTTTGCGGTGAAGGTTGTGAGAGAAAGGAGAGGCGCGACGGCTGCAAGAGTTGAAGAAAGAAAGTAGACGGGAAGCGGGGTTTTGTGAGGTTTTGGTGTTTCGGGCTGTTGGTTTGGGCTTGTTTCTATGCGGCCTGTTGAAGAGGGCCCATTTAGTATGCATCAGCCGAAAGCCGACGAAAAATCTCAGATTATGAGATGTTTTCACTTTTCACAAAATATTTCTCGGGTTCTCTTGAAAAATTTTCTGACTGTCAGCTAAAAGTCGATTTCTTTTAATACTGTGCCTAGTTCGTCCAAAAATTGGGCGTCGGTATATTTAAAAGTTCATCAATTTTTCCTTAATTTTCATATATATATATATATATATAAGCACATTCAAGCTTTCGCACGAAATATGATACGTAAATTGAGATTTGGAATGATAAAAATGCATGTTCACTATGTCCATTCTTTTTGTCTTGAAGGGAGGACTGCCAACTTTTATAAACAATACATAACAAAAATTATAAAGATGACTTGCCCACATGGGACAACGAGAGAGTAAAAGTCGTCCTAGGTAACCGGAAAACAACATAAATAAACTACCAAGGAAAACGAAAATTTTAAATTGAACCAACCTATCGTTAAAAGAAAAGGAAAACATGCACCGTAGCACACTAGCAGTGCGTTGAGTTTAACTCCAAAGTATGCTTATAGCTAGCTAGTCTACAATTACACAACTTAGTCTTCTGCGGCCTCCCTCTTCTCTCTAAAAAAACCCTAGCCTCTCTCTTCTCTCTCTACCACACCAACTAGCTTCCCTCATCCTTGTCCGGAGACAGTCTCACCTTGGCTAGCTTTAGGACTTTGCCGACATCGGGATTGCTGTCAGACGGGAATTCCTACATCCTATTTAGTCTCTTGGAAGGTATTGGCTCGAGGTGGAGGGTTCGATTCGAGATTTCTTTTTGAGTTTGTGCAGGTTGTTGGGATAGACGTTGTTATCGGTTTCAATCATTGTAGCAGCGAGGGTCGTCGAGGTGTACTGGACTGTGCTGAGATGCAAGTGTCTGCAACGCTTTGAGCCCGCTCGGGAATGGTCGCAGTGGTTGTCTGCAAGTCGACGGAGGCAAGTGGTGGTGGAGGAAATGGATCTTGGGTATTCTCTATTGGACCTTAAGCTGGGCCTATTCCTTATTTTGGTTGTTAATTAGATTGTTTTGTTTTGGATTGTTCCTCCTCTTTTGAGGGAGGATTTAGGGTTTTGGTAGGGTGGTGTTGGTCGTCCCTTCTCTTTTAGGCAAGGATTAGGGTTTTGGTAGGGTGGTGTTGTTGTGTCATGGGGTGAGCCATGTTTTGGTGTCGTTTTCAGGGACTATTTTAATGTCGGTTAGATCTTGTTGTCAATGTAATGGGGAGGTTACATGTGCATATATGCTGGTAGTTTTGGCATGTAGTGTTTGAAGGGGTTATTTCTTCTCGAGATTGGTTGTAAGGATGTATCGATACTTCTGGATTAGGTTTAGGTACAGTTGAACCCTTATCGGTTCTTGTGCACTGTAACCGCTGGTGTTTCGGGTATGTAGGGTGGTGAGTGGAAAATTTATTTTCACCACCTGTCCCTCATGGTAGTAATATTGCATTCCTGATTAATGAAATTCTTAATATTCTTCCTCAAAAAATAGCTAGCTAGTCTACGAAATGGTGTTGGCCACCATGGGAGCACCAATGGATAGAGATGCTTCCCTTCTTTGACCGCAGCTACTTGCTTGTACCAATATTGTACTTGAAATGTTCTTCCTCGGGCAAGATATAATCGATATGCCTGGTATATAAAGTACTTGTACAACTTTTTGTTAGAAAATATGTCAAATATTACAAATATATAATAACATAAATTCATTATAATTAAATAAATAATTATAACTAAAAACTCATAATACAAACATGATGATGAACACCAATGTTACCAACTCGGATTCAAGAATAGGAGGATGTTGAAGGAAGTCGAGTCGTGTGTCTCACACACTTTCCTTAAGACAAATTATGTCTCTTCTTCGGTTCAAAGGTTTGCTGGCACTTGTCTCCCAAAATATAATGACTGTTTGTCCCTTAAAACTGCACTGCTACTAAGGACACTGAACGAACTTGAAGTATCTTCGTTTATCACCAGAACACAATTTAGAGAGGGAGAGAGAGAGAGAGAGAAAACTCAAGTAAGGAGAAATGTTTTGAGTTTGTGTGTTTAGAATGAGGGATGGAGTCACATATTTATATTGGTAGGATTGGAGGAAAACTTGAATGTCATGAATAAGGTTACAACATTTCATTAGACCACTACCATGTCCTTGATTCATGTTGTTACAAGAAACCAAAGGACAAAGAAGTTGAAAGATGAACCATTACATGCATTACTTTGGTGACTATTTCCATTCACCTTTAACTTTCAAAATGATTACAAACAATCTTTTATTTCTATCATTTTTCTAACACTTTTTACATAGAAATGATAGATTATATCATCATTTGGGTCCAAAGTTAGATGAGCTGTAGAATTGCTGTAAATCCGTATATAATTAGGATTCTTATGTAATTAGGATACCCTGTATTTATGGGTAGATTGTTTCCTATTAGAGTTAGATTACTCCTTTGTACTTGTATATATGCCCCTATTGTGGGATGAATAGAATTATTGAATTAACCCTGAATTGAAGTATTATTTTCTACTTGGTATCAGAGCAGGTTCAATCCTTTGAACTTGCTTTGCATCCTTTGAATCCTGAATCTCGAAGAACACCCAAACTACCACCACAAACCGCTGCGTACCACCACAACCACCATTGAAATCGAACCATGTTGAAACCCTAAAAACCCAATCTTGAAAAAATCTGAATTCCTCAATGGTAGGACCTGTAATTGAAGGCGAACAATCAGATCCCCAGAAGACAATTATGACAGAGCATCAACCATTCTCACAAATCATCCATCACCACTACACCACCCAACAAGACAACTCGACGTTCCCAACTAGTGTTGTCTTGAATAAGTCCAACTACACCATATGAGCTCCCATCATGAAGATGCGCATTGGAGCACGGGGAAAGGTTGGTTATCTGACTAGAGCAAAGGCTGAACCCGCCATGAATTCTGCAGAATATGAAGCTTGGGTCACGGACAATGAAAAAGTGAAAAGTTGGCTCATTGACTCCATGGAGTCTTCTCTTATGAACCTGTATATTCGTCTTCCTACTGCAAAAGATATTTGGGAAGCTGTAGAGCAAACCTTTTATGATGACTCTGATGAAACCCGGATCTTTAAATTGAACAAGAAGTGCTTCGAAGCAAAGTAGAATGGACGGCCTATTCCTACCTACAACAATGAATTGGTGGCCATGTTCCAAGAGATTAATCAAAGGGTAGCCTCTCAAAATGATAATGTTGCAGCTGTAGTTCAAGAGACTTCAGCAATGTCCCGGTTGCGTGTTCACATGTTTCTGAGTGGACTTGACTCGGAGTATGATCAGGTACGGAGAGATCTTGCGAAAGGAACCAAAATTCTCCTTGGAGCAGAGCTATGCTTACATTCGCAAGGTACAGTCAGAGAAACAGGCTATGGGGCGTTCTGTACCTACCGAATCCTCAGTTATGGCTGTTCAACGCAAGCAGAGTCCTCCTCCGGGCTTCTCGGGTCATCCTCCACGCCGCCCCTTAAGTAAACCAAGTCCTTTTGCAAACAGAAAGTGCATTCATTGTGGAGAAATAGGTCACACCAAGGAGCGATGCTATGAAGTGATTGGTTACCCTGATTGGTGGGACTTCACCAAAAAACCACGAAAGAATCTAGGCAAGGCTGCCGTTGCTACTACAGAGGAAGAGCATCTAGACAATGCCTCCGCTAATGTAGCGCAGTCAGGTATGAAGGATAAAGTTACTTTGAATAATACATGGATAATTGATACAGGTGCATCTGACCATATGACCAATGACCCTAACCTTGTGACAAAGCTTAAACATTCCTCCCAAAATGTTGTCTCTACTGCTGATGGTACTCCAACTCCGGTTACCGGAGAAGGTTATGTTGTCTTGTCTAATAACTTAACCCTGGAGTCTGTCTTAGTTGTTCCATCACTAGCTTATAATCTCCTATCTGTTGGTCAAATTATTCTAGCTCTTGCATGTATTGTGACCTTTTATCCGTCTTTCTGTGTGTTTCAGGACATTCTGACTTGGCGGATTCTTGGTTATGGTGTTAGAAGGGAGAATTTATACTACCTGGATCTGACAGAGAATGGAGAGAAACAGAAGCATCTTTTGGGGCAAGCTAATCAGATCACTGGGGTAGAAAATGCAAAAGAAGCTGTATGGTTATGGCATCGGCGTTTAGGTCATTTATCTTTTAGTTATCTTAAGAAGCTGCAACCTCATTTGTTTTCGGTGGTCAGTGATTCAGATTTCCATTATGACATTTGTGAATTGGCCAAGAGCCACCGTATTTCATATTCACCAAGTCTGAATTTCCTTTTATGAAGATTCACTCCGATGTTTGGGGTCCTGTGAAAATTCCTTCTCTTTCTGGTGCCCGATATTTTGTAACTTTTATTGATGATTGCACTCGCATGATTTGGGTATCATTACTGAAGAATAAGAGTGATGTCTTTGAAATGTTTACTGAATTTCACAAAATGGTAGCGACTCAGTATCAACAATCCATCAGAGTTTTCCAGTCTGACAATGGTGGAGAGTTTGTGAATGGACCTATGAATGAGTTTTGCCGGGCATATGGAATTCATCATCAAACCTCAAACTCTAATACTCCCCAACAGAATGGTTTAGCAGAACGGAAGAATAGACAGTTGATGGAAGTTGTTCGTGCTTCCTTGTTTGGCATGAATGTACCTCGGTCATATTGGGGAGAAGCTGTGAAATTTGCAGCATATCTCATTAACCGTACCCCTTCACGGGTAATCGAGTTTCAGAATCCTCACCAGAAGCTTCATCAACTTCTGTTAATCCCATCTATGCCTAATTTGGAGCCCCGAGTGTTTGGGTGCACAGCTTATGTCCATATACCGAAGCCACAACGGAGCAAGCTTGATCCCCGTGCAAGGAAGTGTATTTTTGTTGGTTATGCAGAGTTTCAGAAGGGCTACAGATGTTATGATCCGCTCACCAACACAGTACATACATCTCTTGATGTCTCATTCCGTGAATCCGAGCCTTACTATTCAGGGGAGAGTTCCTGAGTCTTCCCTTCAGGGGGAGAGAGGATGTGAAAGGAATCCTCAGTGTATCTTTGAGTTTGACGAATTTGAAGAGTTGGAAAACTTGGAGGCTCGTTTTGAAGGAGGAAACTTTGATAAAATGCGAATTGTGAGCAAGCAGCCAATATTTCAAATCAACAAGCAATTGCCGAGCAGGGCGCTGTGAGTGCCGAATCAGAAAAAGCAATTGCCGAAAAGGACAGTGTGAGTGCTGAATCAGAAAATGCGATTGCCGAATCAGAAAAAGCAATTGCCGAACAGGGCAGTGTGAGTGCCGAATCAAAAAATGTGATTGCTGAATCAGAAAAAGCAAGTTCCGAATCAGAAGCTAGCACACAAGACATTCCCCCTTCTACATCAACAATTAAAGAATTCGCTCAGAATGATACACCTCAGGTAACCCCAAAGTTAAATCAGTCCTTTGGGTTAGAAAGTGTAGAACCTAGGAAATCACAAAGGGTTACCAATGGTGTTTCTAAAAAACAATATGAACCAGACATTAAAGCAAAAGCCAAATATCATGTAGCCAATTTTATGTCTAACCATAGGCTATCTGAGTCACATGCACTTGTTGTTGATCAATTATCTACTGTATCTATTCCTAGTAACGTGCAGGATGCATTGACGGATCCAAAATGGACAAAGGCGATGAATGAAGAATTGGAAGCCCTTCAAAGGAATGCAACGTGAGAGTTAGTACCCATGTCTGTCGGAAAGAAGACTGTAGGGTGTCGTTGGGTGTTTACTGTGAAGCTTAAGACAGATGGAACTATTGACAGATACAAGGCAAGGTTGGTTGCCAAGGGATATACACAACGCTATGGAATTGATTATGAGGAGACTTTTGCACCTGTGGCAAAGATCAATATTGTCTGAATTCTAATTTCACTTGCAGCAAACAAAGATTAGCCCTTGCACCAGTTTGATGTGAAGAATGCTTTTCTCAATGGGAATTTGGAAGAAGAAGTGTACATGGATGTGCCCCCAGGTGTTAAGAATAACCCAAGTGACGCTGGCAAGGTGTGTAAACTGAAGAAGTCTTTGTATGGCTTGAAGCAGTCTCCAAGAGCTTGGTTCGGAAGATTTTCGAAATCCATGAGAGCCTTTGGATATAAACAGAGTAATTCTGACCATACCTTGTTTATCAAACGCAAGAATGGTAAGATTATAGCTCTGATTGTATATGTTGATGACATGATTGTTAAAGGAGATGACCTGAAAGAGATGAATGAATTGCAAGAGTATCTGTCAAAGGAGTTTGAGATGAAGGATCTTGGACAACTGAAGTATTTTCTGGGTATTGAAGTTGCAAGGTCTAAGAAGGGGATTTCACTTTCACAGAGGAAGTACGTCATTGATTTACTGGCTGAAACTGGGATGCTGGATTGCAAACCAATTGAGACACCTATTGAGATGAATCACAGACTTGGTATTTATCCTGATCAAGTTCCGACTGATAAAGGAAGGTATCAACGTCTAGTAGGAAGGTTAATTTATCTTTCTCATACTAGACCTGATATTTCTTATGCTGTGAGTGTGGTTAGTCAGTTTATGCATTGTCCTAGTGCAAAACATATGGATTCAGTTTTTCGTATTTTGAGATATCTGAAGATGGCGCCAGGTAGAGGGTTACTGTTTGAAAAAAGGGTGAATTGGAAGTTGTTGGGTACACAGATGCAGATTGGGCTGGTGATAACACTGACAGACGTTCTACATCTGGGTACTTCACTTTTGTTGGAGGAAACCTTGTCACTTGGCGTAGTAAAAAGAAAAAAGTCGTTGCCAGATCAAGTGTAGAAGCTGAATTTCAAGGTATAGCACATGGAGTTTGTGAAATGTTATGGATCCGTAATATCCTGAAGGAACTGGGTTACAAGCTTAAGAAGCCTATGGACTTGCATTGTGATAATACAGCTGCCATTGCAATTGTACATAATCCAGTTCAGCATGATCGCACAAAACATGTGGAGGTTGATCGTCATTTCATTAAAGAGAATCTTGACAGAAAGGTTATTCGATTTCCATTTGTAACCTCAGAGGAGCAATTAGCTGATGTTCTTACTAAAGGAGTATCTAGAAGGGTGTTCAACAGCTCGATTGACAAGTCGGCATGATAGACATCTATGCACCAACTTGTGGGGGAGTGTAGAATTGCTGTAAATCCGTATATAATTAGGATTCTTATGTAATTAGGATACCCTGTATTTATGGGTAGATTGTTTCCTATTAGAGTTAGATTACTCATTTGTACTTGTATATATGTCCCTATTGTGGGATGAATAGAATTATTAAATTAACCCTGAATTGAAGTATTCTTTTCTACTTGAGCAACATATCGAGATCAATGGGGGTAGTCGATGTTTACTCACTCTTTTTAAAGCAGATCCAAGATGATGATCATCGTTTGTCAACTCCCAAACCATAAAATCAGCCCTCGAGCCACGGTAGGTCAAAATTTGCAGACGCCGTTGATGCACACACATATCATGGAGAATTCCAAATGACCTAAAAGGAATTGCATCAAACACACGAAATTGGTAACGATCATTGTCAACGGTCTCACCGCCATCTCTACTGCCATTGCCGATCATGAAAGGATCCAGCGCAATAATCCCCCTCTGGTGACTAGTAGCACAATACACCACATATGTCCAATACAACATTCCATTGTAAGCATCGTTAATAGCATATGAAATCTTGATGCTTATTCTGGATGATACAATTGACTCCCTCCATTCACCCGTCTCAAAAGAGAATACATCAACAATGTGCTTGGAGTCAACTTGGCAAATGAACGAGTTGAGCGGTTAGTGGGTTAAACGGGTTCAACCTGTTATAACCCTCTAAGCTAATGGGTTATAGCGGGTTGAATCCGTTAGGTTCGCGGGTTAACCGTTAGGACCCGTTAAGAAAATTTTTTATCTTATATATTTTTTAATCAAATACCAAAATAAATTTCTTTTAGCGGTTAGAAGTTCTAACGATTTAAATGAAATAAAGTTAAAAAAAGAAGAAGATGAATTAGTAAGGTTTTCTCATTTTTATTTTAATTTTTTTTCCTTAGCGGGTCTTAACGGGTTAAATGGGTTCCAACAGATAACCCGTTTCCGTCCGCTAACTGACAAGTTGACAACTCATTAACCAGTTATGTAATCGGACGGTTAGCGGACGGTTTTTTAACGGACGGTTAGCGGGCTGTTAATGGATAACGGGTTAAATTACGAGGTTGCACTTGAAGCAACATTCACGCCCCTTAAGATATTTTTGCTGAATCGTGAGGATGAATTGTCACGACCTTGCACCTGTAGTCCGTTTTAATACTAACAGTACTACTGCTGCTACCGTTTGTAGCACTAGTAGTCTAGTACTATCTTCCTCTTCATAGTAGCGATCAGAAATGAATCCAACTGGTGCATACTTGCAACATCTAGTGGTGGGAGGAAGAGCAATCCATTGCCTTGTACATGGATTGCAAATGTAGAAATCAAGTTGGTTTTGGTTAATTATATGGAATTCGGCAACACAAAACTATCCAAATCATTAGATGTTGCTACCACATATGGCTTTTCTTCCAAACCGTGGAAACTCACGAATCTTTCAGACAGCGGAGGAGCTAGCAGATTATCTGAAGGTAAAAAGAATTTTACCCCCTCTGGTAAATGGGCAATCTACTAAGGTAATGTTGTAGGACATATAACATGTGCGTGTGTGCACTTGGTCTTATGCCATGTATATGGGCTTAGCCCATGGGCCTTATGCGTGTGCCCTAGTTGTAGTAGGTTTACATTATGGACTTATTCCCAATCCATAAAGAATTGTGCCATTGTACTTAGAGTGAGTCTCTATATAAAGAGCTCATCCCTATTCATAAAGCGAGATTGATTCCATTCATTATCTATCAGCACATATATTCTACAAGACGTTATCAGTCACGTTTTGCTCTAGAAAACCCTAGCTAATATCGGCCAACCCACCACCGAAAACAAAACCCCAAAACCCAAAAATTTGTTTTCGGCAGCCCTTACCTGCGCACTGCCGCGAGCACCGACGTGCACCCCCCTGTGCACCGCCGCGCACCTACCGGACACCAACGCACACCGACGCGCACCCACCGGACACCAGCGCGCACCACTGCGCACAGACGTGCACTACCGCGCACCGTTGACTTTTTGCTGCGCACAGCCGCTGCTCAAGCATCAAAAACAAGAATCCCAAGCTTATTTGGAGAATTTATCGAAAAAGGTATGTACTTTGAAACCCTAAAACTCATTCAAAGTTCACTAAACTCGGAGGGGGGATATAGTCCTTTCCTCCCTTCTCCATCTCCCTTCTATGCTTGGAACGTTTGTCTTTGCAGGTATAATTCATTAAATAAAACCCTAGAGGAGTGATTGCATATGTCTGCCATGCTGCCGCTGTGCACTGCCGAGCACCGCTGCCGGGGCCTGCCCCTGTGCGCGGGTGCACGCTGCTGCCGGCGCGCATGCGCACCTTCTGTGCACTGCTGCCGGGGATTGACCCTGTGCACGTGCACTGCTGTCAGGCACCATATGTGCACCGGATAGGCTACTGCCGAGCGCTGCTGCCGGGGATTGGCCCTGTGCACGCGCACGCTGCCACCGGGCACCATACGTGCACCTACTGTGCACCTGCCGAGCACTGCTGCCGAGGTTGGGCCTTGGCACGTGCACGCGGCTGTAAACATATACATATGCACTATATATCCTCTCTAGGTCAGCATGGTGTGGTATCCATGGCTGTTTGATTTAAGAATTAAGCATCGAATCCAATTGGTCTCGAACTAACTGCTTGAATTCTTGTATGCAGAGTCAATGGACAAACACTTGCAGTTTGATCCCCTGGACGCCCAAGGCCGTGAGTATCACCGCTGGGTCCTCGACATGAGGCAGACTTTTATTGGCAAGGACTATATCTCCACCATCGATCCTCCCACGGAACCCCTTGCAGAGGGTGTTGAGCTGCCGGACGACAAAACAAAGTCCAAGGCGCTTATGTTTATCCGTCGGCACCTGGATTCCACATTGAGGTGGCAATACCAGCAAGTAGCCGATCCGCTGGAGCTATGGAACAAGCTCGCGACAAGATTTGGTAATGTTCATGTTGCGCTTCTACCAGAGCTGCAGGCTGAATGGGCTTCCATCAGGCTAATGGATTACAAATCTGTAGAGGAGTACCAGACAGACATGCTTGCACTACGTGCTCGTCTGCATTTTTGTGGAGTTGAGAAGTCTAAGGATGATCTCATAGAGAAGACATTGCTCACTTTTCCCAGGTCATCATCTACTTTGATGAAACAGTATAGGCATGACTATAAGAGTGGTCTTACTCTAACGTTTGACTCTCTTATGACGTTGTTGCTAACTGAGGAAAAGGATTGTAAAATCTTGACTAAAAACACTGCTCGGCCTGTTGGGACACTCGTTGTTCCAGAGACTAATTACAACAGTGCCAGAGGCGGGAAAGTCACGAAACATAGAGCACGAGATCATTATGAACCATATCACCATGAGCAAGGCTCTGGTAAAGGCACCCGGACTAGGAGAGGCACTAGAGGTTTTAAACGCTCTAAGGGCCAACCTAATATCAAGAAGAAGGATGATGCACCCGCCCCTAGGGGCCGAGCTCCCAAGCCGGTTCAGAAATTCGCCAAGAAAAATGCTAAGGAAAATATATGCTATCGTTGTGGATCACAGGACCACTGGATAAAGCAATGCCGAGCACCTGTCGACATAATTGCTGCGTACAAGAAATATAAGGAAACAGTGGAGAGTCATGTCACTGTGGAAGTGGACAAAGTGCCGAATGCCAACCTTACGGTTGAGGATTTTCGGGAACAAACCGACTTAGATGCACCCGACTTTTAAAGTTGTTGAGCTCTTGTTTGTTTTACCTCCATGTTTGTTGTTTTTCCTTTTAAGCATATGTAATAAGGCATGTTTATGCCATAATTAGTTCGAATGTTCTTCAGACCTTTGATTGTAAACCATTATGCGTATAATAAATTCGATGTTCTTAACTATTGTGTTCGATATGTTTATACAAACACTTGACAATATCCGATGCACTTGACCATTGTATGCCGCTCTAAGACTCTCCAATGGAGTTTAGAAGCATGGCAAAACTGTTCTGAGCCTAAGGCAAGCAGCTATTAAGCGCTGCCTAGGAGCTGCGTGCACTACACATGCTGCCGGCATGGTTGCCGAGCTGCTGTGCACTGCTGCCGAGCACACGTGCACCTGGCTGCCGGCTGCCGACAGTCACGCGCCTGTTGCCGCCCAACGTGCCTGTTGCTACTCTGTACGCTACCTACTGCCCCTAGATCATTTTTGCGCCAATTGTGTGTCAATTGTCACCCATGTATGCCAATTGCTTCGTTTTTGTGTGAAGAATGCCATCACTTTTGTGCCAGATGTTGACAAGATTTGTGTGTCCTACACATGAACTGTCGTGCACTGTATATGAAGTGTTGAGTACTAAGCACTAGATGTTAGCATTAGACACAAGGGCATGTGCACTGATCACCAATTGATGTGCACTTACATCAAGGACAAGCATTAAGTGAGCTACATAGCACAGAACACTCGAGGCCGTGCATAGGACACCGACTGCCGAGCACCGGGCACCAGGGCCGAGCTCTGGGTGGCATTTGCTGAAGCTCTGTGCACCTCGTACCATGCACTAGTGATGAGCTGCCGAGCCCCCCCTCCTTACTGCCCCATATCGTGCGCCATGGGCGCCAAAGAGTGTGCAGCCAACGATTGTTGCCGAGTGCTCTGTGCACCGGCATATGTGTGGCTCCTCATGCACTACCAAGTTACCAAATGCTTAGTGCAATGGCATATATGTAGATGAAATGCGCTGCCGAACGTTGCTAAAGGCCTATGGCATTGGCATACGAGCAAGCTGCAATTCAGGGCATTCAAAAATGAAAACAGTGAATCTATCGCTTTTGGTACAGTAACTTCCGAAGAGCTTTGTGAACAGCTCTGGATGAACTAGAATGCAAACCACATATCACTAGAAAGCTACGTCTGTCTAGTTTCCAACTGTTTTTGCGGTTTGTTCATATCCATCCTAACGAAGGAGTTATGACCGTTTTAGTGAGCAAAGGTCAGGCTGCCAGGAATTCTGCAAAGCACACCGTTGCCTTCGATTGTTGCCTTCGATTTTTATATCTTTTTCTCACGTATCTACCTTGTTTGATAGGTATGTCACGTGGAGAAATCGAGTGTCTTGCAGACAGTGGGACGACCCACACGATCCTGAGGAATCGGCTGTTCTTTACAGAGCTGACGCCGTGTCAAACTTCCGTGAAGACTTTGATCGGTTCATCTCCTGTCATTCAAGGGCGCGGACCTGCTAGGTTCCTGCTGCCGAATGGAACCTTGATCATTGTTTCCAATGCCTTGTATGCGCCTACGGGCCTTCGAACACTACTGAGTCTGAAGGACATCCGCACCAATGGTTTCCACTTGGAGACGCATTGTGAGAATGGACGTGAGTTCCTCTGTGTAACCTCCGATGAGTGCGGCTCTAAGCGCATCTTGGAGAAGCTAATGAGTCAATCTTGTGGTTTGCACCTCACCACCATAAGGGTTATTGAATCCTATGCGGTCGCCGAACATGATTATTGGGACCATGACTCGTACAAGCTATGGCATGACCGCCTCGGTCACCCCGGAAGAGATATGATGATAAGGATTCTACGAAACTCGTATGGACATCCTTTCTTCCGTACAAAGCGAAAAGGTTTGGGACACATGCTCCCCAAAGAGGGTAGAGATGCAGTGGTCGCCAAAGTGAGCTCCCGGCTGACACTTGTGTCACCAGAGGATAGCTCCGCCGTTCCTCACTCGGTCATGAGGATTCGGACCCTTCCTGATGCGTCACTGACTATGTCTGATGCTCATAAGTCGTTTTGTAAAGCTTGTGCAATGGCTAAGTTGGTGGCCATACCTTCTTATGCTAAAGCAAACACAGAGAACATCTCATTTCTCCAGAATGTGGACCCATCCATCTAGAATGTGGACCATTTAGATACTTCATGGTTCTGGTGGATGCATCGACACGCTGGTCGCATGTCGCCTTATTGTCCACAAGGAATGCTGCTTTCCCCAAACTCCTGACACAGATTATTAAGCTGAGGGCTAACCACCCTGATCATCCAATCAAGTTGATTCGGATGGATAATGCCGGTGAGTTCACGTCAAAGACTTTTGACGACTATTGCATGTCGGTTGGAATAAAGATTGAGTATTCTGTTCCACACGTGCATACGCAAAATGGTTTAGCTGAAGCTATGATAAAGAGACTTCAGTTGATAGCTAGAGCACTGGTCATGAGCTCAAAGCTCCCTATTGCGTCTTGGGGTTATGCTATATTGCATGCAGCCTTGTTAGTTCGTTTCCGACCCGCCTCCAACCAAGCGTTTAGTGCGTACCAGTTGGTTACTGGATATGAGCCTGACATTTCGCACTTACGCATATTCGGTTGTGGAGTGTATGTGCCTATTACGCCACCACTACGTAAGAAAATGGGTCCGCAACGACGTTTGGGTATCTATGTTGGCTATGATTCCCCAACTATCATAAGATACCTAGAGCCTTTGACAGGTGATCTCTTTAAGGCCCGATTCGCTGATTGTCACTTTGATGAGGTCGTCTTCCCGTCGTTAGGGGGAGATGAGAGCATACATGCTCGGCGTGAATGACAGGAATTGGCCTGGTCAGTTCCAACGCTTGCTCATTATGATCCCCGTACTTCTCATGCCGAGAAGGAAGTGAGGCGAATCCTTGAGCTCCAGCAAGTGGCGGATTCGATGCCCGACTCTTTTGCTGAGATTGCTAAGGTCACGAGATCGGACATACCAGCTGCTAATGTCCCTGCAAGGCTAGAAGTCCCAAAGATGGGCATGGACACCCCGGGTCCGAGCACCGCTGCCCCTAGCATGGGCGTTGCCGACCCTAGTGGACGGGTGGAGGCTGTGGCTCCTCAAAAGAAGAGGGGGAGGCCACTTGGTTCGAAAGATGTGCAGCCCAGGAAGAAAAGGGCTCCTCTGGCACAATCCAATCCCTTACTCATCGATACTGAGAATCCTTCTCACGAGATTGTCTCTGATTACACCTATGTCCTAGAAACGATGTCGGTGTGCTTGGGGGACGCCCCGGGACCCGAATCGGTAATCGAGAACATGGAAATCTCGATGTGTTATGAGAACACAGTATCATTGCAGGACCGATCATCCATGCATATCGATGATGTATTTGCTTATTCCGTGGCTCTTGAGATAATTGAGCACGATGATATCGAACCACGCTCTGTCAATGAATGTGAACGTAGAGCGGATTGGCCTAAATGGAAAGTTGCTATCCAGGAGGAATTGAATTCCCTAACAAAGTGACAGGTGTTTGGACCGGTTATGCTAACGCCGCCAAGTGTAAAGCTTGTGGGACATAAATGGGTCTTTGTTAGAAAGCGTAATGATAAGAACGAGATACTAAGGTATAAAGCTCGCTTTGTGGCGCAAGGTTTCTCACAACGCCCTGGAATAGACTACGAGGACACATATTCTCCCGTAATGGACATAATCACTTTCCGCTACCTTGTCAGTTTGGTAGTATCTGAAAAACTGGACATGCAGCTCATGGACGTGGTTACAGCATATTTCTATGGGGATCTTGATTCAGAGATATATATGAAATTACCTGATGGTTTCCAGGTGCCTAAGTCAAGTGACTCTAAACCACGGAGTGCATACTGCATTAAGTTGCAACGCTCACTATACGGATTGAAGCAATCCGGACGGATGTGGTATACCCGTCTTAGTGACTACTTGATTAGGAAGGGTTATAAGAACAATGAGTTGTGCCCTTGCGTGTTCATAAGGAAAACGAGTTCCGGATTTGCGATAGTCGCCGTTTATGTGGATGATATGAATATCATAGGGACTCTTGATGAAATCAATGAGACCGCGGCACATCTGAAGTCCGAGTTTGAGATGAAGGACATGGGGAAGACTCGGTTTTGCCTAGGCATTGAGCTAGAGCACCGAGCCTCTGGAATCTTAATACACCAGAGTGCATATGTTCACAAGATGCTCAGGCGCTTCAATGTGGATAAAATGCATCCAGTTAGCACCCCCATGGTAGTCTGGAGTTTGGATGTTAAGAAATATTCATTCCATCCTAAAGAGGATGGCGAGGATGTACTTGGAGCCGAGGTACCATATCTTAGTGCAATCGGTGCGCTACTATATTTGGCTCAGTGCACTCGGCCAGACATTGCTTTCTCTGTAAACTTGTTAGCTAGATATAGCTCTGCGCCAACGCAACGTCATTGGACCGGTGTCAAGAACATATTTCGATACCTTAACGGGTCAATGGACATGGGCCTGTTCTTTCCATATAAAGATTCAAGATGGACTGCAAAAGAGTGCAGAGTTCCTGAGAATCTAGGCGCTGGTCACTTAAGGAACCAAGCTGCCGGGTACGGTGCACCTTGCTGCCGTGCACTGTGCACAGCTGCCGAGAGCTGTGTGCACGCTGCCGAGCACAGTGCTGCCCCTGCCGAGCACCAGACACTGCCGGCTGTGCCCTGGGTGCACACTGCCGAGCACTGCATGCAGAATGCCAAGAGGTGCACGCTGCCGGCTGGGCACTGCCTGCCGAGCGGTGCACGCTGGCCACCAACGCTGCGCTGCAGCTGCCGGGCACTACGTGCACGCTACTGTGCACGGTGCACATGCTGCCGAGCATGATGCAGCAGCCGAGAGGGGCTGTGCACATGACTGCCGAGCGTTGTGCATGCATGCATACTTAGATGCCGAGAAGCATTACTCTCCCAATGTACTTGGCACCGCTTGCTGCCCTTATAACGAAACACCTAATGATATCTTGGTTGGTTTCGCGGATGCTGGATACTTATCAGATCCACATAAGGGGCGCTCCCAAACTGGTTATGTCTTCACCATTGGGAATACAACGATATCTTGGAGATCCACAAAGCAGACCTTAGTGGCGACATCTTCCAACCATGCAGAGATTATAGCGCTACATGAAGCTGTTCGCGAATGTGTTTGGCTCAGATCAGTTATAGAACACATTAGAGGGACTAGTGGATTGAGCTCCACCACAGACAAGCCGACTTGTATTTATGAAGACAATGCCGCATGTATTGAACAAATGAGGCAAGGCTACATCAAGGGTGATCATACGAAGCACATCTCACCGAAGTTCTTCTATAATCAGCAACAGCAAGCCCTCCTCAACATTCAAGTTAATCAAGTGAGTTCAGAGGCAAACGTAGCGGACTTGTTTACTAAATCTCTGCCCAAGTCTACTCTCGAGAAGCATATGAAGAGCATTGGAATGCGACGACTATCGAGCCTCCCTAAGTGAGCTACTTATCAGGGGGAGCCACGCTCTCGATCGAGAAGCATGGTGTGTTGTACTCTTTTTTCTTCGACCAAGGTTGTTTTTTTCCACAGGGTTTTTATTACTTGGCAAGGTTTTAACGAGGCAACATTGTAAGCACCATCCGGCATATCAACGCGCGGCACAAGGGGGAGTGTTGTAGGACATATAACATGTGCGTGTGTGCACTTGGTCTTATGCCATGTATATGGGCTTAGCCCATGGGCCTTATGCGTGTGCCCTAGTTGTAATAGGTTTACATTATGGACTTATTCCCAATCCATAAAGGAATGTGTCATTGTACTTAGAGTGAGTCTCTATATAAAGAGCTCCTCCCTATTCATAAAGCGAGATTGATTCCATTCATTATCTATCAGCACATATATTCTACAAGGGGTAATTTATGAAATTATCTTGTGGTAAATATTATTACTGTTTACTATTTCAATTTTCATTATTTGCTGTATAAGGGTAAAGAATGAAATCTGATTTACTTTTAGTTCTTTACTGTTTTATAATGGTAAATGACAAATGTAAATTCCAATTCATTTACCGTTCCAACTTATTGAATATGGTTAAATTAAATTAAATATGCTAATCACATATATTTCTGTTTTTGCATGTGATTAACCAATTATGATGCAATGATCGAGAACAATTGATATATGGCAACCAAAATGTCGACTATGATGGCAACCCGATCGAAACTTTACTTGCGAGGGCAATCATGACGAGAATAACCTCGTCAATCATGCAGTATATTTGGCATAACAAATATGATTTATATTAAAGTTGTCGTTCGTTAAATTTTATTCATGTTAATACATGATATTAATCATGTTACTTGATGAAGAAATTATTTTTCGATTATTATGACATGTTACAATGGTATATGCTATATTTATTCAATTAAATTATTATTTTATTAGCATATCACAATGACATTCCTCCAACTGTGATGAAGTATTTTCACAAAACATCAAAAAATGTGACCGTTACGAATATTCGTCGATATTGATATCTAATTCTCATTCTTGGAAAATTGATAAATGTGTGTGATTATATATATTCACTTCTGTTTATAAAGATAAGTGCTCTAACCATTTGACTTATTGGACTCAGAAGAAATTGAGTGTCATCCTTGGGCTTTCTGATATGGAAATCACTTTTGTGAAAAATATTATATTTCTCATCAATCTATTCTAAGACACCAACGACAAAGGATCGTATGGAATAGTGAACGTCAATATTTTTCAAGATAATTATGAAAGTGTAATACCTCATTTGTAAATAGACTGTTGTTTGGTCTTAAAGTTTATTTTGAATAATGGATTGATGAATTAGATTTTCTCGACAAGATTTTGATTTGATTTTCGTTGGTCTATTAAATTTTGAATTATATTATGAAGCATTAACTTTATTCGATTTTCTCCATGGTTCGAAATAACACTATAAAAATGCAAAGCAATGCATCTAATCAATAAAAAAAGGTTATAGAATGAGAAACATATCATTACCTAAATCGATATACTCTAAAGGATATGAACTATATCTTTCAAATACTCTCATATACTTTAAGGAACGTATGGAGGAGAACCTAGTGCTAATTTATACACTACCAGGATCAGTACTTTAGCCGACAAAAATTTTTCGTCGGCTAAGTACAAAATTTCGTCAGCTAAAATCATAACCGACGAAACGTCGTCGGGAAAAAGCCGTCTGCCAAGACTTTAGCAGACGAAATTACTTTTCATCGTCGGCTAAAGTCAATTATTTAGTCAACGAAAAAAATTTTCGTCACTTAAAGTCTGGACTTTAGCCAACGAATTTTTAGACCTTAGCCGACGAAATTTTAATAAATTTCGTTGACTATAGCTATTATTTTTAGTTTTTTATTTATTTATTTATTTAACTTTAGCCGATGAATTCTAATAAAATTCACCGGCTATAGTTATTTTTTTATTTTTTTCTTTTTAAATTTAGCTGACGAATTTTAATAAAATTTGTCGGCAATAGTTATTTTATTTCTTATATTTTTGATTATTTTTTTTCTTCTTTTTCCTTTTTCGTCGGCTATAGTTATTTTTTAATTGTTTTCTTTTTTAACTTTAGCTGACGAATTTTAATAAAATTCGTCTGCTATAGTTATTTTTTTTTATTTCTTGTATTTTTGATTAATTTTTTCTTCTTCTTATTTTCCGTTTTTACACCAGTGGTGGAGGAGGAGAAGAAGAAGAAGAAGAGGAGGAGGAGGCTAAGACGAGGAGAGAGGAGGAGGAGAAAGAGGAGAATGAGAGGAGAAATAGGGGAAGGAGAGGAGAATGGGGAGAAGGAGTAGAGGAGGAAAAAGAGGAGAGGAGAATGGGGAGAAGGAGTAGAGGAGGAAAAAGAGGAGAGGAGGATGAAGGAAGATGAAGAGGAGGATGAAGGAAGATGAAGAGGAGGAGGATGAAGGAAGATGAAGAGGAGGAGGAAGGAGAAAAATGAAGATATAGAAAATTTTAAACTTTAGCCGACCAAATACTCTAATTTCGTCGGCTAAAGTTCAAAATTTTCAAAATCCCCGCCAAAAATTATGAATTTTTAATTAACTTTAGCTGATGAATTTTAATAAATTTCGTCAGCTATAATTATTTATTTTATTTATTTAACTTTAGCCGACAAATTACCCTAATTTCGTCAGCTATAGTTATTTATTTATTTATTTAACCTTAGCTGAAAAATTACCCTAATTTCACCAGCTATAGTTATTTATTTTATTTATTTATTTAACTTTAGCTGACAAATTACCCTAATTTCATCGGCTAAAACCTAAACCCTATGCGTAGAAGCTTCAAATGAAAAAAAGTCGTGAAATAAGATACGACCGGAATGGTGAAATACGTCTACGGTTGAAAAATCACATAATTCCGGTAAAGTCTCGGTGCCGATAGTTACTGTTAACGCTATTTTCCATTCTTTCTCCCTAGAGATAGCCCTGTCTCCGGTGGTGATTTTTCGTAAAATTTTTAGACCACTAGTTGCGTCTCATCGATTTTAAATTATTTTCAGTTGAAGCACCGGACAAAATATGTAATTTAGACGGTCAAATGACAGTTTTCGTGCATTAAGGGGTTTGACTTACTAGATTGACCGTAAGGATCGAGCCCTTAACGTTGTCGGATCAAGTTGAATTTTTTCCTATAGACATATTTCGACATAATGATCATATCAGATGGTCGGATTTTTTTTCTCAACTTTTATCATCGGAATCACAATATGCATACTAATGTTGTATAACTTGTTTACTAAGCTTTAAGTAAATATTCCGTTTCAAAAACATACTCTACGTAGAAACTTCAAACGCAAAAAAGTCGTGAAATAAGATATGATCGGAATGGTGAAATACATCTACGGTTGAAAAATCACGTAATTTCGGTAAAGTCTCGGTGCCTATAGTTACGGTCAATACAATTTAGGGGTTTGACTTACGGGATTGACTGTCCGGATGAAGCTCTTAAATTTATCGGATCAAGTTGAATTTTTGACCATAGACATATTTCAACATATTGATGATATCTAACGGTCGTATTTTTTTTGTGAATTTTGATGTCCGGAATCACAACATGTCTACTATTTACCATTATTTATCCATATGGGGAGCTATATCATTGAGGGATAAATGTCTTAAAATTTTTAGATGGAAAGTTGTGTCTTATCATGGTGAGAGTTTTTTGTGTTAACGGCTCAACCACAATACCTCATATAGATGTAGATATCAGCGTTTTTGTGTGTTAAGTGTTTAGGAAAGCTGCATTTTGAAGCCTTAATCAAACTCGGATGGCCAAAAAAGTCCATATATCATGGCTGAGCCATGAGATTTACTCGTACGCCCGTTCCACTTCCAGATTGGTATCACAATAGTCAATCGGACACCGAAATATCCGTAGTTCAATTTTTTAACTAAAAGGTACTTTAACCGAAGAAATACCATAATTTCGTCAGCTAAACTTTTTAAATTTCTTCAGTTAAAGTTCACAGACTATAGCCGATGAAAAAATTAGTTTAGCCGACGAAAAAAAATTTCGTTAGCTAAAATTCCACTATAGCCGATGAAAATTTAACTTAGCCGACGAAAATATATTTCGTCAGCCTGTTTTTGGTTATTTCGTCTGCTAAAGTCTTTTTCTGGTAGTGATAACACAGTGACTATGATGATGAGACCATCACATCAAATAAAAAAGCGATAGACGTGCCCGATTATTCTTGCTAAAATGACATAATAGTCAGAGTCACATAAGCTCAATATGCACCAAGTGATAATCAAACTTTATCAGACATTCGTGTCAACGTTATCATATCAAAACCTACTATACATTAGCATTATATCTTAGACTTGTCACTCCATAAATGCGGACTATTAAAGTACCATATGGTTCTGGATGAAGTTTCGACACACCAGTCACATGTCGAATAATTATTCACAAGAAATGCTGCAAAACTCATAGCAACATTATAAGTTTAAGGGCTCACCATCCTGATGATAAAGTTTATAGGAATTGACAACATTAAGAGTTAACATCACAAGGATTTAATGATTATTGCATAAGAATCAATTGATAACATCTTGAACCCTATAAACATATATAAAATGGCTTTGTATATGCCATCATGTCTAGGTATTGGTTATGCGTACCAACCTTTATACATTTATTTGGGGTTATGCAATATTATATGCAACCTTACTTATTCGTTCTGAGACCAATTGCTAGCCAACCATTCACTGCGTACCAGTTGGTAACTGGACATACGCCTGAGATTTACACATAAATAGTTGTGCAGCATATGTGCCTATTGCGCTTCCACAACGCATCAAAAATGAGACCTTAGAAACGAATATGTATTTATGTTGGATACGGATCTCTAATAATTATCCGCACTTGAAACTCTTTGCAAGCGATCTCTTTACCACTAAGAATTGCAGAGTGTCACTTAGATAAGATAGTCTTCTTGTCGTTAGGGAGAGATAAAAATGATTTTCTAAGGGAACGACAGGAATTGTCGTGCTTGCCCCACTCTGTCTCATCCTGATCCCCACATAATCAATATATAGAACGTAACAGTTTCAATGCCTTAGGCGTTTAAAGATATTTATAAAATGGCGAGTTCAAACATACTAGCTGCAAATGCATGCAAATATTAAAACTCCCCAATAAGAGGCATGTTGCCACAGATTGAGGCGACGCAACCACACTTAGTGGAGGTGTGATTGAGGCCGTGGATCCCTAAGGAAACAGGGGGAAGCCACTTGGTTCGATCAATACTTGACTATAGGAATTGGGTGAGTAAGGCACAACCTCATCAATGTAAAGAATATATCTCATGAGATTGTCTCTGATTACAATTATGTTCATGCATCAATACGGGAGGACGCTCTGATGTTTAAAATGATTCCAGAGACAAAATTTCACTGGATTACGAGAGTATATACACATTGATGATGCACACTGTTGCTTAAGGAATCATAGAGTACAAATACATCGAACCACGCTCTGTTGAAAAATGTCAACAAAGAGCATATTGGCCTACATAAACACAATCCAGAAAGAGCTAGATTCTCTGGCAAATAGACAGGTAGTTGGTTTGGTAGTGCTAACTGTAGTGGCCTGGGAGGGGGAGCTACAGTGACCACGATTTTAAGCCAATAAGAAGTCAACACGTCTGAAGGACATGCCAACAACTTATTAACCTAAAGTCATAGGCTTTTTAGTAAGTAAAATAAAATTAAAATTTAAACTTTGAGTGACACCGTAATAGTTTCTTAAAACATTCATTAGAGTTTTTCTAATTTCGGGGAAAGGGGACAAATTAAGGGTCAATTAAAAACTTCAGCGACAATAATAAAAACATATAACAGGGTTAACAAGGCAAGGGGACACATTTACTATTTGTGTCAAATACTCTGGTAAATGACCCGAAGGTTAAAAACTGGAAAAGTGAGTACAACTTAGACCAAACATTGAGTAGGAAATGAGGCTCCACACACACAGCTCTCTCTATATATCCCGTCACAGTACACAGTACCTACAAACTTGTTGTAGGGGTGAGCGTCATCCTCGCATGCTCATATATAGGTCCACCAATGATAGGTTTCAAAACTATAAAACTATATATATACATATAGTTTTGAGCTCTAAATAAAACCATTTAGAAAATCCTTAGCACACAAAATATCATTTTATATATTTCGGGAAAAACAGTGCAGTATACTAAAACAGGGGTCAACTACTTATGCGTCCAAAGACGAATAGTAGCGAGAGTGTCCATTTGCAGCTAATGCCCAACATAACACTCGTAGTACACACCGCACTTACGACTCACTTAACTCTGAACGAGACAAGCGTAAGCGAGAAAATAAAATAAATAGGGCATTGCCCCTCCAGAGGTTTACGGTCATCGACACCGTGGGAGTACTATATACTAGATCCCGCCACTCTCAGGCCAAGCACCGGAAATCAGGACAACGGTACTACTTTTCGATCCAAGTCATCACATAAAAGTCATTTATGTCTAGCCTCGGGTTTTCTTGGCCCAATCATAAATCATTTATCACATAATATAAAGAAAACTTTCCCGAGGCATCGATCATGAGCATACAAAAATCATGCACTTTCATATATCAAACAAAACCACTAACAAAAGGGGTTTAGCTTCCCTACCTGGAATAGTTGTCCTTACGTAAGCTCCAAGCTTTCAGGAACCGTCTCGGTAAACCGAGGTCACCGCGTAAGCTACCTCGTCCAAAGATTCACTGTAGAATAGAGTAGCTTAGCAACAAAGAAACAATAACAGTCATTTTAACCTCAGCATTCTTAGTTTGACCAGGAATGACCACATTGACCAAATTGACCAACCAATTCCTTTTTATGACACTTTAACCTTTTAACTTGCTTTTTCGGTTATCGACTCCCTTCTCATTTGCCGGAAGTCCGACTTAACTTCCGAACTTTCCTTTACCATTTTTCATCAAACTTCAAATCCTTACTAAACCATTTCTCCAAAAATGGAAACTTTCCCTTAATGAAAACTTTCCCAAAGTATAAATTTTCCTAAATTAGTATGTTTCCAAAAATAGAAAGTTTTCTAAAATGGAAAGATACCATTAATGGTTGGTTTCCGTTTTATTACGTTTCATTATACGTAATTTTTCGAATACGACTCTTAAACTGGGTTAAACAGAAACAATACATTTCAAATGGAGTCGAAGACTACCTCCTCGGCATTATGCCGAATTCACTATTTCATCAGAATGGTCACCGGATTCCGGTTAACTTGGCAAAATTTCGCCATAACCTTGACGTTTCTTCAATGTACCAAGTTCTCAACAAACATGCATAAAACAACAACATCATGTCAAACACACAGATCAAATCAACAACATAGAAACTAAAACCAAGAATCTGTCTCTCATCTCCTCCTCCTATCTCTATGAGAGACCTCTGCAACCTGCAGAGTGTCACCACTCCTCCCTCGATCACTTTCTCCATCAACTCCGTCCTCTTCGACCCAACACCTCAACAATACAACAAAAACACCAAACCAGCCCAAAAATCAATAAATTGTCGAAAAACACCAAAAACCCAGAAAAACACCACTGCAACAATTTCGAGTTAAGAGGGAGAAAAGCTTACCAGACACTAAGGGGCGACAAACAAGGTCACTAGAAGCTCAAGGAACTGGCCTGAACTCGGGAACTGGCCCTCTAGCGAGTAGCCGTAAAAAACCCAAAAAACAGTGAAAAGGGGGATTTTGAATTAGGGCTCGAATCAAAGGTTCAAGGACATGAAAAAGAAGAACAAGATGTGGGGAGAAGAACCATACCAGTCATGCGCCCTCACGCCGTCGGGATCGCCAGAATTTCGGCGTTGACTGCCGTGCACAGTGGAGCTCGATCTCCCTGCACGGTGGCTGCTTAAGGATTCTGAGTATAGAGTTAGGTAGAGGAAATGAGGGGAAGAAAATGGTGGTGGAGCGTCGCTGCAGAGTTTGTCAGAGACGAGAGCTCGGGAGGGAGGGGAGGAGAGTTTTGACCGAAGTCAAACATTTCTTCTCTATTTATAGAGAAACGAGCGGTCCAGATTAAATCTAGAATCTATCCAACGGCCCAGATTTAAAGACGGTAAAAAGTAAATAGTTAAATGGTAAAACTGTTTTTACCAAAATGGTAATTAAAAATTACCATAAACTTCGGAAATTCGTAGAAAATAAACGGAAGCTCTAAAAAATATTCTGAAAATACCGGGAGACTCGTGTTGACGCTATGACATCGAGTCCTTAAATAAGGAATTTGAAGAGTTTAGAAAAACTCAAAAATGAACGTGGTCGTTCACTCGCGAAGTTACCGAGTACGACTTAAACCTTAGTAACTCGTCATTAACCACGGTAAAAACGTGTGGGGTCTCACACTAACAATACCAAGTGTAAAGCCTGTAGGACATAAACAATTCTTTGTTAAAAAACGTAATGAGAAGAATGAAGCCTTAAAGGATAAGGCTCGCCTTGTAGTGCCAAGATTTCTCACAACACTCTAGATTGACTAAAATAGGACATGTTCCCTAGTAATAGAAAATGCAGCTAACAAATGTGGTTACATATCTTCATGAGGATCTTGATTGGGAGATCTATCTAAAAGCACTTGATGACTTTAAACGATCCAACTCAAGTAACTCTAAATCACGGAGTGCATTTGTAATTGAAATTGAAACTCTCACTTTATAGAAGTGACTACTTGGTTGGAAAGGGGTACAAGATGATGAACTATGCTCCTGCGTACTCATAAAGAAAACAAGTTCTGGATTTGCAATCATAGCTCCTATTTCGATGATAGGAACATAGTAGACACTCTTGATGAAAAACCGCGAGCTAGATGAAATCAGAATTGAGATAAAAATCTTAGGAAACTCAGTTAACAACGAGTTATGGAATACTTATTCACTAGTGTGTATGTGTCTAAAAGATTCTCACGCGATTTATATGGACGAAGTACATACTATTAGCACTCCCAATGATCAGTCGATGTTTGAATGTAAAAAAATTCATTTCATCCAAAGGAAGATAACGAAGAAGGGTTGTGAATTGAAAATCCATCTCTGTAGTGCAACAGGCCGGCGCAATATTGTACTTAGCCCGAAGAACTCGACCGGATATAACATCCTCAAAGAATTTGTAGCTAGACTTAGCTTAGCGTCAACATAGTGTCATTAGAGGTATAGAGAATGTATCATGATACCTAAAGGAATTGTTGACTTGGGTTCATCCTATCCCTATTGAAAGACGAAAATTAATGCAGATGAAACTGCATTCCCCTACACTAATGACCCAAACGGTGTTTTTGTTGGGTTTACTAATGTCGTGTATCGATGACCAATGGGTCGTTCTCAAAACAGCTTATGTATTCACCATTGGAAACATGATAATATCTTGTTAGAAACATCAGTCTCTCCTTAAAATTCAAGTGAATCAAGTAACGTCTGAGAATAATATGACATACTTGTCTCTCCCTTCGACCAATATTTATTTTGTTCCACTGAGTTTTGTTACTTGACAATGTTTTTAATGAGGCAACACCTCATGCACCGATTTAACTTTGACTTGGCACAAGGGGAAGTGTTAAGTGAAATATGCATTAAGTGTGTCTTCGTCAAAGTAACTGACGAAGAGAGATTCATGTGATTATATGTAATTGAGCAATCAAACATAATTAGCTTTCATTACGTTGTAATTGTCTTTTGTAATAGTTGTATTCAACCCTTATATAAGGGAGTTATCTAATAAGAATGAGAAGACCAATTTCGATTCTCATTTTACACATAAAGGTGTTTTTGCCAACGAGTTTTGTCAGCTTTTATGAGATGTTTTAACTATCGATTTTTTGTATGGTGCTCTTGAAGAACATTATGTATATAAACTTTTGACAATTTTCTTGAATACGCTCTGTTATGTTGATAAAAACATGTCATTCGATTTTACCAAGGTTTATTTTTTTGCAAACAATTATATATTGATTTTGTTAAAATAAAGACTCGGGTATTTCGTCCGAAAAATGCTAACCCATTTATTTATGGTATTCTAACTAAAGTTTTACATTGATTACATGCATTTTTATATACGTAATTACTACTTAAACATAAGAATTTTAGCAATTCGTTACTTTAATTATTATGTAATTAATATATTTTTATTTATTTTGTAAGAAATAAGCGGAGTAACAAAAATCGACCAAAAACGTGCGAGAATGAAGCAATTTGGAATTTTCGACGAGAGGACGAGATAATAGTTATCTTAATTGAGCAATTAAGCTTGATTAGTTAATAATTAACTAATTAAGTTTAAGAAGCGTAATTATTTGCTCTTGTTGACAATCCCATTTCCTTTTCTCCATTCCAGCACTGACACGTGGCATGGCACCTTTTCATTTATTTGCTCTTGTTGACAACGAAGTTTCTGTCGCATTCCTCCTCCACACAACGCAGCACGCAGATGGGAGAGAAGGGCTCTGCCCTTTCCCATCGTCACCACCACTCCACTCAAAACCATTCTCCTCACCACCAATTTCTTCTTAAGGCTAATTTCATATTTATAGGTAGGAAATTAAGGAGCTCTTACCAACATCATCAACGCTTCTCTAACACAAAGAATTTTGGTTTTGGTAAAGAGAGAGCTTAATTTTAAGTGGATTCATAGTTGCCTATAGCAATTTGTGAACTTAACTTGTGTTCATCTCTTCTCTAACCCTTCTCTAAACTTCTTATGTATTTGAGTACGAGGATTGAGTAATTCTATTTTGGGAGTTGAGGTTGTGAAACTCTAACTCAATTTGTATAAATATTGATGCTTTAATTGAAATAAATGTTATTTTCATTGTGTATGCTTTGAATCCGAATGTGTTGGTCCTTAGAAGCATGTTTCTAGGTTTTGTCATCCTTTGAGATTATGTTGTGGACAATTTGATGGATAGATTGATAAATTGGCAACTTATTAGTCTTGTGCATCTATGATTTTAGGCATAGTAACCATTAGCTAGCTTAATTGTAGCTAAGTTTACTTGTGTCTCTATTATCTCGCACTCTAGGCCTCTAATTTGAATATTGCGGTCTTAACCGGCGTAATGCTCATTTTAGGGAGTTGATTGTGGCCTTAACGGGCATAGTCGATACACTAAAAAGATAATTGGTCTAGTAGCCTTAATCGGTATTAGATACAAGACTTAACACAATAGGATATGCATTTGTGAATTTAAGTATCGATGTTTGCAAATGAGTTAGTGTCGATCACCCGACACTCCAATGTTCCCATCATCATTCTCTAGTTTATTAGTTGATAGTTTATTTTCATTTTGTTTTTGTCAATTTAGTTATTCCTCATCCAATTCTCTTTTGTATTTCGACTCATTGTAATTATCTATCACTAGGCATTTAGTTTTGATTAGGCTTTGGTGTGAATTAGAGCTGAGCATTACTAAGGCTTGGTGTCTTAGATTAGCATTTTCTATTTGTTTTATTTTTTTGTTAAGTGACTTTAGTTCCGACTACCCAAGGATTGTGGGTTAGCCACTAATCCCATGGTACGATAACTTCAGCACAAATATTTCCCTATCTTGACAACGATATGTTCGCTTACGTGAATTGTATTCAAGTCATACACGTACGGTTTTTCCTTTAAATGGATTTCTCATTTTTTTCTACGATGTGTTTGGATGCGAGTGAATTCTTAGAAATTTAATCATAAATAAAGAATTCCCAATTTTTTATGAATGTTTCCCCTTTGAGTTCTTATCCCGTGGAATTTGCAAATTATATGGGAAAAAATAATAAATGAAATCTCAATTAATAAAATTTAAATTTATGAAATTATAATTCCTATGATTTTGAAATTTCTATGGAAATTAAAATTACTTTATCCAAACAAAACGCTAGAGTTTTGCTCGTCGAAACTCCAAGGCACCGATCCCCTTCGTCATGCATGCTTGTCGCCCTCCTCGAAGTCGTTCATCTCATATGGTAGCGCTGAGGGTTGGATTACTCGATTCTCTTTGAATTTCGGTCGTGTTCGTGGTGAAGATCAGTCAAATTTGGGTTCAATGGCGACGATTTCTCTCAAATGATCATTCGTGCTTGGATGAGTTTATCCAAATCTGGGATCCTGGATTCGCCTTGTCTCATGTGTAGGCTGCGATGCGATCTAAGGGGAAGGAGGAGAGAGTTACCAAATGGAAGTTGTTGGCGTCAGAGCTTCATCTTTTGAGAGTGGCAAGCAGCCAGTGCGACGGCTGGCTACGCAGTTTCTTTTTTGGTTGAAGATGTGCGCTTTGTCCCAAGCCTAGTGAAGCAGGTTGCATCAGCGGCGCTACATTGATGGGTGAGTTTGTTGCATGTTTTCTCCGGCGAGGGAGAGCGGCTCGATGGCGCCAAGCTTTTATAAACAATAAAAATAATAATTACAAAGATCACTTGCCCGTAAAGACTACTAAAGAATAAAGTCGTGTTAAGTAACCCAAAACGACCTAAATAAGTTATACCAAGGAAAGAAAACAAAAATTAAATTGAATGAGATGAAACTACAATGAGTCCACATCCAAATGTTAAAGTAACCACCAAATATATGTATAAAGTAAAACCAACTGATCGTTAAAAGAAAAGGAAAACATGCATAGTAGCACTACGTTGAGTTACAATTCCAAAGTATGCTTATAGCTAGCTAGCTAGCCAACACAAATGGGTAGTCTATCCGAAGTGGTGTTGGCCACCATGGGAGCACCAGTGGATAGAGATGCTTGCCTTCTTTGACCGCAGCTACTCTTGAGCACTTACCTGTACCAATGTCGTACTTGAAATGTTCTTCCTTGGGCAAGGTATTACCATTATGCTCGTAGAGACCAGTACGCACTTTTAAATAGAATATATCATCATTCGGGTCCAACGTTAGATGAACAACATATTCATAAGATCGATATTGAGAAATTTCAGGGGGTTCTGGATGTTCGCTCACTCTTTTTAAAGCTGATCCAAGATGATGATCACCATTTGTCAACTCCCAAACCAGAAAATCAGCCTTCCAGCTACGGTAGGTCAAAATTTGCAGACGCCCTTGGCGCACACACATATCCTTGACGCTTCCAAATGAGTGAATTTGAACTGCATCAAAGAGAATAAATTGGTATTCATCATCGTAAACAGTATCATCACCGCCATCTCTAGCACTAAAGCCATTGCCGATCTTGAAAGGATCCAATGCAACAAGACCACTATGGTAAAGCCTCTCAGCATCATATGCCACATATTCTGCAGAATTCATGGCGGATTCAGCCTTTGCTCCAGTCAGATAACCAACCTTTCTCCGTGCTCCAATGTGCATCTTCATGAGGGGAGCCCATATGGTGTAGTTGGACTCATTCAAGACAACACTAGTTGGGAACGTCGAGTTGTCTTGTTGGGTGGTGTAGTGGTGATGGATGATTTTGTGAGAATGGTCGATGCTCTGTCATAATTGCCTTCTGGGGATCTGATTGTTCGCCTTTAATTACAGGTCCTGCCATTGAGGAATTCAGATTTTTTTCAAGATTGGGTTTTTAGGGTTTCAAGATGGTTCGATTTCAATGGTGGTAGTGGTGGTACGCAGCAGTTTGTGGTGGTAGTTTGGGTGTTCTTCAAGATTCAGGATTCAAAGGATACAAAGCAAGTTTAAATGATTGAACCTGCTCTGATACCAAGTAGAAAAGAATACTTCAATTCAGGGTTAATTCAATAATTCTATTCATCCCACAATAGGGGCATATATACAAGTACAAAGGAGTAATCTAACTCTAATAGGAAACAATTTATCCATAAATACAGGATATCCTAATTACATAAGAATCTTAATTATATACGGATTTACAGCAATTCTACACGAGTATGGGAAGGGAAGGACAAAAATGGAACCAAAACGGAAACACTTCGCCTTGATTTAATGGAGAGTGACGCTGATAATTACAAAGATGCAGAATTTCTGATACGTGAAGATCGTTGACTCGGTATTGGAGAAGATGAAGACTCCAATCCTGTATCTGAACATCACAGCAATGACTGATTTCCGGAAGGATGCTCATCCCTCATTTTACAGAAAACCCAACTTAACTGCAGAGGAAAGACAAGCGACTTCGATCCAGGATTGCAGCCACTGGTGCCTACCCGGTGTGCCTGAAACATGGAACGAGTAATAATATATGCTCAACTCCTTGGACGCCACAAGCAACATAAACAGAAGCGACATCAATAGAATCAGATGACTCCCTTTATATTGGAACTTTTGATCATCACTGTTAGATCCAAAAGTAAATGACGAAAGCTCATTTATGAAAGAACAAGTTGACCGATACCTGCGGTCAGGAAGGTCAGAGAATGCTCAGAAAGTCAAATGCACTCGCAAGGAGGGCACTAACGAAACACGCTCGCGAGGGGAGACAGTTTGCTCGCAGGAGGAAACGCGCTTCCGGAAGAGGATGTATATCATGGGAAACACGCTCGCGGGAGGAAAAGCGTTCGCGAGAGTATCAGAAGAAAGAAAACACGTGGCCATAGGAGATTGAGTTACAAGAGGAAAAGTATTGGGCTTAGAGGATTGGGCTTTAAGAGGTTGACTTGCATTGCAAGGAGAATTCCTAAACCCTAACGGTATGCTGCCCTATATATAAAGGGGCTTGGTGATCAAGAAAAGACACAACTACATCTATCAACAAACAGACAACAACTTCGCCACGCGAACGTCTTCAAGCCTCTCCGGAGCAACCAAGCCTGATCCGTCAGCAACCGTAGCCTGATCCGTCAGCTGCACAAGGGACTTAATCCGTTAAGTCTGACAGGTTTCAATCCGTTGAAATCTCACTACTCCCCTGTTCAATTCGTTGAGCAGTTTTACTCCCGCAACCAGTTCTGGAGAATCCGTTCACCAGTCCATATCCTGCATATCTTGATACCTGCTGCTTAGTATTCTTGCATACTAAGTAAGATTCGGCCATCCGCAAGGGGTGGAGAAAAATTCTAGAGGGACTTTTCCCTTGTAGGTCTGAAAAGAGAACCCAGCACAGAGGAAGAAGATCGGCGTCTGTCACGGTCGCTGTGAGAAGAAGTCAGAAGAGGGACGCGAGCAGCATCCAACCTCAAGGTTGTACCTGACCCAAAGGTACTGGCACGCTTAGCACAATATACAAGCCGGTTGTTTGAAGGACTGTAAATTCCATACCAAACAATCACAAGGAGGAGATCCAACCAAATTGTTTTGATAGATAGTGTATGGTACAGATGTAAATTTTAAGGGTAGTTTAGATGTTCTTTCACATAAAGCATGATCCAAATTCAGTTGCTCAAACTTCTATTCTTCAATTGATTCATTGATCATGAGGTGAAGGTCTAGCGCGCTGTTTTGCCATGTTGAAAATCCTTATCATGAGTACTATCATGGAAAATTGAAACTAATGGGGCCATTAATTTGTGAGTGACATTATACCAACTTGATCCGCCGACTAAGCCACTGCCGATGATCATGCCAAGACACCAATTATTAGAGTACTACTGAAAGATCAGAAGCATGAAAACAGCTTCTCACATTTTTACTGGCACATGATTTGTGGTCTAATGGTACAAGTGAGTTGTATACTACAAATTGTTGTGTGACTTGATCAAGTCAAGTAAGTTCAATTGATATATTGAAACTGAATTAGTCCACTTCATGCATAAGCTACTCTATTTCATGCATTAAGTTAACAAAGTTGGTAACTTTTTTTTTGAACAGAAACAAAGTTGGTAACTTGATGTCAAAAGTTGTTAAGTTGGTCTACTTCTATTTCAATCAGACCAGAATGTCTTATTTTTATTGAAAAAGACATATCATCTCTAAATAGTAAAAGTAAAAAGTGAAAAGTGAAAATCAAGATGTAGGATAATTAATCATGCATTATTCGTCGGTTTCTCTATTATTATTTCTGCATTCTTAGTGTTGCTGATCTCCAGAATTAGCAAATCTCAGAGCTTATTAACCCCACTAAAACTAAACCTCACTTACCACACTTGATCTTTGCTTCTCTCCACCACTCTCTCCAACAATGGCAGACTCCTCACCCCAAACTACAAGGCACCACTCACCCACCAAAGCAGAGCCCAAAGCCCCTCTTTCTTCAATCTTCTTCATCTCAAGAAGAGCTTCTACCTTTGCTTATGGAATCGCCTTTGCCTTCATTGCCTTCTCTTCTTTCTGGGTTTTCAACCCATCAGCTGGCTACTCTTTCCCTTTTAGCTTCAACACCATCTTCTACTCCTCCAACTCTTCTCAGGAAGTTAGTAAAACCCCAAAGATTGAATCTTTACCACATTTGGGCAGCAATGAAAGCTTGAACAGTGAAATGGGTGCTTCTCAATTTTCTGGGAAGATGGGAAATCAGAGCAGTTCTGAAACGGGTATTGATCAGTCTTCAAAAGCCATGATTTCTTTGCCCCAAGAATCCAATCAGACCAGAAATGAGTCCTCTTTTTCTGAGAGCTATGTGGCATTGAAGTCCATAAGCAATGAGGGGTTGTTGTCTGGATGTGATCTGTTTGATGGAAGATGGGTGAGAGATGATTCATACCCACTTTATGCTGCTGGGTCTTGTCCTTACATTGATGAGTCTTTCAGTTGTTTTCTCAATAGTAGGCCTGATAATGGGTATGAGAAGTATAGATGGCAACCCAAAGATTGCAGTCTCCCAAGGTAATTTGCACTGGCTGTTTTCGATTCTAATTCAATTAATGTACTAATGTTAAAGCAGCATAGATATCCCATTTCCTAGTTTGGCAACTTCTCTTTCTTCTAGTTGGTTTTCCTACATGCAAAGTTGTTTGTTTGCAGTTAGTGCTTTGAGGATTGATATAACAATGAGCTAAGAATGCTTTGGTTCAAAATTGAATTTGAATGCTTCAATGTGATGGTATTCTGTTATGTACTTAGGTGGACATTTATCAGCATTTTGTGTTGAATGTTATAGGTTATTTTTGTACAAGCAAAACCACTTCATTCTTTGCAGTTAGTTTTGTGAGGATCAGCATGGCAATTAGCTATTGTACTCGGTTCGCATTGAATACAAATGTTTCAATGTGAAGGAGTTATGTTCTGTGGACTAATGGATTGTCTTTTCTGCTTTATGGATTTGATAGGTTGTTTTGTTGAGTAGAGCTTGTTGGTTCTCATTGGTTTCGGATGGCCTCCTTGTGCAGAATGAATGGAAGGAACATGTTGGGATTATTGAGAGGAAAGCGTCTAGTTTTTGTTGGTGATTCCCTCAACAGGAATATGTGGGAGTCTTTGGTTTGTCTTCTTAGGAATTCATTGGATAATAAGAGCAGAGTTTTTGAAGCTTCTGGCAGGAGCGAATTTCGTACAGCAGGCAGCTACTCTTTTATATTCGAGGCATGTTGCTCATTATCCATCTCTGATTTTAAAGTTATAGCTGCTAATTACCTCTTTCCATTTGGATTTGTTTGGATGTTGATAGAACGTGTGAAATGAAGAAAAAAGTATATATTACTATATAGGATCTTAAAGTGGTTATTTAGTTTTGATTCGGAATAAATGAAGGTTTACACCATTCGACCCAACACACAAAGTATTGACTTGAAATTTTGAATTTAAATAAGTAGACATATCAATAATAAGACGTGCTAAGGTTATGCTTTCTCTTAGTTTTCATCTCATGCCAACAGACATATGAGGCCACATCAGGCTCTGAAGTAATCTTTATAATTCTGTTATTTTTGTTTTTGGGCAGATTTTTACATATTTTCTTGCATGGATCTATAGGATTACAATTGTTCAGTGGAATTCGTTCAATCGCCATTTCTAGTTCAAGAATCAGAGGTGCTAACCCCAAATGGATCAAAGAAGGAAACACTGCGCCTAGATATGATACAGAGATCATTGGATAATTACAACAGTGCAGATGTTCTCGTCTTCAACACAGGTCACTGGTGGACTCATGATAAAACTTCCAAAGGGTGAGACCTATGCTCCCTTCCACTCTTTTGCCATTGGACCTGTGCTTCCTTCCACTCTTTTGTCATTGGTTTATTTATAGGAAGCGGGCGAGAATTATGACAGTAATAATTCTTGCAGGCAAGGTTATTATCAAGAGGGTGACTATATCTATGGTCAATTGAATATCAAAGAAGCGTTTGGAAAAGCTATAGCAACATGGGCCAGATGGCTGGATGCTAATATAAATCCTGAAAAAACCATTGTTGTCTTCCGGGGCTATTCACCTAATCACTTTAGGTACATTTATAGTCTTACAAATCACATGAAGTTTTTCAACTTTTAGAACCTCAGGGATGGTTCACAACTATACATCTTCATTTTTGCTTTACCATTTATAGTGGTGGAAGATGGAATACTGGAGGTCAATGTCATGGTCGGACAGGGCCAATTCAATATGAGGCATACAAAGGAAAGTATCCGGCAAAGATGAGAATACTGGACTCAGTAATCAGGGAAATGAAGACTCCAATCTTTTATCTGAATGTTACAAAAATGACCGACTTTCGGAGGGATGCTCATCCATCCATCTACAGAAAGCAGAATTTGACAGAGGAGCAGAGACGGTTGTCTTTGAGATCCCAGGATTGCAGTCATTGGTGCCTCCCTGGTGTTCCTGATACATGGAACGAGCTTCTATATGCTCATCTCCTTAGGTATACCCAGCAGCAGAGGAGACCGTAGGTGAAAGCTAATCATCTTTGACTCTTTAGATTGCTAATGTTCCAAAAATTGTGTATACAGTATCCTTTTGTTGTAGTGCTATTACACTGTAGAAGATGAAATCCAGCAAGGGCTTTCTCCATTAGGTTGTAAGAGCAAGTCCACCCTCTAGGTCTTCGTTGGGAAGACTTGGGTTGTCACGTGGCAATGATTTTGGTCTGCAGTTTCTACCCGTGATTTCTGTTTCTGGGTAGTCACGTGGCAGTGACTGTTTATTAAATTTTATAATAGGTATTTTGAGTGCGAATAATAATTTTATATATTAATAAAATGATGATTAAATAAACAAAATAACATATTAAAATTAAAAATATTTATTTCATGACTTAAATTGACAGGCCAAGCCTAGAAAAAAAAACAAATTACAATTATTTAAAATTAACACAAACATAACATAAAACAAACAAAAAACAACAATCTAGATATCCATGTTGCTTTGCACTTCCTATAAATGCTCAATAAGATTTTCTTGAAGGTTGGAGTGATCGTACTGATTCCTAATTTCATTGTACCGCTCCATGAAACCTTCAAAAGTATGAGCATCTCTACCAACTTCCTCAAAGTCTTGACCTCACCCCAAACTTCTGCTATCTTGGGCCTCATATTGTTCTCCTCTTTTTCATCAAACTCTAAAATCCTCATCGTTATCTTCAGGGCGTTCGTCCTTAACTATCATGTTGTGTAAGATAATATAAGCCAACATGATGTATCGGAAATCATCTTTATCCCAACCTCGAGCAGCTCCTCTAACAATACTGAAGCGTGCTTGTAAAATACCAAAACATCTCTCCATATCTTTCCTGCACCCCTCTTGAACCTTGGCAAATGTAACTTCCTTGGGTCGTGTGGGTT
Source organism: Comarum palustre (assembly GCA_951800085.1). Classification (NCBI taxonomy): domain Eukaryota; kingdom Viridiplantae; phylum Streptophyta; class Magnoliopsida; order Rosales; family Rosaceae; genus Comarum; species Comarum palustre. Next base: position 32,483,781 of record OX637573.1, on the reverse strand, counting down.
TTGGAATGGTCTTCATGAAAATCGCCCACCTTGGATATATTCCATCGGCAATATAGTAACCCAATTTGTGAACTCTATTGTTCACTTGGAATTGGATCTTTGGTGCTCGGTCGGCAGTAAGCTCGTCAAACAATAGCGACTTTGCTAGGACGTTGAGGTCGTTGCATGTCCCGGGCATTCCAAAAAGGTGTGCCATATCCAAGTGTCATAAGATGAGACCGCTTCAAGAATTATAGTAGGGATTTTCTTTCTCCCACTATATTCACCACCCCAAGCGGTTGGACAATTCTTCCATTGTCAATGCATGCAGTCGATGCTCCTAACCATCCCTGGAAAGCCTCGCCTTTCACCTTTAGCGAGAAGTCTTTTAAAATCGGCTGTATTAGGGGCTCGAAGATAGACTTCAGAGTAAAGAGCAACGATTCCTCTTGTAAATCGTTGGAGGCACTCGATGGAGGTAGACTTCGCCATTCGGCAATACTCAGCACATTGATCAGCCGCAGCACCGTAGGCAAGCATGCGCAAAGAAGAAGTCATCTTGTGGTTAGGAAGTAAACCGAATTTCTTCATAGCATCTGACTTTTGGACTTTTGGATAAAATATCGATCATAGTTACAAAGGTCATCACGTATGTGGTTGAACACCTTATGACTCATCCTATACCGAACTCAGAATTCCTCGTCACTAAAAATAAGACGTTCAACAAAATAGTCTTGAAGCATACCTTTGTCTCTGTCCTCCCTTTCTCGAGGTTAGTTTGGACGACGTCCGGGACGAGAACGGCTAGGCGGAGGTTGCTTTTGAGCTCTGTGATGTGCCACTGCTACAATAACGGCGACACTTGTCGCCAAATCATCTTCTTCTTGTGACTTGCGGATCATTTCCCATAAATTATCCATTGAGGTGAAAGAAACAAAGGAATTGTGTGATTGTAGAGAAAGAAAAACTATGGATCACAATTTTTTGTGTGTGGTGAAAAAAATCATAGGAGGGTCATATGTATTTATAGGGAATTGTATACATTTTTTAATTTTATTTTTTCTAACCGTTGGGATTTTTTATTTAATTTGGAATGTTTATATAAGAAAAAAAGGAATCGGCTTCAGTACTGTTGGAACACAGCGATTACTTTCTTTAAACCGTTAGAATCGTTTTGAGCCGTTGATCTCATTTATTCAACGGTCTAAATCATTTGACCGTTGGGTTTGAAATGAAAGGGACGAGCCAACTGCTGACGCGTGGTCATGTGGAAAACAACAGAGTCGCTACGTGATAAAAACACGTTGTTCGATCCCACTTGCACGCTTCACGTGCTCGGTTTCTCTCAAGGCCCTACAAATTGGGCTGAGCTGAAGTAGACCGCCTAGGTCATCAAAAATAAAGGCTCGGGTCATAACTCTGACCCAAATGAAGACGAGCAAGGCTTGGATTAAAAAAATTGTGGGTGGAGTTAGGGTTTTTCTGCTGGGTCTTCATTTGAGGTGGATGAAGGCCTGGGCTCGTTTTGAAGGCAAGGGTGGACATGCTCTAAAAGGTAGGCGGGGATTTTTCACATATCTCAGTTTGTGCATGTAAAGCAATACACGTCCGTCCATCAGTCCATATGCAAGACGATATAAATGGAAACCTAACCCTGATACCTGATACCTGATACCTGATGCTACCAATTAATGACGATCTAAACTGAGGATCTGCAGGCTAGGATTGCACGCCATTCAACCACTTGTATAATTATATCATTCATATGCATGGAACAGTTAACTGCCCAATAGGGTCCAAGCAGGCATCTCATTCCGTTTGCTGTCTTCCGTTCGATATTTACGCTTGTATACTATTTTCTAGGTATCTATTTATGTGTAGTAGCTATATTTATATTTATTGATATAATAATAAATTTGTTATCATTTTAATAAATGTAGTTATTATTTAGATAATGTTTGTTTTATTAGAGATAATTACTCAACTTAAGACAATTTACAAGTTTATATATAATTTATTGTCATTGTAGTAACTTGGTATAATTATATGTAAATGTATAAAATAAATACAGTAATTTTGTTGTGAATTACTTATTTTTGTTCAATTAATAGTAAATAAATATCTGGTATACATCACGGTACCGTTAACAACTCTCATTACGTATAACTGAAATTTTTATAAATCTATACTATGAAAAGAATTATGTGCAGGTATGGATTGTACAAAGCAGTTAACCTTAATTACAATAAGAATTTTAGAATCCACAAGTGAAACTTCTAAGTTATACTAATACACTACCAATTTTCGTCTCTCGTTCAAATTGATTCCAGTAATTAGTTTTTCCATTCGAAATCAATAATCATGTCCTCATTCTCATTAAGCTCTATTTAGACGTCTTTCGACAGCTCTTCTGAATCCTATCAAATGAGCGGATCATGGACTTGCAGCTTTTAGCATTCCATGGTTATCTTCAACATTCGTCCCAGCTAGTTCTACTTCTACACCACCCTAGAGGGGCTGCAATCCATACAGAAATTTGGGCTAAAAACCTTAAGTATGTGTGTGTATATATATGTGTGTGTATATATATATATATATATAGCCCATACATATTTGAAAAAAAACAAAGTAGAGATCTGTTTTCAGATCGCACACCAGACTGAGAAGTCTTCGCTCTCCTCTCCTCTCAGACTCTACTGGACTCCTAAATTCGCACAGAATGCATCGATTCATCGCTCTCCTCTCAGTTCAACTCGCCTCCTCACTCATCTCAGCTCTTCCATCTTATTCAATCAATTTCAGAGTCCAGGTAATAAATCATTAACACCCAATTCGATTCATTGTCTTAACTTTATTTAGTTTTCAATTTTGATATGGGCTGCACCTTTTAGATGTTCACTATTTATTGAATATAAGCTCTTGATCTTTCTGTTAAGGATGTTAAACTAAACTAAACATAGGTCATTAGGTTTTCCAATGCAGGTTGCTTGATTATTCATGTTTTCTTATGTTACATGAGTTCAAATAATGCCTCTTTTCTCTGTTTTGGCTTTTGCTAGTTTCTCTTTCTCAAGAATCTAGCCAAGCATAAAAAAGAACTTAGCCCGGTTCAGAATCCACCCTACTCTCCTTGTTTCAACTTATCATGTCTAGTAAATAATTCACTAACTTGCTGAGTTTTAAGTTATACACTACGTATTATTTCACTAATAACCAGAAATAATGTAATATCATGTATTTCTTAGTTACATAATATGTTTGCTTGATATCGTATTGATACAACATATAGCATAGAGCCACATGATTCTTCTATGTCATTACATGTTTTTATCTTGTTTTTTTTCCTACGTAGCTTACCAGCCACCTCATTAGACTTGTCAATTAAATCATGCAAAAACTTTTAAGATTCTTGGTTATGTTTCAATTAGAGATTTCAGGTTTTTAAATTTTTTCTGAATTGTTGATGATAACTTTCAAGTTATAATGTATATAACTTTCATGTTTATGGTGCATATAAGAAATTAGCCTACATAATTTTCTGATCCTGCCGTCACTGCTGGCACCCTATCAACAACAAGCTGGCACCCTATCAACAACAATATATCCACTTATATTGATACGTATGGCAATGGACCAGCATAATGAATATGTGCTGCGCGCCTTTTCTGATACGAAATATAAAATTATTATTGTGCTATCAAATCACATTGGCCCTCAAGAATATAGACCTCCCATATGATCACAGTCTGCAATTGCAGACACGACGCCGAAGCAAAGCACCCCCATACAATCAACACCTTCTCAGTTCTTGTGGAATTATTATAAGGTTATTATAAACACTCGCTGTAACTAGGACCTAATCGATCATCAACCCATGCCAGCGGCACCGTGCCTCTGCAGCTCTGCTAATATATAACACCAGTGGTTGATAATATATATGCAATATATGCATACAACCAAAACTATTTATGAGACCTTAATACCTGCTTGACAAAAATTGGGTGACTACAACCATTTCTGTGACTCGTCCGTTTTCCTTCCACAAGTTCCAGCAACCTAAATTCCCCCAATGGATATGAGGGGACCTTCGTCCCATGCCATCTCAGAAGCTTATCTTCAAACCTTGCTCCTACCCATCTCACTTATTGCTGTCAACAACAGGGGTTAAGAGTAAAGATTACTTTCTGCATTATGGATAATTCTAGGAGCAAGAATAATCAAGAATGACTGAAGAGAAGTTGAGTCGGTGAAGAATAAGATTTGGGAAGGAGCTAGAAGAAATGAGAAGAGGAGAGGAAGTTGGTCAGTGGAAGTAGTAGAAAAATCCAGAATATATTAAGAAGAAAGAAAGGCGGTGGAACTCTCCTATAAATAGAGGTTCTCCTTCTTTCTTTAGGTGATACAGAGATCAAGAAAAACAACATAAGCATCTTCTAACCTATCTAGCTCTTCTATCTCATCTAGTACTCATCTCCCTTAGTAAACTCTTTTTAGACATATCAATAGGTAACTCCTTTAGAAAAAGAGAGATAGTCTAAATAGAGAGTTATGTTTCTTTGTATTCTTTGTTCTTCTAGTGAAATCCTCCTACTTGCCTATGGTTTTTCCCAATTCCTTTTAAGGTTTTTCACGTAAATCCTTGTGTCTTGTCTTTTATATTTTCATTTCGTATCTCGATTAAGTATTAACTTCCTCACGTAGCTCCTAACAGTGGTATCAGAGCACTGGTAGTGAGATCATATTGAGAGCTAGTTCTAAAAGGAAAGTTATTCATTCGAGATGGCGGCGAAATTCGACATCGAGAAGTTCAACGGGACCAACTTCTCCTTGTGGAAGATGAAGATAAGAGCGATCTTAAGGAAGGATAATTTCCTAGCAGCAATTGAGGCAAGACCTGCGGACTTCACGAACGATGCGAAGTGGAACGAGATGGATGCCCTTGCTATGGCAGATCTTCGCCTTGCATTAGCCGATAAAGTGTTATCTAGCGTGGAGGAGAAGAAGATATCAAAGGAGATTTAGGATACTCTAACAAAGTTGTACGAGACGAAGTCGCTGCACAACAAGATTTTCTTGAAGAGAAGGCTCTACACTCTTCGTATGACAGAGTCTACATCAGTGACCGAGCACATGAACACAATGAATACTCTATTTTCACAGCTCACAAATATGGGGCAGAAAATAGAGCCAAGTGAATGTGCGGAGCTTCTGCTTCAGATTTTACTTGATTCGTATGATCAACTCATCATCAACCTGACGAACAACATCTTTACGGATCACCTAGTCTTTGGTGAAGTTGCAGCCGTGATATTAGAAGAAGAGAGTAGGCGCAGGAACAAGGAGGATAGACAGGCAAGTTCACAACAAGTGAAAGCTTTGATGGTGAGAGGAAGATCAACGGAGCGTGGCTCAAGTGGGAGTCAACATCGAGGTAGATCGAAGTAGAGGCCGCAGAAGAACTTCAGGTGCTATCACTATGGTAAGAAATGGCACGTCAAAAGAGACTGTCGATTTCTGAAAAAGAATGGAAATCCTGAGTCATCAAACGCTCAAGGGAACGTGGTAAGTATCTCAGATAATGCTGAAATTTTGTATAGCAAGGCAACAACTTTTGAAGGCAGGAGAAAATTTGTCGATGTCTGGCTTATAGACTCGGGAGCAACATGGCACATGACTCCTCGGAGAGAATGGTTCCATCAATATGAACCTATCTCTGGTGGATCAGTGTACATGGGAGACTATCATGCCTTGGAGATTGTTGGTATTGGTACCATCAATATAAAATGTTTGATGGTATAGTTCGCACCATTTCGGAGGTACGACACGTGAAAGGCCTGAAGAAAAATTTATTTTCTTAAGGACAATTAGATAGCAGCGGGTACATGATGCATAGTCAAGATGGGATCATGAAGGCTACCAAAGGTGCACTTGTGGTTATGAAGGCAAAAAAGATCGGGACAAATCTGTGGATGCTTCAAGGAGAAACACAACAAGAAGCCGACGCATGTGCTGCTGCAACCAACAATGGAGAAGAAACGACGATGATGTGGCATCTAAAACTTGGCCACATGTCAGAACGGGGCCTGAAGATTCTCTCCGATCAAAAGTTACATCCAGGGCTAAAGCAGGTAAATTTACCTTTTTGCGAGCATTGTGTTACCAGTAAGAAGAGTAGACTGAACAAGTCAGTTTCTAGAAGTAAATGCATCCTAGACTTGCTTCATTCCGATGTTTGGGAATCACCGGATGTGTCCTTAGGAGGTGCAAAGTACTTTGTGTCTTTTATTGATGATTACTCCAGGAGATGCTGGGCGTACCCGATCAAGAAGAAGTCTGATATATTTTCGGTGTTCAAAGCCTTCAAAGCAGAAGTGGAGCTTGAATCTAGAAAGATGATCAAGTGCATGAGGACCGACAATGGATCAGAGTACATAGACAGAGAGTTTCTTGCACTGTGTAGGCAAGAAGGTATCAAGAGACAGTTCACAACCACATACACTCCTCAACAAAATGGAGTCGCAGAGTGGATGAACAGAACTCTCGTAGAAAAGATGAGAGCCATGTTAAGGACTACGGAACTACCCAATTCATTCTGGGCGAAAGCATCCAAGGCCGCTTGTCACGTGGTAAATCGATCCCCATCAACGACAATTGAGTTAAGAACACCAATGGAGATATGGACCGGTAAGCCTGCTAATTACTCTGATCTATATTCATTCAGATGTCCTGCATATGTGATGTACACTCCCTAGAAAGAAAGAAGAAAAAGTTGGATCCGAAATCCCGGAGGTGTATATTCTTGAGGAATGCTGACTGAGTAAAGGGGTATCGCCTGTGGGATCCCACTGCCTGCAAGGTTATTGTCAGCATAGATGTGATCTTTAAAGAATACCAACTACTACAAGGAAGTCGTGACGATAGCAGTCATAAAGAAAAGATTACAGTTATATCAGTCGAAAACAACCTGGAGGAGAAAAACTCAAGTTCTTTCGAAGCAGCATCCGAGCACGAGGATCAAGAACCAACAGAGTTGGAGGACCAAGAAGTACGTAAGTCGACTCGTGCGAGAAGGCCGCCAACATGGCAGTCTGAGTATGTTACAGAGAGCAACGTTGCATACTGCCTTCTAACGGAGGATGGAGAGCCATCAACTTTCCATGAAGCCACAAGTAGCTAAAATGTGTCTATGTGGATGACAGCAATGCAAGAAGAAATTGAAGCTCTACATAAAAACAAGACATGAGATCTTGTTCCTCTACCACAAGGAAGGAATGCCATTGGTAACAAATGGGTCTACAAGATTGAACGAGATTCTAATGATCAAGTGGAGAGGTATCGCGCTAGACTGGTGGTGAAAGGATTCGCTCAGAAAGGTGTTGATTTCAATGAAATATTCTCTCCTGTTGTTCGACTCACAACAATTCGAGTAGTGTTGGCGATGTGTGCTACGTTCGACCTACACTTAGAGCAGTTAGTCGATACATGGCGAATCTTGGTAAGGAGCACTGGAAGTCTGTAAAAAGGATCTTACGATATATCAAGGGTACCTCAGATGTTGCATTATGTTACGGAGGATCGGAGTTTACTGTCAGAGGCTATGTTGATTCAGATCACCCAGGTGATAAAAAAATAGCAAATCCACCACCGGGCATGTGTTTACTATTGCTGAAGGTGTTGTAAGGTGGGTTTCGAAATTGCAACCTGTCGTGACTACGTCCATGACAAAAGCAGAATACGTTGTAGCTTCACAAGCCAACAAAGAGGCAATTTGGTTACAAATATTGTTGGAAGAGTTCGAACACAAGCAAGAGAAGGTTACTCTGTATTGTGATAGTTAGAGCGCTTTGCACCTAGAAAAGAATTCAACATTTCACTCAAAAACCAAACACATACGAGTTCAATAATATCACTTTGTTCATGAGGTGGTGGAAGAAGGATGTGTGGATATGCAGAAAATCCATACAAATGATAACCTAGCAGATGCTTTGACGAAGCCGATCAGTATAGATAAGTTTATTTGGTGTCGATCCTATATTGGCCTAATGAAAACGTAAGCAGCATGAAAATGGCATGTGTAGGAAGGGTGACAAGATCCACAAAGTGTCTTTAAGTGGGACAATGTTAAGAGTAAAGATCACTTTCTAGACTATGGATAATTCTAGAAGGAGCAGAATGATCAAGAATGGCTGAAGGGAAGTTGAGTCGGTGAAGAAGAAGATTTGGGAAGGAGCTAGAAGAAATGAGAAGAGGAGAGGAAGTTGGTCAGTGGGAAGTAGTAGAAAATTTAGAATATATTAAGAAGAAAAAGAGACGGTGGAACTCTCTTATAAATAGAGGTTTCCCTTCTTTTTTTGGGTGATACAGAGATCAAGAAAAACAATATAAGCATCTTTTAACCTATCTAGCTCTTCTATCTCATCTAGTACTCATCTCCTGTAAACTCTTTTTAGACATATCAATAGGTAACTCCTTTGGAAAAAGAGAGAGATAGTCTAAACAGAGAGTTGTGTTTCTTTGTATTCTTTGTTCTTCTAGTGAAATCCTCCTACTTACCTGTGATTTTTTCCGATTTCTTTTAGAGTTTTCCACGTAAATCCTTATGTCTTGCCTTTTATATTTTCATTTTGTATCTCGATTAAGTATTAACTTCCTCATGTAACTCTTAACAAAAGGAGTACCATATCCATATATAGGAAATGAAAGCGTGAAAGGTAAGTTAAAACAATAAATGCATGTGGAAATGTTACTATATATATATAGCCCTACCATTAGATAGTATAATAAAGTTCGAAGATTTGTTAGTGAGTGTACTTTGTTTCTTCAGTTTCAGTTTTTCCACAGGGAATTCGAGACCCTGGTGAAAATGGCGGTCAGCATCAGCGTGAGGGAGTCGACGATTGTGAAGCCAGCGGAGGAGACGCCACGGCAATTGGTGTGGATGTCCAACTTGGACATGACGAGTATAAACGCTCATACTCCCACTGTTTACATCTACAAACCTAAAGACGGCGCTGACAACTTCTTTGACCCTAGCGTGCTGAAGGACGCGCTCAGCAAGGCCCTCGTGGCGTTCTACCCCTTGGCCGGCCGCCTGCAACGAAACAACGACGACAAGAATGGTCGAATCGAAATCAACTGCAATGCTGAGGGCGTCTTGTTTGTTGTGGCAGAGAGCACCTCCTGCGCCGATGACTTCACCGATTTGAAGACAAGTCTGAAGATAGGAAAATGCCTCATCCCCACGGTTGATTACTCCGCGGGGATATCTTCCTATCCACTCTTCGTGGTTCAGGTCACGTACCTGAAATGCGGTGGAGTTGCACTAGGTATTGGCTTTGAGCACAACACAGCCGATGGTTTTGCTGCTCTCGACTTTGTGAAAGCATGGTCTGAAATGGCTCGTGGTGTCGACTTGGAAATCCCACCAACCCTAGACAGGACATTGCTTCGTGCCCGAGACCCGCCTCAGCCTCTCCCCAACAACAACCACCATGTTGAGTACCGTCGTCAAGCACCATCAACAAAACCCGCCGCTGTCGCCGCTTATAACCACGATGATGACACCGCCACCGTCTCGGTTTTCAAGTTCACGAGGGAGCATATCAGCATCTTGAAAGCTAAGTGCTTAGAAGAGAATAATGATGTTGATAATGGGAATAACTCATTAGTCAAGTACACTTCGTATGAGGTCTTTGCAGCTCATATATGGAGATCTGCATGCAAGGCACGTCAACTTGCGGAAGATGAAGTGAGTCATCTCCGCACTGCCACAAACGGAAGGTCGAGGTTGCAGCCTCCACTTCCACCTCGTTACTTCGGTAATGTGATTTTCTCATGCGTCGTAACAGCCCGTGCAGGTGACCTCATGTCGAAACCTTTAAGTTACGCAGTGAGCTGCATTCACAAGGCTTTGTTGCGTATGGACGATGAGTATCTCAGATCGGCTCTCGACTATCTTGAGCTACAGAAGTCTCAAACTCATCTTTCGAGCCTGACTCGTGGATCTTCTTACTATAAGAGCCCTAATTTGGGGATAACAAGCTGGGTTACGCTGCCGATATATGATGCTGATTTTGGATGGGGAAGACCAGTGTTCATGGGACGTGCTGGACTTTCACTTGAAGGGAAGGCTTACATGGTGCCGAGTGCAAGTGGTGATGGGAGTTTCGAACTGGCCATTTCTTTGCAGTCTCGACATAAGGATTCATTTTCCAAGTTGATTTACGAAATCTGACAGTTGATGGTGTTTTGTTCGATCATTTTCCAAGTTGCTCACCATGTTTATGAATAAGATTCCGGCTGTTTGTGATTCAATAATTTAAGAGGTTGCATGTGTGTCGCCTGTCAGGACCCACCCCGAGTTAAACCCCTTTAACTCGGAGTAAATCCTACGGGGACCACCTCAAGGGAACTTCTTACCGAAACCCCCTTGAAATGGCCAACCCTTCCTACATTCCAACTCAGCACTTCCATGAGTATCTAACAATAAACCCTAACTCATGAAGGTATCCTGCTCCCTAACCTACTAAACTAGCTAAAATAGGTTAATCAGATTAAACTATAAAGAAGATTATCCTAATGAATTTGCAGCAGCGACAGATTGATCGACTATGCCTCGACTCTTGTACGCGCACGACCTCCTCTCAAGAACCCTGCATCACTGGGCATTTAAAAACGAAGAGCCCAGGGGAGAAACATCGAAAACTGTTAGAGTGAGTGGACGAAAATCACATAATAGAAATCTATTCATTTTAATGTACTCCCAAAAATTTATTGATTTAAAAATCATTTAAACATGTCCACAAGATACTGAATTTCCCACAAATGCATGACAAGGTAAACAAATAAAGAATATGGGAAGAGAAATGTTCACAATAATAATAAGTCTGACCTCTCAGACTAGGGTCGGAGCTAAGAGCTCTAGTTGCGCCCTCACGCTATGCTAGCTAGATAAAATAATACGGTCAACCCTTATAATATCAACCTGACCTCTCAGGCTTGTCTGTCCTCTCAGACCAGGGTCAGAGCTAAGAGCTCTAATGAAATGATACGGTCAACCCTCATAGTATCAACCTGACCTCTCAGGCTTGTCTGTCCACTCAGACCAGGGTCGGAGCTAAGAGCTCTAATGAAATGATACGGTCAACCCTCATAGTGCACTACGTAGTTTGCCTGACCTCTCAGGCTAGGGTCGGAGCTAAGAGCTCTAGTAGCGCCCTCACGCTACTCTAGCTAGCATATTTATTGGTCAACCCTTAAAATAAACATTCATAACAATACATTAATCAAATTCTCTTCCCAAAACAAATAAGTAAAACAATTCCTTGTCATATATGCATAAAACCAATTTCCAACGAAGTCTCGGGTTCAAATCCATTCGAAGGACGGCCATCACCGTCTATAACCATTTTCGGGAGAAATAGAAAATTGAGTAATAATGTAAATACGTTCACGCATAAGTGTCAATATCTCAAACCATAGTAAAAATCTTTAACCGAGGCTCCCGCTAAACTTTATCCAAATAAAAACGTCCAAGAACCCGAGAAGGATATAATTCTCGAAAACAATCATAAAACCATGCAATTAACTCAATAATTAAAGCATGCATTTATTTAAAATAATATGTCCACTCACAGTACTAATGTGACCTTCCCGCTCGGAAAGCTCCTCGAGCGAAACCCTCGAACTACCCGCGTAGTCGAGCCCGTCTCACGTCCGACCAGAGACTGTACAACAAATCATCAAATTAGTCAATCACAGTTGACTTGGTCTTTTCCTAGTTTGACCAGGAAATTCCTATTTGACCACAAGTTGACCAAGTTCCTTTTTATGACACTTTAACCTTTTTGACTTTCTTTCCCGGTTATCGACTCTTAACTCAATTTACCGAAAGTCCGACTCAGCTTCCGAACTTTCCGTTATCACTTAAAC